>CM062612.1:59276639-59885702 GCA_025617555.3 Puccinia polysora
GCAATCTTAGATGATTGTGAGTGCAAAGGAAGAGACAGAGTGCAAGGGCAAGTGCAAGGTAGCAAAGCTAACTGCAAACTGCAAACTGATGGTTGTGTAACTTGACACACAGTGAGAGGGATAAATTTTTCCAATGGAATAGAAACTAAAGAAAAACCTGATGTGATAACTGGATTTAGCAAAATGCAAGAATGTATGAAATTAACTAACTGAGGAGACAATCTTCAGGCAAGCAGCGTAGTCTTTATAAGGTAATCTGAAGTGACTAGATACAACCTGATGGACGGCCAACTGCCATTAAGAGGAAATGAGGCAATGAATGACATAAATGGGTTGGGAAATGAAATAAAAGTATTGATGTTTTTGAGGTCATAAAGTAGATGCAAGGCAATAGAATCTGAGCATACAAGGCCATAATGGATGAGATAGGAAGGAGTGACGTGAGAGACTGTCAGCCTCCTGGATGCCAAGACCCTTGCTATCCTTTAGCTACCCAAGGTGATAGAATAAAAAGGAACTATATTATTCAATAAATGCAGCAAAAATCCATAAAATATTTGGATAAAGCTTATTGCAAGGTATATTGGTTTGGTTATGGTTTAATATTATAAATCAATATTAATAAATTGATTATTAAATAAATTAATAGAGGGGCAAAAATGATATTGGGGACCTTTAACACCTCTCTTCAGGTAATTCACTTTGAAAACACATATACCTGGTTACTTTGGAACCTTTAATTTATATTCTTAAAGGATATATTTCCCAAAGATAATATGTATATAAAATACACGGTGGAGTGGCAGGGCTTTTTAACCAAGCTTCCACAACAGAAAAACAATGATAAGACTCACTGGTATATTATTTAATCCTTTGGGTACCTGTTTGGGACGTGCACTGATGGGTTAAACCTGTTACTGGGGTTAAAAGGTTGTTCAGCAGTTTAAATTGATAAAAATGGTTTGGGGATGGATATTATGATTCAGAATAAAGCCATAAATCACTTACCTATCTCTTATAAGTACTTGATTACCTTGGCACAGTGTCTGGATGTAAATATAACTGGGTCTCTGGGTATCAATATCCTCAGAAGAGCTCTTTATTTATAGCTTTTTGAGTCCCAATATTGTCCTTCTGAGGGATACAGGGGCTCAAAGGGACGGACACTAAGGCTAGGAGGGTAACCAGTGGTAGCCTGTCATGTTTTCTAGGTGCTGTAGCATGTGTAACATCTAATTCCACAGGGTATGTGAATTATTCTACCTTTTAATTGACGTTTGGACGTGTGAATAAAACTAATCTGTCCATATTATTTGTTATTTAATTGATTATCCTTAGTAAATATTCCCAGTATGTTATAATTCTTTTAATAGAAGTTCCTGCAGGAAATCTGATGTCAAGTGGGTTCTCATGATGTATTAACTGATGGGAGTAAAATCATGATATTGATTTTACTCCTTATTTTCAAAATTCAGTTGATTTACTCAAATTAATTACTTAAAAATATAAGTTATGAGAATTCATGTAACATTTTTATATCATTTGGTTCCTTAGTATGTCAAAAACATCCTGATGTCTTGAAGTTCTCACAATTGTATATCAAATTATATTAATATATTTTTACAAATAGTAGTTACCTTATTTTTGACATTTTTGGTATTTTTAATTATATTTAATAAAAAAAATTATAAAGGTTATTTAGTTATTTTTATATACTTTTATGTATTCTTAGATTATCTACTATCCACAGGAACTATTATTACATATGTAGAATGTCCCATGTAGGTTGTAGCACATTTACGTGGTACCTCAGCTTCTCAGGCTGCCTGTCACTCTGTAAGCCTGTAGTCCTGCGGCTGCGTACTTGTCAGAGGCCCGGGACTGCGTACTCAGCTTGTCAGGGTATGCTGACAGGGTGGCAGTGCTTCTGCTCAGCCGTGCACGGGAATATTGGTTGCCGCGGCTGTGTGTGGGAATTGTGAAAGAACACATTTCCATGTGTAACTCTTAAATATACACAACACCTCAACTCTGACTGAATTTTAGGTGTGAAACCTATATGTGACAATTCGTGTGAAATATTCAATTGGCCAAAAAGTCCCATAGTGGTGCCGTTCTGGTGGTATTTTATAGACCCAAGTCAGAATTGGCTGCGCGGTGTGCCCTCAGCAGTAGCAGCGGGCTCAGCAGAGGCATCAAGCTCAGTGATGGGTGCATCTTTGCCGCAGCAAGCCCCGCTGTGGGCTCAGCAGCAGTCAAATTGGGCTCAGCATCTTGAGACACGGGGTGGAATTTGTTAACTTCTGTGCACCCTCATCCTACTGCCGCCAAGCGGATAGTGCGCACCACTCTGGGTGGTGCCCCGCTTCAAGATCTCAAACCCCCCCTGGGGAGGGGGAGCCAACTGCCCTTCCCCCCCTTGACCGGTCTTCCCGGTCACCTGAGGATCTTCTACTCGGGGTGTCTTCTCATCGTCATTGTCTTTCATTTTGGTTGTCTCATCATTTCTTTCCTTTGTCATCCTCATTATCTTTTCTGTCTTGTTGTCTCCTTCCCTATCCATTCTTCCTCCACTCATCCTTTGGCTACTCAACTCAACAACCAAGATCCATCAAATACTCACCATTGGGCACCCAATCTCATTCATCTGGTAACTGGTAAGAGCCGGTCGCTCCGTACTCCTCAACTTCCAATGTCTAACTCCTCAACTCGTTATCAATCATTCACCTAAGCTTGTCAATCCTCTACAACTTAACCAATGCTTGATCCATTTCCCAAATCACTGTTGTAAAGATTTCATGAAGATCTGTTGGTTTCATTTTCATTCTTCAGCTTGTCTTTGTTCCTTTTTGTTCATACTCATTTGTTCCTTTCATGAATCAGCACGTTGGTTTGTTTTCCTTCTCAATTCAATCTTGTAATAGAATTGAATGAATTGGACGGATTGCATGCAGATTGCGCATTGCAAGATGCGTTGATTGGATTGCCCAGATATATCTCAGATATCTGGAAAGGCACGTTGGGTGGATGCAGACATGTTCGGGGGTCTCCAAGTTGGCCGCGGCACAAGGGACGCATCATGAGAAGGAAAAACCAGGTGGAGTTAATGGCAGGCGGGCAATACAGATGGATATGGGGTATGGGATGTGTATTATGGGATGGGAAGGATAGGGTTGGGGTTAGGGTTCTGTGCTTAGGGGTTGTATTTCATTATTCTTGCTTGTTTCTGGTTGTACTTTGGTTAGGGTTGAGGGGGAGGTTACTTATACTGCACCCTCAACCTGGAGGTAGCAGCACATGAGATCACAGAGGATCACATTGGATCATCATAGCTTTTGAAAGGATCTTTACTCTCAATTCTGTATCTCCCAGTCGCACTCAGGGTTTACAGATGCAAGGGATCAATAAATTCCAAACTTGAGAACCTTTTAAGGAGAAGTCCTCTTCTGAATTCCACATCTGGGGGTCTTTCTGGGAAGTAATCTTTTGTTCCTTGTCTCTTGAAACTAACAAGCGCAATGTCCCAGTACCACCCATTGACCGTTGGGGGGTCTTCTAACATTACCCCCACTCCTCTTCCTCCTCCTCCAGCTTCTTGGAAGCAACCCTCATCAGGGGCAGGATACGGTGTTCCTTGCTCCCAAAATGGTGCCAATCACAAGCCCGTTTGCATCAAGCTGCGGGACTATCCACATATCTGGTTCAATACTGAGGACATTGAGCAATTCCTTGCGCAATACAAAGGAATTGCCAACGCAGAAGGTGTAACGGGCTTGGATAAGGCTTGGCTTGTCATCCTCTTCATTACAGACAAAGAGAAGCTTTGGGATGTGAAGGAGATGGAAGGGTATGAGGAACTCAATTGGCCAAAACTGACGGCGGAAATCTTGGCGCAAACCTTGGTTTTGGGAAAGCAACTTCAAGCAAGCCGCGGCCAAAGCAAGGGCAAATGGAAGAGTCGGGACACAGGAACAATTGGGGGACTATGTAGCAATGTTTGTTTGGATCTATTGTTACCTGGCAAAGAACAAGGTGATATTGGGGCAGACGGGCGCAATGAAGAGGGCCTTTTTGGGATGACTTGGTCCCCAACTCTATGGGCGGGTGCAGCAGCACTTGTACAACAACAACTTGTTAAAGAGGTTGTTGGATGGGAGTATTGCCTTTCTGCCAGACATCCTTGTCATTTTTTGTGCAGTGGAAAGCAAGTTAGAATTGGAGGAACTGATGGAGGACACGGCAAGGTTGTTCCCAACGGGGCCAAAGAAGTCCGCTTCCCACACTCTGGCAGCACCAATGCAAGCTCCAGTCGCGGGCCCCTCAAAACAGAACTTGCTCTTGAAACACCACCAACAACAAGCCCAGAGATTAGCAAGATGAAGGAATTGATGAAGGATTTATGGATCTTCCTGAGTCAAATGTTGTTGTGGAAGCGTGATCTGCCTCCTGACCTTGGGGGACCGTTTTTGCCATCAAACCCGCCTGCTTTGCGGTTACATAATTATTACAGGGACAGCGGGCATTGGCATTTGGGGTGCAATAACAGGACAAAGGACCTCAAAGCGGGATTGGTTTGACTGGTGGGAATGGGATTCATGCTTCCATTGGGTGAGCGGATCTCCACAGAACCTGGGAATCCAACCGCAATGGAACAAGTACGGGTAAAAGGAAAAGATTCGGGGGCAACTTCTCAAGCTTTGCTTGGTATTGTCACCTATCCTGGGGTATGGCAACCGCCTTGCGTGGAGGCAGAAGTAAGGGTACTAGCAACGGAGGAACCCGCGGCGGTGGAAAGGATGGATGTGGATGCCAAGGAACAGGTACTGCTTGCAGCCCTTAAGCCAATTGCCCGCGTTCTGGAAATGGATGGGCAGCCAGTGAATCCGGCAGGGAAGAAGAAGGCGGTGGAAATTGTGTGCAGAGTGATGGGGAATGAAAAAACTATTCCCTTGACCTTGAAGGAGTTGAAGGTGGTGTTGGAAGTGGTAGTAGATGAGATGGTTCAGGCGCTGAAGGATTGTGGACACAATAGGATCCCTCCAATGGTGCAGTGCGTGAACTTGGCTTGGGATGACGCCAACCTAGCGGGGATGAAATCCATTTCAACTCTGCTGGCTTAAATTCCAAGGAAGATTTCCAGAAGGAAGGTATGGGCGCTGGTGGATAGCATTTCCATGGTGAACCTTCTTCCATCTAGGATGGTGGATGAAATGGGGTTGGTTTGGCAAAAATGCGCAATGGTGATTTGCGCGCTTAATGGAAGGGTGTGTCTGTTGATGGGGTTATGGAGGAGGAAGAGTTTGAGGTTGCAAGGGTCTGTAAAACACTTTATTTTCTATCTGTCAATTGCGGGGAGGCTTTTTTAGGACGGCCATTAATTTTTGGGTTCTGAGGACAAATGACGTTTGATCCAGAGGAGGGGATGGAAGCATTGACGGCAGAAGATTTGTACAGCAGGCAATTTGAACCCACAATCTGCAATCAGGGTTTGGGAAAGTGGATGTGGGATTTGGAAAGAGAGGAGGAGGAGGACCCCGGCACAGAGTTTGTTTGCAAGGGTGGGCTGGAGGCAGATTTTGAATAGTTGACCAAGGGAGAATGCTCCGGCTTTGTGCTGTTGGTCAACCAGTGAGGAGCAGGTGGGAAGTAGGGAGGAAGCGGGGGAAGCGCAAGTGCTGGAAGTAAGTCCCTTTCCCCAGTGTGCATTGCCAGGAGGTACTTTGCAAAAACACCATCATTGTGCCATGCTTGTGAGCAAACGCAAAAGCCGGGGTTGGGTTTTGACTAGGAACTATGGTAACGGATGCTTGCAGATTGCGCGGAACAATATCAGGAAGTATAAGCCGGTTTCCCAAAAGGTCTGTCCCCCAAATGAAGCAATGCCACAGGATCTGAATGGACCACTCTGACCGATCCGTGGTTGCTGGATCCTTCAAAATCTCTGCTGAATGTGTCAGGATGGGTAACGCAATCAGAACAGATTACAGATGAGCGGGTTGTTGCCCTTAACTTTGGACCGCTGGGCTGGTTAAGTGCAGAGGAACAGGATTTTCTGACGTTGGTACTCATCCTCTGGGAAAAGGCGCTTGCGTTTGGACCTGAAGAGTGGGGACTGTTAAAGAGTGAGATAGGAGACCCTTATGTGATTCCAACAGTTCTGCATGAACCTTGGCAAATCAAGCCAATTCCAATTCCGGGGGCGGTTCAGGGGCCCTTCTTGGAGCTGGTTTGCAAGCTTGTGGGGACGGAACTTTAAAAGCAATCAACATCAAGTTAATTGAGTCCAATCTTTGCGGTGGTTAGGCAGGATGGGAAGTCATTATGGATTGTTCATGATCTGCAGCAGCTCAATTTCTTTATGATCCAAGACACTGGAAAACCTTCGTGCGTGGATGAGTTTCTGGAATCCATGGCAGGGCGCTTGTTCTATGGGTTGGTGGATGTAATGGGCAGATACAATCAGCGTGAACTCAAATTTAGTTTGCAGCCAATGACTGCCTTTGAAACTGGATTGGGAAGGATGCAACTGATGCGGCTACCGCAAGGTGCAACTAACTTGGTCGCAATTTACCAAGCGCAGATGACCTTTATTGTGAAGGACAATCTTCCAGAGGGGGTGCAGATTTTCATTGACAAAGCAGGAATCAAAGGTCCAAAGATGGATTACGGAGGGGAAATGCTTATAGACACTACTCAAATTTGCCAATTTGTCTTGGAGTACGTGCAAACACTGGAATGGATCTTTTTCTGTATTGATGAAGCAGGGCTTATGGTGTTGGGGAAAAATTTATAGGTCTGCAGACCTGCCCTGGAGTTTTGAGGACATGTGGTGGCTTCTTACGGAAGGCAGATTGCAGGAAAGAAACGCAACAGAGTCCTTGAGTGGCCAATGCCAAAGACTGTATTGCACATTCTCCAGTTGTTGGGATTGTGCAGCTATGTATGGATTTTCATCAAGCGGTTTGCAGAGTTTGCAAGTCCGTTGCTGGCATTGACGCTTAAGGGCGCGGAATGGACCTGGGTTTTAAACTGTGACGTTGCCTTTGACAAACTCAAGGATATTTTTGGGCACAATATTTTAATGCAGGAATTTGATTGTGATGCTGGAGGAATTAAGTTGGCCATGGATTTAAGAGAGCTTGGCATGGGGGCAGTGCTGACACAGGAGGATGGGGGGAAAGATTGTCCGGTCCTTTACGAGTCTGTTGAGTTTAGGCCAATGGAGAGCCGGTATTTTCAGCCAAAGTTGGTTATTTGTGGGGTCAGTAAGATTTTGCAGAGGTTGCAGCATGTGCTATGGGAGATTCACTTCATGATTCTGGTGGATGCAGAGGCGCTGGGGCGGATGATCAATTTGACAACTCTGCCAAACCGGCCTATGACCATGTGGGTTGTGTTCCTTCAGTTGTTCTCTTTCACGGTGGTACATGTTCCAGGGAAGGCGTTTACAATGCCAGAAGCTCTGTCTCAGTACCCGCGCAATGATGCACACAAAAGCACCAAACTACTGGATGTTGAGGCCCCAACGGTTAAGGTAGGGTTGGTGGAAGTAGGTGTGCAACTTCTGCTCCAGAAGTCTGGGAGATACGTGGTCCTCAGCTTGTATTTGCGGGATCTTTGGTTTCCGGATGACATGCCAGCCAAAATTTTTAGATGGATTTGGCGGAGAGTGGGAGATTTCTACCTGCAGGAAGGACAGATGTGGCAACGGATAGCGCCGGTACCGCTTGTGGTCAGCACGTCAAGGGCGGATCAGGAGGTAATCCTAGGAATTCTGAATGAAAATCTTGGTCATTGCAGAAATCTTGAAAGACAAAAGCGGGTGAGGGCAAGGTTCTGGTGGCCAGGTGTAGTATGCGTGGTGCAGAACTGGGTACGGTTGTGCAAAGCGTGTCAGAAGCGGATTGCAACGTTACCTTGCAAAGTAGGAATCCCCACTGGGGAGGACACTTGTTTGGGCAGGTTTCTCTGGATGTTGTGCACATCAAGGCAGGTATGTTTTCCTACTTCCTTGTTGTGCAGGAAAATCTGTCAGGATGGGTGGAAGTATGGCCATTGCTGAAACTCTTGGCGTAGAAAGTTGGGCAGTTACTGGAGGAAGATTTGTTTGCGCATTACAGATCACTTTGGCTGGTGATGGTCAATGGGGGTGCAGAGTTCCAGGGACAGTTGGCTGAGTTGGTGCAAAGTTGCGGAGAAAAGTTTGGTTGAGTGACGCAGTACTATCTGGAAGCTGCAGGGATGATTGAGCACGTTCACCAGCCAATCAAGGACGCAATGGTGAAAATTTTACAGCAAGGATGGCAAGCAGTGGCAGGAAACCCTTCCGGTAGTTCTTTTTGCCAATCAGATTTTGGTGAAGAGCCAATGGGTTCTTTGCCGTACAAGCTTCTTTTTGGGAAGCAATCCGTGCTTCCTCTTTAAATCAAGCTGGAAAAATTTCTAGTTATTGATTGGTGGAAGGTTAAGACAGCCGTGGATATAGGTGAGGCCCACACCAAGCAACTCCTGCAACGGGAAAAGATGTTGGGGAAAGTGGCTGGTAGACTAAAGGCAACCCGCGCAAAGTCTGTCCGCTACTGGGACAAGCGCTGCGCGCATAGACTCCGGGAACTGTTGCGCAAGGGGGATTAGGTTCTGCTTTAAAACTGGAGCCTGGAAAATCAATGGAGGAAGCTGTTTTCTAATAGATGGAACGGGCCTTTCCCCGTGAACTTTAAATTAACTGGAGGTAGCTACCAGTTTGGGGAATTAGATGGAACTCCTCTCAAACAGAAGGCCACTGCCTTTCACATGAACAAATTCTTTGCGCAGGGCTCAACTTCATTTAAAAAGACGGCTGGTTTGGATAGCAAAGGGTACACCAATGTGGATTGTTCTTCTGGAGACAAGCCCGCGCATGCGCTTTGCATCTGGAAGAGTAAACAACTGCAGACTGCTGGGGACAGCAGCCACATTGGGGGGGGAACAATGGATGAATGGGGGATATGATGGGATTTGGTGAGGGGATGCTCCAGCCGGTTCACAGCTGGAATAACTAGACACCCCAGACTGTTTTTTTTCTTATTTTATTCTCTCTGGATTGGCTTTTGGGATTATTGCTGGCTAGGATATGAGTTTTTTTAGGTACAGGCATGGCGCAACGCTGGGTTTGCAGACGCAAGGACAAGCCCCGCATTGTGGATTCAAAATCATGAATGATTCCAGCCGATTATTCAGGGAACCAGGAAACGCATGGCGCAGAACAGATGTGGGTCAAAGAGCAGGGTGCAGGCTTGGAAACGGGGTGGTGCTTAAAAAAAACTCTTTTTTAAGTTTTCTTTGGTTATCTTATAGATGGAAGGTGTGGATGGGTTTGGGAAGGTAATTTTTCTCTTTCTCTCTCTCAAGGATGTACCCCTGGGGCTGGTTTTCTTTTTACTCTCTCTGTTCTGTAGATGGGTACAGGTAAATGTGTGGCAGTTTGTCTGGGGTGGTCCAGGTACCTGTAGCTGATACTATCAGTGGCGCGGATTTTCTCACTCTAACCAGATTGCTCTCAAAATTTTGCATGCCGTGCGCGGATCTTATTTCTCTCAGAGTTCTCACAAAGCGCAAAGGCTACTCAGGATGGCGCGGCAAAAGTCCTTATCTTTGCAAATAGGTGCGGGGATAAAAACAAGATGGAAGAAATCAAGAAAGGGGGGCAATCTGCCTACGTTGGCCAAGTCCTCATCACTTCCTCTGCAGCTAGGGATTGCAAAGCCGCCAAAACCTTGTGTTGCGCATTGGCGGTGTGCACATAGGGGACCACTAGAAAATGCCAGACTAGTTTTTCTGCGTTTTTCACCATTGGGTCAAACCTTGCCAAGGGAAGTACCAGAATCAGAGCGGTCTCTGGGATCTTGGAAGTGGCGTCCAGAGGGGTTGCAGCGGCTGCGGGCTCCAGTGACAACTGGATCACCATGGGAGACGGCGCACACAGGCTCTGGTGATGGGGATGGAAGTGGAGGAGTTGATACCGGAGGAGATGGTCTTGGAGGAGTGGGGGAATGTGGTGGCGGTGGAGGAGGAGCAGGTCTTTGTGGTGGTGTGGGAGGCGCGGCCAGACGGTTGGGGATTCTTGGGTCCATTGCTGGTACGTCCATTTGGACCCATGTGGCCCACTCATGGGTGGCTTTCCAAAAGGCTGCTAAGTCTGGAAAGCCCTGGCGCCTCAGAGCCCCAGCCCGGTGGAATGGTAAGTCAGAGTCATGACTCTTGCACAACAGGGGGTTTTGGGTGGCATGTCGCAGTTGGTTGCCAAGTGAGCCGGGCGGGGTCCACTTTTTGGTTGAAAACTCCTTGTCACTTGAGACCACAAAGGAGTTGCGCGGGGTCCTCTTGTGCAGGCTGAATTGAGGGCGGTTGCAAGGCATGCCCTTGAATAGGGAGCAGCGGTGGTGTCTGGCTTGGCATGGAACACAGGTGCGCCGGCCCAGAAGGATACGGAATGCAAGGCTGTTCTGGCTTCAATACGTGCAGGACATGTTTAGCAAAGAGAGGCGGATGGGGTTTTCCTTTTTTCTTTGGTGTGATGAAGAGGTGCTAAGGGGAAGGTGGGAAAAATATGGTATAGTAGGGGTAGGTGAGATAGTGGTGGATCCCTGGGGACAGAACTCAATTTAACGGGGATGTGGTGGTCTTTTATAGACGCAAGTTGGAATTGGCTGCGCGCTTCGCGCTAAGCAGTAGAAACAGGCTCAGCAGAGGCATTGCGCTCAGAAATGGGTGTGGCTTTGCTGCAGAAAGCCGCGCTGTGGGCTCAGCAGCAGTTAAATTGGGATCAGAATCTGGAGACGTGGGGTGGAAAAGATTGGATTGGACGGATTGGGCATTGCAAGATGTGTGGATTGGATTGCGCAGATATATCTTGGATATCTGGAAAGGCACGTCAGGAGGATGCGGGAATGCGCTGGGGGCTCCAAGTTGGGTTTGGCACAAGGGCCACGTCAGGAGAAGGACAAACCGGGTGGAGGCAATGGCAGGCAGGCAATACAGATGGATATGGGGTATGGGATGTGGATTATGGGATGGGAAGGATAGGTTTGGGGCTAGGGTTCTGTGCTTAGGGGTTTTATTTCATTATTCTTGCTTGTTCTGGTTGTACTTAGGTTAGGGTTGATGGGGAGGTTACTTAAGCCACACCCTCAAACCAGAGGGAGCAGCACATGAGATCACAGAGGATCACATTGGATCATCATAGGTTTTGGAAGGATCTTTACTCTCAATTCTCTATCTATTTGTTGCACTCAGGGTTTACAGATGCAAGGGATCAATAAATTCCAAACTTGGGAAACATTTAAGGAGAATTCCTCTTCTGAATTCCACACCATTGTATTTTGGTATTTTCTTTCTTTAATTATTAAAAATATAAGGTGCAGATTCTCCTTTGTATCTCACTAAGTATAGCCTAACATCTTTTCCTTGCACTCCCCCTTTCTTTTCTCTCAATATCCTGCTGACTTTCCCTTTTTCTTTCACAGGGTCTGGCTCTATTGCAATCATTACTTGAGGGAGATTGCTACCTTCTCTTGGTTTAAAGTGCTTCACTAGGCTAATAGGGAATACTGGGTGCTTTATTGATAATTCTTCACTCAAGACTACTTCTACAGCATTTTTGCCATGCATCTTCTTGTTAAAAAATGGTCCTACAAAAGCTGGTTTCAGCTTTCTGTTACCTGCTAAATTTTTGAAGTTGGCAGTAGATATCAATATCTGATCCCCTATCTTAAAGTCAGGCTCTCTGTGGGATTTGTCCCATCTTTTGTTTTGTATTCTACTGCTTCTTCTACACTTTTTTGAGCATGATTATTTTCCAGGTCTATCATTTTCTTGAAGTCAAGAGATTTGGGATGAATGGTGGCTAAGTTAAGGTTCAAGGTATTCCTAGGGAGTTTTGGAATCCATCCCCTTTCTAGTATGTCAGGGGCTTCTTTGGTATTAGAGTGTTTACTGCTATTATAAGCCATCTCCAGGACTGGGAGTAAGCTTAACCAATCATGGCAATATCCACCTGAGTTTTTGTACTCTAGACCAAAGCTACAAAACCTTATCAACATATCTTCCAAGTTCTGTATCATTCTTTCAGCTAATTCATCAGTCTGGGGATGATATGCTGTATAAAAGGCTAAAGTAGTACCTGTTGATGTTTTATCTGCTTTCATCCTCATTGTCAGCCCTGTCATTGTGTTTCCTCCATATTTTTATTTGTTTGTTTCACACCATGTGTTCTGCATCCTGCTTGTCTCTGAGCGTCTTATTGTAGTTCATTCATCTGTACCTTCACCTGTCCTGTCACCTGTCACGCATGCCAGAAGAATATCTCACCCACGGCTATACAGAGACTACTCAAATCCAGCGACTACACAACTCATTTAAGAGACAAGCAAGCATCTCACGATCAATGTCCAACTACTCAGACTCGACCACTTGACCAACTCCTCAAACACAACTTTGATCACCGAACAATCAGGACCTGAAGACTGAATCAAAGAAGTCAACTCAACAGTCCTCCAAACCAATCAACCATCAGTCTCAGAACTATTCCTCGGTCGGATCAGTCTACGTCGAATCCTTAACAACTGCTCTGCTCTACTCAATCTCATTAGAGGTCATCATCCAACCTTTAGAGCAATCAGTTACTGTTTGTGTTCCTCACAATTTCTTTCTTTATGTTTTCACTCTGTTTGTGTTCAAGTTTCTAACCTCATATTGTGATCTGAAATAAATTAGCCTGGTCTAGGTTTTCCAATTCACTTAAACTTTTACACGGTTAAAAGCCAAAGATGGATCACCCCAGCTCAACCGGCAGGAATCAAATTAAAGAAACACCTGGACCAGGAGGAGGAGGAGAAGGAAACTTTAAGGCACTGGCACTGAAGTCTCTCATGGAATTCACGCCACTACTGACAGAAACAAACTACTCAATCTGGCGAAAGAAGATGGAACGCCTATTCAAAATGCGTGGAATCCTTGACCTTATCAACTCAAGTGACCCTTATACGGAAATTCCCAACAACAATGAGATGGCGGGATACATCATTTCAAAATTGGATCCTGCAACTCACACCAATATCATCAGCTCTGAAAATGAAGACTTGACAAAGCTGATCTGGCTGGCCACAAAGAATCACTTTGCCTCCAGTCAAGCTGCCAATTGGGCTTGAACATTCTTCAACTTCCTATACCTGTCATTCAACCAAAATGACATAGAAAGCTTCGTAACCTCTGTAAGATCCCATCTAGGAAAACTTGATGAAGTTGGAATCAAACTACCGGCCAACATCCTTAGCTACCTAGTCCTATTCAAGCTACCCAAGTCACTCAAGGCCATTTGGTCCCAAATCATGCATTTGGGTCTTCAACTCTCAGTTTCCATGGTACTTGACCATCTTGTCCAACACAAGAATGAAGTCCAGGCCAAACTCCCCAAGACGACAGACACCAATTCTGCGCTGTATCACTCCAGCTATCAAAGAGACTTGAACTACCCAAGATGCCTGGACGGGAAACACAATCCCGCGGTTAAGTCTCATTCTCAGTCCTACTGCTGGGTTGAGTTCCCTGAACTAAAACCCGACAACTCACCTAACAAAGCAAGACGGGGACAAAAGAAGAAATCACAGGAAGAGTCTCACTTCTATAGCTTCTACTGCGCAGATGGCAAAGCAAAGTCGGACCCTGAAGACCGATACATTCTTGATAGTGGATGCTTGATTCACATGTTTCAAAGCAAGGAACTCTTCACCTCTCTGGCTGAACAGACAGGCAATGACACCATCAAAACTGGAAAGAGAGGAGAAGGCCTGATTATCAAAGGTCTTGGCACAACAGAAATCTCGGATCAAGGCAAACGTATATGTTTTGACAACGCAGCCTGGGTTCCTGAAGCTACAGTCAATCTCATCTCCCTAGGAGCTCTGCTGAACAAAGGATGCTTACTACAAGTTAATATCAAGACCAAACCCTCCACTTTTTCACTCAGCTTCAAGGGCAAGTGGCTCCTATCTGGTATCATAGAGAACAATTTTCTGCTCATCAAGTTTGGGGCCACGAACCGATCACAGCCTCTCATGTGCTACCTAACTCAATGAGACTTAACTGATCTTCAAAAAAAACTTGGTCATGCAAGCATCAAACGCATGGAAAAACACTTAGGTCACAGTATTACCAGAACTCTAGCCAGCAACTTTCAATGTCTAGCATGCAGCAAGGCAAAGATATCCAAACATCCCTTTGACAGCACTCAAGCTCCAGCCTCAAGGGTTTTCAACTGGCTTCATCTGGATTTGATGGGGCCCCTGAATCCAACCAGCAAAGGAGGGATGCAATTTGCTCTCACAATCGTTGATAACAAGTCAGGGTATCTCTCTTTGTTTCCACTCCCTTCAAAAGACGCTGCCTCCAATGCCATCAAATTTGTCATTGAAAACAAGGCCAAGAAACTACTTAGATATCCCTCCAAAGTCATCTCTGACGGAGGAGGAGAATTTGTGAATGAAGATCTGAAACAATTCTTCAAATCCAAGGCAATTCAGAACATCATCAGCAAACCATACCACTCTCAGCACAATGGAAAGGCAGAACGGGCCAATTGCACAATTATGGAGTCAGTTTTCTCCGTGTTCAGCTCCACTTCCATTCCAAAGAACTATTGGCACGTTGTTATACAAAGCTGCTGCTTTGCTCTCAACCAAATCCCTTTTGAAAAAGGCGGGGAAACGCCGTGGAAGATGCTTCAAAGGACCAACTTACCCTCAAACTATCTACAGCCCGTAGGTTCTTCAGTAATCTATCTACTCAGCGACTCCAAGATCCCGTCAAAACTAAGTGAAAAAGGAGACGAGGGGATTCTTCTTGGTTACAACCCTTGAATTTTCTCTTACAAAATTCTGTCAAGAAGTGGAAGGATCATTGAGACAAAACATGTCAAATTCATGAACAAAGAGCCAGCTATCGACCTTGAACCTCCTACAAACAAGCATGCAGCCAAAGTTAAAACTCACCCAACTCAGAATGAGGGTCTCAAAGGTTTGGGAGCAGGTACTGATGGAACTGTTGTAGAACTCAAAGAAGATATCAAACCTTCCACTGAATCCACCACCAAGTCTGACCTGTCTGAATCTGACAGCTCAAACACAGAAGTTCTCAAAACCCTCAAACCAAATCTGCGCAATTGTAGTCAGCTCAGGCCTCCCCAAAGATATTGATACTATCACTCTGAAGTGCCAAAGAACATTCACAAAGCACTCAAAGATCCAACCTGGGTACCTCCTGTTGACAAAGAACTCGGCACAATAGAGGAACTAGGAGTCTGGGAAGCCGCCGATGAATCAGAAGTCACTAATCCCCTCAACACCACCTGGGCCTTCCAATGCAAACAAGACTTCCACACTGGTGACACCACCCTCAAGGCTTGCGTCTGTGTTCAGGGACTCAACCAACAATTTGGTATTGACTACTTTGATACATATGCTCCCACAGGTAAGGTGGCCTCTTTACAAGCCTTACTATGCTACTCTGCGGATAGAAAGCTTAATATTCTTTAATTCAATGTAAAAGGAGCCTTCCTTCACGCTCCGCTGAGTGAGGAAGTTTACATTAAGACTCCAGCTGGATCAAAGCGAACTGCCAAATACCTCAAGCTGAAGAAATCTCTGTACGGGCTGAAACAAGCACCGCTAAACTGGTATAAAACCTTGAGCGAGTGGATCAAGGAAAACGGCTTCAAGGAGAGTGACAGCAATCCATGTCTATATCTCCACAAAGACCAAATTACAGCTCCCTTCTTTCATGTAGATGATCTTATGGTTGTGGGGAACACCAATGACTTCAAAAAACGGTTCCTCACAAAATTCAAGGATTCCTCAGCGCACAAAGTCAACACTCTACTTGGAATGAAGGTTGAACTCACTCGCAATTCAATCAGTCTTTCACTTCCAAATCACATCAAGAAAGGACTGGAGGAAATGAACCTTCTCAATGCAAAGCCACTGAACAATCCATGTACCTCCGGACTCCAACTGAAGCCAGCAACATCTGAAGAAATAGAAGAATTCAAGAAGCTTGGGAAGAACTACATGTCCCCGATAGGTAGGCTGAACTTCATTGCAAATCTGGCAAGACCCGACATTAGCTTTGCAGTCTCAAATCTTGCTTGATTCTGCAAAAAACCTGGAATCACCCATTGGAAAGAGGTGATCCATGCATGGCGGTACTTACTCAAAACAATTGACTTCAAACTTGAATTTTGATCAAAGTCCATTGCAAATCATCTTGTCACCTACAGTGATGCAACCTGCGGTGATGATCCGGTCACCAGACTCTTGCAAACTGGCTTCATCTCACTCTTCAAAGGATGTCCTATCTACTGGACCAGTAGGAAACAACAAAGCATAGCTCTATCCTCAACAGATTTAGAATGCAATGCACTCTCAGCTAGCCACCTCAAAGGTTGTTGGCTTCATCATCTCATTACAGAAATCTGGAGGACCTCTTCACTTGAGCCCCCAATGCATCTCATTGACAACAAGGGTCTCATTGATAAAATCAAGAAGTTTGGATGTAAATCACATGTGAAGTACATTGATATCAAGCTCAAAAGCATCAGGAATGACTGGAATGATGGTCTAATTAACGTCAAACTCATTTCCTTCCACAACATGTTGGCAGATCCACTAACCAAACCAGCGAATCCTGCTTCCGTACACAGACTCACAAGGTATGTATGGAGCTGAGCTCTTTGCACGTTGAGTTGAGCCGGCATGTTGATTTTTTATCTGCTTTCATCCTCATTGTCAGCCCTGTCATTGTGTTTCCTCCATATTTTTATTTGTTTGTTTCACACCATGTGTTCTGCATCCTGCTTGTCTCTGAGCGTCTTATTGTAGTTCATTCATCTGTACCTTCACCTGTCCTGTCACCTGTCATGCACTCCAGAAGAATATCTCACCTGCGGCTATACAGCGACTACACAACTCAATTAAGAGACAAGCAAGCATCTCACAATCAATGTCCAACTACTCAGACTCGACCACTCGACCAACTCCTCGAAAAAGACTTCAATCACCAAACAATCAGGACCTGAAGACTGAATCAAAGAAGTCAACTCAACAGTCCTCCAAACCAATCAACCATCAGTCTCAGAACTATTCCTCGGTCGGATCATTCTACGTCAAATCCTCAACAACTTCTTTGCTCTACTCAATCTCATTAGAGGTCATCATCCAACCTGTAGAGCAATCAGTTACTGTTTGTGTTCCTCACAATTTCTTTCTTTATGTTTTCACTCTGTTTGTGTTCAAGTTTCTAACCTCATATTGTGATCTGAAATAAATTAGCCTGGTCTAGGTTTTCCAATTCACTTAAACTTTTACAGTACCTAGTATATAATGTAGATTACTCCAGAATTCAGAAGTGAATTTGGGGTCTCTTTCACCAATTATAATCTTAGGTATGCCAACATCAGCTATAATCCTATTCAAAAATAGCAAAGCCACATTGATAGCATTGTCTTCTTTGTGGTTAGGTAAGAATTTTTCCTTCTTAGAGTATCTGTCTACTATAACCAGGACAGAGTTGTATGAGTGTGTACCTCCTGGGGGGAGGCCTGTGACAAAATCCATATTAATGATTTCCCACCTAGTGTTTGGTTCAGATATTTTCTGTAGGAGTCCAAACCTTTTTCCAGTAGCTTTATTCAATTTTTGGCAAGTCTCACAGCTAGTAAAATACTGAATAGTGATTTCTTTCCAGTCTATCCACCAAGCAGTCTGTTTTACTTTCTCCAAGGTCCTTTCAGTGGATAGATGCCCTGATGAACAGTTGTCATAGCATTCCTTGAGTATGTGTTGTATATGTTCTTTGTTACTCAGTACCAATACACTGGAATGTTGGTGTCTGTAGCAAAGGAGACCATCCCAAAAAATAAACCTTCCTGCTTTTTAGGTTTTGAGTAATGGGGCAGGTAAATTATTTATCAGGGTTGCTTCTTGGGATTAACATTCCATAATGGTAATCAGCATCTTGATATCAGAGGAGTAGTTCTCTCTTACTAGATTAAAGAAAGCAGTATCTAATTCACATAAGTGCATCCCCATGATTGGAGAATCTAATTCAAAAAGATTGATTTTTAAGATAGGAATAATATCCTGATCCTCAGGGTCATATGCTGGATTGCTAAGGTCATTAGGCAAAGCATTCCTACTTATACTATCAGCATTCTGGTGTTTAGCTCCTGCTTTATGCACTATAGTCATCTGGCCTCTATACTGTTGTATAGCAATTTGCCACCTGAGCATATGTCTGCTGAGAGTCTTCATGTTCATGAGAGCTCTTACAGCATTAAAGTCCGTGATTACTTGGAATGTGGTGCCTTCTAAGTAATAGTGTAGCTTTTCTAGAGCCCATACTAGAGCCAAGCATTCTATCTGGCTGGCTCCATATCTTTTCTCAGTGTCTTTGATCTGTCTAGATATGAAAAGTACTGGTTTCTTAACTGGTTTGTCTTCTTCTATTCTTTCTTGGTTTAAGGCAGCTCCTAACCCTTCCATAAAGGCGTCAACGTACAGCTTGAAGGGTTTAGAGTAGTCTGTTTGAATGAGTAGAGGAATGGAGGTCATAGCTATTTTTAATGCCTCATAGTTTTTCAATCTCTCATGTTTCATTTCAAAGAGAGTATTATTGTTGCATATTTCATACAGACTTTTATTTAGCATAGAAACCTTTGGGATTTACTGTCTTTAGTAACTGAAAAAACTAATAAATGATAGCAACTCTGTTTTATTCTGAGGAATGGGTCTGTTCATTACAGCAGCTATCTTATTCTGGTCAGCAGATAGAGTTAGGCCAGAGACTATATGTTCTAGAGAGTTCAGTTCTCCATATCCTAAGTTACATTTATTCATGGATACTTTTAATCCTGCTTTGGAGATATTTTGGAGGACTAATCTTATTTGATTCATATGAGTATCCTAATCATCAGAATATATGATAACATAACTTATTGACTTCTTATGCAGATCCTTCAAGGCGCTTTGTGGAATCTATTGAAAATTTCTATTTGGCTTTTCTCTACCTACTCTGGCTGATCTCTCTGATCTCAATTCACACGGTGTGGAATTTGGTGTTGCATGCATTCCTGCAACACCCAGATGTATACAAATGTGTGCAACATGTAACAGCCAGGCTGGCAGAAAAATACAATGCAACACACTGTTTGATGTTGAAATGTTGCATCAAACCATCTGTTGCAACATGCTGCTCCAAGGAACTAATAATTGTTAGTCTTGGAATATAACTGATCATCTTGTTGTGCGCAGCTGCCTGTTTACCACCTTTTTGCTATGAACCAAAGAATTATTCTATGTACCTGTTCACGTTGCATTCTTCTCAGCTTCCCCAATTCCAATGGAGAGAGTGTCCAAGGCCAACTTATATCAAGATGAAACCATTCAAAAATTCAAAAGTTGATCATGAAAAAAATCTGCAAGATCTTTTTACCTCCCACCAGTAAAGAAAATCCAATGAAGAATCATCTTTAACATCCTCAAATGATGGTTCAAGTAGAAATTATTCATCAGAAGCTTTTCCTTGAGGTGAAACATCTTCAAGTGGTGAGCTAAACTAAATTGATTACAATTCACAAGTTTTCAAATTAATTTAATGTCTCTCAACTGTTCATTATTATTTTCCAGCCCCAATAGTTGTTTTAATTTTAATTGCGTGGCTTCATTTGTTTTGCGGATTAATTATTAAAAATTGTCAAAAAGCTTGGCAATTTATTATTTCAATCATAAAGAAGTGCAAGGAAGAGCAATATTATACTGAAGAACAAATCCCTAAAGATATCACAACAATAATGAAAAAGCTTGATGTTTGCCCTATGATCAAAACATATTCCTGCTGCCTGAAAGGCTTTTTACTTTATTATCCACCTGATTTACCTGAAAAAAAATACAGAGAAACTCCACAAGCTCAATAAGTTGGAACACCTATACTTCAAACAAACTCAAGAGTATGGAAATATGGCAATATTGGTCCAACTCAAAAATTCCCAAGCCAGTGTGAAAAAATTTTGATTGCCCACAGTCCAGCTCCCATATCTCTTTATGCAACACAGCCCCTCATTCAATGGCTCTCCTGGTTCCTTGTAAATGAAGATACTGAGCAGGACATTCTTTTGAAAAGTTTTAATATGGGTAGCAAGGTTATTTGGAGAAGGAAGGAGTATGGTAGGCTACTGAAGAGCCAAGGATGGAGGGAAAGTACTTGTATATTCAAGTGGAACTGATCTGAAGAGGAGGAAGGGACACTCCGGTTTAGTTTTCTGGTAATCAGATGATTTTTCATTCATGGTCCAAGGGAAGGACCAGTATTTATGGATAACTAGAGAACCCCAAAGGGGGCCTAAGGCAGCAGGTTAGAGACAACTAGAGAGCCCCAGAGGGGGCCTAAGACATGGGTAATGATATGATGAAAACAGTAAGATAGCAATAAGGTAACTAAATTTGTTAGTTACAGAATTTGAACATCAAAAAGACAACACACCACCTTAACTGACTAATTTAGGAAACAATTTAAGACCAGCAAACATTCCAGAGATTCATGAGAAATGAGAGGAGAATATGAGAATGATAGAGATATGAGAGTTGAGTAATAAATGACAAGACACCACCTTGTCAGGATATGAGATGTGGAAATGATAGCCTATTTTAAGAGGAGAAACAAGGACCTCAGGCATAGTTGCATAGCATGATATGGGGAATGATAGCCTATTTTAAGAGGAGCAACAAGGACCTCAGGCATAGCTGCCTAGCTTAATGGCAAAGAATGATATGATGATGATGGTGATGGTGATGAGGGTAATGGTATAGATTAATGGGTGAGAATGATATGATGATGATGGTGATGGTGATGGTGATGGTGATGATGATGGTGATGGTGATGGTGATGGTGATAGTGATGGTAATGGTGATGATAATGGTAATGGTGATGGTGATGGTGATGGTTTTAGAGATTAAGTTGGAATGGAGTGGTGACAGTTATTTTATGATGGTGGGTGATGACATTATTGAATGGTAATGAATGTGGTGATGGTAATGAGAGAGGGTGGATGATAGGGAGATATGAAGATAGTATTGAACAAAAAAAGGGAAGGATTCCAACACACCAGCCTGTTCAATACTAGATGAAAAGGAATATAGATATGCTGTTGAAGTTGCATTGAATGTTGTTGATATGATTGATGGATGGAATGATGATTGAATTGTATTGATGATGGGTGTATTGATGTTGGAAATGGAGCAAGTAAAGAAGTAGCGGGCAGAGAAATGGGAGAATGGTTTGGTGATGTAACAGGTGGAGCGGAGGAGACGGATGGGAGCAAGCAAGCGTTTGAGATGGAGAAATGGAGCGATATGGGGATGAGAAGCGACAAGCAAGATTGAGAGGTGGAAGAGCAAGGTTGCAAGGGAGGAAGCAAGCAATGGGGCAATGTGGTGATGTAGCACATGAAGCGGAGGAGATTGATGGTAGCAAGAATGACAAGGGTGACAGGACGGGCCAAATGAATGGACCACCCCTTGAATGATGGCTGCAAAATGATGAGTTGAAGAGATGAGCGATTGGTGGAAGAGATGGTGGCAGAAGTTGACATTGAGAGTGCTGAGTAGAATAGCAAGGTGTAGAAAATGAACAGGGACCTAGGTTGCAAAAAGAGGAGAGAGCAAAGTTGCTAGATGAGGAGCAAGAGGGATAAGGAGGGGAGTTGAGGGTGAATGGGAGGTCGGATTGGATGAGGGGTGATGATGATCAACTGGCTGATGTTTGATATTGTCATCATTGGTAAATCAATTGGGGATCAAATCCAAATACAAATCCAAGATTGATCAAGAGGCGAGCTTGGAGGGTGTGAGAGATGGCAAGTTGTTCAAGTAAGCACCGGTGTCAAGATTTGAGGGCCTGAGGTTGTTTGGAGCTAAGAAAGATCCAGATTGAGATGGAGGGGATGGGGGTGGTGGTGATGAAGCTGGTCCAAGTGATGCTAATCAAGTACAAGGTCCATTTCCTCTTGATCAAACAATTGGAAAGCCTCGTCAAGATCTGAGGCAACACTTTTCCCAACCAATCACCAAAGTTGAAGACCACAAAATGGATGGGGATGAAGATAGCGGGCCAATACCAGTTCTTGAAGAATCCGAATTGAGTGGGGTGGATGGTTAAAGAGCCTATATGAATATGATCTGGGTCGTTGGAAAATAGGATAAAGCCAGTTATGGATGGAAAGACTGCCAGGGTGATAAAAAAGTTGTAAAAGATGCTCAGGCCGAGCAACCTAACCTTTTGTTTGACAATCCGGATGTGCAATCCGCAGGGGGATGAGGCCAGGATGGGTGCAGATTCTGAGATGAGTTCCACGTTAGGAGATAGCAAGGGTCCCTCGACCGAATCGTCTTGGTACCCCACCGGTTGAGGCGAGTGTGATTTGGTGTAGGAGTGTTTGCATTGGATTGCTCATCAATAAATCGGTAGTCTCAAGAGGATCCCAAAGCTGATGAGGGCCAAGAAGCTGAATGCGGTACAAAGAGAGTAAAAGATAAAGGAAGTGTGTTGAATATGGCTTGCAATCTTCTCAGGATCCAAAGGCCCGTTGGGGGAGTCAAGTTTGTTTATGTTGGACAAGAGTTGGAGGACCCTGACACAGGAACCGATAGCACCTTGACCGGATAGGATGGCTTGTAGATAGAGAGATCCAAACCAAGATGAGAGGCCAAAGACTGCATTTTGTAATTGAGTGGCTACAATGGCTCCGGCAAAGGCAATCAACATCAAAAATTCAAAGAAGATATTTGAGTTGAGAGTCGCATAACAAGTTGAGCAGAGTAAGATGATACAGTATGAGGTGATGAGGGACAGGGATAAAAAGGTTGGGATTGTATGTTTAAGCTTGGGTTGAGTGAAAGTGAGTGGAAGGAGGGATGATGAGGAGGAGGATCCAGATGGTCGGAGGATGATCGAGATGAGGCAGGAGGGTGATCTGAATGAACGGATGATGAACTGAATCAATCAATTGAGGTGGTCAAGGAAGGGATGATGGATGATGAGGAGGGAATATCTTGTTCAAAGAGGCAATTGATGAATGATGAGGATTTGAGCAATGGATGAGATGCAATTTGTGATGGAATCACATAGGAGAGGATGATAGGAGAAAGTTGAAGGAGAGCAGGATAGTAGAGGAATTGGATCCAGGATGGCCACAGTCTGGTGGGATGAGACTATTTGAGAATCAGTGAGAGTTGGGAGAGTGCTCAAATTGGAGGCGGATTGATAGGAAAAGATTAAACGGAGATGGAAAGGTGTATAGGACCAATATGATTGGAGGAAAAGCAACCATTTGGAACAATGAAGTTGACCGGTGTGGTGTCAATTTATAGAAATGGATTGGGGACTGCGTTGCGGCTGCGCGCTCAGCATTGGAGGCAAGCGGGATCAGCATTAGGGTATGCGGAGTGCTCAGCAGCAGCCCCTGTTTGGCTCTGCACCTAGTGGACAGGTCGGGCTCAGCATCAAATGCGGCGTGGGCGGCAATCCGCCCCAAAGATTGGATTTGGAAGGTAGTGCACTTGACTAGGTTTGCGAGCGCGCCGGTTCAGATACGTAGGGGCGGAGCAATCCGCGGGCTATAAAGGAACGGACAAAGCACGCGTGCAAGCGCACGGATCACACCGGATAATACCAGACACCCACAACAGGTGCGGACAAACGGATACGGACAGGCGCGGGGGGCTCTGAGTAGGGCGCGGTGCGAGGACTGCATCATGAGAAGGAGGAACCGGATGGACGGAATGGCGTACAGAGGTTGGGGGGAGTTTGGTACAGAGGTGGGGAGAGGAGGCTAGGGTTTCTGTTTTAGGATTGTTTTCTGTTTCTTTGTCATACTGTTATTTGCGCGTGTACTTAGGTTAGGGTTGAGAGGGAGGACTTATCCTCACTCTCAACTCCGGGTTAAGCGGAGGGGGGGCATGGAATCAGACCATCACATCATTGGATTGGATCAATCATCTCACCAAGAGATTAAAGGAACTCATACCGGATACACATCCAGGTGGAAATTTGTTAGGATTGAAGGATTGGCAATTTCACTCTCTCTCTACTTTTCTTTATCTCTTTATCTCCTTATTTCTATTCCTCATTTAAGTGCGACTTTGGGCATCCTCATCTCCTTTCAAACGCAGGGAACCGTTAACTTCCAAACCTTGGGACAACTATAGGGGGATAACCCTTATTCTTTCCACATCTGGGGGTCTGGCCAGGAAATACCCTTCCGTTTCTTGTCTTTTGAAGGTAACTGGGCGCGATGTCCTATCCATACCTCCCTACAGTTGCTTCCTCTTCTTCTTCTTCTTCTCCTTCCGTTTCCGGGTCCGCTACTCCGACCCCACTTGCGTCTTCCATCCCTCCTCCTCCTCCTCCCTCCGCTTGACCCAGGACAAGCTACGCCGTTCCCCCATTGGTCTCCAGTGACCATGAACCCACTTTTCCGGTTTGCATCAGGCTGTGCAACTACCCTCACATCCAATTCAACACTGCAGATGTGGAACGATTCATCTCGAGATACAAAACTATTGCAGATGCGGAAGTTGCTTTGTACGCCAATAAGGCCCGGCTTGTCTTCCTGTTCATTATGGAAGAAGAGAAGCTCCGGGATGTGGAGGAGATGGAAGGCTACAAGAATCAGGATTGGCCAAAACTGAAGGCGGAGATCCTAGCAAGGTGGGGTAGGCGGGAACCTCAATTCCGGGAAAGCAATTTTGACCGCGTGGCCTCGGAGGCAAGCGTGCGCAGAGGAGTAAGAACTTGGGTGGAGCTGGAGGATTACACCTCAACATTCAATTGGATCTATTGGTACTTGTCAAAAAACAAGGTGGTGGCAGGACAGACAGGGGCCATGAAACGCCCGTTTCTGGGCGGTTTAGGCGCTCAACTCCGGGCAAGGGTGCAGCGGCATCTTTACAATCACAACTTGGTAAAGCGGTCATTGGATGGGAGCATCACACTCCTTCCGGAGTTGGCTGTCATTTGCCAGGCTGTGGACAGTGAGCTTGACTTAGAGGAGCTTATTGAGGATACCGCTAAGTCCTTCCCAGCGCAACCAAAGAAATCGGCCCCCCAAGTTCTGGCTCTGGCGCAATTTTTGGCCCCGGTTCCACCTACTTCCACACGTGTTCCGGTTCCTCAACCCGCGCCCGCCCCTTTGGTAAGTGAATTGACGGAACTGATGAAAGATTTGAATATCTGCATGAGCCCTATGGGCCAGCAGCAGCCGTGAGGGCCTCCACCTCACATGGTGGAAGGGTTTTGGCCGCCCGGTACCTTTGTGCCGAGGGGGTGCTCGTACTGCGGGGCAAACAGTCATTGGCGATCGGCGTGCAAGGAGCTTACAAAGGATCTCAACGCGGGATTGGTTTGACCGGCGGGGATGAGGTACATGTTTCCGATGGGCAAACAGATTCCAATGGAGCCAAGCCATCCGACCGCAATGCAGCAGGTGCACACACGGGGTCAGGAGGCGGGAACAACGGTGCAAGCGTCACTAGGCATCGTTACCGGTCCCGGATCATGGCAACCACCTTGGTGGAAGCTGAGGTAAGGGTAGTGGCAACAGAAGAGAAGGTGGCGGTCTCTGATAAGATGGAGGTGGAAGTGAAGGAGCCACCCCCGTCCACCGTTCCAAAACCGGCCGCACGCGCGCCCGGAATTGAGGCGCCGGCAGCAAATCCTGTAGGGAAGAAGAAAGCGGCCGACATTGTGCGTAGGGTGATGGGGAACAAGAATCCGGTCCCGCTGACCTTGCGGGAACTGGCGGCCGTGTCTCTGGTGGTGGTAGACGAGATGGTGCAGGCGTTGCGGGATTGCGTTCAGGGCTGGGTACCTCAGATGGTGCAGCGGGTTTATGTGGTGCAGAAGGAGGAAGGGCGCGAGGAGTGTGAGTTGAAATCAGTTTTGACTCCGCTTGCTTACATTCCAATGGTCATAGCGGGGAGGAAGGTGTGGGCTATGGTGGACAGCGGTTCAATGGAGAACCTTCTGCCATTGCGGATGGTGGATGATTTGGGGTTGGTTTGGCGGAAATGTGCAATGGGTCTCTGCGCACTTAATGGAGGGGAGTGTTGTGTGGATGGGGTAGTTGACAAGGAGTAGGTTGAGGTCGCAAGGGTCCGTAAGCCTTTTTCTTTCCTTTTGGTTGATTGTGGGGATGTGATTTTGGGAAGGCCGTTCATGTTTGGGTTCCGAGCACAAATGGTTTTTGATCCAGAGGCGTTGACGGTGGAGGATTTGTCTGGCGGAAGTTTTGAAACAACTATCTGCAATTGCGGGCAAGGAAAGCAGAGGATAGTGTTGGAGTATGAGGAGGAACCGAACGCGGAGTTGGTCTGCGACGGGCGACCCTTGGAGGATTTTTTCTAGTCGACCAAGGAGACCGGACGGAACAAGCTCCGGTTTCGCGCAGGCGGTCAACTAATGAGGAGCAGGGAGGGGGAGGAAGGAAATTGCAGGGCGCCCACATTGCAGAAGTAAGTCCCTTTTCTCAGTATGCATTGCCCAAGGGTACTACGCTTCGAAAACCCTATCATCGTGCCACACTCGTCAGCGAAGGCAAAAGCCGCAGTTCTGTTCTGTGCAGGACCTACAGCAAAGGATGCGTGCGGATGACGCGGTGCAACGCCGCCAAGTACAAGCCGGTTTTGCGGAAGGTCCGACCAAGGAATGAGCCAATGCCCCAGGAATTGAAGGGACAGCTTCAACCAATTGCTTGGTTGCGGGACCCTTGGGTCACGCCAATTAAGGCTTTGGGGTGGGTTACTAGTTTGGCGCCAATCACGGAGGAGCAGATTGCAGCTTTCAATTTTGGCCCAACGGGATGGTTGATTACGGAGGAGCGTGAGTTACTGGTTTTGGTTCTGGTTCTTTGGGAAAGAGCGCTTGCATTTGGACCTGAAGAGCGGGGGCTTCTGAAAAACAATATTGGCGACCCCTATGTCATCCCCACTGTCGATCACAAGCCGTGGCAGATCAAGCCAATTCCAATACCGCGGGCGGTCCGGGATCAGTTTCTGGAGTTGGTGCGGGAACGGGTGAAGACTGGCCTTTACAAACAGTCAACGTCTATTACTCCAGTCCGATCTTTGCGGTAGTTAAGCAGGACGGAAAGTTGTTGAGGATTGTCCATGACCTACAGCGGCTCAACTCCTTTACGATCCAGGATGCAGGACTTCCCCCTTGCGTTGACAAGTTCCTCGAGTCAATGGCCCGGCACGCTTGTTACAGTTTAGTGGATGTGATGGGGGGATACGACCAGCGCAAGTTGGATCCTTGCTTGTGGCCTCTAACGGCGTTTGAGACTGGGTTGGGAAGAATGCAGCTGACTAGGCTACCGCAGGGCGCGACCAATTCTGTGGCGGTGTACCAGGCACAAATGGCTTGGATCCTGAAAGATGATCTTCTGGAGGGAGTCCAAATCTTCATTGACAACGCGGGCATCAAAGGTCCGAAATCTGATTACGGAGGAGCAGAGCTGGTTGAAGTTCCCGGCGTCCAACGTTTTGTGTGGGAATGTGCGCAGACGTTGGAAAGCATCCTGTTTTGCATTGAGGAGGCAGGACTGACGGTGTGGGGGAAGAAGTTGGCGGTTTGTTTTCCGGTGCTCAAAGTCCTTGGCCATGTTGTTGCTTCCAACGGCCGGCGCATTGCAGAGAAAAAGTGTAACAAGGTCCTCAAATGGCCAACCCTGCGGACAGTGTTGCATATCCTTCAGTTCTTGGGATTATGTAGCTATGTCCATATGTTCATCAAGAGGTTTGCGGAGGTGGCGAGCCCGCTCCGATCACTAGCGCGGAAAGGCGCGGAGTGGAATTAGGGAGAAGAGTGTTATAGCGCATTACGGAAGCTCAAGGAGATTGTGGGACGTGATATTGTGCTCCGCAACCTTGACTACAATGCAGGAGGAATTAGGCTAGCGGTTGATTCCAGGGAATTCAGCGCGGGGGGGTTCTCACTCAAGAGGACGACGGTAAGGATAGGCCGGTGCTTTACGAGTTGGTCACCTTCACTCCAACATAAAGCCGGTACTCTCAGCCAAAGTTGGAGTTGTGCGGGGTCACCAAGATTGTGCGGCGGCTTCAGTATCTTTTGTGGGGGGTTCACTTTGAGCTTTTGGTGGATGCAGAGTCGCTGGTGCCAATGATCAATTCCCTGGCGTTGACCAATGCTCCCATGACCCGGTGGCTGGCGTTTCTTTAACTTTTTCCCTTTGCTGTTGTTCACTTTCTGGGGAAAGTGTTCACTATGCCCAACGCGTTGTCGCGGTATCCAAGGGACAACCCGTTTGCGGACGCGGAACTACTCAATGTGGAGACTCCCATTTTCAAGGTAGGGGTTGTGGAGGCGGGCGTTCAGCTGCCGCTCCGGCAGACCGGGCGGTAAGCAATCCTTCAAGATTACTTGCAGGACCTTTGTTTTCCCGACAGAACTACGGACAAGCACATGCAATGGGCAAGGCGGCGAGCAGGAAACTTCTATGTACAGGAGGGGCAGCTTTGGCGGAGGAAGACTCTGGTTCCTCTTGTGGTTACCACTTCAAGGGTGGATCAGGAAGCTATCCTCCAAAGCCTTCACAACAATCTTGGCCATTGAGGGGAGGTCAAAACGCAGAGGCAGGTGAAAGAGCGGTTCTGGTGGTGCATGCAGTACGGGAACGGTTGGCGTCCTGCAAAGCCTGTCAACGGCGGAGTGCAAGATTGCCTAAGGAAGTCGGAAACCTCACAGGAGAAGAAACCCTCTTTGGTCAAGTCTTGCTTGATGTTGTCCACATCAAGGCCAGTAAGTTTGCCTATCTGCTTGTTGCGCAGGACGACCTGTCCGGTTGGGCGGAAGTGCGTCTGTTGGTCAAGCTCTCGGCGGAAAAAGTTGCTCTGTTTCTGGAGGAAGATTGGTTTGCGTGGTACGGGTTGCTTTGTCTGGTTATAGTGGACAGAGGGGCTGAGTTTTGCCACCGTTTGGTTGAGTTGGCAAAGAGTTGCAGAGCCAAGTTTGGCCAAGTAACAGAGTATTATCCCGAGGGAGCCGGCATGATCAAACGCGGGCATCAACCAATCAAGGACGCCCTGGTCAAGATGTGCAGGGAGGATGGTAAGCGCTGGCAGGAGACCCTTCCAATGGTTCTGTTTGCGGATTTGATTTTGGTGAAGCGGTCAACAGGCTACTCGCCATACAAATTACTTTTTGGACAGCGCCCCGTGCTTCCGGTGGAAATTGAGTTGGAGATGTTCCTGGGGGTTGACTGGTGGAAGGTGAAGACCTCCGCCGAATTGCTTGAGGCTTGCGCCAAACAGCTCCTTTGAGGGGACGGGATGCTTGCAAAGGCCGCGGACCGGCTGAAGAAGACTCGGATGGCATTGGTGAGCTATTGGGACAAGCGCTGCTTGCATCATCTCCGGGATCCCTTGCGGAAGGGGGATTTGGTGCTCCTGTACAACCGGAGTCTGGAGTTGCAGTGGGGGAAGTTTTTTGCTAACCGGTGGAATGGCCCTTTCCGCGTGTCTTCCAAGTTTGAGGGAGGCAGCTATCAGTTGGAGGAATCAGACTGTACTCCGCTGAAGCGGAAGGCGGCAGCTTTGCATGTCAAGCCCTTCTTCGCACAAGGATCTACCTTGTTTAACAAGACAGCGGAAGCGGGTGACGGATTGGACGAGGGGAGTGTGGAGTGTGGAGATGGTGTAGGAATGCAATCCGGGGATTTGTCTTTGGGCGGAGAAGTGGAAAACGTGCCGTTGCAACGGAGTAGGGGGTTGCAACCAGCTGGGGACAGTGGCCAAGTTGGGGGGGGAGGTGGTTGGGGTAGGGGATAAGTTTTGATTTGGTGAGGGGGTGCTCTAGCAGGTTCACAGCCGGAACAACTAGACACCCCAGAATGTTTGTTTCTCTATGTTTCTTTCTTATCTGGATTGTGGGGTCTTTGCTGGCTTGGGGTTTTTGCGGAAAACGCAGGCGCGGCACAAAGCCAGGTCCGTGAACACAAGGACAAGCTCCGCAGAACCGGGATGCAAGGACAATCCCGCGGATGGGGGAAGCGGGACAAAGAGCAATTTGCGGGCGGCCTACGGGCGTTGTGCAAAAAAAAAAAAAAAAAAAAATGTGTTCTTTTCTATTTTTCTTCTCTGTTGGTTTCTTTTTCTCTTTTTCTCTTCTCTCAGGATATCTCAAGCATGGGTGGTTGGTATGGGAATAAGCTTGATTTGATGAGGGGGTGCTCTAGCCAGTTCACAGCCGGGACAACTAGGCACCCCAGAATGTCCGTTCTCTTACTCTCTCTCTCTCTTCCCTTACGGTGGCGTGTGCTGGTGTTTGGTTGTTTTTTGTTACAGGGTGGGTACGGGGAACTTTGTGGCAGTTTGTCTGGGGCAGTCCAGGTGCCCCTTTTGGAACGGTTGGTCACTTACGGTTGCTCACAAGCAAAGCGTGCGGAAGCGGACCTCAATCTCAAGCTCATTCTCACAAAGCGCGGTTGCGCACTTTTTCTCAGAAGATTAAGACCTTGCGCGGATACATGTATTTTCTTAGGACAAAGGAAGCGCGGTACAACCAAAAGAAGAGAAAGGGAAGAAGGGGAAGGGGGGGCGATGCGCCTAAGCCATCTTCATCGTCTCCTCCATTTCCGCCCTTGACAAGGCCAGTAAGGGCCCAAAAGACGCCAGGAGCTTGCGCTGAGATTCCAAGGATTGGGCGCCGGGAGTCGCAAGGTAATCCCAAAGCATCGTGGTTGACCTTTCTGCGAGAACCTCGAAGCCGGCCGCCGGGAGTGCCATTACAATTGGGATTTCCGGGATCTCGGGAGGGCTGGGGGGAGGAGCAGCCAGTGAAGACGGGGCCTCCAGGGAACCAACAGGGGGCCTTGGTTCAGCTGGAGGTGATGACAGGACAATGATGGGCGACAGAGGTGGAGGGACGTTGGGGGTCGTAGGCCTCTCATCCGAGGCCGCTGGTGGCGGGGTGCCTCGTGGATCCGGAGTGGGAGGAGCCGGTGCAGGTGTTGGAGGAGGACCCGGAGCCGGAGCAGCGCGACGCCGAAGAATTTCATTGAGGCGTGGGTCCCTTGCGCCTTCCGTGACCCGGACGCGGTCCACCCAGGATTGCAAAGCCCTCCAGAAATCATTGAAGGACGGGAAGTCCTCCTTCCGCGGTGCACCTGCGCAGCAAAGAGGAGAAGCCGAGTCGCAACCCTCGCTTGGTGGAGGATGGCGGAGAGGGGAGCGCGGCGGAGTCCACAAGTCCTCCGAGATGGTGTTGTTGTCCAAAACTACAAACGGGTCCGGACGAGCCCTCTTGCTCGGCCTGGGGCGAGAGCTGGATTGGGGGGGAGCTTGGGGCATGCCGTCACTAAGTGAGCAGCAACAGTGGCCGCAACAGCAAGCAACACAGGCGCGTTGACCAGGAACAATCAAACAGGTGTGCCTGTTCCGGGCGCAGAACTCGCATGGGAGCATGGTGGCAATGGAGCAGAAGGAGGATGGGGGAAGGTGGTAGTGGAAGTAGCGGTGGTGGTGGTATGGTGAAGCAATGGAAGACTTCTGGGGACAGAACTCAAGTTGGGGGGATGTGGTGTCAATTTATAGACACAGATTGGGAACTGCGTCGCGGCTGCATGCTCAGCTTTGGAGGCAAGCGGGCTCAGCATTAGGGAATGCAGAGTGCTCAGCAGCAGCCGCTGTTTGGCTCCGCACCTAGTGTACGGGTTGGGCTCAGCATTGAATGTGGCGTGGGCAGCAATCCGCCCCAGGGATTGGATTTGGAAGGTAGTGCGCTTGACTAGATTTGGGGGCGCGCCGGTTTGGATACGTAGGGGCGGAGCAATCCGCGGGTTATAAAGGAACGGACAGAGCGCGCGTGCAAGCGCGCGGATCACGCCGGATAATACCAGACACCCACAACAGGTGCGGACAAACGGATACGGACAGGCGCGGGGGGCTCTGAGTAGGGCGCGGTGCAAGGACCGCGTCATGAGAAGGACAAACCGGATGGACGGAACGGCGTATGGACGTCGGGGGGAGTTTGATACGGAGGTGGGGAGAGGAGGCTAGGGTTTCTGTTTTAGGATTGTTTTCTGTTTCTTTTTCATACTGTTATTTGCGCGTGTACTTAGGTTAGGGTTGAGAGGGAGGAATTATCCTCACTCTCAACTCCGGGTTAAGCGGAGGGGGGGCATGGAATCAGACCATCACATCATTGGATTGGATCAATCATCTCACCAAGAGATTAAAGGAACTCATACCGGATACACATCCAGGTGGAAAGTTCTTAGGATTGAAGGATTGGTGATTTCACTCTCTCTCTACTTTTCTTTATCTCTTTATCTCCTTATTTCTATTCCTCATTTAAGTGCGACTTTGGGCATCCTCATCTCCTTTCAAACGCAGGGAACCGTTAACTTCCAAACCTTGGGACAATTATAGGGGGATAACCCTTATTCTTTCCACACCGGATGGCTTAGTTGGATGAGTCTCAGCTTTTAACCATGAAAACTTTTAATATGAGTAGCAAGGTTATTTGGAGAAGGAAGGAGTATGGTAGGCTACTGAAGAGCCAAGGATGGAGGGAAAGTACTTGTATAGTCAAGTGGAACTGATCTGAAGAGGAGGAAGGGACACTCCGGTTTAGTTTTCTGGTAATCAGATGATTTTTCATTCATGGTCCAAGGGAAGGACCAGTATTTATGGACAACTAGAGAACCCCAAAGGGGGCCTAAGAAAGCAGGTTAGAGACAACTAGAGATCCCCAGAGTGGGCCTAAGACATGGGTAATGAGATGATGAAAACAGTAAAATAGCAATAAGGTAACTAAATTTGTTAGTTACAGAATTAGAACATCAAAAAGACAACATCTTGACTGGTCAAACAGATTGAATAATGATCAATCATTGGAATTGATTGATATTCAACAAGGTCAAGCTTGGAAGGAAATTAGATGGCCTACCAATTCTAAAAAGCTCAACCCAATCAATTTTTTTTTCACTTTTCCTTGACTTGTTCAATCCACAAGGAAATAAACTTGCCAGAAAGCAGCAATCACTTGGCTTGATTTTGATGAACTGCCTCAACCTACCACTTTTAAAGAAAAACTTGATATGCAACACTTACATTGCAGGAATTACTCCTGGGCCAAATGCCCCATCAATGAAAACAATCAATCACTGCCTAAAACTGCTTTTCAATGACCTGATTCACTTTGAGAAAGGAATAAAAATCAAAACAAATCAATTCCCTGAAGTTCAATTGGTTTGAGTGCAATTGCTTCCTTTACTTGGATATATTGTTGGGGTACATAAAGTAGCTGGCTATGCATCTCATAGTGCTAGCTTTTTTTATTCTTGGTGCAAATCAATGAAGGAATATTTGCAAGATCTAAAGCTTGGAAAGCCTTGGTCATCTCAAGAAAAAATTCACAAATCTTTAAAATGGAAAAGTTTGAATACCCTCAGTTGACAAGAAGATCATCTTTGTAAAACCGGTGTGCAATGGTTGGATTTAAATTGACTACCCTTTCTCAATAATTTCCATCATGTTCCTTTGGGAATGATGCATAATTGGTTAGAGGGAATATTTCAGCATCACTTCCAAATCATATGGGGCTTTGATACATGGTTGGTTCAGAACCAAAAGAGGAAACACACAGACAAAAACTCCTTGCCAAAAAAGTATCCCAAAGAACAAGATGATAGTTCCAAAATGAGCATTGAAAGTGACCATAGCTCTGAAGAGTCCAAGTTTGAACGCAACATTTTCAATCTTGAAACTGGATTGTTATCATAACAAAAAACCAAGCATTTTAAAGAAATTCAAGAAGCCATTATATTACCATCTCAGTTGGAAAAACCTCCTAAGCCCATGGGTGATTTTAAAGCTGGAAAGTTGAAAGCCAATCACAGAAATTGCTTATTTGAATACATCATTCCATTGGTTGTCACAGAAATGTTTGTTGAAAACCCTTCTCAACTGAAGTCAAATTCCATGAAGGGACTTGTCCTAACAAATTTTGGGGCTATTTGCTGCTTCACAAGTGTAGTTTGTGCAAAATCAATAACACCAAGAGATCCTCAAATATTCAAAACCTACTATCATTGCTATAATGAAACATCAAAAAAGATATTTCCCAATTTGAACATCCAACCAAATCATCATTATGCCCTCCACATTCCTGAACAACTCAAAAGATGGGGTCCGCTTAACCATGTGGCTGAATTCAGTGGGAAAAAATTAATAGTTTTCCTGCAGAAGATCAAAGAAAATAAAAAAATAAGTAAGCAAGTTTTCAAATCCTCATACAGATATTGAACTAAAAAAATTTATCAACAGAGGAAATGGATCAGACAATGCTCCAGAAGGCATGTGCCCTGCAAAAATTAACTCAACAATACAACAATGCTACAGGGCCTTTGATTATCAGTCTTTAGAACTCAGGGGATTCAATGACACTTCCAGAGGGTGACTATAAAATGATCCTGAAAAATATACAAATGAGGTACAAGTTTGTCCTTCACTACCGTGATTTGCCACATCCAAACAATGCACATGTACTCCTGAACTATGGCACTCCAAAAAATCTTGGAAATGGATTGGAAAAGATGGCTTGGAAAAGAACCTCTCCAAAGATGAGCCAAATAACTGTATTCTTTACCAATACCAAGGCAGGAACAAGATTGGAATTGTTTGCAAAATTTATTTGATTGAGGTTTCTCACAAGAAGATGCATCCACAATTCTTTGTTGAGCCAATTTAGCAGAAATATGCAAAATGTCATGAATCAGTAGATGCTAACTTCCATTCAATCCTTTCATTGTTCAAGACCATCCTTGGGCAACTTGGTGGTAATCCTTGGGTTATTGAAAAAGAATCATTTAAATTTCTTTGTGCTTACCAAATTTTACTACAACAAACCTTTTGAATTGAAAATAATGGCATAATTGTCCACCCATTAGATCATACAAGTCTCCCACATTCCAATTTGTCTCTTTAATTCATCTGATTTATTGTCTTATGTCTATGAAAAACTATGATTTCCTTCTTGCAAAAAGCAAGCAATAGTCAAAAAAGTCAGAATTCAATCCGATTTCATCACATACAGGCCCAAGAGCCCATTAGAGAAAACATTGAGTTGGTAACAATAAAATATGAGAGATTGAGTGTGGATTTTTTCAAACACTAGACAGAACGGGGATTTTTTCAAACAGTAGACAGAATGGGGATTTTTTTGAACAGTAGACAGAGTGGGGATCTTCTCACATTGTAGACAGAGTGGGTATTTTTTCAAATTTTAGAATGAGTGGGGATTTTTGAAAACTGTAGACAGAATGGGAAGTTCTTTGGGTGTTTAGTAAATGAGATAGAATGAAATCAACATGATATTCAGGAATGCTAATTTGATAGAAAGAGAAAGATCAATCATCATTGTTTGTTGATGGTTCATTGTCTGAAGAATCACTTTTAGCCTTGTGATACAAGTCTCCAAAATCACCCTGGTCAAGGAAGAGATCCTCAAAAACTTCCCTGTCTTCAACAAAATCTTCATTGATTTCAATAGCATTGTCTTCTGTTTCTTCCTCCTCCTCACTGTTTGAATCAGATTTGTTACCAGGAAGAAAGTCCAATCCATAGGGCTCCAGTAAGACATCTCGGTACTTTGCAGTGAAATCTCCATCCGCCAGCTTTTTATCAGGCACACAGGTAGGTAAGAGGGAGAGTTTAGCATCTGGGAGAAAGGCAACTGAAGTTGAATCTGGAATGATTTGCTTATCAGCATTTCTTAACACTTTGTACCAACCTTGGTGGTAAAAGTCTAATGGCAAGTTACTTGGTGCCTTGGTGAATTATGAAGGGATGGGTACTTGAGGGAGCTTGCAAACTTTTTTCCTGCCTTGCTTTCTAGAGATTTGATTGGCCTTGATCATTTCCACATCCAGGCACCTCAAAAACTTTTTAACATTGTTTGAACAATAGCCTAAGGTCTTGATCACATAAATGTTGTGGTCAGGGTTGAATTCATCATTGCTGTGTGCCAATGTGTCCTTGATGATGTTAGTATATCTCTTAGGAAATTTCTTTTTGATTGCATATTCATATTGGCTGTTGCATAGCTTCACCAAGAATTAATGAATGAAAAATGAGGATTAACACCATTTTCTGACTAGTGAATAATATTGAATGGCTTAAACGCTCCCAATTTTTTTGTATATTTTTCTTTGATTCATCCTTTTTATGCTTTCTGGCCTCTTTCAGCTCTTTCTTGAATCCACTTTCCATGACATAATGGACATAATGATTGTAAGCTGAGGCTAATAAGGATGCTTTTCTGATGCTGGCAAGGTTTATGTTGATATATTGATAGGCTCTGCTTGCGCACAGTTGTGGGAATGTATTGAGTGCTGTAATTTGGCAGGCAGAGTTGAAGAGGGAGTCATGTGACTCCTCAAGGTTTGGTCCCCAAATGCAAATACCTACTTTGGCAAAAATTGCATGGACATAGAGTACATGCATCTTGTCAATAATTGCTAGGCCACATCAAATTTTGAATTGTCTTGCTCAACCATTTCTTAAAGAGATAATGTTGTCTTGCACAATCAAATTGGGTGAACTGGAGTCAGAGACAGCTGCTTCCACCTCAGGAACCAAGTTGAATTTGTTGTGGAATTCTCTGGCAAGGCCAGGATTAACCTTTTCTGGAACCAAATTTTGTTCAAAGAGGCCCCATAGCATTTGGATGTGAAGAAATAAAGCATCCTAATTGAATCAGAAAAACAAAGCAAAAGTAAGTTTCTCATTATAAGAAATTTTTTGGGGTGGAAAAAACAAACCTTAACCCTCTGGAAATCCTTAGGCCACTCACTAGAAAGGAGCTGAGCTGGATGGCACTTGCGGCTAGATGGAGATGGTGTTGTTTGAATACCTTGACTACTCTTTTTTGAACTCTTTAAAGAAGATGGTGCTTGTTGGGGTTTTAATGGGGGCTCAGACTTGGCTCAGGTTGCTCTGGTAGGGGTTATGGTCTTACTGTGAGTCTTTGAGTTAGAAGAGCCTTTTGTTATTTTGGAGCTTGATTGCAATTTGGGAGTGTGCTGTTGTCCACCAGCCAACAGGTCTTTGACTTGCTTTTGGAGGTTGTTGAGCACATTTTCAAATTGGGACGCTTGTGCTTGCAGTTTGTGGTTTCTTTCTTCTTTGAGAGTCTGGGCCTGTTTTGCTAAGGCTGCTTGAATCACACCCTCAAAGTCAATTGGTTCATTTTGGAATGAAGGGTTCATTGTTTGATGACAGGGGATGTTGAAAGCAATAGTTTGATGTTGTTGGTCAAATGGTTGGTAGAAGTGAGTGGCAAATGCACAAGTTATAATAAACAAAAGGAAGGGGGAGTGGAAAGTTTTTATTTATTATGATTAGTGGGGAGGTAGAAAATTTTGTGGGAAAGCAGGGTCCTGATCTCATAATCATGATTGCAACAGTTGGATCATGATAAGTTCATCCAATGTTGGCTCTGCGTTTGAATTATATGCATATAACCATGCAAGTACAAAGAAAAGTCTGCACACCTGCGGTGCGACAGTTGCCAGTGGAGAGTCAATGTCGCATCACATGTTGCACCAAATTTGCGCGCTAGTTTTGGGAGAGTATGGGTGTCGCATCCAAATTCCACACCGTGTCAGTCATTAGCTCTCTGATCTCAGCCAGATTAGCCCTCTGTTCGTTGTTTTTATTTCATTTCCTTATCTCATTATCATGAAGTCTCACACTCATTCTTGTTTGTTTCAAATCAAATCCAGTCTGGTCTTGGTGACCAACTGTATTTTCCTCAGCCCGATCTGACTCATCAGCCATGTTGATGATCAGCTGAAACATGCGGTGATCTAAATTCACCGAGCCATCCGGGCCCACGACCGAGCGATCCTGGGCTAGTCCCCGTAATAGAGAGGCCAAGCCTGAAGCCGGCGGGGTAGTGGGGGGTGGAACGAGGGCTGGTTGGGAGACTGACGTTTCGGTCGAGTCCATCGCGAGGTCGCAGTCCGCGGGATCTGGCGGGCGTAACGCGGGCATCTGTACCTGTGTAGGAGGTGCAGTAAGTTTGGACGGGGGGGGGAGGACGGATTGGGAGGGGGAGAGGGGGGGAAAGGGCAGGCTAGTAGTATAGCGGGTGGGGGAGGGGATTCTAGTATTTGTTTACGTGAATACGAGTTTTGATGTGATGGTTCCGGACAGAAGCCTGATGGTCGAGTCAGGTGATGGGACTGGGGGGTGATCAGGTGACACCCATATTAGATATTTTACAACCCGCACCCTTGCATCTTCAATCTGAAAATTCCAACTGTCTCATTTGACTTGCTCTCACGCTCAATTTCAAGTACGATTCTCGCAAATGTCGAACCCAGTCATCTTTTGGCTTTCGGTCCTATTGGTAATGACAAGAACGACCGCCGGACAACAGAGGTTGCACATAGGCCGAACAACCCATGGTTAGGAAGTCAGCTCTCCCGATGGACGACTGACTACCGATCGTTTCACCTTTCCAACTACTTGCTGTTCTCCAAGGGTGTCAAGTAGTGAGCGTCGCTCCTTAAGGGTATAAAGAAATGAGCGTTTACCTGGCGATCACTGCTCCCAGCGACCCAGCCACCCACCCCTGGATAATCTTAACTCACTATCTTTTTAAGCTACAGCTATCATACCTAAACCTTCATTCAATAAACGAAGCTGAAACTTGGACTAACGAAGACTAATCATGCGCTCCGTCATCTTCGTCGCCGTCCTGATCGCTTTTCTGCAAACTAACTTGGGCCACCCCGCCCCTACTTCAACCCAAGGTCCTTCAGTTAGTTGAAGTGTTCTTTTCCTTACCTCAGCTCTCCAACTGCATAATGCCTTGACAGTCATACTGACAAGCCATTGCTAACTGTCCCTTCCCTCGGCCCACTAACTCAGCTTCTTAAACGGTTACTCCCCGGGTCTGGTGGCGACGGCTCCCTGGCCTGCGGATCTCAAGCAGGCTACCTCAACGTCGCCGCCCTCAACAACTACAATTGTGGTAATGGTGGTGGGCTTAGCGGACCCGGTGGCCCTGTCGGTGCCGGTGGACCTGGTGGAATCGCGGGTACTGGTGGACCTGGAATTGGGGGACCTGTTGGCCCCGGTCCAATTGGTGGGTCCGGTGTAGGTGGACCTGGTGGCCTCGGTGGATTCGGTGGACCTGGTGGATTCGGTGGACCTGGCGGCCTTGGCGGCTCGGGGGGTGCCGGTGGAATCGCTGGCGCAGGCGGCCTTGGCGGCTTTGGTGGACTCAGTAGTCTGATTCCTGGTGGACCAGGTGCACCGGGTGGCCAGGGTGGCTTTGTTCCCGGTGGTATTGGAGGATTAATCCCCGGAGGCTCTGGCGGGCTGATTCCTGAAAATCCCAGCGTCTTCCCCGACGGGTCCTTCGGCCCAGCCGGCCCTCTTGGCTTCCCCAGCGGCATGGCCTCGTGGAGCAACGCTCAATCTTCTACTGACGCGGCCCAGTCATCGTCTTCGGCCCAGTCTGCCGTCGGCTTCTCTTCCGCTAACCAAGGGTCCTACACTTCCAACCAGTCTGCTAGCTCGGGCTCGATCATGTACAAAAGGACATATTCTGGAGGTCACGTTGGTATACCACCGAAAGAGGGCTGTTGTTAGAAAGGTTTCTGACCCAACACAACCAACCAGAGACTAAACAAGGACCTCAAATGTAGACAAAACTCCACATGGCACTCCCAAACTATGTGCATCTTCTCAGACTAGGTTTATAGAAGACCTTGTAAATATCCTGCTGTATGGTTAAACCTAGCTCTTCTTGTTTCTTTCCTCACTCATTTTTTCAGCCTGCTGAATGCCAAGGTCCTTGCTACCTTTTAGCTACCAGTCACAAGACCACCCCATGTACTATAGGGCAATCTTAGATGATTGTGAGTGCAAAGGAAGAGACTGAGTGCAAGGGCAAGTGCAAGGTAGCAAAGCTAACTGCAAAGTGCAAACTTATGGTTGGGTAACTTGACACACAGTGAGAGGGATGAATTGTTCCAAAGGAATAGAAACTAAAGCCAAGCCTGATGTGATGACTGGATTTAGCAAAATGCAAGAATGTATGAAATTAACTAAATGAGGAGACAATCTTCAGGCAAGCAGCATAGTCTTTATAAGGTAATCTGAAGTGACTAGATACAACTTGATGGATTGCCAACTACCATTAAGAGGCAATGAGGCAATGAATGACATAAATGGATTGGGAAATGATATAACAGTATTGATGTTTTTGAGGTCATAATGTAGATGCAAGGCAATAGAATCTGAGCATACAAGGGCATAATGGATGAGATAGGAAGGAGTGATGTGAGAGACTGTCAGCCTCCTGGATGCCAAGACCCTTGCTATCCTTTAGCTACCAGAGGTGATAGAATAAATAGTAACTAAATTATTCAATAAATGCAGCAAAAATCCATAAAATATTTGGATAAAGCTTATTGCAAGGTTGATTGGTTTGGTTATGGTTTAATACTATAAATCAATATTAATAAATTGATTATTAAATAAATTAATAGAAGGGCCAAAATGATATTGAGGATCTTTAACACCTCTCTTCAGGGAATTCACTTTGAAAACACGTATACCTGGTTACTTTGGAACCTTTAATTTATATTCTTAAAGGATATATTGTCCAAAGATAATAGGTATATAAAATACACGGTGGAGTGGCAGGGCATTTTAACCAAGCTTCCACAACAGAAAAAAAAATAATAAGACTCATTGGTATATTATTTAATCCTTTGGGTACCTGTTTGGGACATGCACTGATGGGTTAAACCTTTTACTGGGGTTAAAAGGTTGTTCAGCAGTTTAAATTGATAAAAATGGTTTGGGGACAGATATTATTGATCAGAATAAAGCCATAAATCACTTACTTATTTCTTATAAGTATTTGATTACCTTGGCACAGTGTCTGGATGTAAATATAACTGGGTCCCTGGGTATCAATATCCTCAAAAGAGCTCTTTATTTATAGCTTTTTGAGTCCCAATATTATCCTTCTGAGGGATACAGGGGCTCAAAGGAACGGACACTAAGGCTAGGAGGGTAACCAATGGTAGCCTGTCATGTGTTCTAGGTGCTGTAGCATGTGTAACATCTAATTTGACAGGGTATGGGAATTATTCTACCTTTTAATTGATGTTTGGATTTGTGAATAACACTAATCTGTCCATATTATTTATTATTTAATTAATTATCGTTAGTAAATATTCCCAGTATGTTAATAATTCTTTTAAAAGAAATTCCTACAGGCAATCTGATGTCAAGTGGGTTCTCATGATGTATTAACTGATTGGAGTAAAATCATGATATTGATTTTTGTCCTTATTTTCAAAATTCAGTTGATTTACTCAAATTAATTACTTAAAAATATAAGTTATGAGAATTCATGTAACATTTTTATATCATTAGGTTCCTTAGTATGTCACAAACATACTGATGTCTTGAAGTTCTCACAATTGTATATCAAATTATATTAATATATTTTTACAAATAGTAGTTATCTTATTTTTGACATTTTTGGTATTTTTAATTATATTTAATAAAAAAAATTATAAAGGTTATTTAGGTATTTTTATATACTTTTATGTATTTTTACATTATCTAATATCCAAAGGAACTATTATTACATATGTTGAATGTCCCATGTAGGTTGTAGCACATTTACGTGGTACCTCAGCTTCTCAGGCTGCCTGTCACTCTGTAAGCCCGTAGTCCTGCGGCTGTGTACTTTTCAGAGGCCCGGGACTGCGTACTCAGCTTGTCAGGGTTTGCTGACAGGGTTGCAGTGCTTCTGCTCAGCTGCGCATGGGTGTATTGGTTGCCGCGGCTGTGTGTGGGAATTGTGACAGAACACATTTCCATGTGTAACTCTTAAATATACACAACACCTCAACTCTGACTGAATTTTAGGTGTGAAACCTATACGTGACAATGCGTGTGAAATATTCAATTGGCCAAAAAGTCCCATAGTGGTGCCGTTCTGGTGGTATTTTATAGACCCAAGTCGGAATTGGCTGCGCGGTGTGCCCTCAGCAGTAGCAGCGGGCTCAGCAGATGCATCAAGCTCAGTGATGGGTGAATCTTTGCCGCAGAAAGCCGCGCTGTGGGCTCAGCAGCAGTCAAATTGGGCTCAGCATCTGGAGACATGGGGTGGAATGGAATGAATCGGACAGATTGCATGCAGATTGCACGTTGCAAGATGCGTTGATTGGATTGCCCAGATATATCTCAGATATCTGGAAAGGCACGTTGGGTGGATGCAGACATGTGCGGGGGGCTTCAAGTTGGCCGCGGCACAAGGGACGCATCATGAGAAGGACAAACCAGGTGGAGGTTGTTGAATGTTAAAGACATTCTCTCTGTCTTCTTATTTCTTCATTCTGTTTTGTTCTCTTCCTTCCCTTTTGTTTTCAGTCTTCTTCTCTTTCTATTTCTTTCCACTTCTTTTTCTTCTTTCTTTTCCCATCTTTCACAGTCTCTCAGATGTCACCCAACCTCTAATCTCAAGCGCACTCCCTCTCAAACTCTCAGCGCTTTCTCGTACATGTTACAGACTCTAAATTCATCCAAAAGGTCCCGCGCCATCCCTGATTCTCCGGGACCTCGACTGCTCTTTCTTTACCTCTTTGAACAAGGACTCTTCTTTTTCTTTCTCAACTTTTGACTCTTACTCTCTTCTTTCTCATATCACACTTCCATTCCCGATCTGCCTTCTCAACTCACAACGACCTACCTCTTCAAAGATTCTGTCTGGTAAGACTGTTTGCCATATCTTTCAACAACCGCAATCTCCACCCTCAATACTTATGTTGACTCATTCTCTTCTCAAGATCTGAACCTTCCAACTCTTTTGACCAATTGAACTTCATCTCAACTTCACCTCTGCTCAATCTCTCACCAATATTCTTTCAGATCAACGTGCCAAGAATCTTTCAACTTGATGTCTGTTTCTTGTCACTATTCTTCTTGTCTTCCTTCTTTCTAAAACCCTTTTTCCTCTTCTCAACTGACTCTTGTGTCTCTCAGCCCTCTTTATGTCTTTTCTTCTACTTTAATCTCTTAGAAATCCAACACAGTTAAAAGCCGAAGAACAAATCCGACAAACCTAACCAAACCAATGGAGGGATCAAGTAACAACGGCTATCGCCAAATCATACTTAAAGCCGCCCTCGAAGCTGTGCTAATACTCTCCAAAGAGAATTATTTGATTTGGAAAGACAAGATGTCCATCCTTCTAGAACTCAAGGGTGTGAAGGAAGCCCTGGAAAACGACTCCAAAATTCTTAGCCCTACAGACAATATGGAAATTCGAGTTATTCTTTTATCAAGAATAGACTCTATCACCCACAACAACGTAGTCAACTCCTCAAACATAAACTCTTCAAAGCTTCTCTGGCGAACTATAAAAGAAAGATTTGCGTTGTCCCAAACTGCCAACCGCGCTTGTGTATTCGACAAACTCCTCTACCAGCAATTCAAACCGGACTCCATCAAATCCTTCATCACCGATTCCAAGACCTCAATGAAAAAGATGGTTGATGTGGGAATTGACTTACCGGATGATATTCTGGCCTATCATCTCCTGTTCAAATTTCCACCCTCTCTTCATTCCCTCAGACAGCAAATTATGCATTTGGATAAGAGTGTTACGGTGGACCTAGTCCTAAACCACCTCACGCAACTCGACAATGAATCTTGGGCCAAGTCTAAAGATGTCCAAATCTCAAGTACTGCGCTTATCACTTCCAATAATCAAAAAAGAACCATCCCGCAAGAACTTTGTTGCACCCACGGATTCCACAACCCTCTCTCTCCAGACCACCCCAAAGATAAATGTTGGCACAAGCACGAGCATCTTGCTCCCGCGTGGTGGAAAGAAGCTCAGGCTAAATGGCGAACTCAATCCAACTTGAATACGAAGAATAAAGAGGTTGCTCACTATCACGCACTACTCACAGCTTGGATTGAAGAGACTAATCCCAACAATCATATTATCCTTGACTCTGGCGCATCATGCCACATGTTTAATTCTCCGGATTTCTTCATTTCCCTTACTAATTTTCCTGGCGACAAATCAATTAACACTGGCAAAGAAGGAGCTCGATTGCCTATCAAAGGAAGAGGAGATGTCCGACTGAAATGGAAAAACTCTGATGTCGTTCTCTCCAACTGTTTCTTTGTTCCCGATTTAGTGGTAAACTTAATTAGCCCCGGGGAACTCATCACGTCAAAAGAGTGCTATCTATCTTCCGCGCGAAATCAATTCTTTCTTTTTACAAAATCGGCTCACCTTGCTTTCTCTGGATTCATTCAAGGAAACCTGTTTGTTCTAAATAAACCCTCTAGCATAGGCCATAACGTGAAGTTGTGCTACGTAACCAAGAAAGAATCAACAAACAATCAAATCAAGTTTCTCCACCAAGCATTTGGAAATGCTAACTCCGTCCGTCTCAAAAATTTGTTTCCCAAACTCTGTTCCAATCTTCTCTCCGATTTCCAATGCAAAGACTGCGTCTTCTCCAAATTAACCAAAACTTCATTCAAAAAAACTTCAACTCCTTCTTCAAAACCATTCCAACAACTTCACATTGATCTAATCGGCCCAATTAACCCACCAGCCAGAAACTATATGAACTATATCATGACAATTGTAGACAACTTTTCCGGCTATATTTCCGCTATTCCGCTTCAACACAAGTTGAATGCCTGTCAACAACTAATAACGACGCTTAACTTCGAGAAACAGAAGAGAGGTTGTTTTCCTGCCACCGTCTGCACAGATGGTGGAGGAGAATTTGCCTTGTCTGAACTCAAAGAATTCTTCCTCTCCAATTCAATTCAACATCTTGTCTCCGAGCCATATCACCACAAACACAACAGGAAAGTAGAACAAGCTAATTGTACTCTTACTGAATCAATTAGAGCCATTCTTCGCAGCTCAGGTCTTCCAACCAATCTATGGGCCAAAATTGCGAAGGCTTCTTGCTTAGCTCTCAACCAAATTCCAAAGATTCCTTCCTCTCTCTCCCCTTATCAACTCTTCACTAACAAAGTGCTTCCTCAAACTTATTTCCATCCAATCGGCTCCCAAGTCGCCTACCTTGACACCAAAATCTCCCGAGGCAAAAAGTTCAAGGACCGGGGTCTTGTGGGCACCCTTGTGGGTTACAACCCTGCCTTTCTCTCTTATCGAATTCTTAAACCTGATCAATCAATTATCTCTTCCAAACATGTAAAGTTCATCAAATCTAAAACCTTTCCCCAGCCATCTTGTCCAGACTCTCAATCTTCTTCCGAAGAAAATTTAAAGATTCATTTCGACAACAATTTTCCTCTCTCAAACATCAACTCTGTCCCGATCAATCCTAACGACACTGTCAACTTGACTTCTCCTCCCAAAAACGAATCCAGTCCTGTTTCTCCTACTACTCACAAAAACTTCTCCGACTCTTCCTCTGATTCTTCTCACTCTCTCGAAACCCAACTCATTCCCCAATACTTGCTTAGAGATCAATCAAGTCTGAACCCTCCTCAGCGGTTTGGATACCACCATTACTTTGTTCCCAAGACTTACGAACAGGCAAAGAAGTGCCCTGATGCTCCCAAATGGGATCTTTCCATGGATTCCGAACTCGATGGAATCAAAAAACTCAAAGTTTGGGACGACTACGAAGGTCCCGAGCCCACGAATCCGTTAAATACAACATGGGTGTACTGATTGAAGGACAATTGCCATGGTGATCCTCTGATCTTTAAAAGCCGTCTCTGTGTCCAAGGTTTTGATCAAATTTACGGACTCGATTACCAAGACACGTTCTCGCCCACGGGAAAAGCGGCCTCTCTTTGAATGGCCCTTCTTTTTGGTCTCTATCACTCCCTTCCTATCACCCAACTCAATGTCAAAAGTGCTTTCTTACATGCTCCCCTCTCAGACAAAGTCATCATCAAACGACCAAAAGGCTGCAAACGTGAAGCTAAGTTTCTCATTCTAAAAAAATCACTTTACGGTCTCAAGCAATCACCAGCAAACTGGTTTTCCACTCTTGCTTCATGGATTTGTGAGCAAGGATTTCACGAGTCCATCTCTGACCCTTGTCTCTACATTCATTCTCAAGCCAATTCAGTTCTCTTCTTTCACGTCAACAATCTTATCTTAGTGGGATCCGGAGAGAATTTTCTCTCTAATTTTCTATCAAGATTTCCCAACTCCAGTCATCACAAGCCAAACACTATTCTAGGGATGATGTACGAACGAACCAAAGATCCAATTCTCTTATCCCAACCAAAACATATTGAACACGGACTTGAAGAGTTAAAACTGACCAATTGCAAACCTTCTTTGATTCCACTATCCTCAAATTTCAAACTCACTCCTGCCTCTGACAACAAACATGAAGAGTTCAAATCTCTTAATATTAATTATTGCTCTGCAGTTTTTCTAATGAACTACATAGCATTTCTCACTCGCCCCGACTTGAGCTTTGCAGTCTCCAGCTTAGCTTGTTTTTGAGAAAAACCAGGTATTTAACACTGGCAAGAAGTTAAGAGATGCTGGAAGTACCTCAAGGCTACAAAAAATCTTAAACTCACTCTTAGGACCTTGGACACCAACACCCAAATTAAATGCTACAGCAATGCCTCATGGGGTGACGATCTTGACACAAGACGTTCTCAATCCGGCCACTTGTCCATTCTTTTTGGTTCCCTTTTATCTTGGAGCAGCTACCGTCAACGGAACGTAACTCATTCCACCACCAAAGCCGAGCTTAATCCCTTAGTGGATTCGTTTCTCAAAACCATCTGGATGAAAAGTCTCGTTTCAGAACTTTGGAAAAAGAACATCGAACCAAGCCTGCATTTTGTGGACAACAAAGGATTGGACGACAAATTAAAGAAGTTTGGGTGCCATTCAATAACTCGTCATATCAATATCAAGACCAAAGGCCTGCGTGAAGAACTGAAACTGGGAAACTTAGTGGTCCAATTGATCTCATCCACCAACATGAAAGCTGACGGTCTTACAAAGGCCCTTAATGCATCCTTGATTGCAAAACTACTCCATTTAATTGATCCAGCTTTCACTCATCCGGCTCCAGTCATACCAGTCACGGGGGGTGTTGAATGTTAAAGACATTCTCTCTGTCTTCTTATTTCTTCATTCTGTTTTGTTCTCTTCCTTCCCTTTTGTTTTCAGTCTTCTTCTCTTTCTATTTCTTTCCACTTCTTTTTCTTCTTTCTTTTCCCATCTTTCACAGTCTCTCAGATGTCACCCAACCTCTAATCTCAAGCGCGCTCCCTCTCAAACTCTCAGCGCTTTCTCGTACATGTTACAGACTCTAAATTCATCCAAAAGGTCCCGCGCCATCCCTGATTCTCCGGGACCTCGACTGCTCTTTCTTTACCTCTTTGAACGAGGACTCTTCTTTTTCTTTCTCAACTTTTGACTCTTACTCTATTCTTTCTCATATCACACTTCCATTCCCGATCAGCCTTCTCAACTCACAATGACCTACCTCTTCAAAGATTCTGTCTGGTAAGACTGTTCGCCATATCTTTCAACAACCGCAATCTCCACCCTCAATACTTATGTCGACTCATTCTCTTCTCAAGATCTGAACCTTCCAACTCTTTCGACCAATTGAATTTCATCTCAACTTCACCTCCGCTCAATCTCTCACCAATATTCTTTCAGATCAACTTTCCAAGAATCTTTCAACTTGATGTCTGTTTCTTGTCACTATTCTTCTCTTCTTCCTTCTTTCTAAAACCTTTTTTCCTCTTCTCAACTGACTCTTGTGTCTCTCAGCCCTCTTTATGTCTTTTCTTCTACTTTAATCTCTTAGAAATCCAACAGAGGTAATGTCAGGCGGGCAATACAGATGGATATGGGGTATGGGATGTGTATTATGGGATGGGAAGGATAGGGTTGGGGTTAGGGTTCTGTGCTTAGGGGTTGTATTTCATTATTCTTGCTTGTTTCTGGTTGTACTTAGGTTAGGGTTGAGGGGGAGGTTACTTAAACTGCACCCTCAACCTGGAGGTAGCAGCACATGAGATCACAGAGGATCACATTGGATCATCATAGGTTTTGGAAGGATCTTTACTCTCAATTCTGTATCTCTCAGTTGCACTCAGGGTTTACAGATGCAAGGGATCAATAAATTGCAAACTTGGGAACCTTTTAAGGAGAAGTCCTCTTCTGAATTCCACATCTGGGGGTCTTTCTGGGAAGTAATCTTTTGTTCCTTGTCTCTTGAAACTAACAAGCGCAATGTAACAGTACCACCCATTGACCGTTGGGGGGTCTTCTAACATTACCCCCACTCCTCTTCCTCCTCCTCTGGCTTCTTGGAAGCAACCCTCATCAGGGGCAGGATACGGTTTTCCTTGCTCCCAAAATGGTGCCAATCACAAGCCGGTTTGCATCAAGCTGCGGGACTATCCACATATCTGGTTCAATACTGAGGACATTGAGAAATTCCTTGCGCAATACAAAGGAATTGCCAACGCAGAAGGTGCAATGAGCTTGGATAAGGCTTGGCCTGTCATCCTCTTCATTACAGAAAAAGAGAAGCTTTGGGATGTGAAGGAGATGGAAGGGTATGAGGAACTCAATTGGCCAAAACTGAAGGTGGAAATCATGGCGCAAACGTTGGTTTTGGGAAAGCAACTTCAAGAAAGCCGCAGCAGAAGCAAGGGCAAATGGCAGAGTCTGGACACAGGAACAATTGGGGGACTATGTAGCAATGTTTGTTTGGATCTATTGTTACCTGGCAAAGAACAAGGTGATATTGGGGCAGACGGGCGCAATGAAGAGGGCCTTTTTGGGAGTGCTTGGTCCCCAACTCCTTGGGTGGGTGCAGCAGCACTTGTACAACAACAACTTGGTAAAGAGGTGGTTGGATGGGAGTATTGCCTTTCTGCCAGAAATCCTTGTCATTTTTTGGGCAGTGGAAAGCAAGTTGGACTTGGAGGAACTGATGGAGGACACGGCAAGGTTGTTCCCAACGGGGCCAAAGAAGTCCGCTTCCCACACTCTGGTAGCACCAATGCAAACTCCAGTTGCGGGCCCCTCAAAAACAGAGCTTTCTCTTGCAACACCACCAACAACAAGCCCAGAGATTAGCAAGATGATGGAATTGATGAAGGATTTATGGATCTTCCTGAGTCAAATGTGGTTGTGGAAGTGTGATCTGCCTCCTGACATTGGGGGACCCCTTTTGCCGTCAAACCCGCCTGCGTTGCGGTTACACAATTATTACAGGGACAGCGGGCATTGGCATTTGGGGTGCAATAACAGGACAAAGGACCTCAAAGCGGGATTGGTTTGACTGGTGGGAATGGGATTCATGCTTCCATTGGGTGAGTGGATCTCCACAGAACCTGGGAATCCAACCGCAATGGAACAAGTACAGGCGCAAGGACAGGATTTGGGGGCAACTTCTCAAGCTTTGCTTGGTATTGTCACCTGTCCTGGGGTATGGCAACCGCCTTGCGTGGAGGCAGAAGTAAGGGTACTAGCAATGGAGGAACCGGCGGCGGTGGAAAGGATGGATGTGGATGCCAAGGAATGGGTACCGCTTGCAGCCCTCAAGCCCATTGCCCGCGTTCCGGAAACGGATGGGCGGCCGGTGAATCCGGCGGGGAAGAAGAAGGTGGTGGAAATTGTGTGCAGAGTGATGGGGAATGAAACAACTATTCCCTTGACCTTGAAGGAGTTGACGGTGGTGTTGGCAGTGGTAGTAGATGAGATGGTTCAGGCGCTGAAGGATTGTGGACACAATAGGATCCCTCCAATGGTGCAGTGCGTGAACTTGGCTTGGGATGAAACCAACCTAGCAAGGATGAAATCCATTTCAACTCCGCTGGCTTACATTCAAAGGAAGATTTCCAGAAGGAAGGTATGGGCGCTGGTGGATAGCGTTTCCATGGTGAACCTTTTTCCATCTAGGCTGGTGGATGAAATGGGGTTGGTTTGGCAAAAATGCGCAATGGAGCTTTGCGCTCTTAATGGCGGGGCGTGTCTGTTGATGGGGTTATGGAGGAGGAAGAGTTTGAGGTTGCAAGGGTCTGTAAAACACTTTCTTTTCTATCTGTCAATTGCGGGGAGGCTATTTTAGGACGACCATTCATTTTTGGGTTCTGAGCACAAATGAAGTTTGATCCAGAGGAGGGGACGGAAGCATTGACAGAAAAAGATTTTTACAGCAGGCAATTTGAACCCACAATCTGCAATCAGGGGTTGGGAAAGTGGATGTGGGATTTGGAAAGAGAGGAGGAGGAGGACCCCGGCGCAGAGTTGGTTTTCAAGGGTGGGCTGGAGGCAGATTTTGAATAGTTGACCAAGGGAGAATGCTCCAGCTTTGTGCTGTTGATCAACCAGTGAGGAGCATGTGGGAAGTAGGGAGGAAGCGGGGGAAGCGCAAGTGCTGGAAGTAAGTCCCTTTCCTCAGTGTGCATTGCCAGGAGGTACTTTGCAAAAACACCATCATTGTGCCATGCTTGTGAGCAAAAGCAAAAGCTGGGGTTTGGTTTTGACTAGGAACTATGGTAACGGATGCTTGTGGATTGCACGGCACAATGTCAGGAAGTATAAGCCGGTTTCCCAAAAGGTCTGTCCCCCAAATGAAGCCATGCCACAGGATCCGAACGGACCACTGCAACCAATCCCTTGGTTGCTGGATCCTTCAAAATCTCTGCTGAATGTGTCAGGATGGGTAACACAATCAGAACAGATTACAGATGAGCGGATTGTGGCCCTTAACTTTGGAACGCTGGGATGGTTAAGTGAAGGGGAACAGGATTTGCTGACGTTGGTACTCATCCTCTGGGAAAGGGTGCTTGCATTTGGACCTGAAGAGTGGGGACTGTTAAAGAGTGAGATAGGAGACCCTTATGTGATTCCAACGGTTCTGCATGAACCTTGGAAAATCAAGCGAATTCCAATTCCGGGGGAGGTTCAGGGGCCCTTCTTGGAGCTGGTTTGCAAGCTTGTGGGGACGGACCTTTAAAAGCAATCAAAATCAAGTTAATTGAGTCCAATCTTTGCAGTGGTTAGGCAGGATGGGAAGTCATTACAGATTGTTCATGATCTGCAGCGGCTCAATTTGTTTATGATCCAAGACACTGGAAAACCTCCGTGCGTGGATGAGTTTCTGGAATCCATGGAAGGGGGCTTGTGCTATGGGTTGGTGGATGTAATGGGCAGATACAATCAGTGTGAACTCAAATTTAGTTTGCAGCAAATGACTGCCTTTGAAACTGGATTGGGAAGGATGCAACTGATGCGGCTTCCGCAAGGTGCAACTAACTTGGTCGCGATTTACCAAGCGCAGATGACCTTGATTGTGAAGGACAATCTTCCAGAGGCTGTGCAGATTTTCATTGACAAAGCAGGAATCAAAGGTCCAAAGATGGATTATGGAGGGGAAATGCTTATAGACACTACTCAAATTTTCCAATTTGTCTTGGAGTACGTGCAAACACTGCAATGGATCTTGTTCTGTATTGAGGAAGCGGGGCTTATGGTGTTGGGGAAAAATTTATAGGTCTGCGGACCTGCGCTGGAGTTTTGAGGACATGTGGTGGCTTCTTATGGAAGTTGGATTGCAGGAAAGAAAGGCAACAAAGTCCTTGAGTGGCCAATTCCAAAGACTGTATTGCACATTCTCCAGTTGTTTTGATTGTGCAGCTATGTATGGATTTTCATCAAGCGGTTTGCAGAGGTTGCAAGTCCGTTGCCGGAATTGACGCTTAAGGGCGCAGAATGGACCTGGGGTTCAGACTGTGACGTTGCCTTTGACAAACTCAAGGAGATTTTTGGGCACAATATTTTACTGCAGGACTTTGATTGTGACGCTGGAGGAATTAAGTTGGCCATGGATTTAAGAGAGCTTGGCGTGGGGGCAGTGCTGACACAGGAGGATGGGGGGAAAGATTGTCCGGTCTTTTACGAGTCTGTTAAGTTTAGGCCAATGGAGAGCCGGTATTTTCAGCCAAATTTGGTTATTTTTGGGGTCACTAAGATTGTGCAGAGGTTGCAGAATTTGCTATGGGAGATTCACTTCATGCTTCTGGTGGATGCAGAGGCGCTGGGGCGGATGATCAATTTGACAACTCTGCCAAACCGGCCTATGACCAGGTGGGTTGTGTTCCTTCAGTTGTTCTCTTTCACGGTGGTACATGTTCCAGGGAAGGCGTTTACAATGCCAGAAGCTCTGTCTCAGTACCCGCGCAATGATGCATACAAAGGCACCAAAACACTGGATGTTGAGGCCCCAATGGTTAAGGTAGGGGTGGTGGAAGTAGGTGTGTGACTTCTGCTCTAGAAGTCTGGGAGGTACGTGGTCCTCAGCTTGTATTTGCGGGATCTTTGGTTTCCAGATGACATGCCAGCCAAAATTTTTAGATGGATTTGGCGGAGAGTGGGAGATTTCTACCTGCAGGAAGGACAGATGTGGCAGCGGAGCGCGCCGGTACCGCTTGTGGTCAGCACGTCAAGGGCGGATCAGGAGGTAATCCTAGGAATTCTGCATGAAAATCTTGGTCATTGCAGAAAGCTTGAAAGGCGGAAGCGGGTGAGGGCAAGGATCTGGTGGCCAGGTGTAGTATGCGCGGTGCAGGACTGGATACTGTGGTGCAAAGCATGTCATAAGCGGAGCGCAACGTTACCTTGCAAAGTAGGAATCCCAACTGGGGAGGACACTTGTTTGGGCAGGTTTCTCTGGATGTTGTGCACATCAAGGCAGGTAAGTTTGCGTACTTCCTTGTTGTGCAGGAAAATCTGTCAGGATGGGTGGAAGTATGGCCATTGCTGAAGCTCTTGGCAGAGAAAGTTGGGCAGTTTCTGGAGGAAGATTTGTTTGCGCATTACAGATCACTTTGGCTGGTGATGGTCAATGGGGGTGCGGAGTTCCAGGGACAGTTGGCGGAGTTGGTGCAAAGTTGCGGAGCAAAGTTTGGTTGAGTGACACAGTACTATCTGGAAGGTGCAGGGATGATTGAGCACGGTCACCAGCAAATCAAGGACGCAATGGTGAAAATGTGCAGCAAGGATGGAAAGCAGTGGTAGGAAACCCTTCCGGTAGTTCTTTTTGCCAATCAGATTTTGGTGCAGAGCCAACGGGTTCTTTGCCGTACAAGCTGCTATTTGGGAAGCAAACAGTGCTGCCTCTTGAAATCAACCTGGAAAAATTTCTGGGTATTGATTGGTGGAAGGTTAAGACAGCCGTGGATCTAGGTGAGGCCCACACCAAAATCCTGCAATGGGAAAAGATGTTGGGGAAAGTGGCTGGTAGACTAAAGGCAACCCGCGCAAAGTCTGTCCGCTACTGGGACAAGCGCTGCGCACATAGACTCCGGGAACTGTTGCGCAAGGGGGACTAGGTTCTGCTTTACAACTGGAGCCTGGAAAATCAATGGAGGAATCTGTTTGCTAATAGATGGAACGGGCCTTTCCCCGTGACCTCCAAATTAACTGGAGGTAGCTACCAGTTGGAGGAATTGGATGGAACTCCTCTCAAACAGAAGGCCACTGCCTTTCAAGTGAAAAAATTCTTTGCGCAGGGCTCAACTTCATTTAAAAAGACGGCTGGTTTGGATAGCAAAGGGTACAACAATGTGGATTGTTCTTCTGGAGACAAGCCCATGCGCGCGCTTTGCATCCGGAAGAGTAAACAACTGCAGACTGCTGGGGACAGCAGCCACATTGGGGGGGGGGAACAATGGATGAATGGGGGATATGATGGGATTTGGTGAGGGGATGCTCTAGCCGGTTCACAGCTGGAATAACTAGACACCCCAGACTCTTTTGTTTCTTATTTTATTCTCTCTGGATTGGCTTTTGGGATTATTGCTGGCTAGGATATGAGTTTTTCTAGGTACAGGCATGGCGCAACGCTGGGTTTGCGGACGCAAGGACAAGCACCGCATTGCGGATTCAAACTCATGAATGATTCCAACGGATTATTCAGGGAACCAGGAAACGCATGGCGCAGAACAGATGTGGGTCAAAGAGCAGGGTGCAGGCTTGGAAACGGGGTGGTGCTTAAAAAAATACTTTTTTGAGTTTTCTTTGGTTATCTTATAGATGGAAGGTGTGGATGGGTTTGGGAAGGTACTTTTTCTCTTTCTCTCTCTCAAGGATGTACCCCTGCGGCTGGATTTATTTTTACTCTCTCTGTTCTGTAGATCGGTACAGGTAAATGTGTGGCAGTTTGTCTGGGGTGGTCCAGGTACCTATAGTGGATACTATCAGTGGTGCGGATTTTCTGACTCTAACCAGATTGCTCTCAAAATCTTGCATGCCGTGCGCGGATCTTATTTCTCTCAGAGTTCTCACAAAGCGCAAAGGCTACTCAGGATGGCGCGGCAAAAGTCCTTATCTTTGCAAATAGGTTCGGGGATAAAAACAAGATGGAAGAAATCAAGAAAGGGGGGGCAATCTGCCTACGTTGTCCAAGTCCTCATCACTTCCTCTGCAGCTAGGGATTGCAAATCCGCCAAAACCTTGCATTGCGCATTGGCGGTGTGCACATAGGGGACCGCTAGAAAACGCCAGACTAGTTTGTCCGCGTTGTTCACCATTGGGTCAAACCTTGCCAAGGGAAGTACCAGAATCAGAGCGGTCTCTGGGATCTTGGAAGTGGCGGCCAGAGGGGTTGCAGCGGCCGCGGGTTCCAGTGACAACTGGATCACCATGGGAGACGGCGCACGCAGGCTCTGGTGATGGGGATGGCAGTGGAGGAGTTGAAACCGGAGGAGATGGTCTTGGAGGAGTGGGGGAATGTGGTGGTGGTGGAGGAGGAGCAGGTCTTTGTGGTGGTGTGGGAGGCGCGGCCAGACGGTTGGGGATTCTTGGGTCCATTGCTGGTACGTCCATTTGGACCCACATGGCCCACTCATGGGTGGCTTTCCAAAAGGCCAGTAAGTCTGGAAAGCCCTGGCGCCTCAGAGCCCCAGCCCGGCGGAACGGTGAGTCAGAGTCATGACTCTTGCACAACAGGGGGTTTTGGGCGGCATGTTGCAGTTGGTTGCCAAGTGAGCCGGGCGGGGTCCACTTTTTGGTTGAAACCTCCTTGTCACTTGAGACCACAAACGAGTTGCGCCGGGTCCTCTTGTGCAGGCTGAATTGAGGGCGGTTGCAAGGCATGCCCTTGAATAGGGAGCAGCAGCGGTGTCTGGCTTGGCATGGAACACAGGCGCCCCGGCCCAGAAGGATACGGCATGCAAGGCTGTTCCAGCTGCAATATGTGCAGGAAATGTTTAGCAAAGAGAGGCGGATGGGGTGTTCCTTTTTTCTTTGTTGTGATGAAGAGGTGCTAAGGGGAAGGTGAGAAAAATATGGTATAGTTGGGGTAGGTGAGATAGTGGTGGATCCCTGGGGACAGAACTCAATTTAAGGGGGATGTGGTGGTCTTTTATAGACGTGAGTTGGAATTGGCTGCGCACTGCGCGCTAAGCAGTAGCAACGGGCTCAGCAGAGGCGTTGTGCTCAGAAATTGGTGCAGCTTTGCCGCAGAAAGCAGCGCTACGGGCTCAGCAGCAGTTAAATTGGGCTCAGCATCTGGAGACGTGGGGTGGAATAGATTGGATTGGGTGGATTGGGCATTGCAAGTGGCGTGGATTGGATTGCGCAGATATATCTTGGATATCTGGAAAGACACGTCAGGAGGATGCGGGAATGCGCGGGGGGCTTCAAGTTGGGTTTGGCACAAGGGCCGGGTCAGGAGAAGGACAAACCGGGTGGACGCAATGGCAGGCGTGCAATACAGATGGATATGGGGTATGGGATGTGGATTATGGGATGGGAAGGATAGGTTTGGGGCTAGGGTTCTGTGCTTAGGGGTTTTATTTTGTTATTCTTTCTTGTTCTGGTTGTACTTAGGTTAGGGTTGATGGGGAGGTTACTTAAACCACACCCTCAAACCAGAGGGAGCAGCACATGAGATCACAGAGGATCACATTGGATCATCATAGTTTTTGGAAGGATCTTTACTCTCAATTCTCTATCTCTTTGTTGCACTCAGGGTTTACAGATGCAAGGGATCAATAAATTCCAAACTTGGGAACCATTTAAGGAGAATTCATCTTCTGAATTCCACACCATCGTATTTTGGTATTTTCTTTCTTTAATTATTAAAAATATAAGGTGCAGATTCTCCTTTGTATCTCACTAAGTATAGCCTAACATCTTTTCCTCGTACTTCCCCTTTCTTGTCTCTCAATACCCTTCTGACTTTCCCTTTTTCTTTCACATGGTCTGGTTCTATTGCAATCATTACTTGAGGGAGATTGCTACCTTCTCTTGGTTGAAAGTGCTTCACTAGGCTAACAGGGAATACTGGGTGCTTTCTTGATAATTCTTCACTCAAGACTACTTCTACAGCATTTTTGCCATGCATCTTCTTGATAAAAAATGGTCCTACAAAAGCTGGTTTCGGCTTTCTGTTACCTGCTAAATTGTTGAAGTTGGCAGTAGATATCTATATCTGATCCCCTACCTTAAAGTCAGGCTCTCTGTGGGATTTGTGCCATCTTTATTTTTGTATTCTACTGCTTCTTCTACACTTTTTTGAGAATGATTATTTTCCAGATCTATCATTTTCTTGAATTAAAGAGATTTGGGATGCATGGTGGCTAAGTTAAGGTTCAAGGTATTCCTAGGGAGTTTTGGAATCCATCCCCTTTCTAGTATGTAAGGGGCTTCTTTGGTATTAGAGTGTTTACTGCTATTATAAGCCATCTCCAGGGCTGGGAGTAAGCTTAACCAATCATGGCAATATCCACCTGAGGTTTTGTACTCTAGAACAAAGCTACAAAACCTTATCAACATATCTTCCAAGTTCTGTATCATTCTTCAGCTAATTCATCATTCTGGGGATGATATGCTGTAGAAAAGGCTAAAGTAGTACCTAGTATATCATGTAGATTACTCTAGAATTCAGAAGTGAATTTGGGGTCTCTTTCACTGATTATAATCTTAGGTATGCCAACATCAGCTATAATCCTATTAAAAAATAGCAAAGCCACATCCATAGCATTGTCTTCTTTGTGGTTAGGTAAGAATTTTGCCTTCTTAGAGTATCTGTCTACTATAACCAGGACAGAGTTGTATGAGTGTGTACCTCCTGGGGGGAGGCCTGTGAGAAAATCCATATTAATGATTTCCCACCTAGTGTTTGGTTCAGAGATTTTCTGTAGGAGTCCAAACCTTTTTCCAGTAGTTTTATCAGATTTTGGCAAGTCTCACAGCTAGTAACATACTGAATAGTGATTTCTTTTCAGTCTATCCACCAAGCAGTCTGTTTTACTTTCTCCAAGGTCCTTTCAGTGGATAGATGCCCTGATGAACAGTTGTCATAGCTTTCCTTGAGTATGTGTTGTATATTTTCTTTGTTACTCAGTACCAATACACTGGAATGTTGGTGTCTGTAGTAAAGGAGACCATCCCAAAAAATAAACCTTCCTGCTTTATAGGGTTTGAGTAATGGGGCAGGTAAACAATTTATCAGGGTTGCTTTTTGGGATTAACATTCCATAATGGTAATCAGCATCTTGATATCAGAGGAGTAGTTTTCTCTTACTAGATTAAGGAAAGCAGTATCTAATTCACATAAGTGCATCCCCATGATTGGAGAATCTAATGCAAAAATATTGATGTTTGAGATAGGAATAATATCCTGATCCTCAGGGTCATATGCTGGATTGCTAGGGTCATTAGGCAAAGTATTCCTACTTAGACTATCAGCATTCTGGTGTTTAGCTCCTGCTTTATGCACTATAGTCATCTGGCCTCTATACTGTTGTATAGCAATTTGCCACCTGAGCATATTTCTGCTGAGTCTTCATGTTCATGAGAGCTCTTACAGCATTAAAGTCTGTGATTACTTGGAATGTGGTGCCTTCTAAGTAATAGTTTAGCTTTTCTAGAGCCCATACTAAAGCCAAGCATTCTATCTGGCTGGCTCCATATCTTTTCTCAGTGTCTTTGATCTGTCTAGATATGAAATGTACAGGTTTCTTCACTGGTTTGTCTTCTTCTATTCTTTCTTGGTTTAAGGCAGCTCCTAACCCTTCCATACAGGCGTCAATGTAAATCTTAAAGGGTTTACAGTATTCTGTTTGAATGAGTAGAGGAGTGGAGGTCATAGCTATTTTGAATGCCTCATAAGTTTTAAATCTCTCATGTGTCATTTCAAAGAGAGTATTATTGTTGCATATTTCATACAGACTTTTAGTTAGCATACAAAACTTTGGGATTTACTGTCTTTACTAACTGAAAAAACTAATAAATGATAGCAACTCTGTTTTATTCTGAGCAATGGGTCTGTTCATTACAGCAGCTATCTTATTCTGGTCAGCAGCTAGAGTTAGGCCAGAGACTATATGTTCCAGAGCTTTCAGTTCTCCATATCCAAAGTTACATTTATTCATGGATACTTTTAATCCTGCTTTGGAGATATTTTGGAGAACTAATCTTATTTGATTCAAATGAGTATCCTAATCATCAGAATATATGATAAAATAACTTATTGACTTCTTATGCAGATCCTTCAAGGCGCTTTGTGGAAGCTATTGAAAATTTCTATTTGGCTTTTCTCTACCTACTCTGGCTGATCCCTCTTATCTCAATTCACACAGTGTGGAATTTGGTGTTGCATGCATTCCTGCAACACCCAGATGTATACAAATGTGTGCAACATGTAACAGCCAGGCTGGCAGAAAAATACAATGCAACACACTGTTTGATGTCGAGATGTTGCATAAAACCACCTGTTGCAACATGCCGCTCCAAGGAACTAATAATTGAGAGTCTTGGAATATAACTGATCATCTAGTTGTGCGCAGCTGCCTGTTTACCACCTTTTTGCTATGAACCAAAGAATTCTTCTATGTACCTGTTCACTTTGCATTCTTCTCAGCTTCCCCAATTCCAATGGAGAGAGTGTCCAAGGCCAACTTATATCAAGATGAAACCAACTCAAACATTCAAAAGTTGATCATGAAAAAAATCTGCAAGATCTTTTTACCTCCCACCAGTAAATAAAATCCAATGAAGAATCATCTTTAACATCCTCAAGTGATGGTTCAAGTAGAAATTATTCATCAGAAGCTTTTCCTTGAGGTGAAACATCTTCAAGTCGTAAGCTATACTAAATTGATTATAATGTACAAGTTCTTAAATTGATTTAATGTGTGTCAACTTTTCATTATTATTTTACAGCCCCAATAGTTGTTTTAATTTTAATTGCGTGGCTTCATTTTTTTTGCGGATTAATTATTAAAAACTGTCAAAAAGCTTGGCAATTTATTATTTCAATCATAAATAAGTGCAAGGAAGAGCAAGATTATACTGAAGAACATATCCCTAAAGATATCACAACAATAATGAAAAAGCGTGATGTTTGCCCTATGATCAAAACATATTTCTGATGCCTGACAGGCTTTTTACTTTATTATCCACCTGAATTACCTGAAAAAAAACAAATACAGAGAAACTCCACAAGCTCAAGAAGGTGGAACACCTATACTTCAAACAAACTCAAGAGTATGGAAATATGGCAATATTGGTCCAATTCAAAAATTCCCAAGCCAGTGTGAAAAAATGTTGATTGCCCACAGTCCAGCTCCCATATCTCTTTATGCAACACAGCCCCTCATTTAATGGCTCTCCTGGTTCCTTGTAAATGAAGATACTGAGCAGGAAATTCTTGTGAAAAGTTTTAATATGAGTAGCAAGGTTATTTGGAGAAGGAAGGAGTATGGTAGGCTACTGAAGAGCCAAGGATGGCGGGAAAGTACTTGTATAGTCAAGTGGAACTGATCTGAAGAGGAGGAAGGGACACTCCGGTTTAGTTTTCTGGTAGTCAGATGATTTTTCATTCATGGTCCAAGGGAAGGACCGGTATTTATGGAAAACTAGAGAACCCCAAAGGGGGCCTAAGGCAGCAGGTTAGAGAAAACTAGAGAGCCCCAGAGGGGGCCTAAGACATGGGTAATGAGATGATGAAAACAGTAAGATAGCAATAAGGTAACTAAATTTTTTAGTTACAGAATTTGAACATCAAAAAGACAACACACCACCTTAACTGACTAATTTAGGAACCAATTTAAGACCAGCAAACATTCCAGAGATTCATGAGAAATGAGAGGAGAATATGAGAATGATAGAGATATGATAGTTGAGTAATAAATGACAAGACACCACCTTGTCAGGATATGAGATGGGGAAATGATAGCCTATTTTAAGAGGAGCAACAAGGACCTCAGGCATAGTTGCCTAGCATGATATGGGGAATGATAGCTTATTTTAAGAGGAGGAACAAGGACCTCAGGCATAGTTGCCTAGCTTAATGGGGAAGAATGATATGATGATGATGATGATGATGATGGTGATGATGGTGATGAGGGTAATGGTATAGCTTAATGGGTGAGAATGATATGATGATGATGGTGCTGGTGATGGTGATGGTGATGGTGATGGTGATGGTGATGGTGATGGTAATGGTGATGATAATGGTGATGGTGATGGTGATGGTGATGGTTTTAGAGATGAAGTTGGATGGAGTGGTGACAGTTATTTTTGATGGTGGGTGATGACAGTATTGAATTGTAATGAATGTGGTGATGGTAATGAGAGAGGGTGGATGATAGGGAGATATGAAGATAGTATTGAACAAAAAAAGGGAAGGATTCCAACACACCAGCCTGTTCAATACTAGATGAAAAAGGAATATAGATATGTTGTTGAAGTTGAATTGAATGTTGTTGATATGATTGATGGATGGAATGATGATTGAATTGTATTGATGATGGGTGTATTGATGTTGGAGATGGAGCAAGTAAAGAAGTAGCCGGCGGAGAAATGGGAGAATGGTTTGGTGATGTAACAGGTGGAGCGGAGGAGATGGATGGGAGCAAGCGAGCGTTTGAGATGGAGCAATGGAGCAATATGGGGATGAGAAGTGACAAGCTAGATTGAGCGGTGGAAGAGCAAGGTGGCAAGGGAGCAAGCCAGCAATGGAGCGATGTGGTGATGTAGCACATGAAGCGGAGGAGATGGATGGTAGCAAGAATGACAAGGGTGACAGGACGGGCCAAATGAATGGACCACCCCTTGAATGATGGCTGCAAATTGATGAGTTGAAGAGATGAGCGATTGGTGGAAGAGATTGTGGCAGAAGTTGATATTGAGAGTGCTGAGTGGCATAGAAAGGTGGAGAAAATGAACAGGGACCTAGGTTGTGACGAGGGGAGAGAGCAAAGTTGCTAGATGAGGAGCGAGAGGGATAAGGAGGGGAGTTGAGGGTGAATGGGAGGTTGGATTGGATGAGGGGTGATGATGATTGACCGGCTGATGATTGATATTTTCATCATTGGTAAATCAATCGGGGATCAAATCCAAATCCAAATCTGAGATCAATCGAGAGGCGAGCTTGGAGGGTGTGAGAGATGGCAAGTCATTCAAGTAAGCACCGGTGTCAAGATTTGAGGGCCTGAGGTTGTTTGGAGCTAAGCAAGATCCAGATTGAGAGGGAGGGGATGGGGGTGGTGGTGATGAAGCTGGTCCGAGTGATACTGATCAAGTACAAGGTCCATTTCCTCTTGATCAAACAATTGGAAAGCCTTGTCAAGATCTGAGGCAACACTTTGCCCAACCAATCACCAAAGTTGAAGACCACAAAATGGATGGGGATGAAGATAGCGGGCCAATACCAGTTCTTGAAGAATCCAAATTGAGTGGGGTGGATGGTTAAAGAGCCTATATGAATATGATCTGGGTTGTTGGACGATAGGATAAAGCCAGTTATGGATGGAAAGACTGCCAGGATGATAAAAAAGTTGTAAAGGATGCTCAGGCCAAGCGACCTAACCTTTTGTTTGATGATCCGGATGTTCAATCCGCCGGGGGATGAGGCCGGGATGGGTGCAGATTCTGAGATGAGTTCCATGTTAGGAGATAGCAAGGGTCTCTTGACCAAATCGTCTTGGTACCCCACCGGTTGAGGCGAGTGTGATTTGGTGTAGGAGTGTTTGCGTTGGATTGCCAATCAATAGATTGGTAGTCTCAAGAGGATCCCAAAGCTGATGAGGGCCAAGAAGCTGAATGCCGTAAAGAGAGAGGAAAAGATAAAGGAAGTGTGTTGAATATGGCTTGCAATCTTCTAAGGAGCCAAAGGCCCATTGGGGGAGTTGAGTTTGTTGATTTTGGACAAGAGTTGGAGGATGCTGACAAAGGCACCAATAGCACCTTGACTGGATAGGATGGCTTGTAGATAGAGAGATCAAAACCAAGATGAGAGGCCAAAGACTGCATTTTGTAATTGAGCGGCTACAATGGCTCCGGCAAAGGTGATCAACATCAAAAATGAAAAGAAGATATTTGAGTCAAGAGTCGCATAATGAGTTGAGCAGAGTAAGATGATACAGTATGAGGTGATGAGGGATAGGGAGAAAAAGGTTGGGATTGTATGGTTAAGCTTGGGTTGAGTGAAAGTGAGTGGAAGGAGGGATGATGATGAGGAGGATCCAGATGGTCGGAGGATGATCAAGATGAGGCAGGAGGGTGATCTGAATGAATGGATGATGAACTGAATCAATCAATTGAGGTGTTCAAGGAAGGGATGATGGATGATGAGGAGGAAATATCTTGTTCAAAGAGGCAATTGATGAATGATGAGGATTTGAGCAATTGATGAGATGAAATTTGTGATGGAATCATGTAGGAGAGGATGATAGGAGAAAGCTGAAGGAGAGCAGGATATTAGAGGAATTAGATCCAAGATGGCCACAGTCTGGTGGGATGAGACTATTTGAGAATCAGTGAGAGTTGGGAGAGTGCTCATATTGGAGACGGATTGATAGGACAAGATTAAACAGAGATGGAGAGGTGTATAGGACCAATATGATTGGAGGAAAAGCAACCATTTGGAACAATGAAGTTGACCGGATGGCTTAGTTGGATGAGTTTCAGCTTTTAACCTTGAAAAGTTTTAATATGAGTAGCAAGGTTATTTGGAGAAGGAAGGAGTATGATAGGCTACTGAAGAGCCAAGGATGGAGGGAAAGTACTTGTATAGTCAAGTGGAACTGATCTGAAGAGGAGGAAGGGACAATCCGGTTTAGTTTTCTGGTAATCAGATGATTTTTCATTCATGGTCCAATCGAAGGACCAGTATTTATGGACAACTAGAGAACCCATAAGGGGGCCTAAGGCAGCAGGTTGGAGACAACTAGAGAGCCCCAGAGGGGGCCTAAGGCATGGGTAATGAGATGATGAAAAAAGTAAGATAGCAATAAGGTAACTAAATTTTTTAGTTACGGAATTTGAACATCAAAAAGACAACATCTTGATTGGTCAAACAGATTGAATAATGATCAATCATTGGAATTGGTTGATATTCAACAAGGTCAAGCTTGGAAGGAAATGAGATGGCCTACCAATTCTAAAAAGCTCAACCCAATCAATTTTTTTTCACTTTTCCTTGACTGGTTCAATCCACAAGTAAATAAACTTGCCAGAAAGCAGCATTCACTTGGCTTCATTTTGATGAACTGCCTCAACCTACCACTTTCAAAGAAAAACTTGATATGCAACACTTACATTGCAGGAATTACTCCTGGGCCAAATGCCCCATCAATGATAACAATCAATCACTGCCTAAAACTGCTTTTCAATGGCCTGCTTCACTTTGAGAAAGGAATAAAAATCAAAACAAATCAATTCCCTGAAGGTCAATTGGTTTGAGTGCAATTGCTTCCTTTACTTGGATATTTTGTTGGGGTACATAAAGTAGCTGGCTATGCATCTCATAGTGCTAACTTTTTTTGTTCTTGGTGCAAATAAATGAAGGAATAATTGCAAGATCTAAAGCTTGGCAAGCCTTGGTCATTTCAAGAAACAATTCACAAATCTTTAAAATGGAAAAGTTTGAATACCCTCAGTTGACAAGAAGATCATCTTTGTAAAACCGGTGTGCAATGGTTGGATTTAAATTGACTACCCTATTTCAATATTTTCCATCATGTTCCTTTGGGAATGATGCATAATTGGTTAGAGGGAATATTTCAGCATCACTTCCAAATCATATGGGGCTTTGATAAATGGCTGGTTCAGAACCAAAGAGGAAACACACAGACAAAAACTCCTTGCCAAAAAAGTATCCCAAAGAACAAGATGATAGTTCCAAAATGAGCATTGAAAGTGACCATAGCTCTGAAGAGTCCAAGTTTGAATGCAACATTTTCAATCTTGAAACCGGATTGTTCTCATAACAAAAAACCAAGCATTTTAAATAAATTCAAGAAGCCATTATATTACCATCTCAGTTGGAAAAACCTCCTCAGCCCATGGGTGATTGTAAAGCTGGAAATTTGAAAGCCAATCACTGAAATTGCTTATTTGAATACATCATTCCATTGGTTGTCACAGAAATGTTTGTTGAAAACCCATCTCAACTGAAGTCAAATTCCATGAAGGGACTTGTCCTAACAAATTTTGGGGCTATTTGCCGCTGCACAAGTGTAGTTTGTGCAAAATCAACAACACCAAGAGTGTTGGAATATATTCCCAGTCTCATAATCTTTCTACCCATCACATCTATTCTTTTACTGTTTCTTTCATTATCTCAGCTATCAATGATTCATTATCCCAGTTGTCACCTAATTCATCATCTCAGCTCCGCCTGTTTCATCAAGTCCCGCCTGTTTCAGTCTCACTATTCAATATTCATTATACAAACCTATCATGTCACAACATGTGTGACATTTCAATCATTGATGTATACCTGAGGGCAGGGGCCAAGCAAAGAAGAAGATCTTTTCTCATCCTTCTTCTTTGCTCTCAATCTGTTATTCCTCAGGTAAGATTTGGTTTCTTGTTTATTCTCATCTCATTTCTTATTTCTTTCTTTTCTTACTGAAATTCATCATCCTTCTTCTTTGCTCTCAATCTGTTATTCCTCAGATCAAGAGTTCAACAGGTTATGAGCCCAGAGCTACCTTGTTGACTGAACGCACTCAACTTTTCAATCAATCACAACTCAGAAGGATCCATCACTTCGCCAGTGATGTTAAACTATTCAATCATGGAAGAACCAAACTCCTCCCACCAAGTACTGAAAACACCCTCAATTATTCCTCTCAACGCCCCTGGTTCCAATTCTAACTACCTCGACTGGTCGATGATTCTTCGAATCCATTTTCAAGCCTCTGGTGTCGGACACCTGATCAGCAACGAAACGCAAAAACAAAATCAAGAAACTTGGTCCCAAGACAATCTTGCCGTGTGTTCAGTTATTTCTAGATCAATCAACTCTTCAAACTTTCAGTTTATACGCAAGCACGAGGAGAGCGCCATAGGAATGTGGAACGCTTTGCGCGACGCTCATCAAGATAAATCATCCGGAGGTAGGATGTTTTGGCTTCGAAAGCTGCTTCTTACCAGACTCAACGACAAGGATATGACAACTCACCTGTCGGAGATAGTCTCATACGGAGAGAAACTCTTGTCATTGATTACAGCCAAAAATCCTCTCACCGCCAATGACATCCAATCAACTGCCATAATGCTCTCCCTTCCCGACGACTGGCTGAATTGTATCTCAAGTATGATCAATGAGGAATCAGTTCCTTCATCAAAACTCATTGCCGCTATAAAACAAGAACACCTCCGACGTCAGACCAGGAACAAAGATGCCATGGAAAATTCAACTAAACTTAATCAACAAAGACTAGCGTCCTCCTTGAATCGAAAATCCGAATACAGACCTCCGCGAACTTATTTTTGCACGCACTGCAACATTGAAGGGCACTCCTCCTCAAGATGCACCGAGGTTTGTAAGGCGCTAGATCAGATGAAGAGAACCGGCAACAAGTCTAAAAATTGACAAGTGAACGCAAATTTGACTAAAACCAATACAACCAAATCCAACTCCGAATCTGACGATTTTTCTGATTTGCAAATCATAGTACACGCCGGATCAGCCACATGCAACTTATCATCTTACTCTCATGGAACACAACGCGATTTCAATCTTGATTCTGGCTTCTCAGTTTCAATGATTCCGTTCAAAGACCATATCAGAAATAGAGCGCCTGATAACACTATAATATGTCTTGCAGACGGATCAACTATATCCTCTCTCAAAAGAGGAACTATCTCCTTTCCATTTGGACAACTCAAAGCCTTGGTCGCTCCAGACCTTCACAAACCCCTTCTCTCCGTGTCAGGGATCTGTGACTCTGGACTGATGGTTGTTTTCCATAAGGATAGCTGCAAAATCTTCCACAAATCAATCTTGAATATAAATCAAAAACCACTTCAAACTGGGTACCGGAAAGGAAATCTCTATTATCTGCCACAAGCTAACGTAAGCAGCGAAGAGTCTATACACTTGAGTATCACTCAAGCCTCTGACCACAGTCTCTTTGGATATCACTGTAGGTTATCTCACGTGAATCTAAAATCACTCCAGAAATATCTCAAGTCGCATGGTATAACACCCCAACCAAGAAACAAACAAGATTTTCAGCAATGCACAACGTGCATCCAATCCAAAATGACTCAACAACCTTTTCATTCTTGACTAAGCTATTGCTCTTCAAAACCAGGGGAACTCATCCACACGGACGTGTGCAGCTTTGAAACCACCTCCAGGGAAGGGTTCAAGTATTTTTTCTAACCTTCATTGACGACTGTTCCAAAGCTCTCTTTGCCTATCCTATTTGCTTCAAATCCGATGTTTTCCAATCTACGAAGTACTTCATCTCATTTTTTGAAAATAAATACAACTCAAGAATCATCTCAATAAGATCAGACAACGGAGGCGAGTATCTGAACCAGCCCATGAAGAATTACCTTGCCAAAAAAGGGATCTTACACAAAAACGGTCCCCCCCACTCACCCCAGCTGAACGGAGTCACCAAACAATCAAATCGTACATTATCCAACATGATTAGATGCTCCCTCCTTTCCTCAAACCTTCCGAAAGCTTTCTGGGCTGATGCCCTTCTAGAATTTCTCCATCCTTTCAACTCCTACCCGTGCAAGACCCCACAAGGTTTTGTTTCTCCAAACTCAATCCTCCAAACGGCCGATATAAACCCCAACACCCTTTGCCCATTTGGCTGCCTTGTATGGTACAAAGTTCCGGAAGCCAACCAAAAAAAACTGGATCAAAAAGGTTGGCCAGCTGTTCTACTCTCTTATCTGGCAGATCACTTGGGATTTTGTCTCCTCGACCTGGTCACAAAAAAGGTACTACAATGGCGCGATTTTATTTTTGACAAGTCTTCCTTCCCTTATGGTCGTTACCCTGCCAATACTGCAAGCCATCCTCCCGCTGCCGTAGAGCTTCCATGGCCCGACGACTTGCCTAATCTTCCCCCCATTCCACAATATGATCTACCGGTGTAAGACTCCAAACGGTGCTAGGCCGTGGCAGTTCTGTGGAGGGGAAAGGTGCTGTTTAGGCTGCCCTCCTAGGAGTTACAATAATATTTAAATGTAACCGGAATAAAGGTCCAGAACCTTATGGATGAGAAATCAAAGTAAGGGAAGAGGATAAGAGTTGTTGGTAGAAATGGAAACAGCACTATCTGAGGCAAGATGGTGCAGGTAAAGACTTGAACAAATAAGTCAAGGTTTGTTCAGAGTTCAATAGAACAAGGCAGTTGTAAGTAACAACACCCACAAGCTAATAACTCTGGTCGTCAGCAGCTCATTAGGAAAGATCAACTCAATCCCAAACAACCTCCAGGCTCTCAATGAACCTGCCCAACTCTCCGCAATCAAGCGCTTGAAGGGTACCAGATAACTGTGGGAGGCTGAAAAAAAACAAAAGCAATTTTTTTATGAAGCTCTAGAAGCGAATCAATAACGAATTTGAGCAAGAACATCCCAACACTTCTCAAGGGACTCAAGAATAGCGTGGCAAAATTCAACCTTAAAGAAGAAGGGAGGTATAACACTCCAGGTTTTTAAGCCTTAATAAAACCTCTTCAATCAAACGTGATTGGCTCCAGAAAGATGATCAAGGAGAGATCAAGACCAGTATGGTTGGAAAAAGGGATCAGAGTGGTATAACACACCCAAGAATTCAGACAGACAGGAATTCTTCTTCAACCAGCAAGGCTATTGGTTGGTGATAAGGAACAAGGTCACAAAGGACAGAGTTTGAGTATGGAGGCTCAAAGGATCAAGGGGAAATCATAGATATACCCGGATAAATTGCTCAGATAAGTGGGGAAGGATGCCCACGGATAAGTTTTATTTCTGATGATGGTCTCATAGGATGATGGGATGCTTGGCCAAAAGGCAGGGGAGAGCCCCTCCTTTTATAGAAATGAGGCCCTGTATACTATGTACAAGTGATACTACAAATAGGTGCGGGAAAATGAAAACATAAAAAAAAAAAAAAAAAAAAAAAAAAAAAAAAAAATTACATGAGAGGAAAAAAAGAAATGTCGCCCGCGTTGAGAATGACCGTAGGCAACCAGATGGACACCCGCGACAGCGGTCGCGGGTGTCGACAATGGCTGTCGTCGCCCAATCGGCGACGACAACGGGGTGAAGGTTCCGACGGCCGCGAGCGGTTGCTTGCGGTTGTTGGTTGGATTGGATGATGGGCGATGGATTCAAGTAGATGGTTTGGGGTAGATCAAAAACCTAGGAAGCGACCAAAGGAGCCTTCAACTCCTAAATGTTGTACGAACGGACCGGGGTCGTACCCGCGACCGCTGTCGCGGGTGTCGACAATGGCTGTCGTCACCCAATCGGCGGCGACAACGGGGTGAAGGTTCCGACGGCCGCGAGCGGTCGCTCGCGGTCGTTGGTCGGATCGGATGATGGGCGATGGATTCGAGTAGATGGTTTGGGGTGGATCAAAAACCTAGGAAGCAACCAAAGGAGCCTTCAACTCCTAAATGTTGTACGAACGGACCGGGGTCGTTCCAATATCTAAAACCGATTGGATCATGATTGGGACCACCGCCGGCATCCAAAATGATTCCAAGGATGATCAATCCGACAATGGTAACAACCTTAATGGAAGAAAACCAGAATTCGAATTCTGCGTAAAACGGCTTGAGTCCAATAGTTGACGAGCACGGCTGAGGCAGAGATCTCGGTAGGTAGGACGATGGCCCAATTGTAAAAGTAATTATAACCCATGGCAAAGGATAGATTTGGATCGACAAATTGCTTGGCAAGGGTGATGTGACCACCTGCGATGGGCAGATGAGAGATCATTTCACCCAATGAGGCCATGACGTTCCAAACAATGGTTCCCATGACCAAGAATCCCATCAAAAGACCAAGGGGGCCACTGTTGGCAAGAGATTGAGCGGTACCCAAGAAGAGACTGGTACCGATGACACCACCGATGGAGATCATTTGGATATGACGAGATTTCATGGTTTGATGGAGTGCCGTAGCAGGGTTGGGAAGTGGATGGAGAGGATCGATGGGAGGATGAGAGTGCTCAAGATTGTAGGTGGTGGTAGCGGCGGCATTGTTAGTAGCTTGCTTGGTACTACTGGTCGGATCATTCTGGGAGATCTTTTCGTTCTGGAGATAGGGTTCCTGCTGTGGGGAGCTCATGATGTGGGTTGGGTTAGCCTAGGGAGGTGTGAGGAGGAGAAGGGATCGTCAAAAGTGGTTCGACGATCGCTCGCGTCGCCAAAAGTCAGGGCCGCAAGCGCGACAAGTGGGAGTTGAACATAGGAAGAGAGGATCAAAGCAGAGAGACAGGCAAGAGGCCTGTCCTAGACCGCTAGGACAGGGAGAAGTTGAGAGATAGGGGGAAATGAAGGTACCCATAGGGGTACAACTGAAATCCGATTTTTTTTTTTTTTTTTTTTTTTTTCTGTGGTGTCCCGGATTAGTCACCACATCTCTCCCCAACTTACAGACTGTCCCTAGTCTGCATCTAAAATTTGAAGGGATTAAAAAAAAAAAAAAAAAAAAAAAAAAAAAAAAAAAGGCAGGGAACAAAGAAATTGAAGCAAAGATTGGCCATTTCTTGATCTTGAGAGCAATTGAAGAGTTGAGGAAAATATCTTGATTCTTCCAAATGAGCCCTAGAAGCAGAAGGAATAGAGCAAGGAGGGCGTCCCAGGTGCTCACATATGTGGCATACAGTAGAGTTTTACAACAAAAACGCAGCAAATGACCCTGGTGGTGCACAATTGGGAGGACTTACTTCTGAGATAAGTTGCCCCCACGACAATGAAACTTCTTGACTTGATCAGCAGAGAACCTTCTGGCCAACCGAGTACCATCCAGCTCCTCCAAAAAATAAGATCCACCTCTAACTTGATGAACCACTTGATAAGGGCCATTCCAACGATTAGAGAAAAGCTTGCCCCACTGGGTCTCCAAAGATTGATTATAAGCTAAAACTAGGTCACCAGGGTTCAAGGGCTCCCTGATTCGATTAGAGTGCTTGTCCTCCCAATAATGGACGGATTTTGCTCTGGACTCCATCATCTTTTGATAAGCTTCATCACGAACGTCTTCACTTTGCTCAAGTTGCTTGGATCTAGCAACTAACAGATCAGTAGTTGAGGACACCTCTTCCCAAGAGACACCCAAGAAAGATTCCATTTCCAGATCCAAAGGAAGGACTGCTCTTTGACCAAAGATGATTTCATAAGGTGAGTAGCCAGTAGTCCTTTTGGTTGAGATTCGATCAGAAAAGAGAACAAGAGGAAGGAATTTGCAACAATTCTTGCCACTTTCACCAGCCAGTTTAACAAGGGCAGCCTTCAAAGGGGCATGGCCTTGTTCCACCATGCCTTGGCCTTCAGGATAATAAGGAGTAGTAACTCTATGTTGTCCAGGAAGGGATTGGATCATTTCAGCAAGCTTGCCCCCGAATTCAGAGCCACCATCAGTAGAGTAAGATTGAGCCAGGCCATAACGCATTTTCCAGGTCTCGTAGAGGAAAGCTGCCACTGATTCAGAGCTAAGGTTCTTAAGAAATTTTGCTTCAACCCATCCGGAAAAATCATCTCTAGCCACAATGAGGTACTTAGCACCACCTGCCTTAATATGAACCACATCCATAGCAATCCTTCCAAAGACAGTGGACTCCCCAGTAGGATAACGAATTTCGGCTGGGCGCCTAAGATCACGTTTTTGACAAACTTCACAACTCTTGCACCATTGAAAGATGGATTTCTTCAAAGATGGCCACCAGAATTGTTCGGATGATTGTCGATAAGTTTTGGTTTCCCCACGATGACCAAGGCCTTCATGGAGACTTTCAAGGATAGAATCTTGTTTAGAGGGAATAGTAACAACAATAAGAGCACAAGGATTGCCTCTCTTCATAAGTCTAGAGCCTTGAACAAAAAAATTAGAAGACTTTTGTTTAAGAGATCGAAATTCCTTAGCAGAGAGATCAGGAGGTTTTTGAAGAGTTGAAAGGTACTGCTCTAATTTAAACCAGAAGCCTTGTTGAAAGCCAGAATAATTTTGAGAAGAAAAAGAGAAAATAGGTTGGATTAAAGGTTCCTCTTCATTGAAATCGGTTCCAAAATCAGATTTGTTGTCCCCAAGAGGTCGTCGAGATAAACCGTCAGGCATGGTGAAAGATTTTCCCGGCCTGTGAACAATATCAAAAGAGAAAAGCTGGATAAAGGCCACCCAACGAGTGATAGGAGCATTGGGAAGACTGGGAGCGTTGATCATTTCAATGATGGATCGAGCATCAACTTGAAATTCGAAATGTTGGCCCCAGAGAACGGTTTGAAGTTTCTTCATCATTCGAGCCACACCACAGAGTTCCAGTTTGGGCTGGGAGTATCTAGATTCTACATCTGAAAACAAAAAAGATTCATAAAGAGCAGGACGGTCCCAACCATTTTCATCTTCCTGAGTAAGGACGGCCCCAACAGATTGATAACTAGAATCGACAGCCAGCTTGATCTTGCCAGCTCCAGGTCTGTAAGAGATCTTTTTCAAAACTATGTCTTTACCAACTATCCTTTTGAGTAGCTGGAAAGCACATTCACAATCTTGGGTCCAAATCCATTCAGCATCTTTTCTGGTTAGACGACGCAAGGGTCCACAGATTTCGGATAAAGATGGGATAAAGATTCTAACATAAGTGACAAAACCTAGAAAGCCCCTAACTTCAGTTGGATTGTTTGGGGTAGGCCAAGAGATGATCTTGTTGACTTTGGCTGGTGCCATCCTTCTTCCTTCCTTGCAGACCACATGACCAACAATTTCCAGAGCAGGGACACAAGCCGCCAGTTTGGATCCAGAGACAGTAAGGCCAGATTCCTCGATTCGAAACAGAATCCTCTCCAAGGTAGTAGCATATTCCCAGATAAAATGACGAATTCCTGAATGCCAAGGTAAGAGCTCATTATCATAGTCAGATACTGGACCTTTAATTCCTCCATCATCAATAAAGATACCAGCATGATCAGGGATTTCATCCTGGAGGATCCACATCATCTGAGCCTGATAGACTGCAACCAAGTTGGTGGCTCCTTGAGGCAATCAAGTAAGTTGAAATCAACCAAGAGGAGTATCGAAAGTAGTGAGAGGAAGAGAAATAGGATGTAAGGATTGTTCGTCATAGCCACCCATAATATCCCCTAGACCATAGCCAGCTCTCCCTGCGAAGGATTCAACAAATTCTTCAGTAGCAGGAGGGATACCAGAGTCTTTAATAGTAAATTTATTAAGAGGTTGAAGATCATGAACTATTCTAAGTTTACCATTACTCTTGAGGACACAGAAGACGGGGCTGGAGTAACTAGAAGTTGACTGTTCATACAGGCCAGTTCGAACTTGTTCCCGGACCAACTTGATGAATTTGTCAACTTTAGCAGCAGGGATAGGGATCTTTTTCTTTTGCCAAGGATCATTTTCAACTACAGGGATGATATAAGGGAGGCCATAGGATTCCCGCAAGAGACCTCTCTCTTCTTCACAGAAAGCAATAGATTTTTCCCTTAGAGATAAGACATTTTTGATTAAATTTAACTCATCAGGAAGAAGCCATCCATCTGTACCAAAGTTGACCACCTTCAGACGTTCTTCAGTGACCCGTCCATTAGGCACAAAGGGACCAGTAAGAGATTGAGGAAGACCACAGTAAGGATCGCGAGATAGAGGAGGACGCATAAGGGGAGGATTGAGGTTGAGAGGCATAGGCTGGTTGACTGGTTGGATCTTCTTAGCAACTGGTTTATACTTAGTGGCAAAAGAGAGAAGTTCTTGTTTCCTCCAAGAGTTGACCAGAGAAACTTGATTACAAAAGCTGAGTCTAAGTTCCAACACCTTCCAAGTCCGATGTTCTGCAATATCCTTGAAGGGTGCCTTTTCCATAAAAGGAGAACCAGGAGATAATACATTGCTCACATGTGTGGCACAAGGTAGGGTTTCAAAAATGACTGTAAAAGATTGCCCTGGCAGTGCACAATTGGGAGGACTTACTTGTACCCCAAATTGCCTCCACTGAAGCCCATATTCCTTCATACCAAAATCACCAAAAACAAAATTGCAATTAGGATCTAGTTTAGACTAATTACCGAGATTCAAACCGGAACTGAGAGAAGATTGATCAGACTCAGAAGTAGAAGGAAAAGAAGACACAACAGATCCAGAGAGAGAAGAAGATGGAGAAGAAATATTTTTGGATTTTTCTATTTCGATATGTTTTTGTTTTTTAATATTCTTGAGCTCAGAAGAGAATGATGAAAGGAATGAAAAATAAGCCTGAGGGATGGGAGTTGACCCTTGAGTTGCAGTCTGAGGCTGAAAAGAACTACAACTATTAGTAGGATCAACTATTCCCCTAAAAAATGAGAGGAACTAGAGTTATCCTTCTGCTTCCCCTTAAAAGATGATTTGGGAGAATGACCAGGAAAATCTCTTTCCCAACAACCAGAATCCAAGGAGCAAAGAGGAACTTCAATTTTCCTGCAATCAGCATCAGGGAGAAGAATTCTCTCCCCAACTTGATCAGAAAACATCAGGGTTGCACCAAAGTCCATTAAGAAGGGTCGTCCCAAGATCATAGGACTGTCCAAACGGGTGATCCAAAAGTGGCAGGTTCCAACAATATTTTGACCAATCCTGACCGGTACATCTTCAGCAATACCAACCAGTTCACAAGCTTGATTTCCTATCCCATACACTGCAGAGTTGAAGCTGACCCTAGGACTAAGTTTGAGCTTGCAGGCCATAGCATCCGAGATTAAGTTAAGCTGAGATCCAGAATTGACAAGAGGAGAAACAGTTTTAGCTGAGTCACCAAGATAACAAGGAAGAAAGCCAAGGGGACAGGAATAAAGGTTGGAGTCTAAAGAAGGACTGGTTCCAGCAGAGTCCTCCATTAAAGTGCCAGAGGAGACTTTGAGTTCTTCAGGGCCAATTTCCACACGTCGACAAGAGACCCATTTCTTCATTCCTTCAGCAACAGATGGAGAGATTGATAGGAGTTCAGCCACAGATAGATCAGGAATTTTGAGATCAGAAATTTTCTTTAATACTCCCTCCACAGCATTGGGGTAATCCTTGGAGATGCCCCTTTCAAATCAAACTTTGGGCTGGGTGGGGGGAGGAAGTTCAGGTGACGCAGAATCTAAGATAGGATTAGAAGGTTGAGGTGAGGGAGAGGGATCAGGGTGATCTGGGAACCTTTCAATGAGTGGTTCCTTTTCCACCTCCATGTCTTCTACATCAGAGGAAGGAGGCTCAAGTGATGATCGACGTTTAACGGGTTTTCAAAGGATTGAAGTTGGCAAGGAAGGAGCCTTATGAGGTTTAGGTTCCTCATGTCGTTTCCTGGCTGGATCAGATTGATAAGTAGTCCCAGCAAGACTAGAGGAAGAAATAGCTGGAGGATACCAAGGTTGGAGGGTACCACAGGATGATTGAAATTCAAAGGAAGCAAGAGATGCTTTCGCAGGAGGTGATGGCTGGTAAGAGGCCACCACATGTCGGATAGGACGAGACAAGTCAAAAGGGATTAGCGCACCATTAGGGAGGAAGTAATTGTTCCCCCTCTGCTCTACCAACTTTTCCTTTAGGTCCTTCTGAAGTTCCTGGCATTGTCCGGTTCCATGGCCTTCCCTATGACAGTAGTAACAGACCAGAGTTGATTTGGGGACAGAAGAAGGAGTTTTAGGCGTAGCTAGCGAGGAAATCTTTTGATCTATTTTGTTCTCAAAGGCTCTAAGTAACTTGGTGATTTCATCTATAGTAGTAGGTTCTCGATTGGAATTAGGATCTGCTTTAGGCCTACAATCTGCCTCCATTTTAATCATAATATCGTTTGACTCTTTAAAAGAAGGAGCATGGACTGGTTCAGTAGTTCTAGGCTTTTCAAAGGTAAGAGCAGTTTGACCTTTCATGACTTTATCCACAGTACTCCTAAGGGTGAGAAAAACAGGGAGCTTGAATTTATTATCCCTGGTGGTAATCATGGATCCAGATTTGACCAGTTCTTCTTTAATCCTTTCCTGCACAGCCGACGAAAAAGATTGGAAGAACTTTGCTTGAATTTTGTCCACTGTTTCAATGTGATTGTTTCGGATAAGATAGTTCTGAATGGGATCCCAAGACTTCCTAAAAATCTGATAGTCAGAGGCTGAAGAAATACCACCATTGGAGATCCACTGAGAAACCAGAGCATCCAAATCCTGCAGAGTAAACCTAGCCACATCTATTTTACCCCAGTATGCCAACATAGCCTCCCTGAGAAGCGTCCAGTTATGGGATTCAAATCCCTCGAAAGACTCGATTACCTCCATAACTTCATCAGAGGAGATAAAGAATTGCAACTGATAAGCCATATCAAATTCACTAGCTCCATCCACTTCAGCAGCCATTTTGTAGGAGTCCAAGAATCGCTCGACATTTGTACCGTTGAAGCCTAAGTTCTTGTTCTGAGGTTTGATCTTTACCATCTTAGGTCGGACAGGGGTGGTTGGAGTAGCAGAAGATGCCATATCGAATAACAGAGTTCCTAGGGGGTCCAAAGAGCAGATTTCCAAAGTGGCTCACGAGTGTGGCAAGAGTAGGGTTTTGCCAAAAACAACAAGTATCTTGCCCAAGCGGTGCAAAAATTGGGAGGACTTACTTCTAGGATAAGTTGCCTCCACGGATCAGATTTTTGAGGAGAGAAAAAAATAGGAAAAAAAAGATCGGATTTCAAGGTTGATTTTAAATGTCTTGGGACTGTAAATCCCAAGGTTGCTGGTTTGATCCCGGCCCGGGGGACCAAATGTAAGACTCCAAACGGTGCTAGGCCGTGGCAGTTCTGTGGAGGGGAAAGGTGCTGTTTAGGCTGCCCTCCTAGGAGTTACAATAATATTTAAATGTAACCAGAATCAAGGTCCAGAACCTTATGGATGAGAAATCAAAGTAAGGGAAGAGGATAAGAGTTGTCGGTAGCGATGGAAACAGCACTATCTGAGGCAAGAAGGTGCAGGTAAAGACTTGAAAAAATAATTCAAGGTTTGTTCAGAGTTCAATAGAACAAGGCAGTTGTAAGTAACAACGCCCACAAGCTAATAACTCTGGTTGTCAGCAGCTGATTAGGAAAGATCAACTCAATCCCAACCAACCTCCAGGTTCTCAATGAACCTGCCCAACTCTCCGCAATCAAGCGCTTGAAGGGTACCAGATAACTGTGGGAGGCTGAACAAAACAAAAGCAATTTGTTTATGAAGCTCTAGAAGCAAATCAATAACGAATTTGAGAAAGAATATCCCAACACTTCTCAAGGGACTCAAGAATAGCATGGCAAAATTCAACCTTAAAGAAGAAGGGAGGTATAACACTCCAGGTTTTTAAGGCTTAATAAAACCTCTTCAATCAAACGTGATTGGCTCCAGAAAGATGATCAAGGAGAGATCAAGACCAGTATGGTTGGAAAAAGGGATCAGAGTGGTATAACACACCCAATAATTCAGACAGACAGGAATTCTTCTTCAACCAGCAAGGCTATTGGTTGGTGATAAGGAACAAGGTCACAAAGGACAGAGTTTGAGTATGGAGGCTCAAAGGATCAAGGGGCAATCATAGATATACCCGGATAAATTGCTCAGATAAGTGGGGAAGGATGCCCATGGATAAGTTTTATTTCTGATGATGGTCTCATAGGATGATGGGATGCTTGGCCAAAAGGCAGGGGAGATCCCCTCCTTTTATAGACATGAGGCCCTGTATACTATGTACAAGTGATACTACAAATAGGTGCGGGAAAATGAAAACATAAAAAAAAAAAAAAAAAAAAAAAAAAATTACATGAGAGGAAAAAAAGAAATGTCGCCCGCATCGAGAATGACCGTGGGCAACCAGATGGACACCCGCGACAGCGGTCGCGGGTGTCGACAATGGCTGTTGTTGCCCAATCGGCGGCGACAACGGGGTGAAGGTTCCGACAGCCGCAAGCGGTCGCTTGCAGTTGTTGGTCGGATCGGATGATGGGCGATGGATTCAAGTAGATGGTTTGGGGTGGATCAAAAACCTAGGAAGCAACCAAAGGAGCCTTCAACTCCTAAATGTTGTACGAACGGACCGGGGTTGTTCCAATATCTAAAACCAATCGGATCATGATTGGGACCACCGCCGGCATCCAAAATGATTCCAAGGATGATCAATCCAACGATGGTAACGACCTTAATGGAAGCAAACCAGAATTCAAATTCTGCGTAAAACGGCTTGAGTCCAATAGTTGACGAGCACGGCTGAGGCAGAGATGTCGGTAGGTAGGACGATGGCCCAATTGTAAAAGTAATTATAACCCATGGCAAAGGATAGACTTGGATTGACAAATCGCTTGGCGAGGGTGACGTGACCACCTGCGATGGGCAGATGAGAGATCATTTCACCCAATGAGGCCATGACGTTCCAAACGACGGTTCCCATGACCAAGAATCCGATCAAAAGACCGAGGGGGCCACCGTTGGCGAGAGATTGAGCGGTACCCAAGAAGAGACTGGTACCAATGACACCACTGATGGAGATCATTTGGATATGACAAGATTTCATGGTTTGATGGAGTGCCGTAGCAGGGTTGGGAAGTGGATGGAGAGGATCGATGGGAGGATGAGAGTGCTCAAGATCGTAGGTGGTGGTAGCGGCGGCATTGTTAGTAGCTTGCTTGGTACTACTAGTCGGATCATTCTGGGAGATCTTTTTGTTCTGGAGATAGGGATCCTGCTGTGGGGAGCTCATGATGTGGGTTGGGTTAGCCTAGGGAGGTGTGAGGAGGAGAAGGGATCGTCAAAAGTGGTTTGACAATCGCTCGCGTCGCCAAAAGTCAGGGCCGCAAGCGCGACAAGTGGGAGTTGAACATAGGAAGAGAGGATCGAAGCAGAGAGACAGGCAAGAGGCCTGTCCTAGACCGCTAGGACAGGGAGAAGTTGAGAGATAGGGGGAAATGAAGGTACCCATAGGGGTACAACTGAAATCCGATTTTTTTTTTTTTTTTCCGTGGTGTCCCGGATTGGTCAACACACCGGCCCAACCGTCCTTTCCTCCCAATCAACCCAACGACAAGTCATCCGCTTCTCCCCGTATCTCCCCTACTACCCCATCTTCCGTCTCCCCTCCTCTTCCATCTTCCGCTTCCCCAAATGCCCCCCCCATCTTGCCACCGTCAGTTTTCCCACTTCCCTCTCCCCCGCCCCCATCAACCATTCCTCCACATGTAAGCAACCCTGCCTCACCCCCCTCCTTGGCAGTTCCCATGCCTCATCTTTTCCGCTCCACTAGTCCTTCCCTCTCCAATGACTCCGTCCTTCTCCAACCTCTTGCCCTCACCCCTCCAACTTCGACTCCTTCCTCTCCTGATTCCCCTTCTCCCCTCTCTCTTCCAAATCCCCCATTGCTCCCTCCTAATGCTTCCCGTCCACCGCGTGCCGCATCACCTTGTTGGTTGTCCCGCATCTCTCGTCCTCCTACCCGCTACGGCATGTTTTCCCGGCACACTTCCGTCAAAGATGACCTCATTGCCCCCAAGACTTGGAAGCAGCTAATGCGCTCGCCTCATCGCCTTTGGTGGGTCACCTCTGCCCAAGAAGAGATGTCCTCCCTCCAGGGCATGAAGACGTGGACATTAATTCCACCTCCAAAGGGTCGCAAAATCATCCGCAACAAGTGGGTCTTCAAAGTGAAAAGGCTACCGGACGGGTCCATTGTAAAACTTAAAGCCAGACTTGTTGCTATGGGCTTTTCACAGGTCCGGGGTTTAGACTTCTCTGAGGTTTTTGCCCCCACCCTACGGCTCGAGACGCTGCGTCTCCTTCTCAGTCTTCTAGCCCACAAAGGATGGGTCGGCCGCTAGCTAGATTTCAAGACAGCCTTTCTCAATGGCCACCTTGACAAGCCTGTCTTCATGGCACAGCCCCCCGGTTTTGAGAATCCTCGCCACCCAGACTGGGTCTGCAAAGTTACCAGGTCAATCTACGGGCTCAAGCAGTTGCCACGTCAATGGAATATCAAACTCAACTCCGCCCTCCTATCCCTTGGCTTATCCCGGTCTCTCTATGACCCGTCCTTGTACTACAAGCTGTCTGACAACAAACTTGTTGGCGTTGTTACTGCACACGTGGTCAATCTAGCCATTGTTGGCACTGATTCTTTTGTCAACTCTTTCATCCGGTCCATCAGCAAGCACTTCAAAGTTGGCTCCGACAATGATCTTTCCCTTTTCCTCTCCATCTCCATTGTTTGTAATCCTGGCAACAACACCGTCTCTATCTCTCAGGGTCACTATATCTCCACCGTCATGAAATCCTTTCTCCCCAGCGACACCACCACCGTCCGCACTCCGACCGATTCTAACTTCAAGGATCTTGTTCAGCGCGCGTCCGGCTCTCTCCCATCTCCTCCCCAATACAACCAACTCATCTGATCCCTACTCTGGATCTCTCAATGTACCCGTCCCGGTGTGGCGTTTGCTTTCAACAGACTGTCTCAGTTTCTCCAAAATCCCTCCCTCGATCATTGGAATGCCGCTCTCTGCATTCTATGCTACCTCCACAGCACTCATACTCACCACCTCACTCTAGGTGGCTCTACCATTGACCTTACAGGTTTCTCCAACTCCGAATGGGCCAAACACAAGTCTGATCGCCGTTCCACCTCGGGGTACGCTTTCCGTCTGGGGCAAGGCGCGATCTCGTGGAAATCCAAGAAGCAGCCCACTGTATCACTCTCCAGTACCAAGGCCAAATAAAAGGCCCTCTCTGACTTGTGCAAAGAGGGCCTATGGCTTCAAAACATACTCTGCGAGCTTCATCTCTGGGATGCTTCCCCTGTGCCGCTACTCATTGACAATGAAGGAGCTGAAGCACTCGCCAAGAACCCCGAGCACCACTCCCGTACAAAACACATTGATGCCCAACATCATTTCATTCGCAAGTGTGTCAAAAGAGGTGTTTTCAAGGTATGTCACTTTGCCACAAAGGACATGCTGGCGGATATGCTAAACAAGCCTCTATCCATGGTTCTCCTTGAAACTTATCAACGGATGTTTGGTCTCACCGGCTTTGGCTAGCAAGGGGGGGTGTTGGAATATATTTCCAGTCTCATAATCTTTCTACCCATCACGTCTATTCTTTTAATGTTTCTTTCATTATCTCAGCTATCAATGATTCATTATCCCAGTTGTCACCTAATTCATCATCTCAGCTCCGCCTGTTTCATCAAGTCCCGCCTGTTTCAGTCTCACTATTCAATATTCATTATACAAACCTATCATGTCACAACATGTGTGACATTTCAATCATTGATGTATACCTGAGGGCAGGAGCCGAACAAAGAAGAAGATATTTTCTCATCCTTCTTCTTTGCTCTCAATCTGTTATTCCTCAGGTAAGATTTGGTTTCTTGTTTATTCTCATCTCATTTCTTATTTCTTTCTTTTCTTACTGAAATTCATCATCCTTCTTCTTTGCTCTCAATCTGTTATTCCTCAGATCAAGAGTTCAACAAAGAGATCCTCAAATATTCAAAACCTACTATCATTGCTATAATGAAACATCAAAAAAGGTATTTCCCAATTTGAACATCCAACCAAATCATCATTATGCCCTCCACATTCCTGAACAACTCAAAAGATGGGGTCCGCTTAACCATGTGGCTGAATTCAGTGGCAAACAATTAATAGTTTTCCTGCAGAAGATCAAAGAAAATAAAGAAATAAGTAAGCAAGTTTTCAAATCCTCATACAGATATTGAACTAACAAAATTTATCAACAGAGAAAATGGATCAGACAATGCTCCAGAGGGCATGTGCCCTGCAACAATTAACTCAACAATACAACAATGCTACAGGGCCTTTGATTATCAGTCTTGAGAACTCAGGGGACTCAATGACACCTCCAGAGGGTGACTATAAAATGATCCTGAAAAATATACAAATGAGGTACAATTTTGTCCTTCACTACCGTGATTTGCCACATCCAAACAATGCACATGTACTCCTGAACTATGGCACTCCAAAAAATCTTGGAAATGGATTGGAAAAGATGGCTTGGAAAAGAACCTCTCCAAAGATGAGCCAAATAACTGTATTCTTTACCAATACCAAGGCAGGAACAAGATTGGAATTGTTTGCAAAATTTATTTGATTGAGGTTTCTCACAAGAAGATGCATCCACAATTCTTTGTTGAGCCAATTTAGCAGAAATATGCAAAATGTCATGAATCAGTATATGCTAACTTCCATTCAATCCTTTCATTGTTCAAGACCATCCTTGGGCAACTTGGTGGTAAGCCTTGGGTTATTGAAAAAGAATCGTTTAAATTTCTTTGTGCTTACCAAATTTTCCTAAAACAAACCTTTTGAATTGAAAATAATGGCATAATTGTCCACCCATTAGATCATACAAGTCTCCCACATTCCAATTTGTCTCTTTAATTCATCTGATGTATTTTCTTATGTCTATGAAAAACTATGATTTCCTTCTTGCAAAAAGCAAGCAATAGTCAAAAAAGTCAGAATTCAATCTGATTCCATCACATACAGGCCCAAGAGCCCATTAGAGAAAACATTGAGTCGGTAACAATAAAAATATGGGAGATTGAGTGTGGATTTTTTCAAACACTAGGAAGAACGGGGATTTTTTCAAACAGTAGACAGAATGGGGATTTTTTTGAACAGTAGACAGAGTGGGGATATTCTCACATTGTAGACAGAGTGGGTATTTTTTCACATTTTAGAATGAGTGGGGATTTTTTAAAACTGTAGACAGAATGGGAAGTTCTTTGGGTGTTTAGTAAATGAGATAGAATGAAATCAACATGATATTCAGGAATGCTAATTTGATAGAAAGAGAAAGATCAATCATCATTGTTTGTTGATGGTTCATTGTCTGAAGAATCACTTTTAGCCTTGTCATACAAGTCTCCAAAATCACCCTGGTCAAGGAAGAGATCCTCAAAAACTTCCCTGTCTTCAACAAAATCTTCATTGATTTCAATAGCATTGTCTTCTGATTCTTCCTCCTCCTCACTTTTTGAATCAGATTTGTTACCAGGAATAAATTCCAATCCATAGGGCTCCAGTAAGACATCTTGGTACTTTGCAGTGAAATCTCCATCCGCCAGCTTTTTATCAGGCACACAAGTAGGTAAGAGGGAGAGTTTAGCATCTGGGAGAAAGGCAACTGAAGTTGAATCTGGAATGATTTGCTTATCAGCATTGCTTAACACTTTGTACCAACCTTGGTGGTAAAAGTCTAATGGCAAGTTACTTGGTGCCTTGGTGAATTATGAAGGGATGGGTACTTGAGGGAGCTTGCAAACTTTTTTCCAGCCTTGCTTTCCAGCAATTTGATTTGCCTTGATCATTTCCACATCCAGGCACCTCAAAAACTTGTTAACATTGTTTGAACAATAGCCTAAGGTCTTGATCACATAAATGTTGTGGTCAGGGTTGAATTCATCATTGCTGTGTGCCAATGTGTCCTTGATGATGTTAGTATATCTCTTAGGAAATTTCTTTTTGATTGCATATTCATATTGGCTGTTGCGTAGCTTCACCAAGAATTAATGAATGAAAAATGAGGATTAACACCATTTTCTGACTAGTGAATAATATTGAATGGCTTACATGCTCTCAATTTTTTTGTATATTTTTCTTTGATTCATCCTTTTTATGCTTTCCGGCCTCTTTCAGCTCTTTCTTGAATCCACTTTCCAAGACATAATGGACACAATGATTGCAAGCTGAGGCTAAAAAGGATGCTTTTCTGATGCTGGCAAGGTTTATGTTGATATATTGATAGGCTCTGCTTGGGCACAGTTGTGGAAATGTATTGAGTGCTGTAATTTGGCAGGCAGAGTTGAAGAGGGAGTCATGTGACTCCTCAAGGTTTGGTCCCCAAATGAAAATACCTACTTTGGAAAAAATTGCATGGACATAGAGTACATGCATCTTGTCAATAATTGCTAGGCCACATCAAAGTTTGAATTGTCTTGCTCAACCATTTCTTAAAGAGATAATGTTGTCTTGCACAATCAAATTGGGTGAACTGGGGTCAGAGACAGCTGCTTCCACCTCAGGAACCAAGTTGAATTTTTTGTGGAATTCTCTGGCAAGGCCAGGATTAACCTTTGCTGGAACCAAATTCTGTTCAAAGAGGCCCCATAGCATTTGGATGTGAATAAATAAAGCATCCTAATTGAATCAGAAAAACAAAGCAAAAGTAAGTTTCTCATTATAAGAAATGTTTTGGGGGTGGAAAAAACAAACCTTAACCCTCTGGAAATCCTTAGGCCACTCACTAGAAAAGAGCTGAGCTGGATGGCACTTGCGGCTAGATGGAGATGGAGATGTTTGAATACCTTGACTACTCTTTTTTGAACTCTTTAAAGAAGATGGTGCTTGTTGGGGTTTTAATGGGGGCTCAGACTTGGCTCAGGTTTCTCTGGTAGGGGTTATGGTCTTACTGTGAGTCTTTGAGTTAGAAGAGCCTTTTGTTATTTTGGAGCTTGATTGCAATTTGGGAGTGTGCTGTCGTCCACTAGCCAACAGGTCTTTGACTTGCTTTTGGAGGTTGTTGAGCAAATTTTCAAATTGGGACGCTTGTGCTTGCAGTTTGTGGTTTCTTTCTTCTTTGAGAGTCTGGGCCTGTTTTGCTAAGGCTGCTTGAATCACACCCTCAAAGTCAATTGGTTCATTTTGGAATGAAGGGTTCATTGTTTGATGACAGGGGATTTTGAAAGCAATAGTTTGATGTTGTTGGTCAAATGGTTGGTAGAAGTGAGTGGCAAATGCACAAGTTATAATAAACAAAAGGAAGGGGGAGTGGAAAGTTTTTATTTATTATGATTAGTGGGGAGGTAGAAAATTTTGTGGGAAAGCGGGGTCCTGATCTCACAATCATGATTTCAACAGTTGGATCATGATAAGTTCATCCAATGTTGGCTCTGCGTTTGAATTATATGCATATAACCATGCAAGTACAAAGAAAAGTCTGCACACCTCTGGTGCAACAGTTGCCAGTGGAGAGTCAATGTTGCATCACATGTTGCACCAAATTTGCGCGCTAGTTTTGGGAGAGTATGGGTGTCGCATCCAAATTCCACACCGTGTCAGTCATTAGCTCTCTATTATGAATATAAGATATGCATGTAAGGGATATTACTCAAAGCCACAAGAATATTCTAGAATATGTATTTACACATCAACACATCCCATACCTTGTATATGTATATACCCCTATATATGATGATTAAAGGATTTTACCTTGGGGGAATTACATATTCTTTTCCGCAAGTATCTTGTTAACAGGTTATGAGCCTGCGCAAATATTGGTCTTGAACTCTATTCCTCCCGTCTATATTCAAGACAGGATAGCAGCAAGATCTACATTCCTGGCTGCACTTTTTGCATCAAGATCACCACCTAGCTGGTACTCTTTGGCCATTGAAACCCAACGGCCCATTTTTTTTCCACTCCAACCTACGCCCTGGTGTCTTCAACTAGCCCTTGACTTGGACCTGGCATATCTCTCCTTGGACTTTTTGGCCAAGGTGGCCTAAGTAAGTGATTCACTTTAGCGTGTGCATACCGAAGTCATACACAAACGTCTAGCCACGTTTGTGAGCAGCGCATTTGAACGTGTCCTATTTTCAGATAGCATCCAAGGACCCTGCAACCACCAGGTCTGGTTGTTCTTTTTGGGACAACTTGGATCTACCGGCAAGGATGACCCCTCCAACTGAAAAGGAGAACCCCAACTCCTCGGCTCCCCAAGCTCTGAAAACCACAACCGGCTTCTCGGCTGACAACATTGCTGCCATCATTGCAGCAATAAAATCTCAACCGGACTCCTCCATTAAAAATAACGTTGAGGCTCTGGCCCAAACGCACCTCCAGTATGAACGTATTGGCCAAGGCCTTCAACCCAACCTGAAGGCTGATGGATCAAATTTCCAGGAGTGGGCTGATGCTCTCAACCTCAAGATCCTATCCATCTTCCAAATCAACCGCTACTTTGATTCTCTCAAGTGCAACAATGTTGATGAGCGCGCCAGAATCATTGGAACGGTGGTGGAGTACAGCGTGGACCCAACTTTATCTCCTTTTGTTGCTGCGAAGACGGGAAAAGAGGCGTTCAGGGTAATGAAGGATAGTTTTGGTTCAGTATCATGGTTGTATGTCATATCCAAGTGGATGAAGTTGATGGATTGCCCTGATCTATGTACAAACCCAAACAAAACATACAACAAAATGAAGCTGGCCATACAAGATGTTGCAACACACCTTGGTGGTCTTTTGGTTGATTTGGTCTTGGCGCTATTTCTGCACTCCAACTCTCAGCATTATTTCCAAGACATAGGTAACGCACTGGATGGGAGAAAGGCAATTAACAAGGATCTGGGTGTTACTTTGCGGGATGTTTTCGAACTGCTCTCACAACATGTGGCATCCGCCCAGGACATTCCCTCTAGTTCTCTACTGTCCTATTCAGCCGCGCCGCCAAGTTGTTGTCCTTATCCAAATCATGAGAAGAATCCTTTCTCCTCCCGATCTGCAGGCCAGCCCTCTGAATCTATGATGACAAAGAGTATTACATGGGCGAAAGCCAACCTCACCTGGCGCAACCCGTGCATCTATTGTTATGACTGGGGCCACTGGATTGGAGACTGTCCTCAAAAGGAGCAGAAGCTTTCTCCCCTAGCCAATCCGAGACGGTTCTACCCACAGACTCGACTTAAAAAATCTCCTGTTTTTCATCCTGCCTTTTGCCAAGGATGTAGCTCAACACAGGTGGCATCTGTGGAGCAAAAACCGCAAGTGCAAGATTCCGCGCTACTTGACTCAGGCGCAACAGACAGTGTTACCAACAATGTTAGTGTTTTTACTGAGCTCCATCCCATCAAACTTGACCTCATTGTAGCCTCTGCAGACAAATTTCCCGTAGAATCCTATGGCAACGCCATACTGGACACCCCCTACGGCAAGTTGAAGATCTCAAAGATGTTATACTTCCCAAGAATCAATGGTACAATTATATCAATTGGAAAATTCAAGGCACTGGAAGGAAAGGTGATGTTTGACGGCAGCACTTACAAGCTCTCTCAGGACGGAGTTGATTTCCCTTCTTTTGAAAAGCAACATTGTTGTTTTATTCCGCTGGTCTCTCCTTCCTGTGTTTCTTCAATCAATGCAAATTCCTACAATGTTCATGACTTGATTGGCCATTTGTCCCTGCGGATGCTCCGTAATACCATTAAGTTGGATGCGGTGCTGAGCCCTCCTCTGATTCCGGAAGGAGATTTGGACCACTGCCCCTCATGCTCTGTGATGAAAGCCCAGCATGCTCCCCCTTGGATTGAATCCAGAGATATTTGTCACAATCCGGGGGATGTCATTTCGGCCAAAATCATGGGACCTTATCCCCTTGCATTGGATGGGGCACGTTTTGCACTGAATACCATGGATGTGTATTTGGGCATGACTTCAATTGTCCCAATAAAAACAAAGGGTGAGGCCCCTCATGAGATCATTTGTTGGATCAACCAGTTCCACAACCTTACGGCTTTCAATGTCAGGAAACTGAGGACAGACAATGCTTTCAAGTTTGTACCCACAAAGCTACTCAACACCTTCCTGGACAAGCGTGGAATCCAGCATGAGAAGACAATTCCCTATGAGCATCATCAAAATGGCTCGGTTGAACGGTCAAACCGGACAATAGCAGAAATGGCTCAAACAATGCTACACTCACAGAACCTACCTGTCCAGCTATGGCCTTACGCTTTCAAGCAGGCAGCCTACATATCAAACAGGCTTGTGCACTCGGGCAGGGTAAGAACACCTTATGAAATGGTCATGAAGAGGAAACCATCACTGTTGCTTCTACGTCCCTTTGGTGGACTATGCTACCTGTACAACCACAAACATGATAAGAAACTCAGTGAATATGGAAATGAACTTTGACACATTGGTGTATGCCCGGACTCGAAGGGGTGGGTTCTGTGGGACCCACAGACGAATAGGATCTGCAATGGTATATCTGTAAATTTTCTTCCTGGTGAACACAAACTGCCATTGGCAACCAAGGATGAGGAGGATTTGTTTGATATTCTGGTACATTCAATTGCCGCGGATTTCCTAGGCAATTTTGCGCTCGGCGATGATCTTGACCAACAAGATATTTTCATCTCAAAGCTGGCAGCATCACTGCCCCCTGATGTGGATTGCCCGTCCTATGACAAGGCAATGAGATCGGAATTTGCCCGGGAATGGACTTTGGCCATTGGCAATGAGAATCTATCCCTGGAGAAATTGGGGGTATTTGAAATTGTTGACAAGCCTCAGGGTAAGAGAGTGCTGGGCTTGCAATATGTCTTAACAACAAAATGCAATCAATTTGCAAACTTCATCAAACGCAAAGCTTGGCTTGTTGCGCAAGGGTACAATCAAAGGGAGGGGGTTGACTTCACGGATACTTTTGCGCCGACACCCACCTTCTCAACATTTTGGATGATCCTGACTGTGGCGGCAAAACTTGGTTGGACACTATCTTCCTTTGATGTGACTACTGCCTTCCTACACAGCAAGATTGATGGGGAGGTTTACATCAAGCCCCCAAAAGGTTTTCCCTGTCCAGACCGCAAAGTTTTAAGGCTGCTTCAATTGCTCTATGGCACCAAGCAGGCCGGGCGATGTTGGTGGAAGCACCTTGTTGAGCAGCTAGGCTCTCTTGGCTTTGTTCCCAACCACGAGGATCAGAGCACGTACGTTCTTGACTCTCCCAAAGGAAAGGCGTTCTTATGGATACATGTGGATGACGGACTACTTGCGGCGGATACACCAGCGTTCTCACAAATCCTAAGAGACCGACTATCACAGAAGTTGGAGCTAAAGTGGGAGGAAAATATGTCCTCTATAGTTGGGATCCAGATTGCCAGGCGGGAGGGTGGCTTTGCACTGTCGCAACCGGCTCTGGTTGAGAAGATTCTCAAGACCAACAAGTCCAATCTCACAAGCTCTGTACCCCTCATGGACACATCCCTGGAATCAAACACCCCGGCTGAAATGGATAAGGAATATCTTCATTGCATCGGGATGTTCCTCTATCTTGCTCAAGGATTGCGTCCTGACCTGTCTTTTGCTGTGAATTATCTTGCACGCTTTGCTCTCAACCTGGACAACACACACTGGTTGGCCCTCAACCGTCTGATACATTACTTACGGAGGACAAAGAATCTGGAATCGCACCTCCTGCCTAAGGACAAAACCAAACATCCACTCAAAACCTACGTTGACACTAGCTGGGGAGGAGAAGGGGCGCAATCAAGTCACGGCTTCATCACGACACTCTGGGATTCACCCGTTGCTTGGGGGGCAAAGCGCCAACAATGCATGGCGCGCTCCACATGTCAGGCTGAATACATTGCGTTATCCTTTGCGGCCATGGAAACATTGAGCATGCGAAACCTTCTGAGCAAATTCCTCCGGGTGTCCAGCCGCTTCTCTTGTTGGATAACCAGGAGGCAACAAAAATTGCTACTGATCGTCTTAGTATGAAGAGGACACGCCACATTGACCGTGAGTTTCACTACATCAACGAATTATTGCGGCACAAGGCATTAGATCTGCGCTGGATAAAAGGGGTGGAACAACTAGGCAATATCTTCACCAAGGCACTTGGGCCTGTCAAGCAAAAGGAGTTCCTTGATTGATTTTTCTGATTACATTTTTTTTTCCGCCTTACTCACCTGATTTTTTGTTTTTTTCATAACCCATTTTTTTTACTCATTCTCGCTGATTGACTTCTTCATCTATCATTGAGGTCTGGAGTTTCCTTTTTATTTTTTTTCCTCTGTGGTATAGGATGAATTGCTGTGGGGGGGGAATATTATGAATATAAGATATGCATGTAAGGGATATTACTCAAAGCCACAAGAATATTCTAGAATATGTATTTACACATCAACACATCCCATACCTTGTATATATATATACCCCTATATACAATGATTAAAGGATTTTACCTTGGGGGAATTACATATGCTTTTCCACAAGTATCTTGTTAACACTCTCTGATCTCAGCCAGATTAGCCCTCTGTTTGTTGTTTTTATTTCATTTCCTTATCTCATTATCATGAAGTCTCACACTCATTCTTGTTTGTTTCAAATCAAATCCAGTCTGGTCTTGGTGACCAACCGTATTTTCCTCAGCCCGATCTGACTCATCAACCATGTTGATGATCAGCTGAAACATGCGGTGATCTAACTTCACCGAGCCATCCGGGCCCACCACCGAGCGATCCTGGGCTAGTCCCCGTAATAGAGAGGCCAAGCCTGAATCCGGCGGGGTAGTGGGGGGTGGAACGAGGGCTGGTTGGGAGACTGACGTTTTGGTCGAGTCCATCGCGAGGTCGCAGTCCGCGGGATTTGGCGGGCGTAACGCGGGCATCTGTACCTGTGTAGGAGGTGCAGTAAGTTTGGGGGGGGGGGGGGGAGGACGGATTGGGAGGGGGAGAGGGGGAAAGGGCAGGCTAGTAGTATAGCGGGTGGGGGAGGGGATTCTAGTATTTGTTTACGTGAATACAAGTTTTGATGTGATGGTTCCGGACAGAAGCCTGATGGTCGAGTCAGGTGATGGGACTGGGGGGTGATCAGGTGACACCCATATTAGATATTTTACAACCCGCACCCTTGCATCTTCAATCTGAAAATTCCAACTGTCTCATTTGACTTGCTCTCACGCTCAATTTCAAGTACGATTCTCGCAAATGTCGAACCCAGTCATCTTTTGGCTTTCGGTCCTATTGGTAATGACAAGAACGACCGCCGGACAACAGAGGTTGCACATAGGCCGAACAACCCATGGTTAGGAAGTCAGCTCTCCCGATGGACGACTGACTACCGATCGTTTCACCTTTCCAACTACTTGCTGTTCTCCAAGGGTGTCAAGTAGTGAGCGTCGCTCCTTAAGGGTATAAAGAAATGAGCGTTTACCTGGCGATCACTGCTCCCAGCGACCCAGCCACCCACCCCTCGATAATCTTAACTCACTATCTTTTTAAGCTACAGCTATCATACCTAAACCTTCATTCAATAAACGAAGCTGAAACTTGGACTAACAAAGACTAATCATGCGCTCCTTCATCTTCGTCGCCGTCCTGATTGCTTTTCTGCAAACTAACTTGGGCCACTCCGCCCCTACTTCAACCCAAGGTCCTTCAGTTAGTTGAAGTGTTCTTTTCCTTACCTCAGCTCTCCAACTGCATAATGCCTTGACAGTCATACTGACAAGCCATTACTAACTGTCCCTTCCCTCGGCCCACTAACTCAGCTTCTTAAACGGTTACTCCCCGGGTCTGGTGGCGACGGCTCCCTGGCCTGCGGATCTCAAGCAGGCTACCTCAACGTCGCCGCCCTCAACAACTACAATTGTGGTAATGGTGGTGGGCTTAGCGGACCCGGTGGCCCTGTCGGTGCCGGTGGACCTGGTGGAATCGCGGGTACTGGTGGACCTGGAAATGGGGGACCTGTTGGCCCCGGTCCAATTGTTGGGTCCGGTGTAGGTGGACCTGGTGGCCTCGGTGGATTCGGTGGACCTGGTGGCCCCGGTGGATTCGGTGGACCTGGTGGATTCGGTGGACCTGGCGGTCTTGGCGGCTCGGGGGGTGCCGGTGGAATCGCTGGCGCAGGCGGCCTTGGCGGCTTTGGTGGACTCAGTAGTCTGATTCCTGGTGGACCCGGTGCACCGGGTAGCCAGGGTGGCTTTGTTCCCGGTGGTATTGGAGGATTAATCCCCGGAGGCTCTGGCGGGCTGATTCCTGAAAATCCCAGCGTCTTCCCCGACGGGTCCTTCGGCCCAGCCGGCCCTCTTGGCTTCCCCAGTGGCATGGCCTCGTGGAGCAACGCTCAATCTTCTATTGACGCGGCCCAGTCATCGTCTTCGGCCCAGTCTGCCGTCGGCTCCTCTTCCGCTAACGAAGGGTCCTACAATTCCAACCAGTCTGCTAGCTCGGGCTTGATCATGTACAAAAGGGCGAATCTTGGAGGTCGCGTTGGTAGCCAACCAGGCATGGGCTGTTGTTAGAAAGGTTTCTGACCCAACACAACCAACCAGAGACTAAACAAGGACCTCAAATGTAGACCAAACTCAACATGGCACTCCCAAATTATGTGCATCTTCTCAGACTAGGTTTATAGAAAACCTTGTAAATACACTGCTGTATGGTTGAACCTAGCTCTTCTTGTTTCTTTCCTCACTCATTATTTCAGCCTCCTGAATGCCAAGGTCCTTGCTACCTTTTAGCTACCAGTCACAAGACCACCCCATGTACTATAGGGCAATCTTAGATGATTGTGAGTGCAAAGGAAGAGACTGAGTGCAAGGGCAAGTGCAAGGTAGCAAAGCTAAATGCAAAGTGCAAACTTATGGTTGGGTAACTTGACACACAGTGAGAGGGATGAATTGTTCCAAAGGAATAGAAACTAAAGCCAAGCCTGATGTGATGACTGGATTTAGCAAAATTCAAGAATGTATGAAATTAACTAACTGAGGAGACAATCTTCAGGCAAGCAGCGTAGTCTTTATAAGGTAATCTGAAGTGACTAGATACAACCTGATGGATGGCCAACTACCATTAAGAGGCAATGAGGCAATGAATGGCATAAACAGATTGGCAAATGAAATAACAGTATTGATGTTTTTGAGGTCATAATGTAGATGCAAGGCAATAGAATCTGAGCATACAAGGGCATAACGGATGAGATAGGAAGGAGTGATGTGAGAGACTGTCAGCCTCCTGGATGCCAAGACCCTTGCTATTCTTTAGCTACCAGAGCTGATTGAATAAATAGTAACTATATTATTCAATAAATGCAGCAAAAATCCATAAAATCTTTGGTTAAAGCTTATTGCAAGGTTGATTGGTTTGGTTATGGTTTAATGTTATAAATCAATATTAATAAATTGATTATTAAATAAATTAATAGAGGGGCAAAAATGATATTGGGGATCTTTAACAACTCTATTCAGGTAATTCACTTTGAAAACACATATACCTGGTTACTTTGGAACCTTTAATTTATATTCTTAAAGGATATATTGCCCAAAGATAATATGTATATAAAATACACGGTGGAGTGGCAGGGCTTTTTGACCAAGCTTCCACAACAGAAAAACAATAATAAGACTCACTGGTATATTATTTAATCCTATGGGTACCTGTTTGGGACATGCACTGATGGGTTAAACCTGTTACTGGGGTTAAAAGGGTGTTCAGCAGTTTAAATTGATAAAAATGGTTTGGGGAGGGATATTATTAATCAGAATAAAGCCATAAATCACTTACTTATCTCTTATAAGTAATTGATTACCTTGGCGCAGTGTCTGGATGTAAATATAACTGGGTCTCTGGGTATCAATATCCTCAGAAGAGCTCTTTATTTTCAGCTTTTTGAGTCCCAATATTGTCCTTCCAAGGGATACAGGGGCTCAAAGGAACAGACATTAAGGCTAGGAGGGTAACCAGTGGTAGCCTGTCATGTGTTCTAGGTGCTGTAGCACGTGTAACATCTAATTTGACAGGGTATGGGAATTATTCCACCTTTTAATTGATGTTTGGACGTGTGAATAACACTAATCTGTCCATATTATTCATTATTTAATTAATAATCCTTAGTAAATATTCCCAGTATGTTAATAATTATTTTAATAGACATTCCTACAAATAGACATTCCTACAGGCAATTTGATGTCAAGTGGGTTCTCATTATGTATCAACTGATTGGAGTAAAATCATGATATTGATTTTACTCCTTATTTTTAAAATTCAGTTGATTTACTCAAATTAATTACTTAAAAATATAAGTTATAAGAATTCATGTATTATTTTTACATCATTAGGTTCCTGAGTATGTCAAAAAACATACTGAAGTCTTGAAGTTCTCACAATTGTATATTAAATTATATTAATATATTTTTGAAAATAGTAGTTATCTTATTTTTGAAATTTTTGGTATTTTCAATTATATTTAATAAAAAATACGCATAAAGTTTATTTGGGTATTTTTATATACTTTTATGTATTTTTAGATTATCTAATATTCACAGGAACTATCATTACATATGTAGAATGTCCTGTCTAGGTTGTAGCACATTTACGTGGGACCTCAGCTTCTCAGGCTGCCTGTCACTCTGTCAGCCCATAGTCCCGCAGCTGCGTACTTGTCAGAGGCCCGGGACTGCATACTCAGCTTGTCAGGGTACGCTGACAGGGTGGCAGTGCTTCTGCTCAGCCATGCACGGGTGTATTGGTTGCCGCGGCTGTGTGCCGAAATTGTGACAGAACACATTTCCATGTGTAACTCTTAAATATACACAACACCTCAATTCTGACTGAATTTTGGGTGTGAAACCTATACGTGAAATGCGCGTGAAATATTCAATTGGCCAAAAAGTCCCATAGTGGTGCCGTTCTGGTGGTCTTTCATAGACCCAAGTCGGAATTGGCTGCGCGGTGTGGGCTCAGCAGTAGCAGCTGGCTCAGCAGAGGCATAAAGCTCACCAATTGGTGCATCTTTTCCGTAGCAAGCCACGCTGCGGGCTCAGCATCTGGAGACACGGTGTGGAAAGGAATGAATTGGACGGATTTCATGCAGATTGCCCATTGCAAGATGTGTGGATTGGATTGCGCAGATATATCTCAGATATATGGAAAGGCACGTTGGTTGGATGCAGACATGTGCAGGGGGCTCCAAGTTGGCCGCGGCACAAGGGCCGCATCATGAGAAGGACAAACCAGGTGGAGGTAATGGCAGGCGGGCAATAAAGATGGATATGGGGTATGGGATGTGTATTATGGGATGGGAAGGATAGGGTTGGGGCTAGGGTTCTGTGCTTAGGGGTTGTATTTTGTTATTCTTGCTTGTTTCTGGTTTTACTTAGGCTAGGTTTGAGGGGGAGGTTACTTAAACTGCACCCTCAACCGGGAGGGAGCAGCACATGAGATCACAGAGGATCACATTGGATCATCATAGGTTTTTGAAGGATCTTTAATCTCAATTCTGTATCTCTCAGTTGCACTCAGCATTTACAGATGCCAGGGATGAATAAATTCCAAACTTGGGAACCTTTTAAGGAGAATTCCTCTTCTGAATTCCACATCTGGGGGTCTGTCTGGGAAGTAATCTTTTGTTCCTTGTCTCTTGAAACTAACAAGCGCAATGTCCCAGTACCACCCATTGACCGTTGGGGGGTCTTCTAAAATAAAACCCACTCCTCTTCCTCCTCCTCCCGCTTCTTGGAAGCAACCCTCATCAGGGGCGGGATAAGGTGTTCCTTGCTCCCAAAATGGTGCCAATCACAAGCCTGTTTGCATCAAGCCTTGGGACTATCCACATATCTGGTTCAATACTGAGGACATTGAGCAATTCCTTGCGCAATACAAAGGAATTGCCAACGCAGAAGTTAAAACGGGCTTGGATAAGGCTTGGCTTTTCATCCTCTTCATTACAGACAAAGAGAAGCTTTGGGATGTGGAGGAGATGGAAGGGTATGAGGAACTCAATTGGCCAAAACTGAAGGCGGAAATCTTGGTGCAAACCTTGGTTTTGGGAAAGCAACTTCAAGCAAGCCACAGCAGAAGAAAGGGCAAATGGCAGAGTCCAGACACAGGCACAATTGGGGGATTATGTAGCAATGTGGGAAAGTCAATGTGGGATTTGGCAAGAGAGGAGGAGGAGGACCCTGGCACAGAGTTGGTTTGCAAGGGTGGGCTGGAGGCGGATTTTGAATAGTTGACCGAGGGAGAAAGCTCTGGCTGTGTGCTGGCGGTCAACCAGTGAGGAGCAGATGGGAAGTAGGGAGGAAGCGCGGGAAGCGCGAGTGCTGGAAGTAAGTCTCTTTCCTCAGTGTGCATTGCCAGGAGGTACTTTTCAAAAACACCATAATTGTGCCATGCTTGTGAGAAAAGGCAAAAGCCAGGGTTTGGTTTTGACTAGGAACTATGGTAATGGATGCCCGCGGATGGCGCAGCACAATGTCAGGAAGTATAAGCCAGTTTCCCAAAAGGTCTGTCCCCCAAATGAAGCAATGCCACAGGATCTGAATGGACCACTCCAACCAATCCCTTGGTTGCAGGACCCTTTGAAGTCTTTGCTGAAGGTGTCAGGATGGGTAATGCAATCTGGAAAGATTACAGATGAGCAGGTTCTGGCCCTTAACTTTGGACTGCTGGACTGGTTAAGCGCAGAGGTATGGGATTTGCTGACGTTGTTACTCATCCTCTGGGAAAGGGTGCTTGCATTTGGACCTGAAGAGTGGGGACTGTTAAAGAGTGAGATAGGAGAACCTTATGTGATTCCAACGGTTCTGCATGAACCTTGGCAAATCAAGCCAATTCCAGTTCTGGGGCCCTTCTTGGAGCTGGTTTGCAAGCGTGTGGGGACAGAACTTTAAAAGCAATCAACATCAATTTAATCAAGTCCAATCTTTGCGGTGGTTAAGCAGGATGGGAAGTCATTACGGATTGTTCATGATCTGCAGCGGCTCAATTTGTTTATGATCCAAGACACAGGACAACCTCCGTGCTTGGATGAGTTTCTGGAATCCATGGCAGGGTGGTTGTGCTATGGGTTGGTGGATGTAATGGGCAGATACAATCAACGTGAACTCAAATTGAGTTTGCAGCCGATGACTGCCTTTGAAACTGGATTGGGCAGGATGCAACTGATGTGGCTGCTGCAAGGTGAAACTAACTGGGTTGCAGTTTACCAAGTGCAGATGACCTGGATTGTGAAGGACAATCTTCCAGAGAAGGTGCAGATTTTCATTGACAAAGCAGGAATCAAAGGCCCAAAGATGGATTACGGAGGGGAAATGCTTATAGACACTACTAATTTGTGCCAATTTGTCTGGGAGTACGCGCAAACGCTGGAACGGATCTTGTTCTGGATTGAGGAAGCAGGGCTTACGGTGTTGGGGAAAAAGTTATAGGTCTGCAGACCCGCACTGGGGTTTTGAGGACATGTGGTGGCTTCTGATGGAAGGAAGATTGCAGGAAAGAAACGCAACAAAGTGCTTGAGTGGCCAACACCAAAGACTGTATTTCACATTCTCCAGTTTTTGGGATTGTGCAGCTATGTATGAATGTTCATCAAGTGGTTTGCAGAGGTTGCAAGTCCATTGCAGGCATTGACGTGTAAGGGCGCGGAATGGACCTGGGGTTCAAACTGTGACGTTGCCTTTGACAAACTCAAGGAGATTGTTGGGCACAATATTTTACTGCAGGACTTTAATTGTGATGCTGGAGGAATTAAGTTGGCCATGGATTTAAGAGAGCTTGGCGTGGGGCAGTGCTGACACAGGAAGATGAGGGGAAAGATTGTCCAGTCCTTTACAAGTACGTTAAGTTTACGCCAATGGAGAGCTGGTATTTTCAGCCAAAGTTGGAGATTTGCGGGGTCACTAAGATTGTGCAGAGGTTGCAGCATTTGCTATGGGAGATTCACTTCATGCTTCTGGTGGATGCAGAGGTGCTGGGGCGGATGATCAATTTGAAAACTCTGCCAAACGCGCCTATGACCAGGTGGGTTGCGTTCCTTCAGTTGTTCTCTTTCACGGTGGTACATGTTCCAGGGAAGGTGTTTACAATGCCAGATGCTCTGTCTCAGTACCCGCGCAATGATGTGTACAAAGGCGCCAAACCACTGGATGTTGAGGCCCAAATGGTTAAGGTAGGGGTGGTGGAAGTAGGTGTGTGACTTCTGCTCCAGAAGTCCGGGAGGTACGTGGTCCTCAGCTTGTATTTGGGGGATCTTTGGTTTCCGGATGACACACCAGACAAAATTGTTAGATTGATTTGGTGGAGAGTGGGAGATTTCTACCTGCAGGAATGACAGATGTGGCGGCGGAGCGCGCTGGTACCGCTTGTGGTCAGCACGTCAAGGGCGGATCAGGAGGTAATCCTAGGAATTGTGCATGACAATCTTGGTAATTGCAGCAAGCATGAAAGGCATAAGCGGGTGAGGGAAAGGTTCTGGTGGCCAGGTGTAGTACGCGTGGTGCAGGACTGGGTATGGTTGTGCAAAGCGTCGTAAGACTCCAAATGGTGCTTGGCCGTGGCAGTTCTGTGGAGGGGAAAGGTGCTGTTTTAGGCTGCCCTCCTGAGTGTTACAAAAATATTTAGATGTAACCAAGATCAAGGTCCAGAACCTGGTAAATGAGGAATCAAGTAGTAGAGGATAAAGATGATAATAGTTTGGTAGCAATGGAACAGCACTATCTGAGACAAGATTATGCAGGGAAAAACTTGAACAAAAGAAGTTAAAGTCTGCTTAGAGTTCAAAGAAAAAAAGCTGTTGTATGTAAACAACGCCCACAAGCTAATAACTCTGGTCCTCAGCAGAAGATTGGGGATGATCAACTCAAACCCAACCAACCTCCAGGTTCTCAATGAACCTGCCCAAATCTCTGCAATCAAGCGCTTGAAGGGTACCAGATAACTGAGGGTGGCTGTGAAAGACAAAGCACAATGTTAAGAAGCTCTAAAAGCAAACAGTAACTGATTTGAAGCAAGGATAACCTCAACACTTCTCAAGGGACTCAAGAATAGGCTGGCAGAATGCAACTACAAAGAAGATAAGGGGAGGTATAAAATTCCAGGCCTTACCCTTATTAAGACATCTTCAATCAATCGTGATTGGCTCCAGAAAGATGATCAGGGATCAGGACCAGTATGGTTAGAAAAAGGGATCAAGGAGTGGTATAACACACTCAAAAATTCCAACAGACAGGATTTTTCTTCAACCAGCAAGGCTATTGGTTGGTGATAAGGATCAGGCCACAGAGGGGCAAAGACTCAGGGTCAAAAATGTATCAGGGGGCAATCAGAGATATACCCAGGATAAGGATCAGGATCGAATTTCACGATGATGGGGGGGGACACAGGCACACACTCCCCTGGATTGATTCTATGATGATATGATCTGATGATATGATCTCATGCAGGAAAAGCAGGGGAGAGCCCCTCCTTTCATAGACCAGAGGCCTGTAGACTATTTACAAGAGATACTACAAATAAAGCGGAGAAAAAAAAGAATTTTTTTTTTTACGGATCAATGAAATAATAAAAGGAAATGAATGAGCAAGGGTGACAGGCTGCACAGACAGGCCGATGCCCCTTGGAATCTGCTGGCCCGCGGATGACCGCGCGGTCATAATCCTTGAGGGGCGCGGGACACATCACCAACCCGCGCAGGCAACAGAAGACTTGCGCGGGAAACCGGTGATGTGTTGAAAGCGCCAATTGGATGAGGGGTGACAAGTAGATGGATGGGTTGACGGACAGGATGATGTTGGATTGGATCAGGCTGAGAGTCTAGGAAGTGAGCCAAGCAAGGGTCAGGGATGGGGGGGCCGACTTCTGAGAGCAATCGTCGGGGAGGGAGGATTGGAGGAGGAGGAGGAGGATGCGGAGGATAGTAGGTTGAGGACAACTCCGTTGATGACAAAATAACCATCCAGCTTAGCGACTTGGTCCCAGGTATAACCAATCAAGACGCTCTTGTTCCAAAGTTGAAAGCAATCAAAGGTAGATTGATCTACAATTGGGAGTAGACAAGCAAAGTCAAATTGAGACCAGAGTGGGAGGATGACAGCGACCAAAAGTTAACGGGGGGTCCGGCGGGACTTGAGGAGACGTTGAAGACCCAACCCCTGATACCAATGACGGTGGTCGGACCGTCGTAGGCGATCATGAGGCCCGGAGTATTTCTAGCGAACTCAGGACAGAGCGCGCAATTCATACCGACGGTGACAAAGCCGGTGAAGAGGGCCGCAGCAAGGGCAATCAAGCAGAGGGCTACCTTCTCATGCCAGGCTTGTTGGGTGCTGTGTTCCCAGATGCCGATTGCCTGCGGGTGAGCGTTTGATGATGAGGCTGGTGATGGTTTGATCTGGTGGAGAGGGAGCAAGGGAGGGGGTGGCAAGAGTGGAGAGATGCTGGGTGAAGACAGGCAATGAGGATGGTCAAGGAGGTGGTTTGGATGATTGAGACCATCTTGAGCAAGGTTTTTTGATCAAGATGAAGGTGAAGTCTGTTGATATTTATATAAGAGATATTGGCCAGGGTGTCCAGGATGGGGCACCACAGCGTGTCAGAAGCGGAGTGCAACGTTACCTTGCAAAGTAGGAATCCCCACTGGGGAGGACACTTGTTTAGGCAGGTTTCTCTAGATGTTGTGCACATCAAGACAGGTAAGTTCACGTACCTCCTTGTTGCGCAGGACAATCTTTTGGGATGGGTGGAAGTATGGCCATTGGTGAAGCTCTTGGTGGAGAAAGTTGGGAAGTTTCTGGAGGAAGATTGGTTTGCGCATTACAGATCACTTTGGCTGGTGACAGTCAATGGGGGTGCGCAGTTCTGGGGACAGTTGGCGGAGTTGGAGCAAAGTTGCGGATCAAAGTTTGGTTGAGTGATGCAGTACTATCTGGAAGGCACGGGGATGATTGAGCACGGTCACCAGCCAATCAAGGACGCAATGGTGAAAATGTGCAGCAAGGATGGCAAGCAGTGGCAGGAAACCCTTCCAGTAGTTATTTTTGCGGATCAAATTTTGGTGAAGAGACCAATGGGTTATTTGATGTACAAGCTGCTATTTGGGAAGCAACCCATGCTGCCTCTTTAAATCAAGCTGGAAAAATTTCTGGGTTTTGATTGGTGGGAGGTTAAGACAGCTGTGGATCTAGGCAAGGCCCACACCAAGCAACTCCTGCAACGGGGAAAGATGTTGGGGAAAGTGGCTGGAAGACTAAAGGCAACCCGCGCAAAGTCTGTCCGCTACTGGGACAAGCGCTGCGCGCATAGACTCTGGGAACCGTTGCAGAAGGGGAAATTGGTTCTGCTTTACAACTGGAGCCTGGAAACTCAATGGGGGAAGCTGTTTGCTAATCAATGGAACGGGCCTTTCCCCGTGACGTCCAAATTCACTGGAGGTAGCTACCGGTTGGAGGAATTGGATGGAACTCCTCTCAAACAGAAGGCCGCTGCCTTGCTTGTGAAGCTCTATACTCAACTCTTGGCCTCTCAATCTTCAGCCCATCAAGGCACCATCCTCAAACAGCAATGATCACGACAATCAACCCATCAAGACCACCTGCGGCCAGCTCAAACTAAGTAAGGAATAATCATGACTCTTTGGTTGTGACTTTGGCTAACCACTCTCATCAGTTTTTCCAAGGCGCTCCTCTGGTCTCTCTTGGTAAACCTTGTTGCGCTGGTGGTTTCCAACTTGTCTCCATTAGACTTCCTTTGGTATTGTTTTCTTTTTGATTCCTTGTTCTAAGCTGTTGTGTCTCATTCCGTTTCTTGATCTTTTCCTCATTGCAATGAAGTCTGGTCTTGGTTTCCCAACCAATCCTTTCTTTCTCAGGAACAATGGATGAATAGGGCATATGATGGGATTTGGTGAGGGGGTGCTCTAGCCAGTTCACAGCTGGAATAAATAGATACCCCAGAATGTTTTTTTCTTATTTTCTTCTCTCTGGATTGGCTTTTGGGATTATTGCTGGCTAAGATATGAGTTTTTTTAGGTACAGGCATGGCGCAACGCTGGGTTTGCAGACGCAAGGACAAGCCCCGCATTGCAGATTCAAACTCATGAATGATTCCAACAGATGATTCAGGGAACCAGGAATGTGCGTGGCACAGAACAGATGTGGGTCAAAGAGCAGGCTGCGGGCTTGGCAACGGGGTGGTGCTCAAAAAAAATAATTCTTTTTTAAGTTTTCTTTGGTTATCTTATAGATGGAAGGTGTGGATGGGTTTGGGTAGGTACTTTTTCTCTTTCTCTCTCTCAAGGATGTGCACGCGCAGCTAGTTTTCTTTGTACTCTCTCTATTCTGTAGATGGTTACAGGTAAATGTGTGGCAGTTTGTCTGGGGTGGTCCAGGTACCTATAGCGGATACTATCAGTGGCGCGGATTTTCTCACTCTCACCAGATTGCTCTCAAAAGCTTGCATCCCGTGCGCAGTTCTTATTTCTCTCAGAGTTCTCACAAAGCGCAAAGGCTACTCAGGATGGCGCGAAAAAATTCCTTATCTTTGCAAATAGGCGCTGGGATGAAAACAAGATGGAAGAAATCAAGAAAGGGAGGTCAATCTGCCTACGTTGGCCAAGTCCTCATCCCTTCTTCCACAGCTAGGGATTGCAAGCCACCAAAAACTTGCGTCGCACATTGGCTGTGTGCACATAGGGGACTGCTAGAAAACACAAGACTAGTTTGTCTGCGTTGTTCACCATTGCGTCAAACCTTGCCAAGGGAAGTACCAGAATCAGAGAAATCTCTGTGATCTTGGAAGTGGCGGCCAGAGGGGTTGCAGCGGCCATGGGTTCTGGTGACAACTTGATCACCATAAGAGACGGTGCGCGCAGGCTCCGCTGATGGGGATGGCAGCAGAGGAGTTGAAACCCAAGGAGCTGGTCTTGGAGGAGTGGGGGGACGCCGTGGCGGTGGAGGAGGAGCAGGTCTTGGTGGTGGTGTGGGAGGCGCGGCCGGACGGTTGGGGATTCTTGGGTCCATTGCTGGTACATCCATTTGTACCCACATGGCCCACTCATGGGTGGCTTTCCAAAAGACTGCTAAGTCTGGAAAGTCCCGGCGCCTCAGAGGTCCAGCCTGGAAGAACGATGAGTCCTAGTCATGACTCTTGTGCAACACGGGGTTTTGGGGGGCGTGTTGCAGTTGGTTTCCAAGTGAGCCGGGCGGGGTCCACTTATTGGTTGAAACCTCCTTGTCACTTGAAACTACAAAGGAGTTGCGCTGGGTCCTCTGGTACAGGCAAAATTGAGGGCGGTTGCAAGGCATGCCCTTGAATAGGGAGCAGCAGCGGTGTCCGGCTTGGAATGGAACACAGGCGCGCTGGCCCAGAAGGATACAGCAAGCAAGGCTGTTCTGGCTGCAATATGTGCAGGAAATGTTTAGCAAAGAGAGGCGGATTGGTTGTTTCTTTTTTCTTTGGTGTGATGAAGATGTGCAAAGGGGAAGGTGGGAAAAATATGGTATAGTTGGGGTAGGTGAGATAGTGGTGGATCTCCGGGGACAGAACTCAATTTAAGGGGGATGTGGTGGTCTTTTATAGACGCGAGTTGGAATTTGTTGTGCGCTGCGCGCTAAGCAGTAGCAATGGGCTCAGCAGAGGCATTGCGCTCAGCAATGGGTGCAGATTTGCCCCAGAAAGCCGCTCTGCGGGCTCAGCAGCAGTCAAATTGGGCTCAGCATCTGGAGATGTGGGGTGGAACGGATTGGATTGGACGGATTGGGCATTGCAAGATGCGTGGATTGGATCACGCAGATATATCTTGGATATCTTGAAAGGCATGTCAGGAGCATGGGGGAATGTGCAGGGGGCTCCGAGTTCGGTGTGGCGCAAGGGCCGCTTCAGGAGAAGGAAAAACCAGGTGGACAAAATGACAGGCCGGCAATACAGATGGATATGGGGTATAGGTTGTGGATTATGGGATGGGAAGGATAGGGTTGGGGCTAGGGTTCTGTGCTTAGTGGTTGTATTTCATTATTCTTGCTTGTTCTGGTTGTACTTAGGTTAGGGTTGAGGGGGAGGTTACTTCAACCGCACCCTCAACCCAGAGGGAGCAGCACATGAGATCACAGAGGATCACATTGGATCATCAAAGGTTTTGGAAGGATCTTTACTCTCAATTCTCTATCTCTCTGTTGCACTCAGGGTTTACAGACGCAAGGGATCAATAAATTCCAAACTTGGGAACCATTTAAGGAGAATTCCTCTTATGAATTCCACACCGTGGTATTTTGGTATTTTCTTTCTTTAATTATTAAAAATATAAGGAGTTGGATGTCAAGGGTGGGGTCAGTGAGGGACCCTACCTAATTTTGGGTATAAAATTCATTTCTGCAATAATATTCATGGATTTCTGACTTCTTCTTGAGTTAATTTTAATGTTCTTATTTTTATGTTATTTTTGTTACTTTTGCAGCTTGCTCTGAAATAGTAGCAATCTGGCATTCCCCAACTCCAAGATATGGCCATATCTGAAAAATCATCAGGAGTATGTTGTGAAAAAATTAATCCCATATGTTTTTCAGTTCCTCTTACTGGGTTTGTAGTTTCTAAGATTTATTGGTCCATCAGGTATATAATTCTCTGGTAACCATTCATCTTTGTCTGCAAATTCTCCTTTCTATCTCACTAAGTATAGTCTAACATCTTTTCCTTGCACTCCCCCTTTGTTGTCTCTCAATATCATGCTGACTTTCTTTTTTTCTTTCACAGGGTCTGGTTTTATTGCAATCATTACTGGAGGGAGATTGCTACCTTCTCTTGGTTGAAAGTTCTTTGCTAGGCTAACAGGGAATACCGGGGGCTTTCTTGATAATTCTTCACTCAAGACTACTTCTACAGCATTTTTGCCGTGCATCTTCTTGATAAAAAATGATCCTACAAAAGCTGGTTTCAGCTTTCTGTTACCTGCTAAATTGTTTAAGTTGGCAATAGATATCAATATCTGATCTCCTATCTTAAAGTCAGGCTCTCTGTGTGATTTGTCCCATCTTTTTTTGTTGTATTCTACTGCTTCTTCTACACTTTTTTGAGCATGATTATTTCATAGGTCTATCATTTTATTGAAGTCAAGAGATTTGAGATGAATGATGGCTAAGTTAAGGTTCAAGGTATTCCTAGGGAGTTTTGGAATCCATCCCCTTTCTAGTATGTAAGGGGCTTCTTTGATATTAGAGTGTTTACTGTTGAATAAATTGCTATCTCCCTTCTCCTCTTTTTCCTTTTCTGTTTCTTCTTGTTCTCTTCCCTGTCACATCCGGGCTTCTCAAGTCACATCTGTCACACCTGCGCGTCCCCGAAAAATTTCACAAATCCTGCTCTATTTCACACTCATGTCTATCCTCATTGTCCAACATCTCAACCAAAGAAGTCACGATTTACAAATCTTGGCTTTGACAACTTACAACTCAGAACCACCTCACTCGTGCACAAACCTGAATACTCAAAACTCAACCACTCTTGATTAAATCTTTTTCTTCCTTCTTTTATTCTTTCTTCTTCTCATCTTCTTTATTTATTCTTTCTTTCTTTTCCTCAAATCATCAATACGACAAGCAACTTGAATCAACACAAACTCCACTTCTCAAGTTCTCCTTTCTACAAGAACTGACTAGTAAGATCAGAACTTGTCACTATCTAAACCTCATTCTTCAAAGTCTGACTTTTCATTTAAACTTCTTCCAAAAGTTATTCACTGCCGCCTTCTTGTGACTCATCTTGACCCAAAACCTTAAAACTCATATTCTTGTTGATTTTCTCATTTCATTCAGTTGCTCAATGTTGGTTTCTTTCTGTCTTAATTTCTTTTATTTCCTTTATCTCAAATTCTCTTAACTGATGTCTTGTTTGGCTTAGCCCTCTATGTTCATCATTTCTTAAGTCATCTACGGTAATTCAACATGGTTAAAAGCCAGACCTCCATCCGACAAACCCAATTGAAGCAATGGAGGGATCCAGCAACAACGGTCTCTGAAAGATCCTTCTCAAGGCAGCTCTAAAAGCGGTACCCATTCTCTCAGATGAGAACTACTGAATTTGGAAAGACAAAATGTCTATGCTACTTGAGCTCAAGGGAATCAAGGAAGCCCTAGAGGATGACTCTAAAAATCGCAGCGCTGCGGACAACATGGAAACCCAAGTCATTCTGCTCTCACGAATTGATTCAATCACTCACAAAAACGTGGTCAATCCCACTAACATCTCCTCAGCTTGAATTCTTTGGCAAACTAGCAAAGAAAGATTTGCCTCTTCTCAAACCACTAACAGAGCCCGTGTCTTCAATGAATTCCTCTATCAACAGTTCAAGCCTGATGCAATTAACCTTTTCATCACTGAAACCAAGATTTCTGTTAAAAAGATGGTAGACATAGGAAATGATCTACCCAATGAAATTCTTTCGTACCTCATCCTCTCCAAATTTCATCTGTCACTCCATTCTCTTTGGCAACAAATTATGCATTTGGATAAGGCTGTCACTGTGAACCTTGTTCTCAACCACCTTACTCAGCTGGATAATGAAATCAAAGTCAAATCCAAAGAAACAAAGCTCATCAATACAGCTCTTGTCTCTTCTTGGCCAACCAAGAAACCTGTCCCTAATGAACTTCAATGTAGAAAGGGATATCACAATCCTCAATCCCCAGATCATCCTGAAAACAAATGTTGGCATCTTCACAAGAATCTTGCTCCCAACTGGTGGAAGGAATCTCAAGCCCATTGGAGAGCGCAACTCAACTCTCAATCCAAGGCCAAAGAGGTTGCTCACTATGTGTCACTTCTCACCACGTGGATCAAAGATATCAATCCCCTAAATCAAATCATCCTTGACTCTGGCGCCTCATGCCATATTTTCAACTGTCAAAATTTCTTTACTCATCTCAATGAGCTTGTTAAAATGCGGATGCACTCAGGTAATTTGCAGAGGAGTGTGTAATCCAAATGGGATGCAAAAATAGGCCTCCACGGCCCATCGGACATCACGTGGGCCACGTGGGCCTATGTGGGTGTTATTGGTTTTGGGCATTTGGGCGCCAAAACATGTTTTTATGGTCTTTTGGGACACGGGCCCTCACGGGCCCGCCAGGGTGGATGGGCCACGCAAGCCAGATGGGCTTATTTGGGCATAAAAGGGCCCAAGCTTTATTATGGACATACTTGGCCAGAGGGGCTGGCCCGCCAAAGTATGTAATTCTCATGATTTGGGCTTGGGGCGGCCGCCCCTGATGCGGCCTCCAAGGGGCCGCCGCCCACTCAAAGCTGCTGCCCACGTCACGGCCCATTTGGGGCCGCCTGTGTTCCTCAGTACGGCCCACGTGGGGCCCAACGGCCCGTGCGGGGCTGTTGCACAGCCAAGGGGTCCCGCGCGGTGGGATGCTGTGTGGGCCCGGCTGGTCGCGCCGGGCAACCAGTGCCACGGAGCTGGGGCTCATGGCCCCGGCTTTCTCCCCCTCCCCTTGCTTGCTGTTGCAAGGGGGATGGGGGCAAGCTGGATGGGTTGAACCAGCCAGTGACCGGCCGCAACAGAGCGGTTGGTCAGGGCAGGGGGGACCTGACCACCCCCTTGCCCAAGGAGGTGGCGGCGCCGGCTGCCAGCGGAGCGACCGGCAGGTGGTGGGGAATTCATCTCCCCTCCACCATTGATTGTGTGAAGCAACCGAGCAGGGGCGCTCTCCCCCCCCCCTTTACCAAGGGGGAGGAGCAATGGGCCTGGGGGGACCTGATCACCTCCCAGGCCAACTTACTTGACAACGCCCTGGGGGTATCAACCCCCAGGGCCCCTGGTGAGGGGATTTGACTGCCCCCACCAGGGATTTGAGAGAAAGAGGGGGGGGGGACAGCATGTCCGCTGGTCACACCCCCCCATGTGAGTCTGAGACCGGACCCAGGTGTGCCCTGGGTCCCACCTGGCCCATTTGAGGGGCCAGGGGCTGGCTGCATGAGGCAACCAGCCCATACACAAGGTAATGCGGTCATCATAGCTGGTTGTAACAGACAACCAGCCAAGGGGATTGAGCAGCAAGGGGCTGGTTCAGCCGCGTAACAGTGGAAACACTGGAATGGACTGGAATAGGCCGGTTGTAAGGGTTCAGGAACTCACGCCATGCGTGCTGATGTAGTCCCATCCAAGTAACAAGGCCAGTAGAGCCTGTAGAGCTCTTTTGGGGCGGAAAATTTTCATTTTGGCTTGTTGTATCATGGGCTCACAAGAGGCCAATCTTTTGTACTTAAGAAGCTCTTCTCCCTTCTGTTTTCCATCCATTCATTCATCATTCCAATAAAATTCATCCAACATATTGCCTCATTGTGAGAGCCCCATTAGCCAATATTGACACCCAGTGTCCAGCATTTCTTTTGCTTTAAATACTGCTCATTTGCCTAAGCTAATTGCTGGCCATAATTCTAAAAGAGCTCACTGGCAATGCCTTCATCAACACTGGGAAGAAGGACGCTAAACTTCCTATCAAGGGTAACAGCACGGTCAAACTAACCTGGAAAGGCTCCTCTGTCTCTCTAAGCAATTGTCTCTTTGTTCTGGATCTTGTGGTCAACTTGATCAGTCCCGGTGAACTTATCTCCACCAAGAAGTGCTGACTCTCCTCTTCCAAAAATCAATTCTCTCTTTTTGCCAAATCCCAACTGGCCTTCACTGGATTCATCCACAAGAATCTATTTGTCCTCAACCTGCCTTCTCAAATTGGCAACAACAATAAGTTCTGCCACTTGTCTCTCAATAATCCAAATCTTTATTCCATTGCATCCCTACATCAATCTTTTGGACATGCCAGTCCGTACAGCCTCAAAAATCTATTTGCTTCTCTTTCAACCCAAGCTCTCTCTGACTTTCAATGCAAAGACTGTGTCTTCTCCAAGATTTCCAAATCCCCATTCAAAATTGCGTCCAGTACATTGTCTAGGCCATTTGAACAACTCCACATAGACCTGATTGGACCTATCACCCCTTCTTCCCAAAAAAACATGAACTACATTATGACTGTCATTGATAACTTTTTGGGTTACATCTCTGCAATACCTCTTATGCACAAGTCAGACGCCTGTCTTCAACTCAAGTTCATTCTAAAACACAAGAAACAAAAACAAAACTGATTTCCTGCTACCATCTGCACTGATGGTGGGGGAGAATTTTCCTCCTCAGAACTCAAAGACTTCTTCAAAACCAATTCTATCCAGCACCTGATGTCTGAACCCTACCACCACAAACACAACGGTAAAGTAGAAAGAGCCAATTGAACTCTCACCAAAGCCATGAGAGCAATTCTTCAAAGCTCCAAATTACTACTCAGTCTTTGGGCAGAAGTGGCTAAGGCTGCTTCTCTTACCTTGAATCAAATCCCTAAGGCTCCCAATTCTCCCTCTCCCTATCAACTTTTTACCGGCAAATCTCTTCCCACTTCATTCTTTCCCCCTATTGGATCCAAGGTTTCCTACCTCAACAACAAGATTAATTGTGGCTAAAAATTCAAAGACCAAGGGCTTCCTGGTACCCTTGTGGGTTATAACCCAAATTTCTTGTCATATTGAATTTTGAAACCTGACAAATCTATTATTTCCTCTAAACATGTGAAAATTCTCAAAAATAACAATCCATCCCAGGCTCCCTCAGTCTCTTTTCCTCTTGTGGATCAGCTTCAAATTCATCTTGATCACAATCTCCTCCTCTCCACTCTGAACTTATCTTCCCAGAATTCACCAACCAATGTTTCATCCGCTGATTCCCCTATTGGAGGACAAGTCTCTACCTCAAGTTCTTCTCCCAAATCTTCAAACAATTTGGAATCCAACTCTGAGTCCAATCCCTCTACAGAACTTGCTGAACAAATCATCCCTGGTGACTCGCTTTGCAATCAATCAAGCTTAAATCCCCCTCAGCGGTACGGGTATCACCACTATTACATGCCCCAATCATACAAACAACCTAAATGATGTTTTGACCACTTGAAGTGGGAAACCTCAATGGACGCTGAAATGAATGGTATTGAAGCTCTCGGAGAATGGGAGGACTATGATGGTCCCAAACCTGACAATCCTCACAACACTACTTGGGTGCATTGCCTCAAGGACAACTGCCATGGCAACCCGCTTGTTTACAAGAGTCAACTGTGCATTGTGGAAAGACTAAAGGTTTTCCCCCTATAATTGTCCCAAGGTTCGGAAGTTAACGGTTCCCTGCATCTGAAAGGAGATGAGGATGCCCAAATTTGCACTTAAATGATAAATAGAAATAAGGAGATAAAGAGATAAAGAAAAATAGAGAGAGAGTGAAATCGCCAATCCTTCAATCCTAAGAACTTTCCACCTGGATGTGTATCCGGTATGAGTTCCTTTAATCTCTTGGTGAGATGATTGACCCAATCCAATGATATGATGGTCTGATTCCATGCCCCCCCTCCTAACCCGGAGTTGAGAGTGAGGATAAGTCCTCCCTCTCAACCCTAACCTAAGTACAAGCGCAAATAACAGTATGAGAAAGAAACAGAAAAAAATCCCAAAACAGAAACCCTAGCCTCCTCTCCCCACCTCCGTACCAAACTTCCCTGAAAATCCGTACGCCGTTCCCTCCATCTGGTTTTTCCTTCTCATGACGCAGTCCTTGCACCGCGCCCTACTCAGAGCCCCCCGCGCCTGTCCGTATCCATTCGTCCGCGCCCCTTGTGGATGTCCGGTATTATCCGGCATGATCTGCGCGCTTGCACGCGCGCTCCATGCGTTCCTTTATAGCCCCCGGATTGCTCCGCTCCTACTTATCCAAACCAGCGCGCCCGCAAACCTAGTCAAGCGCACTACCTTCCAAATCCAATCTCCGGCACGGATTGCCGCCCACACCGCATTTGATGCTGAGCCCGACCCGTCCACTAGGTGCGGAGCCAAAAAGCGGCTGCTGCTGATCCAGCAGCTGCCACTGCTGAGAACTCCGCATACCCCAGTGCTGAGCCCGCTTGCCTCCAATGCTGAGCGCGCAGCCGCAAAGCAGTTCCCAATCCGTGTCTATAAATTGACACCACAGCGCTCAAGGTTTCAATCAAATTTATGGCTTAGAATATCAAGACACCTTCTCCCCTACAGGAAAAGCTGCTTCTCTTTTAATTGCTCTTCTTTTTGGTTTGTTTCACTCCCTTCCCATCTCTCAGTTTGATGTGAGGAGTGCTTTTCTTCACGCCCATTTTTCAGACAAAGTCATCATTAAAAGACCCAAAGGCCCAAATAAAAAATCCGAATTTCTCATTCTGCAAAAATCAATCTACGGTCTTAAGCAAGCCCCCGCAAACTGGTCCCAAACCCTCACTTCTTGGATCCGGGAGCAGGGGTTCCACCAATCCATTTCCCATCCCTGTTTGTATATTCATTCAGCCTTCAACTCTGTCCTTTTCTTCCACGTCAACAATTTTATCCTAGTTGGTCTTGGAGACAAGTTCCAGAAGAAATTCCTCAAATGTTTTCAAAACTCCAGTCACCATCAACCCAACACAATTCTAGGCATGAAATATGAGTGTACTGGAAACAAGATCCTTCTATCTCCACCCAAACATATCAAACATGGATTAGAGGAATTAAGAATGACAGATTGCAAACCATCAACAATCCCTCTCACTGCCAACATAAACCTATCTCCTTCCACCAACAAAGAACACAAAGAATTCAAGGCTCTGAACATAAATTACCATTTGGCCATTTTTCTCATAAACTACATAGCCTGTCTAACTAATCCCAATCTAAGCTTTGCAATCTCCAGCGTCGCAAGATTCTGCAAAAATCCTGGAATTTGCCATTGGAGGGAAGTCAAACAATGTTGGAAGTACCTGAAATCCAAAAAAGATCTCAAACTCACCTTGCAAATCAATCATACCAACACTCAAATTCTATGCTTTAGCAATGCTACTTGGAGTGACAACTGGGATACAAGGCGCTCTCAATATGGTCACCTTTCCCTTCTCTACAATTCCCTCATTTCCTGGAGCAGCTATTGCCAGCGCAACGTCACTCACTCTACAACCAAAGCTGAACTGAACCCTCTGGTTGACTCCTTTCTGGAAGCCATCTGAATGAGAGGTTTAGTATCCAAACTCTGGAAGACCAACATCACTCCTAGTTGCCATTTTATTGACAACAAAGGGCTTTACAAAAAGCTCAAAAAGTTTGGCTGTAACTCCAAGACTTGCCACATCAATATAAAAACCAAAGCTCTCCAAGAAGAACTCAAGCTTGGTAACCTGCTGGTCAAACTGATTCCAGCTAATGACATGAAGGCTGATGGGCTTAACAAGGCTTTTCCCTTCTGCTTTCTCATCACTCTCCTTTGAATTATAAATCCATCTTTCTCTGCTCCAACTTCAGTCTTACAAGTCACTGGGGGTTTTGAATAAATTGCTATCTCCCATCTCCTCTTTTTCCTTTTCTGTTTCTTCTTGTTCTCTTCCCTGTCACATCTGCGCTTCTCAAGTCACATGTGTCACACCTGCGCGTTTCCAAACAATGTCACAAATCCTGCTCTATTTCACACTCATGTCTATCCTCATTGTCCAACATCTCAACCAAAGAAGTCACAATTTACAAATCTTGGCTTGGATGACTTATGACTCAGAACCACCTCATTTGTGCACAAACCTGAATAATCCAAACTCAACCACTCTTGATTAGATATTTTTCTTCCTTCTTTTATTCTTTCTTCTTCTCATCTTCTTTATTTCTTCTTTCTTTCTTTTCCTCAAATCATCAATACAACAACCAACTCAAATCAACACAAACTCCACTTTTCAAGTTCTCCTTTCTACAAGAACTGACTAGTAAGATCAGAACTTGTTGCTATCTAAACCTCATTCTTCAAAGTCTGAATTTTCATTTAAACTTCTTCCAAAAGATATTCACCGCTGCCTGCTTGTGACTCATCTTGACCCAAAACCTTAAAACTCATATTCTTGTTGATTGTCTGGTTTCATTCAGTTGCCGGATGTTGGTTTCTTTCCATCTTCATTTCTTTTATTTCCTTTATCTCACATTCTCTTAACTGATGTCTTGTTTGTCTTAGCCCTCTATGTTCACCATTTCTTAAGTCATCTATGGTAATTCAACATTTACTGCTATTATAAGCCATCTCCAGGGCTGGGAGTAAGCTTAACCAATCATGGCAATATCCATCTGAGTTTTTGTACTCTAGACCAAAGCTACAAAACCTTATCAACATATCTTCCAAGGTCTGTATCATTCTTTCTGCTAATCCATCAGTCTTGGGATGATATGCTGTAGAAAAGGCTAAAGTAGTACCTAGTATATCATGTAGATTCCTCCAGAATTCAGAAGTGAATTTGGGGTCTCTTTCACTGATTATAATCTTAGGTATGCCAACATCAGCTATAATCCTATTCAAAAATAGCAAAGCCACATCCATAGCATTGTCTTCTTTGTGGTTAGGTAAGAATTTTGCCTTCTTAGAGTATCTGTCTACTATAACCAGGACAGAGTTATATGAGTGTGTAACTCCTGGGGGGAGGCCTGTGACAAAGTCAATATTAATTATTTCCCACCTAGTTTTTGCTTCAGAGATCTTCTGTAGGAGTCCAAAACTTTTGCCAGTAGTTTTAGTAGATTTTTGGCAAGTCTCACAGCTAGTAACATAAAGAATAGTTATTTATTTCCAGTCTATCCAACAAGCAGTCAGTTTTACTTTCTCCAAGGTCCTTTCAGTGGATAGATTCCCTGATGAAAAGTTGTCATAGCATTCCTTGAGTATGTTTTTTATATTTTCTTTGTTACTCAGTACCAATACACTGGAATGTTGGTGTCTGTAGTAAAGGAGACCATCCCAAAAAATAAACCTTCCTGCTTTATAGGGTTTGAGTAATGGGGCAGGTAAAATATTTATCAGGTTTGCTTCTTGGGATTAAAATTCCATAATGGTAATCAGCATCTTGATATCAGAGGAGTAGTTCTTTCTTACTAGATGAAAGAAAGCAGTATCTAATTCACATAAGTGGATCACCATGATTGGAGAATCTAATGCAAAAAGATTGATGTTTAAAATAGGAAAGATATCCTGATCCTCAGGGTCATATGCTGGATTGCTAGGGTCATTAGGAAAAGCATTCCTACTTAGACTATCAGCATTCTGGTGTTTAGCTCCCGCTTTATACACTATATTCATCTGGCCTCTATACTGTTGTATAGCAATCTGCCACCTGAGCATATTTCTGCTGAGAGTCTTCATGTTCATGAGAGTTCTTGCAGAATTAAAGTCCGTGATTACTTGGAAATTGGTGCCTTCTAAGTAATAGTGTAGCTTTTCTAGAGCCCATACTAGAGCCAAGCATTCCATCTGGCTGGCTCCATATCTTTTCTCAGTGTATTTGATCTGAGTGGATATGAAAAGTACTGGTTTCTTCACTGGTTTGTATTCTTCTATTCTTTCTTGGTTTAAGGCAGCTCCTAACCCTTCCATACAGGTGTAAATGTACAGCTTAAAGGGTTTAGAGTAGTCTGTTTGAATGAGTAGAGGAGTGGAGGTCATAGCTATTTTTAATGCCTCATAGTTTTTCAATCTCTCATGTGTCATTTCAAAGAGAGTATTATTGTTGCATATTTCATACAGACTTTTAGTTAGCATAGCAAACTTTGGGATTTACTGTCTGTAGTAAATGCAAAAACTAATAAATGATAGAAACTATGTTTTATTCTGAGTCATGGGTCTGTTCATTACAGCAGCTATCTTATTCTGGTCAGCAGCTAGAATTAGACCAGAGAATATATGTCCTAGAGCTTTCAGTTCTCCATATCCAAATTTACATTTATTCATGGAGACTTTTAATCCTGCTTTGGAGATATTTTGGAGGACTAATCTTATTTGATTCATATGAGTATCCTAATCATCAGAATATATGATAAAATCATCTATATATACCATCATCCACCCTTGTCTGATGCAAGTACCTAGAACTGTATCCATTGTTCTCTGGAAATGTGATGGGGCATTCTTTATATCAAAGGGCATCCTGAGGTATTCATATATTCCAAAATGGCAGATTACTCTCATGAAATTTCTACTTTTGGGGCTTATAGGTATCTGGTGGAACCCTTTAGGCATATCCATAGTAGTAATGTATTTAGCTTTAGACAATTTATGCAGGGCATGATCAATCCAGGGTATAGGATAATAGTCTGCCTGAGTATATTTATTCAGTATTCTGAAGCCTCCTACCATTCTTGAATTATCATTATGCCAAGCTTTGATTACAGGTGTGGTCACATCTACTTGTTCATTGTTCCCTACTTTCCTTAATACTTGTAAGTTTATAAATTCTTGGATGTCTTCCTCAAGAGCTATTCTAGATTTGGGAATAGAGGGATAAGCTGGTCTTCTTAGGTTAGGAGGATAAGGAGGTTTAATAGTTAAGGTCAATAAAATTTCATGTCCTTTAATATAACAAATGGGATGATATCTAGTACAGAAAGCATTTTGATTCTCAAAACAGACTGTCAATATATCTTTCTTCTGATCTTCAGAAAGTTTCTCCTTTAGAGCTGCTTGAGAGAAGTATTCTTGATTGAATTCTTCTAGGTGCTTTTGATAAGTAGAAGAGGGGAAATTGTTATGGATAGTGCATATCTTGAACTTCTTGTCCCAGTTACCACCCACAGTGAAATACCTTCCTTTACTTTGGAATACATCTATTCCATATGGAAATAAAGCATCATTTCCTATTATCAGGTAGTCACATAATCCATTGAGCAATACTACAAATTCCACTTGGATCCTCAAAGATCCTTTGGTATGGGGTAGAATTATAGGAGCAGTCCATACTCAAATAGCATTCATAGTGGAGTTGCAAGAACTAAACTTGGCTTTTTGGAAGGGAAAAAGGTGATCTTTCCAGTTGGGATCCTATTTGTTCAAGAATTCAGTGCAAACAAATGAACAGAAAGCTCCACTGTCAAGTAGTAACCTTATAGGTCTGTCCTTTTAAAATACTTTTGCATAGCAAGTTTGAACATTAGTATAACTCTTACCACTCATAGGTTTAACTGTTAATTGTTTAACATCAGTGAAATTTCTGGGAATTAAGGTGGGGTCCCATTGTTGAGGCAAACTAGAGTCACCATGGATGTTATTGATTTATATAGAAGTGCCTATATCTCCTTCTATCAAATTGATAGGGTTGGTCAGGATCAATTCAAATTTAGACAGAGATCCTTCAGTATCAGCTGTATCTTCATAGTTCTGATTCCCTTCAATCTCATATTCTCCTTCCATTACTGCTACCTTTCTTTTTGGTAATGGGCAGTCTTGTCTCATATTCCCTGTCTTGTTACAGTTCCAACAAGGTCTAGGCATTCTGTCTTTATACTTGTTCTCATTAGATTTCTTATTATCAGGGATATTTACCAGAGGAGGTTGTTCTCTGGTTTTGTTTGTATTGAAGTTATCTTTGGGTCTAGAAGGAGCCCTCTTGTCCAACCCATTCATATCTATCACTTCTTCTAACACATTGATTAGAGTTGGTAAATCAGCATCCATACTCATTCTGCATCTCACACTATGGTTAAGATTTCAAGGAAATAGGTTTAGAAGTCTTTAATTAACTTCCTCTTTATCAGAATCTGGATAGAAGCAGTCTATTATTCTTTTCTTTTCTAAGCACCATTTTTGGGGTTTATCCTTGGAGGGGTCAAATGAGGAATTTTTGAAATTTTTCATCATTTTTCTTTTCCACATTCTAGAACCAAATGGTTCTTGAATTAAGAGTTTCCAAGAATTCCATGGTAAGGATCCTACTTCTTCTCTCTTACTAATAAACCAGTCTAATTCTACTCCTTCAAAGAGTCTGGGCAACCTGACTACCGCTATAGCTTCTAGTAGTTCATAGGAGTTTATGGCATGGTCAATAAATTTAATAAAATTTATATGATTGTATTCTGACAAGATTTCAAATTTGAAGTAGGGGACTAAAACCAACAGACTGAGGATCAAAGTTAGGGACAGCATTGAGATTCAAGAAGATAGGAAGGAAGGAAGGAAAGAATACCAACAACTAGTTCAAATGGAATGAAAAGGTGAGGTCAGACAGGCAGAGAAAGATGAGGAGTTTCAGGACTGAGAGTAGATAGCAGAAGTGATCTAGTGTCAGGTTATGCACGGCGATGAGATCAAGAATGGCAATTTGTCTTACCAGGAAAGAATTGTGAGATGGCGTTTGGCAGAGAGTTGAAGGAGTTGGGTTTTGAGTCATAAAGAGAATATTAAGAATAGAAAGAAGAAATAATCAAAAGAAGAAGAAGAAAATGATCAAAAGAAAATAGAAGAAAAAGAAGATCACATGAGAGAGGGATCCACCTCCAAGAGTTGGAGCATTCAGTCTGAGTTTGTCTAGATTTGGAGTGTGTTTTGACTGGAGCATCCTCACCCCCGTGGGAAGCTTGGGCGGAGTGGGATCTCAACACCCCTTGTGACTGGTTAGAACGCTAAATGAGTCTGGTTGTGTTTCAAGGGGAGCAAAGATGGATCTTTTAAGAAGAAGTAGAGAGTTGCGGCTAGAGGCCTTATTCAGAGAGTCCACAATCATTGAGTCTGTGGAAATCAGAGTTAGGTTGAATTCAGAATTGTTGTAGTCCTCTCGTAAGCCCTTGGTCTTGATGTCAATGTGTTGGGACTTAGAATGAGAACCAAAATGTTTGATCTTGTTTTCCATCCCCTTTTTGTCAATGAAGATTACTGGCTTGGTCTTGGGTGATTGAAGAATTTTGCTCACCAAGTGAGTGATCCATTTGAGTTTGAGGGAGCATTCAAGAAGAGCGTTGAGCTCTGATTCAGTAGAAGAGTAGGTGACATTTTGCTTTCTAGAGGAGTTCCAGACAATCGGACTGCCATAGTGGAATACAATGAAGCCTGTCTGAGATCTCCTAGAGGCTGGTTCATTGCCCCACGTGGCGTGGCTATAGCCAGAAATGATTTTTTCCCCAGGACTATACTTAAGAGTTAGTTTGTAATCTATGGTAGTCTTGAGGTACTTCCAGACCTTGCACAATTCTTTCCAGTGGCTCTTACTAGGCTTGACATTGAACCTTGCCAGATTGGAGACGGCAAAAGCAATGTCTGGGCAAGTATATTGAGCAAGGTGATTGAGCAACCCAGTGATGGATTGGAAGTTAATGTTCAGTTGTGCAAATTCCGCATGGTATTCATCAGTGGCCGTTACAAGGTGAAGATTCTGTGTGAGCGGTGAGTGAGTGTCTTTACAGTCTGAGAAACCAAGTTCCTCCAAAACGCAATCAATATGTTTTGGTTGAATAAGGAGAATTTGATTGTCTTTCACCTGCATCAGCATGCCAAGGATGGTGTTTGGGGAGTGACAGGAGGAATTTTTAAACCTGTTCAGAAAATTCAACTTGAAGGTCTTGTCCCTTCCAACATGGATAAGGTTGTCCATATGGATGTAGAGAACGTCCTTTGAGTTATGTTTGATGTATAGACAGGGGTTGCTAGCGGATTCTGAAAATCCTTGAGATTTGATCCAGAGAGTAAGTGTTTTGTACCAGTTTTTAGGAGATTGTTTGAGACCGTATAAAGACTTCTTCAATTTGAGGTATGGAGAACTTCTGTGCAAACCTTCAGGAGTCTTGATGATAACAGTTTCATTAAGGCGAGCATGGAGGAATGCGCCAGTGACATCAAATTGCGTGAAAGTCATTTTTTCTCTTAGACCATATAGGAGAGCAATGCTTAGGGAGACAAGCTTGCTGGTAGGTGCCCAAGTTTTGTCGTAATCAACCCCAAAAATTTGATCAAACCCTTGAACGCATAGCCTAGCCTTTTACTTTACCGGTTCCCCGTGGCAGTTTTCCTTCACTTTGAATACCCATGTTGTATTTAGGATGTTTTTGGGTGTCCCGTAGAATTCCTCCCATAATTCTTGCAATTTGATAGACTCTAGCTCTTCTTTGGAAGACTTCTGACATTTGGCCCATTCTGGGGACTTTTGTGTGGCCTTATAGGACGGAGGCTTGTAATAGTGATGGAAGCCATAGCGTTGAGTTTTTCTGGTTTCTTGTTTAGGTTGTTGATAAGCTCCCTGGGTAGTAGGTATTGGAGAGGGGATCTGAGTAGGTTCTGGTTGGGGACAGTCTGAGGGTTCTGAATTGAGAGAAGCGGAGTTGTTGTGATTAGAGTTGGATTCTGGTGAGTCACTATTGTGGTCTCTGGCCACAAATTGTTTGTCAATCAAGGAGAAGTCAGATTATTTGCTGTCTTGATGAGTTTGTGAGAAGATGTCCATTTTAGGGGATTCCAGAATGGAGAAATTGGTTGTGTGAGTCTTGAGGAAGGTGACGTGTAATATTCCCTCATATCCCTTTTTGTCAAACTTGTTTCCTTTTTGGAGGTTGTTTTCCAGGTAGACCAGAGGAGTTCCTTCTCTAGGGATTTGGTTGAGAATGAAGAAACAACTTCTTGTGACAACATGCCAATAATCCTTTGGTAGTTGGGAGGAAGAAAATGTGGCACAGGATGATTCTACAATGGTTCAATTTGCTCTTTTGGCTTGGCAATTATGTTGGGAGTGATAAGGTTCAGAGGTGGTGAGGAGTTTGATTTTTTTTGTCTTGGCAAACTCTTTAAGCGTGACATTGGTAAACTCTGTGCCTTTTTCTGAATAGATCTCCAAGGGATAGTACTTGAGCCTCTTGAATTCAACTTCAAGTATGCTGATGATTGTCTCCAGGGTTTCATCCTTGGATTATAGGGGAAAGGCTGCAAGATAGCCAGAATAATTTTTGACCAAAGTCAACATATAACAGTGGCCGGCTTTTGATTTTGGGGTAATGGGTCCAACTAGTTCTAGGTGGATTTGTTCAAGAGGCTGACTGGCAGGAGTAGAGACGGCTGGAAAGGAGGAGAGAGTTATTTTGCTTTGGGCACAAGCTTTGCATTGAAAGTGTGTTAGTTTGTCTTTAGGAAAAAGATCATTTAGAATGGGTCGGAGGGTGGAGATTTAAGCGTGGCCATATATTCTGTGAATGTCTGAAAGAGATTGAGCTGTTTCAGAAGGATCATGGGAAGACTGATTGATATGGTTGAATACATTGTCCAAGCCTATTTTCCAAGGCTTTTTGATTAAAAATAGGCTGTTGTGTATCAATCCACGGAGGAAAGTTGCCCCATCCTTAGTGACTAAGAATCCTTCTTGTTCTTGGGTTAAAAGGCATGCTTTCTTAGCCAGGAGACAAGGAATGATGAGGTTTACTGCAATATTGGGGATAAAGACGCAGTCTTCAAGCTTTATGACCAAGTTTTTCCATTTGAGTTTTACTGTGCAAGTTCCATGGATTTTGAGATTAGCCTTGAGCTTGCCTGTCTTGACTGCTTCATTTTCTTCTAGAATATTTATGTTTGAGAAGAATTTGAGGTCATTGAAAACGTTGACTTTTGAACCCAAATATAGAATAAGGTTGGGAGTGTTGTCTGCGTTGATACAGAGGGTTAGGAGAGCATGGTAGTTGATAGTTGGTTGCTGTTTCTTATTCCTGTTTTTCCATTCATTCTGTTGTTTGATCCACCAGCTAGGGGCCGTTTTAGGGTGTAGATGAAAGCACAAGGATTCTGAGTGCAGAGCATTGGGGTCATGGTAAACTTCTTGACATTGCATTTTCACCTTCTTATCATCTTTTGTTTCCTGTGTATTTTTTTTACTAACAAGACTTCAGAAGCGGTTTTGGAAACCTTCTGTTGAGGTTTGCGTTTGTTATGGTATTGAAATAGGTGATTGAAAACTACATCCATGGTCATGAGCTTCTCCACGTGCATGATTTTTTGCTTCAGATTCTTGAGGAAAGGTGGGAACTTGAAGATAACTAGATAAGCAAGTATGTTGTTGGGAAGTTCTATTCCAACTTTCATTCTGGTAAAAGCTTTCTTGGTTTTTGTTATAAAACCTTCAATGGTGTGTTTGTCAAAGTTGATGTGAAGGAAATGGTTGAAGATTCTAGCACGGTTGGAGTTCTTGGATGAAGCAAAACGCTGGGTTATCATGGCCCAGAGTAGCTTTGATGAATTAAAGTTTTTTGAACTGACTACGTTGGCATGCGTTGTGCTGTCCAACTTTGAGAGCAGGACCACTCTGATTTCTTGGTCCTGTTTGATGGATAATTTTCCTGTATTCCTAATAATGGCATCTTTTATATCTTTGAGGTCAAAGAGCATTAGCATCTTGTCTTGCCATATTGAGTAATTTTCATCATTGAGTAGGAGAATAGCATCTACAGCAGCCTTCAAGGCGACTTGGTGAAAATAGTCCATAGTTCCTGTTGGTTTGTTCATATTGATGTTGAAATTTTGAGTTATTGGTGAGGTTTTTGGCTTTTAAATGTGACAAGATTTCAAATTTGAAGTAGAGGACTAAAACAAACAGACTGATGATCAAAGTTAGGGACAAATTGAGATTCAAGAAGATAGGAAGGAAGGAAGAAAAGAATACCAACAACTAGTGGAAATGGAATGAACAGGTGAGGTTAGACAGGCAGAGCAAGATGAGGAGTTTCAGGACTGAAAGTAGATAGCAGAAGTGATCCGGTCTCAGGTTATGCACGGCAATGAGATCAAGAATGGCAAGTCCTCTTAACAGGAAGGAATTGTGAAATGGAGTTTGGCGGAGAGTCTAAAGAGTTGAGTTTTGAGTCATACAGAGAATAAGAATAGAAAGAAGAAATAATCAAGAGAAGAAGAAGAACAAGATCACAAGAAAACAAAAGAAAAAGAAGATCACATGAGAGAGGGATCCGCCTCCAAGATCAGGAACATTCAGTCTGAGTTTGTCTAGATTTGGAGTTTGTTTTGACTGGAGCATCCTCACCCCCGTGGCAAGCTTAGGCGGAGCGGGATATTAACATATTCTCCTTCACAAGAGAACTTAGGCCATTCAGAAATTGGGGGTAAATGTTTGAGGGCTTTTTCCATTTCAGGAGTAGGACTAGGCCTGAAGGTGTCACTCATATGCATTCCTATTAGGGGTGGTGCATAAGGGGTAGTTGTTTGTCTGGGAGGTTTGGGTTCCTCTGTGGTACTCCCCAAGGGGTTGGTCAGACTTATTTTTAAGTCTCTAAGATCATTCTTGATCAGATTAAGTTGAAGGTCTACTTTATTATTAAGCAGATCTAATTTCTCACTAAGGGGCAGAATGGAGCTGTTAGTAGTATTTATTAATTCTTCTTTGAAAGGCTGAAAGGAAATAATAAAATCTTCTTGTATACCTGAGAACATTTTCACAATGGTTTGAGTCTGTCTAATTTTACCTTGATTTATTGTTTCAAATAATTGTTATGTATGCTCTTTAATATCTTCTATCCCTACAGCTTTTGATTGGTTATTCATCAATTTGGCTACTACTGAGGTCAAATTATCCATTTGGGTGTAAACACCATCCAAATTTCCACAAAAAAATTTTAAATTATGGCGCATATCATTAGAAAAAGAAGTAATTACATCAGGGGTTGGTTTAGACAAGACACTCGGTTCAGAATTGGAGGCTAATTGTGGTAAACCTTTTTCCACTTGTGAGCTAAGGATATTATCTAATCCCAATCCTTCTTTCCCTTTGGTTTTGGATGGGAAGAAGATCTCTTGTTTCCTGATCCTCTGCCTTTCAGTTGGGCTAATTGATCCCAAGGATTCCACTTTTCTACATAGGATTCTACCTCTTTCCTTGGAATCATATTCTGAAGAGCTATCTGGGTAGCCTTTGCCCGGGATATTATCTTTTTCATAGATACCATAGCCTCCTTTGGCTGGGAATCTTTGAATTCTTCCCAATATTTCAGGTGCTCTTTGACTAAGTTTCTGATCCTGGCTTCCTTGGCCAGATTCTGCTGGGGTGGCTGCAGGGAAGTTCCTTGTGATGGAGGGGGGCTTGATTCTACTACCTTCTCTGGCTCTAGGTTGGGGGAGGGAAACAGTACTTGGGGCTTTTCATTGTCCACCAAAATTAGATTCACGGGTTCCAACCCCCTCATGGTTGTCATTATTGGTTGTCTCACAGTTACTGGGGGCTCCTGGCAAAGATTCATAGAAGGGAATTCTTGCTGAGGCCATTGTGTTATGTCTATTCATATTGAATAAATTGTTTTTAAGTATTTTTCTAAAGAACAATCTGTTATATTAAGTTTATTAAAACTTAATTAAGTTGATGTTAAAAGGTACTAAGACTTTATTAGGACTGTACTTGTCCTTAAGAGGTAATCCTGTGGGGTCTTGGTGTGTTCCAATGAGGTCTTCTTCAGTCCAATCAATATTTTCAGGGCATACAGAGATATCTGGGACGTCTTGATCCAATAAATCAACTTCAGTGATGGTGGTTTCTGGAATAGGAGGGTGCACTGATGGTAGAAAGATATTTTATTTGTCAATAAAATATATTACTATTATTTTAATAAAAAATAATATTGTAATAAAATCTTTATGCTTACTTTAATATTTTAAAAAGTAATTTATACAGTATTTTTTCCAAGCTTTATGCTTCCTCTATAGGGCCTGAAAGTTGATAATCCTCTCAAGATCTTCTTGTTAAAGAAGTTTATCTAAGTTTTTAAGTGCAGAAGAAATATTAAGTTGCTCAGCTTGAGTTGAAGCCTCCCAACCAGTTGGTTTATAATTTTTAATATATTCTTCTTTTCTTATCTTTAAAATATTAAAATAATAGATTACTAATTCTTCATTGGTTTTTAAATCCACTTCAAAATAATTAAATGATAAATCACGGTTGAAAAAGTCAGATAAAATATCTTTGGTTTAATTTTTACATGAAATGTATGGTCCAAGGTATTAAATGTAATAAAATGGAATATTTTCCCGGCCAGAACCCCAATTTCAGCCTCCTGGATGCCAAGATTCGTGCTTTCTTTTAGCTACCAGATTTAATAGAATAAATATTAAATATATTATTCAATAAATTCAGCAAAAATACATAAAATATTTGGATAAAGCTTATTGCAAGGTTGATTGGTTTGGTTATGGTTTAATATTATAAATAAATATTAATAAATTGATTATTAAATAAATTAACAGAGGGCCACAATGACATTGGGGATTTTTAACACCTCTCTTCAGGGAATTCACTTTTAAAACACGTATACCTGGTTACTTTGGAACCTTTAATTTATATTCTTAAAGGATATATTCCCCAAAGATAATATGTGTATGAAATACATGGTGGAGTGGCAGGGCTTTGTAAGCAAGCTGCTACAAAAGAAAAAGGATAATAAAACTCACTTGTATATTATTTAATCCTTTGGGTACCTGTTTGGGAAATGCAATGATGTTTTAAACCTTTTACTGGGCTTAAAAGGTTGTTCAGAAGTTTAAATTGACAAAAAGGGTTTGGGGACGTATATTATTAATCATAATAAAGCCATAAATCATTTAACTATATGTTATAAGTATTTGATTAGCTTGGCATGGTTTCTGGATGCAAATATAACTGGGTCTCTGGGTATCAATATCCTCAGAAGAGCTCTTTATTTTTAGCTTTTTGAGTCCCAATACTGTCCTCTGAGGGATACAGGGGCTCAAAGGGACGGAAAATAAGGCTAGGAGGGTAAACAGTTGTAGCCTGTTACGTGTTCCAGGTGCTGTAGCACAAGTAAGATCTAATTCCAAAGGGTATGGGAATTATTCCACCTTTTAATTGATTTTTGGACGTGTGAATAACACTAATCTGTCCATATTATTTATTATTTAATTAATTATCCTTAGTAAATATTCCCAGTATATCAATAATTCTTTTAATAGAAATTTGTACGGGAAATCTGATTTCAAGTGGGTTCTCGTTATGTATTAAATGATTGTAGTAAAATCATGATATTGATTTTACTCCTTCTTTTTGAAATTCAGTTGATTTACTAAGAATAATTACTTAAAAATATAAGTTATAAGAATTAATGTAATTTTCTTACATCATTAGTTTCTTTAGTATTTCACAAAAATACTGATTCCTTGAAGTTCTCACAATTTTATATTAAAGTATATTAAAATATTTTTACAAATATTGGTTATTTTTTTTTCCAACATTTTTGGTATTTTTAATTATATTTAATAAAAAATACATATAAAGGCTATTTAGGTATTTTTATATACTTTTATTCATTTTTAGATTATTTACTATCCAAGGGAACATTTATTACATATGTAGAATGTCCCCGCGTAGGTTTTAGCACATTTATGTGGTACCTGAGCTTCACAGGCAGCCTGTCACTCTGTCAGCCCGTAGTCCCCCAGCTGCGTACTTGTCAGAGGCCCAGGGCTGCGTACACGGCTTGTCAGGATACGCTGACAGGCCAGCAGTGCTGCTGTTCAGCCGCGCGCGGGTGTATTGGTTTCCGCGACTGCGTGCGGCAATTGTGACAGAACACATTTCCATGTGTAACTCCTCAAATATACACAACACCTCAATTCTTACTGAATTTTAGGTGTGAAACCTATACCTGGCAATGCCTGTGAAATATTTAATTGGCCAAAAAGTCCCATAGTGGTGCCGTGGTATTTTGGTCTTTTCTTTCTTTATTTATTAAAAATATAAGGAGTTGGATTTCAAGGGTGGAGGCAGTGAGTGACCCTACCTATTCTTGGGTGGTGAATTCATTTCTACAATTATATTCATGGATTTCCTAGTCCTTCTTTAGTCAATTTTAATATTCTTATTTTTATGTTATTTTTGTTACTTTTGCAGCTTGCTCTGAAATAGTAGCAAGCTGACAGAGACAATTCCAACATGAGGATGAATTTTATGCAGGGTAAGGGACTAGTCTAATTGCAAACTATACAGTTGGTGTTGCTGAATAGCATGGGTGCAAGCTGGCAAGAGTGCTTGACGGGGAATGGGAACCAAAGGGCTATTGATACCCAGGGTGGAAGAGAAGAGCTCAAATGTATGGTTTACTGGAGTAGAGTTAACTGCAAGGTTTTCAAGTAGGTTCTGAGTCAGTCGCCAAGAATGGAAGGTTGTTATGCAAGCCAGAGTTGATAAGAAGAAGGCACCATTGATATTGTGCTTCTATTTGTGTCACAAGTATGGACTGAGGTAGATGTACTGAGGAAAGGATATTTCAAAGTGAGGGAGAAAATAATCCTTAAGCTTGAAGGGTGACACTACCAGAGGTGATAGAAGATAGAATAAATATGTTAGTTGAAATTATGCAACAATGATCTGTAAGTATATGGATAGAGAAAATGAAAGTTGAGGTGATTGGGTTATTGGTGATGAATATTAATGAATAAATAAAAACAGGGGCCACAGTAGTATACTGGGGATCTTTAATGGCTCTTATTCTGGAGCTTGACTTTTTGACCTGTATAGGTGGTTAATTCAGAACCTTTAATCATAATTATTAAAGGGATTATTGCCCAAAAATAACATGTAGAAATATGTGGTGGAGTGGCAGAGCCTTGTAGCAAAACAGCCACAGCAGAGAGGAGATAACTTACTTTCTGGTTTAGTATTATCTTCCTTAGGTACCTGAAACAATTTATCCTGCACATTTTTAAGCCTGTTTCTGGAGTTGTATGAATTTTAGAAGCATAAATGAATTTATGAAGATTTTGGAACAGGAAACAATTTATCAGACTAAAGCCATAAATCACTTAATTATCTCTAGTAGGTACTTGAACACTTTGGAATGGTTTCTGTATGTATATGTAACTGTGTCTGTGGTCTAAAAATCACCAAAGGTGTCCTTATTCATACCTATTGGGTGCCAGAATGTCCTTCTGAGGGCTATAGGGGCCAAAGGGGAAAGGTGCGAAGGCTAGCAGGGTACCCAGTGGTGGCCCAGCATGTATTCTGGGTGCTGTAGCACAGGTGGAAGCTAGATCAGCATGGTATGTGAGCTATTTCCAATATGAATTAATACTTTGATTGGAAAAAGTGCTCAATTGTGCTCTTATGTCACTTCAGTTAAAGATATCATGGGAATTTTATAGATTTACTGTATACTATTATTGGTGGAGATTCCACAAACATTTTGTCATCACAAATGACTTGTTTATGTAACTTTGTGTCAGATTGCTACTTACACAGAGAAACCTTTCAAAGGGGACAAAAATAATATAAATAAAAAAATCAATTCATAAGTTAAAGAAGGAGTGGAAAATACATAAATATCAATGCAGAATTGGATTCAAAGGTACAGCACGCAACTTCTAAAACCAATATGCATGCATCATGCATATTTAATGATGAGACTGAAAGATGGAGAATAGTTTTGAACCTCCAAAATTTAACTAAAAATATATTAGATCAGATCATAAAACTGGCAACATAAAGAAAACAATAATATATGTTGTCACAAAAATAAAATTATCAAATCTTTATGGACCAGAAAAAACCCCAAGGATCTCCCATAAAATTTATAAAAAATTATCACAATGATAAGAAAATTACAAAGAATCTCAAATTAACTGCCTTGGATCATTTCCATCAAATAAACACAGTAAACAAATAGGATATGTGTCATAACAGCAAAAAAGGAAATTACCATTAAGACAGATTCTGAAATTAAAAATCACACATAAATACTACAGACACAGGTACAGCTGAGATCCAGAACTAGTAATGCGTGCAAACCCAGCCCTGGCCAGCCTGCTAGCCTTAGACCACTAGTAATACCCTCTCTACATGCCCTGAGAAGGCTTTGTTAACCCCAAAAAGGTATATATACAGTACCCTTTTGGATTTTTTAACCACAGTGAATCTGAGTTATCAATTGAGACCCTTTTCCATCCGTGATCAGGTGCTTATAAGAGATAGGAAAGTGATATATTGCCCTATTAAGATGGTATTATTATCAATTCAACATCCTTACCATTCCCTTGAAAGTAAAATCAACAATCAACCCACCTTTTTTCTGAGACCCTTCAAACTGTGAATTACTGCAGATATCTTGTGAGTAAGTACTCAAAGTATGTTATTTACTCCCTGCTCAGGCGCATGTACTGTTTATCATAGCCATACCCACCATTCCTTTGAGTGTGACCCCTTTCTGTTAAGTAATAAGGAGCCCATTTTCCCAGGTTTTTATATGGTCCAAAGTGATCCCCTGAAGAGAAGTTGCCAAAGAAATAAAGATCCCCATCTTTTATATTCTGTTTACCCTCTTTATAAAATATTGAAAAAATTTTCAACCAAACCATTAAACCTGGCAGTAGCTCTGAATTAATCTGAGCTTTTTACATGTTTATTCTTGGAATATTACTATTCCACCAGTGCATCATTTTCATTAGCCAAAGGGCTGCAAAGTTCCTGTAATCAGGAAGCTGAAAACTGGGGTTCTGGCCAGGAAATATCTCTGAATAATTATTTTGTTAATTTTTTATTGCTTGTACCAGGCATTCTTGCCTAAAATAAGCATAAATACTTATTATAATTATTTCTTTTATTAATTATTTCCAGTGGATCTAAAGACCCTTGGTGAATTAATTCATTATTTATTAGCAATAGAAATATAGTTGGTAGATATTAGGGCATATCAAAGTTAGCAAACCCGCCATCAGAAACCTGTTATAATTATGGCCAGCAATTAGCTTAGGCAAATGAGCAGTATTTAAAGCAAAAGAAATGCTGGACACCTTGTGTCAATAATTGCTAATGGGCTCTCACAATGGCGAAATACGTTGGATGATACTGGTGATGAATTTGATTGGATGATGAATGAATAATGGAAAACAGCAGGGAGAAGAGCTCCTTAAGTACAAAAGATTGGCCTCTTGTAAGCCCATGATACAACAAGCTAAAAGGCAAATTTTCCGCCCCAAAAATGCTCTACAGGCTCTTCAGGCATTGTTACTTGGTTTGGGCTACATCAGCCCGCATGGCATCAGGCCCTGTACCCTTAAAACCAGTCTATTCCAGTCATTTCTGGTTTTTCTACCGTAATGGGGCTTAACCATCCCCTTAGCTGTTCAAAAACCTGGCCAGTTGTCTGTCACAAAAGGCCCTGTTATCTCACATGCTGTCTGGTTGCCTCATGCAACCAGCCCCTGGCCATACAAATGGCCAGGTTGGACCCAGGACACAAGTGAGTCCGGTTTCAGAATTACCTGGGGGGGGGGTGTGACCGGCCGACATGCCATCCCCCCCTCTTTCTCACAGATCCCTGGAGGGGGCGGTCAAATGCCCCTACCAGGGCCCTGGGGGTCAATACCCCAGGGTGTTGTCCTAGGAAAGTGGGCTGGGGGGTGGTCAAATCCCATCAGCCCTGTTGCTCCTTCTGTGAATAAACTCCAGAGTCTCTTTATTGCAGTTCAACATATATATATGTATAGATAGCTCTTGTAATAGTAAACTTTGGTTGAAAAGAAAGAAGAAGGAAGAGCAGTCACGGGTTGAGTACTGAGATAACAGAGAGCGTGTACAAATACGAGATTATTGACGAGAAGGAAACAGAAATGGAGTGACAGAAATGAGACTTGAGTTATCACCTTGGTCGAGTGCACTACTAGTGGTCTTGGCAGATTGATTGTAGGAGGAGAGGTTTTGAGTAGTTGCTCCTCCTTGATTCTGATGGGATGCCAGAGATGAGTTTGTTTGCTGTACCGGGCTTCAGGCTGACTGCTTGAGGATGACGAGGAAGGTGGTTGGGTGAGGGACAATTATCAAAGTGACGGAGGGAGTTGACGTGAGAGGATGTGGGGGAACACTTGTTGGGCTGACATCAGGATTGCGGCCTGGTGGGGAACTGAGTACACTCGCGGAGCCGGTTGGTATGGCTGCGCGCGGGAGCTGCAGGATCTTTAGTTGACACTCCTCCTAGATTCCGCGGCGGTGAGGTGTAATTGAAGTCTGGCCTGGATTACCTTGACGTAACCGAGCGGTTTTGTAAGGATATTGGCGATCATCTTGTCCGTTGGCGTATGTTTGACAGAGATTAGTGATTTCAATACCAGGTCTCTGATGTACTGAAATCTTATCTCAATGTGGCGGGAGTTCAGATTCAATTGGGCTTCTTTGCTTATGAAATTGGCCCCTTGGTTGTTGTTCATTATCTTTGGTTTTGAGATTGAGATCCCAAGACCAATGATGAGGGTGGACAACCATCTGATTTGTTTGGCACAAAGATTTATTGCTACAAAATCCGCCTCCGTCGTGGACTGAGCAACTATGGGCTGTTTCTTGGTAGTCCAACTGATCAGGTTACCGTATAATGTAACTACATATCCAGAGGTTGACTTCTGCGAGTTGATCAATTGACCGTAGTTGGCATCTGCCCAGACGCATAGTTGATCTTGAGGATCGGTGGATTTGGTGAACAGGATCCCAGTGGAGGTGGTTCCTCTCAGGTATCTGAACCGCGCAAAGCGGATAATGGAAGCGCAGCGCGCTTCGCGCGGCGCGCGCGCGGGTAAAGAATGGTTTGGATGAGCCTGAGGATAAGTTGTTCAGCCGGGCAGTACGTTTGCGCAACAGTTTATGGATTGAGGTCTTAAGGGGGCCAGGGTGTCCAGGATGGGGCACCACACCGGGGTCATTGGGCCCAGCTCCACAGCTCTGACAGCCGGCCGCCACCCAGCGGGAAAGCCGCGACCGGGGAGGGGGGACTCCATTTTGAGTCCCTCTGCCCCCTACAAGGGCCCTGCACGGACTGTTGGGCCCCATAAACAGGCAAAAAGAAGAAACAGCGGCCTTGAGAGGGCCTTGACGTGGGTGGCAGCCCCAAATGGGCTGCGACACAGGAAGCAGCCCCAATGGGCTGCCCCAAGCCCAAAAAGTGAGTTTAACATACTTTGGCAGGCCAGCCCGTCTGGCCAAGGATGTCCAAAATAAACCTTGGGCCCAATTATGCCCATACAAGCCCATCTGGCTGTATTTGCCCATATCCCCCACTGGGCCCATTAGGGCCCATGTACCAATAGGACTGTTTCACGCTTTTTGAGGCAAGTTTCCCCAAATCAGTGACATCCACACAGGCACGTATGGTCCGTGTGTGCATGCAATGGGCCGCAGAGGCCCACATGTGCATCCCATTTGGATTACAATTATATGTAGCACACGCGTAAGTGCATACTTATTTTAACACACCCCCTTAATCCAAAAGGGGTGAATTGCTGATACCTTCTTGGACATCCATGACACCAGATTCTTACCTAAGAAGAACACAAAAACACTTGTTGATTCACTAGTTTTACCATCTGCCCAACTTGCATTTGAATAACCAATCAAATCAACGTTTGCTGACTTTGTAAACAATGGTCCCAGACTGTGCATTCCTTTAAGATACCGCATAACTCTCTTGATCACTGACCAATGCCTCATGCTTGGCTTCTCTAAGTGTTGCCATAAGACACCAATTTCAAAGGCAATATTGGGTTTTGTATAATTCCCAAAATAATTAAGCAATCCAATAGCTGACCTGTAGTTGTTCCAAGATTGAACAAACTTCAGATACTCCTCATCTGTAGACTTCTCTAAACAAATGTTTGACTGCATGGGAGTACCAAACTCCTTTGCATCCTTTGAGCCATATTGCTTAAGAAGAGCTGCCACGTAGTGACTCTGGTCTAACTTCATACCATTCTTGCTCTTACTGACCTTCATTCTTAGCACCTGTTGTGCCAGACCAAGATCTTTTATCTTGAATTCCTTTTTGAGTGTCTCCATGAATCTCTCTTTACCATTCCCAATAATGATAATTTCATCAAACCATACAAGCAAAATTACATCCTTCCTCACAAAAAAACAAGGTTTGGCCTCAAATGTCTCAAAACCAATCTGTCTCAGTTTCTCACTCATGGTATTATACCACAACCTAGCTGCTTGCTTCAATCCATACAGGGATCTGCACAGCTTGAGGACATATTCCCATTTATCTGCTGAAAGAAAACTTCTAACACAGATTTTCTTCATGGTTTCTGGTTTAGTATCTACTAACCATTTGTAAAAAACATCAGGAATTGACTTATAAACAGTCTCTTCCTCTCCAAGTTTTGCATTCAAGTATGCTGTTACAAAATGAGCTTGTCTCATTTCTTCACCCAACTCCACTGCCATAGCAATGATGTACCTCAAGGTGAACGGCCTTCCAGTTGGTGAGAAAGTTTCTTGGTAATCTATACCCTCTCTCTGCTTGAAGCCCTGTGAAATGCATCTAGCTTTGAACCTCTTCAAAATGCCATTTGTGTCAAACTTCTTGTTTAACACCAATATATGTTGGTATTTGTTTCATTTCATCTTCACTAAATCTGCTGTGCTCTATTTCTTTCTGTCAACAAGTGTCTCACTCTGCTGCTTTAGCCATGTCATGTCTGCTGTTCTATCCTTTCTTCTTTCTTTTCTTAAGCTGTCACCTGTTCTCTTGTCTTTCTCTGGTTCTCATGGGTTCCACAGCACTCTGTTGTGACTAACATGACCTGAACGCGGGCGCGGGATTCTCACTCTCACCTGTCACCTACTCCCACACCCGGGTACAACCGCTTCCACTGGACCAAATCTGCCTGAGGCCTACATTCCTTATCAGCTGCTCCTTTGTTTTTCTCCATCTGATCCAATTTATTCAATACTCTCAACCAACTCCAGTTAGATCGATCTACGACTCAACTTCGTTCATCAGATCACCTTTGGATCAACTCTCAAGTAGGTATTTGGATATTCTTCAACTCAATCTCAGGACTGTATAAGCTGATGGGCTCCTTCTGGATCAGCAAGATATCTTGGGTCATTAGTGTGATAAGCTACCGCCATAATACTCTACTCAGTCCTCTCAAGGGCCATTACCCTGCTTGTAGAGTTTCAGCTCCTGTTTGTTTCCTTCCATTGTTTCCTGTCTTAGTGTCTATTTGGATCTTGGCTGTTCCTTTCTGATTCTATTTTTCATGTGCAATCTCAACAGCCTGGTCCAGGTTTCCCAAGTTCTCTTTTTATTTTACAATATATACCCACAATGGTCTTTTCTTTTGGAACAGAATCCCGCTTAACCACTTCAAAGACACTATTATTTTCTAGAGAATCAAATTCCTCAAGAATAGCACTCTTCCAGTTGTCTCTCTCATCAGAATTCATAGCTCTGCCAAAGCTATTTGGGTTAACCCTGTTACCCATTTCTGAACTCAACTCCAGGACTTCATTGAGCATACACTGTTCCTGAAATGTATCTTCCTCATATCCTGCAGAAGCATAATGGGACTTCCATTCCCCGTACCTATCAACTGGCACTCTAAACCTTCCACTCCTTCTAACTGGAGGTGGAGGCTCATCAGGTTTCAATTTAAGGACTCCCCTGAAGCAGGCACTAAATCCTCTGGTGGCACGTCTGCCAACTCTTCATCTTCTGGAACCACATGTTCCTCAGCCTTTGCTGGTGAAATAGGTGCTAATTCTATTTCTTGCTGTGACTTATTTGTTACAACATCTTCACTCCTTTTGAGTGGAAAGGTACTTTCATCAAATTTTACATCTCTACTACAGATAACCTTTCTTTTACCTGGAAAATAGATCCTATACAATTTAATTATGAAATCATAGCCTACAAGTGCCCCTGTTCTGGCTCTAGCATCTAATTTTCCAACCATCTCATTATGGTGGATATATAATACACCAAGCAACCAATTATTCTTAGGTGTGATGTTTTGGGGTACAACTTCCAAAACTGATAATGAGGACTCTTCCCATTAACGCTTACAATTTTGTGCAACAGACAGACTGTACACATCAACTCAGCCCATAAGAAAATTGGTAGACCAGATTGAGACATAATAGTTCTGACTTTGTCCAGTAAAGTCCTATTCATTCTCTCAACTATTCAATTATTCTGTGGAGTACTTGCAGTAGTGATTATTTGAATGATACCATAATCTTTCAATAAACTCTCAAACTCTTTACTCACAAATGAACCACCTCCATTGGTAATAACCCTCTTGATCTACTTCATTAGACCATTCTGTTTCCAGACTTTGAAGATTACAGAAACCGCCTCTGTGGTCTGATCCTTAGATCAAATTGGTTTAAACCAAACATAATTAGTTGCAGCATTGACTAAATTGATGAAGTATCTTACCCCACCAAGGCAATCAGGTGTGAATAGCCTTGCCAAATCAATTGAAAATTCCTCTCTAGGAACATCATTTCAATCTCTACTCTTAGAGAACAAATTCCTAGTCTTAGACCCCAAGGTACAACTCTCACAGTTGCTGTTGTTTACCGTATGGCCACTTCTATAGTGAGCAAAAGTGCTCAAAGCTGATATTTTGAAAAAGCTTTCACAAAAAAGCTTGTTCCAAACCTTCCCACTAAGAACAGTTCTCCCATTCATATCAATAACAAACCTATCTTCTTTAAGATAAAAAATCTGGAAACCTTTTTTCCACAACACTCCAAGGGACACAAGGTTATAAGGCAACTCTGGTACATAGAACAATTTCTCAAAAGAAATTTTGAAACACAAGTGATTTGCAAGAATAAGTTTTTCAATTCCCTTAATCTGAACTGTCCTGCCTTTCTGACCAATATTTACAACTCCATCATAATCAATAAGATTTGAAAATAAATTTGGTTCAAAGAACATGTGATCTGTAAAACCACAATCACTCAAAACAAGAAAATCCCCCTTCAATCCTCCTAATAGGAAAGCAGCTTTATCAGTCACTGAAAAGTTCTCATCTTTGAGGTTAAGATTACTCACTTCATAATCAATCAAGTCCATTTCTTGATCCTAATCAATTTTGGCCTTCTTGTTGGGACCTTCTTCCACAACAACCTCTTCCATTGGACCATCCAAAACCACCATTGAAACGTTTTCTTTAGTGAGATTGACCTCCTTGTCATTCCATTTGGAATTCTTCCTCTTCTTTGCCTCCTTGAAATCCTTAGCACAATTTGCCTTATTCTGACAATTATAGCATAAGACCTTGGACAAATCCTTTTTTTCCTTCTTGCATGATTTTCAAGTCTTTCCAACAAGGGCTGTTCCAGAGACCCCCTTCATCTTGAACTGAAGATCATCCTTCTTTATACTCTTCAGCACATTCTCCTCCCCAGGAAGAGGATCCAATTGAGAAATAATTCTGACTAAAGAATCAAACTCCTTTGGTAGCTTCTGAAGGATTAAGAGTGACAAACACTCAGGATCCATGTTAAGTCCAGATGACTTAAACTTGGCTATGCTAGACCTAGCCTCAGCAACAAACTGCTTACAATTTGAATATTTTACCTTGAATATTTTATTGAAATGTATACCCTTCTGGTAAACAGAATAACCAGCATATTGGGACTCAAGCAACATCCAAAGTAAGCTGCCCCTCCTTCTCTCATCTTCCCTAAGAGTATCAGCAACCCATGTCACATGATTCTCATCAAGATGCCTAAGGATGAGATGATAAGACTTTTTCTCCACTTCTGAACTGATCAAAGTGTCATCTGCATCCATTATCTCCCCACAACAGATGTTGTCAATCTCACTATCAATAAGTACAGCCCAAGCATTATGATTCTGACTGTTCAGAACTATCTTGGTGGAGCTAAAATCAGGGATATAGGAAATCTTCTTGGAAAACTTGAGGTCTTTGAGGTTCTTCAGAGTAAGGAACAAGGGTCTAGATGGCTTGGAAGTAATGATGGTGTTGGTACTGATAATGTGTTATAATTATGGCCAGCAATTAGCTTAGGAAAACAAGCAGTATTTGAATCAGAAGAAATGCTGTAAAACTTGTTTCAAAAATTGCTAATGGGCTCTCACAATGGGGCAATATGTTGAATGATATTGGGGATGAATGTGATTGGATGATGAACAAATGATGGAAAACAGCAGGGAGAAGAGCTCCTGAAGTAAAAAAGATTGGCTTCTTATGAGCCCATGATACAACAAGCAAAAAGGCAATTTTTTTCCCAAAAAGTTTTCTACAGGCTCTTCAGGCCTTTTTACTTGGTTTGAGCTGCATCAGCCTGCATGGCGTCAGTCCCTGTAGCCTTACAACCAGCCCATTCCGGTCATTTCTGGTTTTTCCACCGTAATGGGGCTGAACCAACCCCTTAGCTGTTCAAAATCCTGGCTGGTTGTCTGTTACAAATGGCCCTGTTACCTCACATGCTGGCTGGTTGCCTCATGCAACCAGCCCCTGGCCATAAAAATGGCCAGGTGGGACCCAGGACACACCTTGGTCCCGTTTCAGACTCACCTGGGGGGGTGTGACCGGCGGACATGCCATCCCCCCCTCTTTCTCACAGATCCCTGCAGGGGCCGTTCAAATCCCCTTACCAGGGCCGTGGGGGTCAATACCCCCAGGGTGTATTCATAGGTAAGTGGGCTGGGGGGTGGTCAAATCCCCTCAGCCCTGTTGCTCCTCCCCCTTGGTAAAGGGGGGGGGGGAAAGAACCCCTATTGTTCAATGGTGGGAGGGTGATAAAGTCCCCCCCACCTCTGGTTGCCTTGTTGCGGCCAGCCTACCCACAGACATTTGATGGAAGGGTGATGAGGTCCCCCCCACCCTGACCAGTTGCCTCTTGCAACCGGTTGCTGGCTGGTTCAACCCAGCCAGCCCTCCTCCTCCCCCTTGCAATGGCAAGCAAGGGGAGGGGGAGGATCTGGGGCCATTGGCCCCAGCTCTGCAGCTCCAACATCCGGCCGCTGTGGTGTCAATATATAGCCTTGGATTGGGAACTGCGTCGCGGCCTGTGCGCTCAGCATCTGGTAGGTCGGGGCTCAGCAGTTGGGGTGCGCGCGTTCTCAGCAGCGGCCGCTGCGGGCTCAGCAGTGGACGCGGCGGGATCGAGCACGCGACTGCAGGCCGGGCCTGACTAAGGGAGGCGGGCCGCGACCCGCTTGGATGTCCAACCCAGGGATGGAGCCGGGCCGATCAGGTTCTCGGGCGGTTAGTTAGGGAAGGAAAGGACGGAGCGATCGCGGGGCTATACCCGTGGACAGCCGCGCGCAAGCGCGGGCCGGCTACGGGACTAGGAAATTCACGACGGCGTGTCGGGCGGATACGGGAAATCGCGGTGAACTTCAAGAAGCGCGCGGAGGAGGGCCGCGCCGCGGGGACGAACCGGATGCGTGTAATGGCAGGCAAGCAAGCGGAATAGGACACGGATAGGGTATGGGTTGGGGGATGGGTCAGGGTTCTGGGTCTAGGGTTCCTTCTTCATGGTTGCCAGTCTGTCTTTGTGCTTGTACTTAGGTTAGGGTTGAGGGGGAGGGCTCAAATACCTTTCCCTCGACTCCGAGTTGTATGGGGAGCATGGTTTTCATTGTATCATCAGGAGGCGGGGAGCGGACTTAGGAAAACAGAATCCCTTCTCTCTTCTCTCCTTTCCTCTTGAACGGCTGCATCCAATCTCCTTACAGACGCTTTGATCAATAACTTTCGGAACTCGAGGACGACTTCAGGGGGGTTGCTCTCTAAAGTTTCCACATCTGGGGGTCTGGCCGGGAACAATCTTTCGTCAAAGTCTCTTGAAGGTACTCACAGATGCTACCAACAGCCGCTTATCTTCCTTCCTCCTCCAACGGCTTCCGCGCTACTCCATGGATTTACCCGCATATTAGACTCAACATTGCGGAGGTGGAGCGATTCATCTCACGTTATGAAACAATCGCCGACTCTGAAGGCGTTTTGGATTTTGAGAAGGTGCGCCATGTCGTCCTGTTCATCGAGGACGCGGAAGCGCGTCGGGAAGTGGAGGAGATGGGAGGATACCTGAACCTGGATTGGCCGGAACTGAAGGAGGACATGCTGGCAAGATGGGGGAGGCACGGTTCTTGCTTTCGGAAGGACGATCTCAAGCCATCCGCGGAATGGGGTTATCAGGCAGGCGCGCGCGACGGGACCCAGATGCAAGCAGAGGTGGACCACGCGGAACCGGAGTACTACAGGGCAGAGTATGTTCCGGCCCCACCACCGGCAACCATCTCTTGGGCTAGCAAACTTACGGAGGTGGCAAGGGGCCTTGAGGCCTATCTGGAGAGTATTCAGTCCCCCAGCACTTCTGCGCCCCGCGTGTACGCAAATGGGGAGGACAACAACCGTTGGCGGACGGGACAAAGGGACTGGACAGCGGATTCAAACGCGGAATTGGTTTCCCCAGGGGGGGCTAAGAACGTGTTGGGGAAGCGGGATTCGATGGAACCGGTGCCGCCTACTGACAGGAAGCGGGTGAGGACAACGGAACGGGAAATTGATGCTCCGTGCGGACTGGGAATTGGCAAGCGGAGGACGGATCTTGCGAAGAAGGTACACGCGGCGGCGGAAGAGATGGACCACACGTTGGAGAATCGCGACCCGAGCCAGACCTCTTTGACGGCGGAGAGCGCGCATTTGGAAAGGGTAGTGGCAGCAACGGAAAGGACGGGCGCGCGTGGAAGCAACGGTGATGGTGGGGGGACAAGACACAAGAGTCGGACGGCAAACCCGATCGATCCGAGGCCGGCAGAGGCGGGGTGCGTGTTGGGGAAGCGGGTATTGGCGGGACCGGTTCAGTCTAACGGCGGGAAGCGAGCAAGGACAAAGCGAGAAGAGGATACTCCGCGCGGTTCAAGAGTTGGTGAACGACGGATAAATCTGATGGGAGGTGGGGGACAAGCGGTGGTGGGAGCAGGTCATGTGTCGGGCGATCGTAACCAAGGCGAGACCCTTTCGAAGGCGGAGGAGACGGACGCCAAACGGGAAAGGGAAGCGCGCCGGGGCAGAGAATCGGACGGATCAGGCACCGACGGCATGGTTTGGAGGAATGCAGGGAGATCGGGCGACGGACGTGACCCTCATGGCATTGGCTGAAGCCATCAGCTGGGGACAGCAGCTAAGTTTGGGGGGGGGAACTGGAGGATAGGGCGCGGGCGCGGCGATGGTATATATAAAAAAAAAAAAAAAAAAAAAAAAAAAAAAAAAAAAAAAAAAAAAAAAAAAAAAGAAGAAATCTTTCACCTTTTCTATCATTTCTGACTCGTCACTTTTTTTTCTTATTTTCTCATTTTTCGGGCGCGGCGCGGATTTTCTCAACCTCGCGGCTTACTTCTCACTCAGGCGCGGACCCGGCTCTCATTCTCGCCTTCACGATGCGCGCGGCGCGGATTTTTCTCGGTAAAACAAATTCGCGTTTGAGACGTGTATTTCTCTCAATGAATAGGGAAACGCGGTACAACAAAAAAAAAAAAGCAGATAAAAGAGGAAAGGGAAAAAGGAAAGGGGAAGAGGGGACGAGGCCAAGGCGCTTAAGCCATCTTCATCATTTCCTCCATTTCCGCCCTCGACGACGCCAGTAGAGCCCAGAATGACGCCAAGAGTTCACTCTGGGATTCCGAGGATTGGGCTCCGGGAGTCGCAAGGTATTGGCGGAGCATCGTAGTCGAACTTTCCGCGAAAACTTTGAAGCTGGCTGCCGGGAGCGCCATCACGACCGGAATCTCCGGGATCTCGGGAGTCGGAGCAGCGGGCAGAGGAGTAGGGCCTCGTGGAGTCGGAGGAGCCGGAGCAGGGGGTGGAGGAGGAGCCGGGGCCGGAGCAGCATGTTGCCTAAGGATTTCGTCGATTCGAGGGTCCCTCGTGCCTTGCGTAACCCGGACGCGATCCGCCCAAAATCGCAATGCCCTCCGATAAGCCGCGAAATCCGGATAGTTATCCTTACGCGGTGGTCCCGCGCTGCGAAGCGGAGAAGAGGAGTCGCGGTCGGAGTTCAGACAAGGACGGCGGGGAGGTGATCCGGGTGGAGTCCACGAGTCCTCCGAGATAGCGTCGTCATCCGAAACCACAAACGGGTCCGGACGAGCCCGCTTGCACGGCCGAGGACGAGAGCCGGATTGGTTGGGGCCACGGGGTATACCCTCGCTAAGCGAGCAGCGGCGGTGTCCGCGGCGGCACGCGGAACAGGCGCGGCGGCCGGACCCAATAGAGCATTCAAGCCCGTTTCGGGCGCAGAAGTCGCAGCGGACCATGATGACGATGGAGTGGAGGGATAGGGATGCGGAGCGGAGTTTAGAGTTGGTAGAGGGGGTAGGGCGCGAAGGACGGCCAAGGTGACAATGGGGAGGATCTCTGGGGACAGAACTCAAGTTGGGGGGGATGTGGTGTCAATATATAGCCTCGGATCGGGAACTGCGTCGCGGCCTGCGCGCTCAGCATCTGGTAGGTCGGGGCTCAGCAGTTGGGGTGCACGCGTTCTCAGCAGCGGCCGCTGCGGGCTCAGCAGTGGACGCGGCGGGATCGAGCACGCGACTGCAGGCCGGGCCTGACTAAGGGAGGCGGGCCGCGACCCGCTTGGATGTCCAACCCAGGGATGGAGCCGGGCCGATCAGGTTCTCGGGCGGTTAGTTAGGGAAGGAAAGGACGGAGCGATCGCGGGGCTATACCCGTGGACAGCTGCGCGCAAGCGCGGGCCGGCTACGGGACTAGGAAATTCACGACGGCGCGTCGGGCGGATACCGGCAATCGCGGTGAACTTCGAGAAGCGCGCGGCGGAGGGCCGCGCCGCGGGGACAAACCGGATGCGTGTAATGGCAGGCAAGCAAGCGGAATAGGACACGGATATGGTATGGGTTGGGGGATGGGTCAGGGTTCTGGGTCTAGGGTTCCTTCTTCATGGTTGCCAGTCTGTCTTTGTGCTTGTACTTAGGTTAGGGTTGAGGGGGAGGGCTCAAATACCTTTCCCTCGACTCCGAGTTGTATGGGGAGCATGGTTTTCATTGTATCATCAGGAGGCGGGGAGCGGACTTAGGAAAACAGAATCCCTTCTCTCTTCTCTCCTTTCCTCTTGAACGGCTGCATCCAATCTCCTTACAGACGCTTTGATCAATAACTTCCGGAACTCGAGGACGACTTCAGGGGGGTTGCTCTCTAAAGTTTCCACACCGCCACCCAGCACCGCAGCCGCAATTGGCTCGACAGCCGCAACCAGGGTGGGCGGACTCCATTTTGAGTCCCTCTTCCCCCTACAAAGTCCCTGAGCAGGCTGTTGGGCCCCATAAATAAGCCAAAAGTGAAAACAGTAGCCCCAAGCAGGCCGTGACATGGGTGGCAGCCCCAAATGGGCTGCAACACAGGCGGCGGCCCCAATGGGCCGCCCCAATCCTGAAAAGTGAGTTTAACATACTTTGGCAGGCCAGCCCGTCTGGCCAAGTATGTCCAAAATAAACCTTGGGCCCAATTATGCCCATACAAGCCCATCTGGCTGTATTTGCCAATATACCCCACCGGGCCTGTTAGGGGCCGTGTACCAATAGGCCTGTTTCACGCTTTTTGAGGCAAGTTTCCCCATATCCTTGACATCCACACAGGCACATATGGTCCGTGTGTGTGTCCAATGGGCCGGAGACGCCCAAATGTGCATCCCATTTTGAGTGAACATACATGTAGCACACGCCTTAGTGCATACGTATTTTAACAAAACCCACCATTTTTAACGGTGGGTTTCTGAAATTGACATACCCCCTAACTGGTGTATTTCAAAATGGAGGGTTTCTTGAAAATGGGGGATTACAAACATCAAATACACCATTAAACCTGCCATTTATGCATCATCATCCATCCACCATCCATCACATCTAAAACACCCATCCACACCAGCAAATCCATAACCGTTGAATCTCCATTGCATCACACACATCTCATCTCCATTGGTTCACATCTCTATTTATTTTTACATCTCAATCTTCACACAAATCCCATAATCATCTCATCACCCCACATCACATCACCATTTTTCTCAATGTGTCCAATCAAACTTCCTGCCAGCAAGTTGAAAAGGCAAAAAAGCTGACTGAACTTTTGCTACTGTTTGACTCCCATTCAGACTATGATTCAGAATCAGATTTGGAATCAACTTGTTTGGCTTTGAATTCTCTGTTGGAAAAGAAATAAATGGTTCCAAGAATACCCACCCTCCACAACCCTATGTATGGAAGGAAAAAACTTCATCTCATCCCCGACTTAAGCTTCCAGAAACTATTCCAAACTTTGTTGCCTTCATTCATGGAACTTTTGGAGATGATTGAAAACAAACACATCTTCCAGAACAATTCTTTGAATCCTCAAAGCAATCCAGCCATCCAACTTGCTGTTGCTCTTTTTAGATTGGTATTAAATGGAAATGGAGAAGCAATCCATCAATTGGAAAATTCATTCTCAGTCTGTTATTGAAGCATTGACTTATACACCAAAAGAGTCATGATTGCTATCCTATCTTTCCATTGCTCAGTCCTTTCTTGGCCTAACAAAGAAGAACGCAAGGAGATATCTCAATTAATGGAGACAAAAGGCTTTCCTGGTTGCATTTGGTTTGTTGATGAAACCACCATCCCCTTGAGTCAAAAACCCAAGCTAGATGGCAACCACTATTTTGATTGCAAAAAAAGGCAACTGATTCATTTATTTTACAATGAATTTGATAATACATTTGATGACACCACTGACCAAATATGTTTCATATTTTTGTTTAGACACTCCGCGGCTCTACAACTTGTTTTTGATAAAAACAAGAAGTTAATATCACTCCATGGTGGCCTTCCAGGTACTTTTCATGATTCATACGTGTTCAATTGGATGCAAATTTCCCAACCACCAGGGAACTACTTTGACCAAGATCAATACCTTCTGGACAATTCAGCTTATGCTAGTGGCAAATATATGGTTCCAGCATACGGAATTTTTCATCTAAAGATCAAGGAAAAACCAGTTTGAACTATAATCTTGCCAAATCACAAGTTTGGATTGAGCATGCCATAGGAGTCCTGAAAGTAAGATGGGCCAGCTTAAGAGAAATTCAAAACCAGCTTCAAAATCCCAAAGACATGAAGTTCCTCATCAACTGGATTATCACTTGTGTCAATCTTTTGGCCAACATCAAAGATGAATGGGAAAAAATATTTGAAGATGATATTCCTGACCCACCTCAAGTCATCCCTGTCTCATCTTGTCCCTCCTCTTCTTCTATGAGAGAGAGGGTTCTTCCTCTCACCCTTGCTTGCTTTGATAAGTGATGTTTTATTTTTAAATAGGTGAAAATTAACTTCAAAGTAAGTTTTTTTTTGGTTTTTCACCCAAGTTTCCAGGCTGAGTTGTTTTTTTTTCTTAGTGGACTTAGAAAAAATCAAAAAAAACCTCCACCTCATAACCCACCACTTTCCAGACCATCCACCTCTCCCCTTCACCTCACCGCTCCAACACTTCCACCTTGACCCACTCACACACTGGTCACCTTCCTTTCTCCTCCTCATCAAACCACCTCCTTCACCTCAGCAACCTTACCAACCTCACCAGCCTCATCAACCTCACCAAGCTCCCCAAAACATCCACCATCCAAATCACCAACAGACTCAATGATTCCCCTTCCCTCATTCTTTTCACATACTAAACCACTCTTGCTTACCTCTCCTTTGAACTCCCCCCAGGTCTTCTCTCCCAGATCCACCTCATCTGCTAAGCCCCTCCCTTTTCTTTCTCCCCCCTTCCTCCTCCCCTCCTTCTCCTGCCTTGCTTGACCAACCGCCACCAATTGATTAGGATTTGATCCACAAATCAAATCCTGATCAAAAAATTGATTTATTAGGAATCAATTTGTTGATTGAAACCAAATCAATTGGTTGATTGATTTGGTTTTGATCAATCAATCAATCAATTTGGTTTTGATCAATCAATCAATAAATTTGGTTTTGATCAATCAATCAATAAATTTGGTTTTGATAAATTGATCAATTGGTTTTGATTGTTTTTATCAATTGATTTATCGCAAATTGATTTCTTGATCAATTGCAATTCAATTGACCAATCAATTTGCTTTTGATTGTTTTGCAATTGATCAAGCTATCTTTTTGCAATCAATCAAGCGATTGATCAAGTGATCAATTGAAAATGTCTCCTCCACCATTTTGTGGAGATTTATTTGGTGCTGAACTCCGCTGTTTTTTTTGTTGTTTTTTATTTTCTTTTATTTTTAGGTGTCTCTGGACTTCACTGCAAGCCAACAGGGTCTTTTTTTAATTGTTTCAGGTGTTCTTTGCCATGGGAGGTATGTTTTTTTTAATTTTAATTTTTTTGATAACTTTCCTTGTAGGTGTGTTGCATGGGTTGCTCATGCCAATTTCTTTTGGGGGGGATTCAGCTTCTGGTATCCCTGGGTTCAAGTCCAGGTTTGGTTTCTTTTTTTTATTCAATCATGTTTCACCAACAATTTCTATTGGACTGACATTTTTTTTTGGAAAAAATTTGACGGCTTTAGGGGAACATCCTATTCTTCTCCCACCCCCTCAAAATGTTACACAAACAATTGAATCCTGCCTTGTTCCTCACCCCAATCTAAGTATAGGATTGGGAGGGAACAAGATGGAAGGAGATGGCTTGAAAAACATACAGAGAGGTGGGAAGAGTAGGGCTGCTCACCAAAAGAGGAATCAAATGAGAGATTCCAAAATATCTTTGGAGGTTTCTGAGGAAGGTATCAATGAAAAGGTGGTCTGGTATGGTTGGAAACCGCGTCCTTTGGATCTTTACCCTTTGGTTGTTGCCAAAAAGAAAAAGAATAGTCAAAACTCCATCGAGGAAGAGTTTGAGCAATCAAAACAAACAATCAAATGGTTCCATTTCTTCCACCGTGGAAAAGTAATTGTCCTTGATTGATCTGATCATCAATCCCTGGTTGCAATAATCAATTTTGTGCCCTTGGATAAACTCTCGGAATGACATAAGAAGGACATCAAATTTGTCACCACTTTTCTAAACCATTCAAAAAAAATTTTCAACCCAGTTGGTTGTTCAAGATGTTGGGTTCAAAAAATGTGGGCAGTTGGGTTGCAAAAATTGATGCACCCTTTGGAGTTATTTGAATGTTATGTAAAGAAATTATCTATTAGATCTTCTCCTCAAGAGTATGCTTTCTCCAACCTTAAGCCTGAAAAAGTTAAGATAAGGTTCAGATGTTAGTTATTATGTTCTTACACGGCTATTCATTTCTTTATTTCTTTTCTTTTTTATTTTCTCTTGTCTCCACTGCTTCATTTTCATATGACACCATCAACAGAGAGCAACCACAAGATAAATAAAGACACTCCAATTTTAGAGCGCTTCAATTCTGAAGAACTTCACCCAGAGTCTCTGTTGCAATCCTTACCGCTGAAGCTCATTGCACCATTCTCTTACAACCAAGCACAATCTCCATAAAACATTCAATCCCCAAATCCAAGCCTCAAAGAAATAGTCAAGCATCAATTGATCTACTACTGGCAGCCAGCTCAAACATCATAAGACATCTGGACCTGACTCAACTTCTCAATCAGTCAAGTAGTTCACTGACCCTTACATAAAGTTTCCTTCAAGGCGCCTTATCCAAATTGATCAGTCAACCTGCTGGCTTTTTCTCTTTCACAACTGGCCATCTTCATGCAACTCTTATCAATCCACTTTAACACAAGTTGTTGACCCTTTTGTTGCCAGTTATTATCCTGTTGGTTTTGTTACTTTGCCTCTCTTTCTCTCAGTGTCTTTCAAAATCAATTCCTTATGTTCTTTTTGAAATCAATTTTAGTCTGGTCTTGGTTACCAATCAAATTCTCATCAAAAGTGTCCCAAATCCTAGGACAAATGTTTTGCAATTTGGCCAAACTTTCCTTTGAAGCTAACCATGATACAATGAAGAACAACAACATCCCCTGTTTCTCTTCTTTGGAATTTGGCTCCAAGTCTACACCTTTTGATTGCTCCCCACACATAACTTTCACCTTGAATTATTTTTACAATTCTCCTCATATTAACACAGGCAACATCTTTGGCTACTCCTTTTTACTTGTGGCTCCAACCAAGAAATTAAATGGTCAACTTATTGAAAATATGGAAAAAGATCAAGTATTTGATGGCCAATTTGATTTTCCTGACCTTGGCTTTGGAATTGCTTTCAAGCAAAAAGGTATAGTAAAAATGGTTTGGGCAGCTAATAAGTACAAGCACTGTACCTTTCCTGCTGTGGACACAGCAACCCATACCATAATGGCCATGTCACTTCAAATTAATAAAACAACTAGAAAAAATTGTACGGACTTGAATAATGGGAAAATTTACTCTAGAGAAAAATTATGAATGAAAAAGATTTGTTTGTTGGTGGGGTTAAGAATACTCTCAAACGTTGTAACCAAAAATAATTTTTTTGTTTTTCTTTCACCCATGCAAGTATATTTACAAGCCCAGCATTCAAGTTATCTGCTGTATCTCATCTACTTTTCTGCTTCTACCAATGCAAGCCAAGGCTTCCAATACCTTATCCTTTTTTTTGGTTGCAAGTTGTTCCCTCTCCTTTTCCAGTTGTGCTTGCTGTCAATCCTTCTCCTTTTCCTCTTTTTGAAACTCTAGCACAGCCTGTTTCAACTTCCACTCAGCATCCCATTTTTGTTGATGGGCCAAAATCTTGGTTTCCTGCTTTTGAACATCCATGGCCAGTTGACGATCCCAATTTTGCTTTTCAAACTCAAGTTTTTTGGATTCAATTTGGGATTTGACTGTTTTTTGCAGGGGAAAATTCATGAGCATGGTTCTGAAAGCAAAGAGATTCAACCAATGGACTTACATGAATCTTGCTTCTCCATGATTTCTTCAAAGCCTGAAAAAGCAGAAGTGTTTCTCCTCTTTTGATGACTTTTGGGGTTGATATTGATGGACATGGAGGCCTTTTGCTTACCCTTGGCCAAGGAGGTTTGATTCTGAAAGTTGTCACTGGTGTTTGAAGGCAATGGGGTTGGCCCCATATGGTTGAGGTTTTGACCATTCTGGAATGGATGAGCCTGTTTTTTTACAATCTGAATCAGTCAGGATTAACAAGACATAAGAGAAAAGAGCTTGGTTTCTTCCTTGAACAGATGGTGAGGGTAATGGAGACTGAGGATTATCTTGTTCTGCATCAGCAACGTTGATGAGATCTGCTAACCCAGGAAGAGAGAAATCAAAAGAAGGAGGGGAGGGGTCCAAGGTATGGTTTGAGACATCAATCAAAGCGGAAGTAGACGTTATTTGAGCTGATTGAGTTTGAATATCCTCCTTGGCATCAGATGGGGGCCACTCCAAGGAAAAGGTTTCTCCAGGATCACCATTACTAGGCACTGAGCATCCCCAGCCAAGTCCTCAGCGTGGACTGAATTGGATTGTTGGTCATCAAAAGCGGCTAAAGGGGTGATGTTGGCCTTCTTTCCTAAGATTTCATCCATTTGAATATAGAAAGTGTTAAAATACGTATGCACTTACGCGTGTGCTATGTATAAGTGTAATCTAAATGGGATGCACACGTAGGCCTCTGCGGCGCATTGGACACACACATGGACCATACGGGCACGTGTTGATGTCATGGATTTGGGTAAACTGGCCTCAAAATGCGTGAAACAGGCCTATTGGTACACGGGCCCTAATAGGACCTGTGGGGGATATGGGAAAATACAGCCATATGGGCTTGTATGGGCATAATTGTGCCCAAGGTTTTATTTTGGACATACTTGGCCAGACAGGCTGGCCCCCCCAAAGTGTGTTTGTCTCATGTTTTGGGCTTGGGGAGGCCCATTGGGGCCGCCACCCGTGTTGCAGCCCGCTTGGGGCTGCTGCCCTTGCCACGGCCTGCTCAGGGCCGCTTGTATCCCTTGGTTTGGCCCATGTGGGGCCTGACGGCCCGGGAGGGGCTGTCGCGGCAACTGAGGGATCCCGCGCGGGCCTGGCCGGTTGCAAACAGCAGCCACCCCCGCAGGAGCAAGGGCCAGCGGCCCGGCTCCCTCCCCCTCCCCTTGCTTGCCATTGCAAGAGGGAGGGATGGCTGGCTGGGTTGAACCAGCCAGCAACCGGCCACAAAGAGGTGTTTGGTCAGGGCAGGGGGGATTTCATCACACCCTTGCCCAGGGGATGACAATGCCGGCTGCAGAGAGAGCAACTAGGGGTGGGGGGGATCTGATCACCCTCCCACCAGCAAAGCAAGAGGAGAGGGGTGCTTTCCCCCCCCTTTACCAAGGGGGAGGAGGGATGGGCTGAGGGGATTTGACCACCCCCAGCCCACTATTCTTGATGACGCCCTGGGGGTATTGACCCCCAGGGCTCCTGGTGAGGGGATTTGACCTCCCTCACCAGGGATTTGAGAGAAAGAGGGGGGGCGGCATTTTGGCTGGTTAAACCCCCCCCCCCCAAGTGAGGTTGAGACCGGACCCAGGTGAGTCCTGGGTCCCACCTGGCCCATATGTGGGGCCATGGGCTGGCTGCATGAGGCAACCAGCCTTTAAGTAAGGAAATAAGATTAACTGGGATGGTTGTAACGGACAACCAGCCAAGGGATTGAAAAGCAAATGGGCTGGTTCAGCCAAGTAACGGTGGAAACACAAGAATGGACCAGAATAGGCTTTTTGTAAGGGTTCAGGGACTGACGCCATGCGGGCTGATGTAGTCCAAACCAAGTAACCAGGTCTGTAGAGCATTTAGAGCTCTTTTGGGGCGGAAACTTTTTTGTTTTGGCTTTTTGTATCATGGGCTCACAAGAGGCAAATTGTTTGTACTTAAGGAGCTCTTCTCCCTGCTGTTTTCCATCAATTCATTCATCATCCAATTGAATTCATCAACAATATCATCCAACGTATTTCCCCATTGTGAGAGACCATCAAGCAATTATTGACACAAGTTGTCCAGCATTTCTTTTGCTTTAATTAATGCTCATTTGCCTAAGAGAATTGCTGGCCATAATTATGACAAAAAGGACAAATGGAGTGCAGCTTATCAACCACCAAGTTGATTCCCTTTTCTTTGTCAGGTCAGTGATACCAAAGCCAGTGGAGATTGACATGAAGTGGGCCTTTTTTGTACTTGGCTCAATAATTCTTGAATTGCACCCTCATCTGTTTGGATGACAAGTCCAGACTACCCTTTGTTTTGTTCTTGAGTTCATTTGCCATGAGGAGATAACTCTTGACCTTAGAGGATGGAGGTTGGCCAACACGTGATTCATTGTCTGTTCCAAAGCAGGAATCACAGTTGGAGGGAATTTTGAGCCAGTTGACCAGTTTCCGCTCTCTGATACCAGGAACCTTGCAGTCCTTTAGCTACAGAGAGTGATAAAAATGCTGGAATGATAATGATAATTATTATTCCAATAATAAATGCTGAGAAGCTCAAATAAATGATTTAATAAGAGCAGTTGCAAGGTTTAATTGGTTTGGTAGTAAATGGTTTTCAATATAATGTAAAAGAGGGGCCACAGTATTATGCTACTGGGGATCTTCACAGACTAGCAACCTCTCTCCAAGGGGCCTCCTTAGGCAGTCTAAGAACCTTGGAATAAATATGGTTGCCTTAGAAAGGACTTATTCCACTAATGGCCAGGCTTAACAGCACAAATGGCCTAGACAGGAAGGGTAACACTCGCTCTGAGCACTTCACCACAAAAATCCTGGAATAATTGGAAGGGTTTCAGAGCAGATGGGGTAGATTTCTTGACTAAACTTCAATGGTTGATTGGTTAATATAGGTAAATAATACTACTGCAGACTAAGTCATAAATCACTTGCTTATCTTCATATAAGCACTTGATTAACCATGACAAGGTGTCTGATTGATAATAAATAATTCCTGGTAACTGATTCTGGAATAATGGATCCAAAGAGGTTTACAAATACCTTTTTGGGGTGATTTTGGTCTTCTCAGGGCATGTAGAGAGGGTTCTGCTCGTCGGCTGAGGCTGGAAAGCCAGTCAGGTCAAGGTCAGCACGTCTAATTGGTGCTGTCAATCAGCTGTCCTTAGCTCTGCTGGATTTCTGTACTATTTTAGCCACAGGATCTGTTAATCTGTTATGGCGTAAATTTGATCATTCTGTACTCATCCTTCATTGGTACTATTGATATTGTTTCAAAGCGTGCAGATGTGGATGTTTACTGATTTTCCATCATCTTCTGATGATGTAGATAATTTTTAATAATTTTCATGAACACTTCTTGTAGTGTTTTGTGGTCTTCAAAGATCAAGATCAGTGATTTACATGGTAGTCCTTGATCTTTGATTTATTATTTAAAAATGTTTAAAACTTAATTTTCATTAATTTTATTTAAGTTTTGATCTTCTTAGATCATTATTAATGCATATGTTCCTTTTTTACATAGACTAGGCAACCCTAACTAGGTTGTAGCTCTTCTGAGCGGTACCTGGTTGTCCAATTAGTCACGACTGATCCAGGCCCGGGGATCAGTTAGTACAGATGCGCGCAGTGTAAGACTCCAAACGGTGCTAAGCCGTGGCAGTTCTGTGGAGGGGAAAGGTTCTGTTTAGGCTGCCCTCCTAGGAGTTACAATAATATATAAATGTAACCGGAATCAAGGTCCAGAACCTTATGGATGGGAAATCAAACTAAGAGAAGAGGATAAGAGTTGTCGGTAGCGATGGAAACAACACTATCTGAGACAAGATGGTGCAGGGAAAGACTTGAACAAATAAGTCAAGGTTTGTTCAGAGTTCAATAGAACAAGGCAGTTGTAAGTAACAACGCCCACAAGCTAATAACTCTGGTCGTCAGCAGCTGATTAGGAAAGATCAACTCAATCCCAACCAACCTCCAGGTTCTCAATGAACCTGCCCAACTCTCCGCAATCAAGCGCTTGAAGGGTACCAGATAACTGTGGGAGGCTGAACAAAACAAAAGCAATTTGTTTATGAAGCTCTAGAAGCAAATCAATAACGAATTTGAGCAAGAATATCCCAACACTTCTCAAGGAACTCAAGAATAGCGTGGCGAAATTCAACCTCAAAGAAGAAGGGAGCTATAACACTCCAGGTTTTAAGCTTAATAAAACCTCTTCAATCAAACGTGATTGGCTCCAGAAAGATGATCAAGGAGAGATCAAGACCAGTATGGTCGGAAAAAGGGATCAGAGTGGTATAACACACTCAAGAATTCAGGCAGACAGGAATTCTTCTTCAACCAGCAAGGCTATTGGTTGGTGATAAGGATCAAGGTCACAAAGGACTGAGTTTGATTATGGAGACTCAAAGGATCAAGGGGCAATCATAGATATACCCGGATAATTTGCTCAGATAAGTGGGGAAGGATGCCCACGGATAAATTGCTTATGATGATGGTCTCATAGAATGATGGGATTCTCTGATGCTCTCATGCTGGGATGATGGACCAAAAGGCAGGGGAGAGCCCCTCCTTATATGGGCAGGAGGCCCTGTTAGACTATATACAACGGATTCTACAAATAGAGCGGAAAAGGGAAGGCAACCATGTGGTCACTCGTGTCGGTCTGTGGATGGGCGCGCGTAACAATACCAGAGTCACCCACCCCTTGTCCGAAGGCGGAAGCGGGTGGGAGAGTCCCAGGAAAGGTGTCGGATGAAGTCCATGAGAGCGCGGATGGGCGGATAGGAAATTGGTTTGAGAAAGTTGAGTAAATCCTGATGGCCTTGAGATCCACGACTGATAGATCAAATGCGATGGGAGGTTTGACGGATCCAAGGATTTGCCAAATGCTTGCGGGTGCGGTCGGGATGGATTCAGTAAATCATGGATGAGCGCCGCGCGACGGTAGCAATGAGGAGATTGGGAGGCGCAAAGACAAAGATGAAGACACGCAACGACAAAGATGAGGACGTGCTATGACAACGGCGGAGATGATAAGCAACACGGATAAAGGACGCGCGACGCGCGCGGATGAAAGGAGCGCGGCGCGGCGCGCGACGCGGATAATGGAAGCGCAGGGCGCGCGGCGCGGCGCGCGCGCGCGGGTAAAGAATGGTTTGGATGAGCCTGAGGATAAGTTGTTCAGCCGGGCGGTACGTTTGCGCAACAGTTTATGGATTGAGGTCTTAAGGCGGCCAGGGTGTCCAGGATGGGGCACCACAGCGGGGTATGATCTGCTGTGTGCGTGGCAGAATCAGCTGCGCGCTGTGGTGTCATTATATAGCCTCGGGTTGGGGACTGCGTCGCGGCCTGCGCGCTCAGCATCTGGTAGGTTAGGCTCAGCAGTTGGGGTGCGCCGGTCCTCAGCAGTAGCCGCTGCGGGTTCAGCAGTAGCCGCTGCGGGCTCAGCAGTGGGCGCGGCGGGATTGAGCACGCGACTGCGGGCCGGGCCTGACTAAGGGAGGCGGGCCGCGACCCGCTTGGATGTCCGACTCATGGATGGAGCTGGGCCGACCAGGTTCTCGGAACGGCTAGTCGGGGGGGAAAAAGCGGGGCGACAGCGGGGCTATATGCGTGGGCAGCCGCGCGCAAGCGCGGGCCGGCCACGGGACGGGAAATCCACGACGACGCGTCGGGTGGATGCGCGCAAGCGCGGTGAATCTTGGGTATCGCGCGGCGGAGGGCCGCGCCACAAAAAGGCGAACCGGATGCGCGTAATGACAGGCGAGCTGGCGGGGGTAGGGTATGGGTATGGGTTGGGGGATGGGTCAGGGTTCTGGGTCTAGGTTTCCTTCTTCATGGTTGTCAGTCTGTCTTTGTGCTTGTGCTTAGGTTAGGGTTGAGGGGGAGGGCTCAAATACCCTTCCCCTCGACTCCGGGTTGTAGGGGGATCTCATGATCCATTGGTCTATATATCTCTCTCTCTCTCTCTCTCTCTCACACTCTCTCTCTCCCTCGGAGTAAAGGAAAGGAAGCATTCTTGGTCTTACAGACGCTAGAACCATTGATCCCGTAACTAGGGACAACTTCGTGAGGATTAACCTCTAAAGTTTCCACATCTGGGGGTCTGGCTGGGAAATTTCGATCCGTTCTCAGTCTCTTGAAGATTTCGCAGAATGCTACCGACAACCACTCCGGGATCCAATGCTCCCCTTCCCTACCCTCCACGCCCGACTCCCGTCTCTGCTGCTCAACCCCCTCCGCCGCCGTCCGCTCATGCTCCTACAGTTAGCGGGTTTGCTCCTCCCTCGGAAGGGTCGTCGGACATGGCGGTAGAGGCCCCTCGCCGCGTTTGGTTGAGGCCGAGGGATTTCCCTCATCTTCGGTTCAGTACTTCGGATGTCGAGCGGTTCCTTTCTAGGTTCAAAGGGATTGCGGACTTGTAGGGCGCGTCGGGCGCAGATAAGGTTCGGACTATCGTGCTGTTCATTACCGAGGAGGAGAAGCTGCGGGACGTGGAAGAAATGGTTGGATACGAGAGGCAAGACTGGGGGAAGTTGAAAAGCGAGATGTTGGCAAGGTGGGGAAAGCGTGAACCTCGGTTTTGGGAAAGTGACTTCGATCGAGCTGCAGAGGAGGCGATCGAGAATGGCGGGGTGCGATTGCGCGAAGGATTAGTGGAATATATGTCAAGGTTCGAGCGAATCTACGGGTACCTTGCAAAGAACGAGGTCGTTGCGGGTCAGACGGGTGCCATGAAGCGGGCTTTCCTGGGGGGTCTCGCGCCCCAGCTCCGTTCCAGGGTGCAACGATACCTGTACGACCACGGCCTGGTTAAGAGGTCGCTGGATGGGAGCGTCGTGATTCTCCCCGATCTTTTGGTTATCCCTCAAGCCGTGGAAAGCGAAATCAATTTGGACGAGCTCATTGGGGATACGGCACGAACGTACCCGTCTTCCTCCAAGAAATCGGTCATGATCTCGGCGCTGGCCCCCAACCAAACTTCGGCCGCGCGGCCGCCGACGCCCTCTCATGCCGGACTTTCCCAGCAGCCTCCGGGACCATCAGTCGGGGAGATAACGGAGATTCTGCGGGACATAAGGGTTTTCCTCAACCGGACACCGGCTCCTGCAGCTCCGGCAGCCACACCGTTTCCGGCGGCTCCTTCTCAACCGCGCGCGGTGCCGCCTCACATGGCGGAGGGGTTCCAGCCCCCTAGCGGATCATCCGGATTGTACGGGTCGCCGCGATGTTCATATTGCGGGGTGAGAGGACACTGGAAGTCAGTTTGTGAGGATCTCACTTGGGACATGGAAAAAGGGCTTGTTCGCGCATCCGGGATGACGTACATATTTCCCACGGGTGAATCGGTGGACCTGACTAAGGACAAGCCGCCACCAATGGTGCAAGTGCGGGAAAGAGCAAAGGCTAAGACCGAGACTGCTCGGGTCTCGCTCGGGATTGTCACCGCGCCCGGAACCTGGGTAGCGCCAAGAGTGGAGGCCGAAGTCAGGGCATTGGCGACGAATGAGCGCATTGCGATGGATGTTGACGGGCAACCAACAGCCTCAAAGCCAGTCGCGCGAGTGCCGATTTCGGACGGGCCGTCCTCTAATCCCGTGGGAAAGAAGAAGGCCGCGGACATCGTCCGGAGGGTAATGGGGAACGACTCACCAATACCCCTGACCCTACGAGAGCTAGCGGCGGTGTCCCCCGCGGTCGTCGACGAGATGGTCCAGGCCTTGAAAGATTGCGGTCAGGGTCGGGTGCCGACAACGGTTCAGCGGGTTAACGTGGCGGAGGAGGAAATGGACCCCGAGCCGTGCCGGTCAAAGTCGGTATCCGTCCCGCTTGCTTATGTCGCGATGACCATCGCCGGGCGGAAGGTGTGGGCGATGGTGGATAGCGGGTCGATGGTCAACCTGCTCCCATCAAGGTTAGTGGACGAGCTCGGTCTGGTGCGGAGGAAGTGTGCGATGGGTCTTCGGGCTTTAAATGGCGGGGAATGCCGCGTGGATGGAGTAGTAGAGGCGGAGGAGGTGGAAGTCGCCAAGGTCTGTAAGCCTCTGTCATTTCTCTCAGTGGAATGCGGAGACGTGATTCTAGGACGGCCATTCATGTTTGGGTTCCGAGCCCAAATGGCCTTCAACGCCGAGGAAGGAACGGAGGCGCTGACCGTTGAAGACTCGCTCGGAGCACGGTTCGAGACGACGATCTGCGATCACGGGAGAGGGAAATGGGTACAGGACCCAATGTCTGGCGGCAACGAAGAGTCCGGCGCGGGGGTTGACCGTAAGGGTTACCCTGCGGAGGATTTTTCCTAGTCGGCCGCGGGAACCGTGCGGAGCAGGCTCCGGCTCAGCACGGGCGGCCGACAGGTGAGGAGCAAGCGGGGGAGGACGCGCGTGGGGCGCAGGTGCCAGAAGTAAGTCCCATTCCTCAGTATGCATCGCCGGAAGGCGCTACGCTTCGAAAACCCTATCATCGTGCCACAGTCGTGAGCAAAGGCGAAAGCCCCGGTCTGGTCATTACTAGGACTTACGACGGCGACGATCGGGTCTGGATGGCGCGGTGTAATGCGGGCAAGTACAAACCGGTAGCGCGGAAAGTCCGGCCGCGGAACGAGCCAATGCCTCAGGGGCTCAACGGACCCTTACGACCGATCGCGTGGTCCCGCGACCCGTGGGAGACGCCCCTTAGGAAGAATGGATGGGTAACGCGGTCGGCGCGAATCACGGACGAGCGGGTGGACGCCCTTAACTTCGGACCGACGGGATGGCTGAGTGCAGAGGAGATGGATCTTCTAGTGTCGGTATTGGTAATGAGGGAGAAGGCGCTTGCTTTTGGACCGGACGAGCGCGGGTTGTTGAGAGGTGAGATTGGGGACCCTTACGTTATTCCCACTGTCCCTCACGAACCGTGGCAAATCAAGCCGATTCCGATCCCCCGTACCGTTCGGGAGCCCTTTCTGGAGCTGGTACGGGAGCGCGTGAGGACGGGGCTTTACGAGCAATCCACGTCAAGCTACTCGATTCCTATCTTCGCGGTTGTTAAGCAGGACGGGAAGTCGCTAAGGATTGTTCACGACCTTCAGAGGCTAAATTCGTTCACTATTTGCGACGCGGGGCTTCCCCCGCGTGTTGAAGAATTTCTGGAGTCAATGGCCGGGTGCGCTTGCTACGGGCTGGTGGACGTGATGGGGGGATATGACCAGCAAGAACTCCACCCTGACTCGCGGCCACTGACGGCGTTTGAAACCGGGCCAGGAAGGATGCAGCTGACGCGGCTACCGCAAGGTGCGACCAACTCAGTGGCGGTATACCAAGCCCAAATGACCTGGATACTACGTGACGACCTTCCGGAAGGCGTGCAGATCTTCATCGACGACGCTGGCATTAAAGGCCCCAGAACGGACTACGAGGGCGCGGTCCTAGAGGATGCACCCGCGATCCGGCGATTCATCTGGGAATACGCGGAGACTCTGGAACAAGTCCTCTTCCGAATTGAGGAGGCAGGCCTTACTGTGTCCGGGAAAAAGTTGGCGGTCTGCGTTCCGGCGCTCGAAGTACTGGGGCATGTCGTGGCCTACGACGGGAGGCGAATAGCGGAGAAGAAGCGGAATAAGGTTCTTGAATGGCCGACCCCTCAAACAGTGTCGCACGTCCTGCAGTTTCTGGGGTTGTGCAGCTACGTCCGCATGTTCATCAAGCGGTTCGCGGAAGTAGCAAGCCCAATGCGGGCATTGACGCGTAAGGGGGCGGAGTGGAAGTGGACCAAGGGATGCAATGCCGCTTTTGCGAAGCTCAAGGAAATCGTGGGGCGCGAAATCGTCCTTTGGGACCTCAATTACGACGCCGGAGGGATACGCCTGGCGGTCGACTCTAGCGAGTTCGGCGCCGGGGGGGTCTTGACACAGGAGGAGGACGGAAAAGATAGGCCGGTGCTCTACGAATCGGTCACCTTTACCGCAACAGAGAGTTGGTATTCGCAGCCGAAGCTGGAGCTGTGCGGTGTCACCAAGATCGTGCGGCGGTTGCAAAACCTTTTGTGGGGCGTGCACTTCAAACTCCTGGTTGACGCGGAGGCCTTGGCGCGAATGATTAACTCACCGACGCTGCCAAACGCGCCCATGACCAGGTGGGTAGCGTTCCTCCAGTTATTCTCCTTTGACGTGGTGCACATCCCAGAAAAGGCGTTCACAATGCCGGACGCGCTGTCGCGGTACCCGCGGGACAACCCATACGAGGGGGCGGAACCTTTGGACGTGGAAGCTCCGTTTGTTCGGGTAGCAAAGACGGAGGCGGCGGTTTGTCTTCCGTTGCGTCAGTCGGGAAGTTACGCGGTCTTGTGCTCTTATTTGCAGGATCTCCGGTTCCCCGAGGGCACGGCGGAAACGGTCACCCGATGGGTGAGGCGAAACGTTCTGAACTTCTTCTTACAGGACGGTCAGTTATGGCGGCGGAGCGGTTCCGTGCCTCTCGTGGTCGCGACTTCTAGGGCGGACCAGGAGGTGATTCTAGGAAGTCTGCACGACAACCTTGGTCATCGGGGTGAGGTCGAGACGCGGAGGAGGGTGAAAGCGAGGTTTTGGTGGCCGGGGGTCGTTCGCACGGTGCGCGACTGGGTGAAGTCGTGCGAGGCCTGCCAACGGCGAAGCTCGAGGCTGCCCAAGGAGGTCGGCCGCCCCACGGGCGAGGACGCGCTGTTCAGGCGCGTTTTGCTGGACGTGGTCCACATCAAGGCGGGTAAGTTTGCGTATTTGCTGGTTGCGCGCGACGATCTGTCTGGGTGGGTGGAAGCGAGGCCCCTGGCGAAACTATCGGCGGAAAAGGTGGCTCACTTTCTGGAAGAAGACTGGTTTGCGCGCTACGGGTCGCTTTGCTTGGTCACCGTCGACGGAGGGGCGGAGTTTTGGGGACGCCTGATGACGCTGGTGCAGAGTTGTGGAGCGAAGTTCGGCCGCGTGACGGAATATTACCCGGAGGGCGCGGGGATGATCAAGCGGGGGCATCAACCAATCAAGGATGCCCTGGTGAAAATGTGCGGCGAGGACGGCAAAAGGTGGCAGGTGGCACTCCCCGCGGTTCTTTTCGCCGATCGGATCTCCGTGAAGCGCTTGACGGGGTATTTGCCTTACGAGTTACTCTACGGGCAGCGGCCCGTGCTTCCCGTGGACATCGAGCTGAACACGTTTTTGGGCGTGGATTGGTGGAAGGTTAAGACGTCGGCGGATCTGATCGAGGCGCGCGCTGAACAGCTCCTTAGGCGTGAGGAGACCTTGGGAAAAGCCGCGGAGCGGTTGAAGAAAACCCGGATGGCGTCAGTCTGCTATTGGGACAAGCGCTGTTCCCATTGGCTCCGGGATCCGCTGCGGAAGGGGGACCTGGTCCTGTTGTATAATCGGAGTCTGGAATCCCAGTGGGGCCGGCTTTTCGCCAACCGGTGGAACGGGCCGTACCGCGTGGCCTCTAAGTTTTTGGGCTGCAGCTACGGGCTTGAGGAATTGGACGGGAAGCCGCTTAAGCGGAAGGCCGCGGCTTCGCACGTGAAACGCTTCTTCGCGCGCGGTTCCACTTCCTTTGACGAGACGGCGAGCGATGATTCGGGGCCCGGGGGCGAGGCGGTCTCAGAGTCGGACGACGGTGCGGATTGTTCGGACAGCAAAGTAGCGGCGCGCAACGCGCAACCCCGGAGAAGTAGGAGGTTGCAGACGGCTGGGGACAGCTGTCAAGCTGGGGGGGGCGCTAGGTGGTTAAAGCTTGATTTGGTGAGGGGGTGTTCTAGCCGGTTCACAGCCGGGACAACTAGACACCCCAGAATGTTCGTTTCCTTATGTTTTGGTTTGGGCTTGGCTTTGGATTGGTACTGGCTATGGTTTATTTATTGCAGGTACGCGGGCGCGGCGTGGTGTCGGGCCCGCAAACGCGAGGACGAGCCCCGCGCACGGATGGCGGGACGAAGAGCTCTGCAAAAAAAAAAAAAAAAAAAAAAAAAAAAAAAGAAAAAAAAAAAAAAAAAAAAAAAAGGGAAAAATGAATGAAATAATAAATATAGGATATTTTCGGGCTGTTTTCTTTTCTTTGTTTGTCTGTTTCTCTCTTGTTTCTTTCTTCAACGGACGTTCGCGACGGTCAGGGATGGTATGGACGCGGATTAAAGCTTAGCTTGGTAAGGGGGTGCTCTAGCCGGTTCACAGCCGGAACGACTAGACACCCCAGAATGTTCGTTCCCATCGCTTCTCCCTTATACTCCCGGTTGTGAGCGCGCGCTGTCGGCGCGGTGTTTGTTTTTTTTTGTAGTACGGGTACGGGGAACTGTGTGGCAGTCCGTCTGGGGCGGTCCAGGTACCTCTTTTGTTGGAATAACTGGTCACTTACGGTCTCTCACAGAGGGAGCGCGCGGACGCGGATCTCAACCTCAACCTCACTCACACTCACTTCTCATGCGGACGCAGACTTCGGCACTCACACTCACTTTCCACCCGGGCGCGCGGACGCGGCCCTTTCTTTTCCTCGCGCAGCAAATGTATTTCTCCAAAGAACGCGGTACAACAATAGGATAAGAAAAGTAGGCGGGAAGGGAGAAAAGGAAGGGGGTGGGGGCGTCTAAGCCATTCGCATCATCTCCTCCATGTCCGCCCTCAATGATGCCAGGAGGGCCCGGTAAGACGCCAAGAACTCGCGCCGGGATTTGGAGGATTGGGCTCCGGGGGTCGCCAGGAAGTTGCGGAGCATCGCGGTTGACCGTTCCGCGAAAGCCTCGAAGCCAGCCGCCGGGAGTGCCATCACGACCGGGATCTCCGGGATCTTGGGGGAGTTGGGGGAAGGTGGTGCTGGTGCTGGGACGGGGCTTGATCCGAGCGGGTGAGGAGGTGATGAGGGGGTCCCTGGGGCATCGCGCGGAGGGCTCGGTCCATCTGGGGGCGATGACGGAACGATGATTGGGGACGGCAGAGGAGGGACCTCGGGGGTAGTAGGCCTCCCATCCGAGACCACTGGTGACGCGGGCGGCGGTGGGGTACCTTGTGGAGCCGGGGCAGAAGGAGCCGGAGTAGGTGCCGGAGGGGGAACCGGGGCTGCAGCAGCGCGACGCCGGAGAATCTCATCGAGTCGCGGGTCCCTCGCGCCTTCCCTCATCCAAACGCGGTCCAACCAGAATCGTACGGCCCTCCGATAGTCGTCAACGGACAAGAAATCCTCCTTCCGCGGCGGTCCTGCGTGGCAAAAGGGGGAAGCCAAGTCGCAACCCTCGCTCGGCGGAGGGCGGCGGGAAGGGGAGCCCGGCGGAGTCCACGAGTCCTCCGAGATGGTGTCGTCGTCCGAAACCACGAAAGGGTCGGGACGAGCCCTTTTGCGCGGCCGGGGGCGGGAACCGAAGTTGGGGGAGCTCGGGGCATGCCATCGCTAAGCAAGCAACGGCGATGGCCGCGACGGCAAGCAACACAGGCGCGTCAACCAGGAGCGATCGAGCACGCCTGCCCGGTCCGGGCGCAGAATTTGCAGGGGAGAATGACGGCGATGAGCGGGGAAGGGGAGTTGGTGGAGTGTGAAAAGAGGAGTGGGTAGGGAGGAGCGGGGTGCGGGTAGTCAAGGTGGCGATGGGAAGGGACCTCTGGGGACAGAACTCAAGTTGGGGGGGGATGTGGTGTCATTATATAGCCTTGGGTCGGGGACTGCGTCGCGGCCTGCGCGCTCAGCATCTGGTAGGTTAGGCTCAGCAGTTGGGGTGCGCCGGTCCTCAGCAGTAGCCGCTGCGGGCTCAGCAGTGGGCGCGGCGGGATCGAGCACGCGACTGCGGGCCGGGCCTGACTAAGGGAGGCGGGCCGCGACCCGCTTGGATGTCCGACTCATGGATGGAGCTGGGCCGACCAGGTTCTCGGAACGGCTAGTCGGGGGAGGAAAAAGCGGGGCGACAGCGGGGCTATATGCATGGGCAGCCGCGTGCAAGCGCGGGCCGGCCACGGGACGGGAAATCCACGACAACGCGTCGGGTGGATGCGCGCAAGCGCGGTGAATCTTGGGTATTGCGCGGCGGAGGGCCGCGCCACAAAAAGGCGAACCGGATGCGCGTAATGACAGGCAAGCTGGCGGGGGTAGGGTATGGGTATGGGTTGGGGGATGGGTCAGGGTTCTGGGTCTAGGTTTCCTTCTTCATGGTTGTCAGTCTGTCTTTGTGCTTGTGCTTAGGTTAGGGTTGAGGGGGAGGGCTCAAATACCCTTCCCCTCGACTCCGGGTTGTAGGGGGATCTCATGATCCATCGGTCTATATATATATCTCTCTCTCTCTCTCTCTCACACTCTCTCTCTCCCTCGGAGTAAAGGAAAGGAAGCATTCTTGGTCTTACAGACACTAGAACCATCGATCCCGTAACTAGGGACAACTTTGTGAGGATTAACCTCCAAAGTTTCCACAGCGCGGGTCTCTAGTACGCAGGAACCTGCTGCTACTAGTACATAGGGTTATGTAATGATGCGGGGCTGCGCGCGGGAATTGTGACATAACACATTTCCGCGTGTAACTCCTAAAATATACACAACACCTCAATTCTGAGTGAATTTTAGGTTTAAACCCTATTCGTGACAATACGTGTGAAATATTAGAATGGCCAAAAAGTGCCATACAGGTGTCGTAATTTTTAGTACTTTTCTTTTTAATTATTTTAAAAATATAAGGACTTGGAATTCAAGGGTGGGGTCAGTGAGTGACCCTACCTAATTTTGGTTGAGGAATCCATTCCTGTAATAATATTTACGGATCTCTCACTACTTACTGTTTTAATTGAGGTATTCTTATTTTTCATAGTTTTTGTTACTATTTGACAGTTTTGCTCTGTACGTAGTAGCAAGCTGACAACCAGGATGATGTGATCAGCTCTCTTGAGCTGAGTTGATCCCTTGGAAGCTAATGGGGGAGGATTTTTTTAGCCCTTGGAAGCTGATGGGGGAGGATTCTTTGAGCCCTTGGAAGCTGATGGGGGAGGAATGTTTGTTGTGGAGCTCCTTGGCAATTTTTGCTTTGGTGTGTTGGAGTTTTGTGTGGACTTGCGGGGGGAGGTTTGCTGAGGGGCCATTTGGAAAGAGTAAGGGCAATAAGTTGATGAGAGGTATATAGTGAAAGAAAGATAAAGTGATGAAAGATATGAAGTAATGAGAGCAATAAAGTGAAAAGAGCAATAAAACAATGATTGGAATCTTTGGATGAGGTTGGAGGTAGAGTGATGAGAGCAATGAAGCAATGAGAGCAATGAAGAAATGAGAGCAATAAATAAATGAGAGCAATGAACCAATGAGAGCAATGAAGCAATGACAGCAATGAAGCAATGAGAGCAATGAAGCAATGAGAGCAATGAAGCAATGAAAGCAATAAATTGGTGATTGATGAAGTGATGAGGGTGATAAATTGATGAGAGTGATGATGAGAGTGATAAAGTGATGAGAGTGGTGAATCTTTTTATGATGAGGCTGGAGGTAAAACAATTTTCAAGGATTTCAGAGGTAGAAGGAGGTGGGAAGCCAGGGGTGGATTACGTGGACAGGTGGCAGAAGCCTTTAAATACTTTATTTGAAAAAACCCATTTATTTCATGTTAAATTTGACATGTCTGATGTGAAATAAGTGGGTTTTTTGATTTTTAATGGCGGGTTTGAAATGGCAGGTTTGGTGCAAAAAAATCATTAAAAATGGTGTGTTTTTTTAACTTTGATACGCCCTATTTGGTAGATAATATTGGTAGTATTCAATTTATTTATAATGATTTTAAATTGATTCAATTTTATTTGATTGATGAATGAATGAATGCAAGGGGAAATACAACCGGTTAGAGGTGGTATTTTATAGACAAGATCTCCTTCACCCGTATGACTAGGTACAAGCTAAGAGGTAAAGGAATAAAACATGCTTTTCTAATTGTTTTATTTGTTTTAACATGGAGTGAAATGAACATGGAACATTCATTTGCTCTGATAGTCTTTTCTATTCATATCTGTATAGGAAATTTCAGAATTAAATACATAAACATTTCTTTTAATTGTTGTTTATAAATTTCATAATTTGTTTTATTTTCTTCATTAGTATGATTTAACCGGGTTTATAGGCTGCTTTTATATTTCTGTGACATAATACACAGAGAATTAATCTTTGATAAATCTTTTATTACTCATCATATTGAGATAATTCTTTTTTCAATCATGGTCAAAATTATCTTTTCTTTAAATTGGTAATAAAATCAATTTTTTATAATGAGTATTTTTCCCTCAACAGGTATTACAATCTCAACCCCCCCCCCCTTAATCCTGTAGGGGAAAACAACCTTATATGTTCAATTTTTTTTCTTTTAAAGAGCTGTTACTTCCTCATGTAATGTTTCTGAAGAGTTATCACTGTCCATGTTGGAGAAATATTTTTGAAGACATTTTTCTGGGTATTTTTTCCAACAGTATGCTTCATAGAGATTCTTTCCTTTGAAATGATTGCAAATATAATTTCTGTTTTTATTTAGGAATAAATCTTTTGGTTTTTCATTTTCAGATGAGATTTTAAATTGAAAATGATCTTTTTCAAGCTTCTTCAAAACATAATGAATTGAATTGATTTCATTTTGATGTGATATATTCCTAACCAAGGATTCCAATTCTCAAGGTGATTTTCTCAAGATCATAATGATCAAAGCTTTCTATTATAGTTTGAAACAAACAAGTCTCAATTTACTAACAGAAGCTCTAATATCTGCAATGAAACTGGTTGTTTCTTGAAATTAAATTTTACTTAACTTAGCAAATGCTAATTTTTGATTGGCAATATCATTGGGCATGTAATTATCATTTAAGAGCTTATAAAGTTCTTGGCCATTCCTCTTAAGTGATGGATCAAGTGTACTCAATAAATAAGCAAGGTTTGCTTCATTCAAGTGTCTTAACATGAGACTATATGAATTTCTATTCAATTGATCCTTGATCTCTGCTTTACTAGTGTCATTGCCAAGTATAAGATGGAAGGCTCCAATGAAATCAAGTTTGGACTCCATCATGGTAGTCCATTTAAAGTAGTTTTCCTCAGTGAGGAACAATCTGCTGTTTAGTCGCGTATTTTCCATTTTTGTTTTGATTTTATTATCATTCAAAATAATACTGAGAAAACATTGGCAAGCAATAAACAGGGTCCAGGGATACAAGCCATGATGTGTGGGGGGAGAAGTGACATGCAATACAAGTGAAAGAAAGACGTAAAATCTGAGAAAAGATGAGCGGCAATGGAAAACAAAAACCCAAGACAGAAGGCGGCAAAGGGCAAGCAGTGAAAATCGGGATGAAAGATATGAGTGGTACAATAAATACAACCAACATGATGGAGGTGACAAAGGTTGAAGAATTCAATATGAGCAATCCAACGGATACAAGCCAGATGGTCCCAAAGCAAACAACTATCTATGAGTTGCGCAAAAAATTGTGGGAAAATGAAAATTGAAACAATTATGGAAAGAAAAACAAGTATGAAAAGAAAATCAAATATAGCCCCCTGGATATGGTAAGGCAATCAAAAAAAAAACAAATATGCAAGTGAGCAATTCAAAACAAAGTATGGCAGAATGGGAAACCAAGACAAGAAAATTAAGAAAATCAATCAAGACCAAATCCAGCAAAAAAGGCCACCAAGAAAGAAACAAGTAAGATGGTCAATAAAACCAAATCAAAACCAATACAGCCAAATCAACACAAGTAAGGCAACCAGAGACCAAATATGGCAATAAGTCACCAAGAATAAAACAACAACAAAAAATATGGCACTTAGCCAACAAGAGACAGTGAAAATTTCAAATAAGACGGCCATATATGGCCATATCAAAAAAAGTACAAATAAGATTGCCGCTAAGACCAAATCAAGGAAATTAATCCAACAAGGTGCTAGGCAGTACTAATATGTATTAGCAATAGCTATATAGTTGGTAGATATTTGGTACATAATATTGGTAGTATTTTATTTATTTAAAATGATTGGTAATTGATTCAATGTTATTCCATTCATGAATGAATGAATGAAAGGGGAAATACAATCGGGTAGAGGGGGTCTTTTATAAAAACAATCTCCCTCACCGGTATGACTATGTAAAAGGTAAGAGGGAAAGGAATAAAACATGATTTTATAATTGGTTTGTTTGTTTTACCATGGAGTGCAATGAACATGAAATTTCATTTGCTCTGATAGTCCTTGTTATTCATATCTGTATAGGAAATTTCAGAATGAAATACATCAAAATTTCTTTTAATTTTTTTTATACATTTCATAATTTGTTTTCTTTTCTTCATTATTATGATGTACCTGGTTTTCTAGGCTGTTTTCCTATTTCTGTGCATAATTCACAGAGATTGAATCTTTGATAAGTCTTTTATTACTCAACATATTGAGATGATTTTTTTTCCATCATGATCCAAATTATCTTCTCTTTCGATTGGTAATAAAATCAATTTGTTGCAATGAGGTTTTCTCCCTCAACAGGGATAAAAATCTCAACATTATTATCCTAGTCTTCTTAAACAAAGAAAAGAAGAAAACCCCTGTAATTTTGTGCCTAATTATTGGGATTCTTTAACCCCTGAAAAAAGGTAGAGTAGAATTCTGCATGAAAAACAAGAAGCGATTAAGGAGAAGGAACTTGAGTTAGAAAGGCTCATTAAAACCAATTATTTACTAAGGCAAAATAAGGAGTGGAAAAGATACAGAAATATTCTCTTTTGCCACAAGAAAAATCATGAAAGTGAGTATTAAAATATTTTTTCTATAAAAATTTATAAAACAAATAAATAAAAAAAACAAAAAATATATATATATCACTTGCATTTTTTTGTATTATTTTTATCCCCTAGTGGAAAAAACCTTTGAATTTGGTGACTGAATTGAGCAAGATTTGCTTGAAGAAGCCCAAAATCTTTAATCCTTGGATTTATCTCAGGAATTCATTGGTGTTGAAATTAGGGTGAGATGCTCCAAGGAAATTTCAGGAGGAAATAAGGAATAGACTCTTATTGCACTAAGAGGAATGGATCCAGGAGTCAAGTGGTGGCACTCAGGTTCAATGTAAGTCAGAATGGATGATGATGAATTGGCTGGACTGGAACGGTTTAACATAGTCTAGATAAAAGCCATTTGTTGAAGACCAACTAGTGGTTCTTTCAAAAAGAAGGATAATGAAAAATCAATGAAAAATAACCAAAGAACAGTCACCTAATCAGTGAAAGACAGTATGCAACAAGGCAGAGACACAACATGCCATAAGCCAGGACATAAAAGCTATCAAAAAGAAGAGTAACAAGCACAATTCAACTGAGGCCTTAATTCAAGATGATTTGGTGATTTAACAAAAATTAAAACTAAGAAAGAGAAACATAAAAAAGGAGGTTTAGAGATAAGAATTCCATTAAAAGAACTAGTGACTCAGGGTTCTATGACTACAAGAGTTTGATCAGTAATGGAAAATCAGACTACTTGAAATGGCATTCTGTCAGACTTCATCATGTCTTAATCTTGAAAAAATCAACCAATAGTAGGGACAACTGATTAGAGATATGAGAGATCATTTTTAACCATTACATACTACTTTTATGAGGCCCAAAATACCCTAGGATAACTTATATTTAAAGTAAGTTTTATTTAACAATTCATTAGTGTTCTAATCAAAAGGAAAGGAAGCAGGACACTACTTTCCAGAATTCCAAAAATTGGTACCCATCAAGAACCTCTTGGAATAACTCAAAATGATGCTTTCAAACCTAATTTAGCTTTGTTACCCTTAAACTTAAACCTAAGTGAGGTTGAAAAACCCATAAAAACTTTATTGATACATTTTTTTTCTTTTTTTTCAAAAATCTTGACATAAACCTAAACAAATTTTTGAATCCTGTTCCAAAAAAGGCACAACCCCCAAGCCAGTGGCAGAGCCCCTTTCTATTGGTTTTTGCACAGAGGAATGCGCACCCATAAGGAAACCAGTTGCAAGCCCAATGAAGGGGCTCAAAACCACAACCCAAGTGTTGCACAAGTTGCCAAAAACAGTAGCTGTGGCAGGAAACTTGACCAACACACTGTTGGAGAGCAGTCCCTTGCTGTGTACCTCATCCCTGGTGGGTACATCTCCAATTATGCCACCCCAGCTGGACCAAGAAAAGGAGGGGAAGATAAAGCAATGATTTCTGGAACACATAAAATACTGGGAACAGTTCAAAGAAGCACAGTCTTAAGGAGAAATGCCAGCTAGGAGGAAGGCCATTTCACTGGCAAAAACTTACCAAATAGCTCTACAAAAGCTGATATCCAGAATAGAAGTAGAAGATAATGTAAAGAACTGGAATACTTGGGATCAGCTAGCTAATTTGAAGTGAAAGGGACCTCAAAAGAAGAGGTCTTCAACCCAACAGAAGAAAAGGAATCCCAAATATTGGGAAAAGATAATATCTCTGGCTCAGATATGGAAGAAAGTGTACTACAAATATGTGCTTTATGCTCTAATTCTTTTACCCTTGTTTTAGCTCATAATTTAAGAGTTCTACAGAGCAATATTTATAACTTTTATGAGAAAATAGACAATTTAAACTTGAAAATTTCTACATAAACCAATCTAAGGATGGAAAAAACAGAAAACAATATATAGAAATAAAACAATTGAAAGAAGCCACAAGTCTGAAGAATTTAACCCTTATCAGACAAATAGATACCACTTATTCTTCTATCCAAGAAGAACTCCTCCTTTAAATCAATTATTTTGAAAAAGACGTTAAAAGGTTTCAACAACCAGCCAACTTGTGTTTCATTTTTGGATCAAAAGCAAGCATTGTAGTTGGATCAAATTTTGAGCCAGTTTAAAAGGATGATGTGATCAGCTCTCTTGAGCTGACTTGAGCCTTTGGAAGCTGATGGGGGAGGCTTGTTTTATGTTCAGTTCCTGGGGTATGTTTTCTTTTGTCCATTGGATTGTTTAGTGGACTTGCGGGGGGTACTTTGCTGAGGGGCCATTTATAAAGAGTAAGAGGGATGAAGGGATGAAGGGCTATGAGAGCATTTAAGTGATGAGAGTGATGAAGTGATGAGGGGATGAGAGTGATGAAGCAATGAAAGTGATGAGGTGATAAGAGTGATGAAGAAATGAAAGTTATGAAGTTATGAGGATAGCAATGAAGCAATGAAATCAGAGTGATGAAGCAAATTATTTATTATTTATTATTTATTATTTATTATTTATTATTTATTATTTATTATTTATTATTTATTATTTATTATTTATTATTTATTATTTATTATTTATTATTTATTATTTATTATTTATTATTTATTATTTATTATTTATTATTTATTATTTATTATTTATTATTTATTATTTATTATTTATTGTTTATTATTTATTATTTATTATTTATTATTTATTATTTATTATTTATTATTTATTATTTATTATTTATTATTTATTATTTATTATTTATTATTTATTATTTATTATTTATTATTTATTATTTATTATTTATTATTTATTATTTATTATTTATTATTTATTATTTATTATTTATTATTTATTATTTATTATTTATTATTTATTATTTATTATTTATTATTTATTATTTATTATTTATTATTTATTATTTATTATTTATTATTTATTATTTATTATTTATTATTTATTATTTATTATTTATTATTTATTATTTATTATTTATTATTTATTATTTATTATTTATTATTTATTATTTATTATTTATTATTTATTATTTATTATTTATTATTTATTATTTATTATTTATTATTTATTATTTATTATTTATTATTTATTATTTATTATTTATTATTTATTATTTATTATTTATTATTTATTATTTATTATTTATTATTTATTATTTATTATTTATTATTTATTATTTATTATTTATTATTTATTATTTATTATTTATTATTTATTATTTATTATTTATTATTTATTATTTATTATTTATTATTTATTATTTATTATTTATTATTTATGATTTATGATTTATGATTTATTATTTAATATTTAATATTTAATATTTATTATTTATTATTAGGGCATATCAAATTTAAGCAAAACTGCCATGTTTTAAAGGCGGGTTTCAACTCAAATTGGCCATTTCAAAACCACCATTGAAAATCAAAAAACCCACTTATTTCCCATCAGAGGTGTAAAAGTGAACTGAAAATAAATGGGTTTTTTCAAATAAAGTATATAAAGGCCTTCAAAAGCTCAACCACGCGTCATTCCACATCATCACCCCTGGCTTCATCCTCCAACCTTATTGGAAAACTTCATCAATCTCATTGCTTCATTGACATACTCATCACTCTCATCACTTCATTGCTATCCTCATTGGTTCATCACTATCATTGCTTCATTTCTATCCTCATAACTTCATCAATCCCATTGATTCATTGCTATCCTCATCACTTCATCACTCTCATTGCTCCATTGCTATCCTCATCACTTCATCTCTCTCATTGCTTCATTTCTATCATCATCACTTCATAAATCTCATTGCTTCATTGCTATCCCCATCACTTCATAAATCTCATTGCTTCATTGCTATCCTCATCACTTCATCGCTCTCATTGCTTCATTGCTATCCTCATCACTTTATCACTCACATTGCTTCATTGCGCTTCATCACTTCATCACTTTCACCTTTCTTTCTCACAGTCATCACTTTATTGCTTTCATCACATCCATCCTTGAATTGCATCATTTCCTAATCACTTCATCCCCCCTTTCATCACATCCTAACTTTCATTGCTTTATTGCTTCATCAATTCATCCCATTTACTCTTTTTAAATGGCCCCTCAGCCACACTCCCCCGCAAGTCCACTCAACCAAAGCAAACATACCCTAGGAACTCAAAATCCAACAATCCTCCCCCATCAGCTTCCAAAGGCTCAAGTCAGCTCAAGAGAGCTGATCACATCATCCTGGTAAACTGGCTCAAAATTCTCTGGAATTAAAATGCTTGTTTTTGATCCAACAATGAAAAACAAGCTGGCCAACCTCCGTCCTCTAAGGTTAATGGTTATCTCCTGATGGCCAATGAAATCAAGAATAAAATCAAAGTTAGTCTGGATCTTTCATCCAAACAAATGGGGGAGAACTATTGAACCAAGTACAAAAAATCCCACTCAATTTCAATCTCTACGATCTTTTGTATCACCAACTGTAATAAAGCCAAGGGAATCAACTTTTTGGTTGATAAGTTGGACTCCATTTGTCCTTTTTATGTTCAAATGGATGAAATCTTTGGAAAGAAGGCCAATATCACCCCTTTAGCTGCTTTTGATGCCCAACAATCAGATTCAGTTGATGCTGAGGACCTGGCTCTTAATGCTTGGCCTAGAAATGATGATCCCCATGAAACCTATGAGTGGCCCCAATCTGATGTGGAGGAGGATATTTGAACAGAATCAACTCCAATCACGTCTAAATCAGCATTGATAAACAATTCAAACCCTTCCTTAGACCCCTCACTTCCTTCTTTGGATTGCTCTCTTCCTGGGGTGGAATAACTTAACCACTTGGCCAATGAAGAGAAAGTTATTCCTGTATCACCACCATTGGAATTGTCTGCTCAAGTAAGGAACCAAGATATTTTCTCTTCTGTCTTGTTAATCCTGAATGATTTAGATTGTACAAAAACAAGCTCATCTGTTCCTGATTGGCCAAATACTCAAGCCAATGAGGCCTCCCACATCCCCTCCAAATGAGAGCAATGACTTTAACACACCAAGTTACTCTGAAAAGGGAAATCAAAAGCCCTCCAATTCCATCAACCTCAACCCTACTAGCCATAAAAAGCAAAGAAACACTTCAAATTTTTTTGGCTTTGACAATCTTGTGGAGAAGCAAGATTCAAGTAATCTCATTGATTGATTTTCCTTGTTTTCAAAATCAAGCTGATTCCTATTACCGTCCTCCAAAAAACAGTAAAATCACAAATTGAATCCAAAAAAATTCAATTTGAAAAGGAGAAGTGGAATTTGCAACTGGCTATGGATTGTCAAAAGTGGAAAGATGAGAGTTTGGCTAAGCAACACAAGTTAGATGCTGAGTTGGAAATCAAACAGGTCAAGCTGGAGTTTCAAAAATAGGAAATGGAGAAGGAATGAAACCAAGACCAAATCCAACAGGAGAGTGAAAGGCTACCCACAGAAAAAAAGATAGGTTCCACAGAAAAAAAAGATAGGTTCCACATAAAAAAAAGATAGGTTATTGGTAGCCATGGAATGTATTGGTAGCAGCAGAAATGTGGTGGATGAAATAAAGTAAATTACTTGATTCATTGGCTTTTAAATATATTTAATTTGATAAAAATTTCAAAAATAAAAACAATCTTTTTTTTTTGATTGCAAAAAAATTTGATATTATTTTCAAAAGTACTAATGAAGAAATCTTTTTTATCTTTATTAATATTTTTCTTCCTAAGTTATATCTTGCCACTTGCCAAGTTGGTGGTAGTGTTTGAGTGTTTTATGTTAATTTTCATGGACATTGTCATCCTGGTATGAGTTTCCAACTCCAAAGCTGGAAAATTACATTGCTTGTACTTATTTTCTGCCCAAACCATTTTTACAATGGCTGTTTGTTTGAAATCTACCAAAAACCCAAGTCAGGGGACACAAATTGGCCATTGGATACTTGATATTCATCCTTGTTCTTGATAATTTGTGAATTCAATTGTTTGGTTGGGACCACCGGTGATAAGGAATAGGAGGAGAAATCACCTTTTTCAATATGGGTAGAGTTATAGAAGGAGTGTGAGGTGAAGTTTATGTGAGGGGATCAATCAAAAGGAGTGAGGCCAGATCCAAATTCCAATGAGGAGAAGGAAGGAATATTTTTGTTCATCATAGCTTCACAGTTGGAATCAAATGCAAGTTTGGCTAATTTTCAAAACATTTGGCCCAATATTTGAATGACCTTGTCAGACCTAAGGTTCAAAAAATAATACTCTTTAGGGGAAAATTTGACAGCATCTTTCTTCAAATATTTTCCAAATAGTTAAGTCCTTGCAAAACCTGAAGACACCCAACAGACATATTTTGAGGTGGCAAATTGCTATCCAAGAATGGAGAGTTTCTATGAAAATAGTTCATAGAGAATGTCTTTTAAATAAGAATGCAGAAGTTTCATCACGATGGTTGCTACCCAATGATATAAATAATCCAGCTTATGACCCAGAAGATACCGTAGATAAATAACCTATAATGGCTGTTTCAATGTGTAATTTAGCACAGAGCTTTTGGGATTCGGTTTTTGAATCTAATTCCAACAACAAGAATAACTCATTATTAATAGAAATTATGCAAGGACCTGGTTGAAGGACTAGATGAAAAATGGAAGCAAAAACTACTTGAAGGCTGGTTAGTGATTTTGGATGGATTATTGTATCATAAGTCAGCCCACTGCTGTTCTGTAGTATTGGTAAAAGATGAACATATACAATTGATGATAATGGAATGCCACAGTAACACCTTTTCAGGAAATCTATCCAAAAAAAAGGACAGCAGATAGAATTAAGAAGATAGCTTGGTGGCCAGGTTGAAGAAATAAAATCTCAGACTACTTTGATTCTTGTGAGAGATGCCAAAAGGCCAACAGATCTACAGGGAAGAGATATTTTCTATTACAGCCCATAGGAGAGCCAAAAGAAAGATTTTTTACTATCAAAATGGACTTTGTGTCTGGACTACCACCAGGAGGAAAAGATTATCACAATTGTGTACTAGAAATAGTTGATTGGTTCTCTAAGAGAGCTAGATTTCTGTCATTTAAAAAAGATAGTTCTGCAATGGATATAGCATTATTATTCTGGAACAGATTTTTCAGTGATTTAGGTTGTCCACAGAACATAATCAGTGAAACAGAAGTTAAATTCACTGCTTAATTTTGGAAGAGCTTATTTGATCTGGTACAAACTAAAACATCTTTCTCAACAGATTACCACCCACAGACTGATGGTCTAGCTGAAAGAATGATACAAACCTTGGAAGAAATGATAAGGAGGTATTTTGCATATGAAATTGACTTAAAAGAAAATGATGGTTATACACATGATTGGGTATCCCTGCTGCCTGCTTTAGAATTTGCCTACAACTCCAGTGAAAATTCTACTACTAATATTTCACCTTTTGAGTTGGAAAGAGGTTGAATTCTGCGCATGCCAAAGGATTTGCTCCTCAGCAAGAGAAATACACTGAATCCAACTTTTGCTTGTTTTAGAGATATGATGCTTAAAGCTGAGAAATTTGCAAGAAAATGTGTCAAAGAAGCAGTAGAATACAAAAAAGGAAGATGGGATAAAATACATAAAGATCACAATATCAAGATTTGAGACATGGTCTTGATTTAAACAATTAACTTTTCTAGCATAGCAGGGAATAGAAAACTTAAGGACTCATTTTTTGGACCATTTTTGTTCAAGGCCTTTCATGGGAAAACCACAGTAGAAGTCATTCTGAGAAAAGGGTTTGACAGGAAGAATCCAACTTTCCCAATCAGTCTGGTAAAGAAGTTTAAACAACCTACTGAGAAATTTACGTTGAGAAAGGCACCTGAAGTTGTGTTCCCACCTTTGCAGCATGATATGGATGATGTAACTAACAGGATATTGAACCATAAAGTCATTATAAAGGATGGTAAAGACATTAGACTTTATCTGGTGAGGTTTAAGAACAAATTAGCTGGTAGTGACTTATGAATGGAGGCTAAGGACATTCAAAAATCTGATGTATAGTATTAAGGAGGTATAGGGCCTCTAAGAGGGCAAAAAATTCCTCTGAAGAGTAATGTTCCTTTGGTGGTAGGGAGTTTCAGCCATGAGACACTTAGAGGTGTCCAAATGTCTGCACACCTCACATGTCTTGTTGGTTTAGTTGTTAAATACTAAGCTTATCTTCCATTATCTGACACCAAGGTCCCTGGCTCAACCCACCATAGATACAAGAATCAATCATGGTGGATAGTTTTAGAGTTATATACTTAATTTTGATAATATTTTATAAGTATGTTTTTATGAGTATTGATTATGGAATTAAAACCTTAATAACATATATTATCAAGATGGGGATCCAACATAAACTTAAATTAAGTTATGAGGACTCAGATTCGTCCCAAATATTGATATATAACTTACCAATAACTTCAATTCTTTTGGGAACAAGTGGTAGTAATTACTTTAAGCCATACTCTCTACTCTGTACAAACAAATTGCATAATTTGAATAATATCCCTCTTTGGGATTCCATCATACTTTAATATACTTTAATGAGCCTTGAGAGCGTCCACTTAGAGGACTCTGAGCTCAATTGTGAAGATTAGACCATTTTATATCATTGCCAAGACTATACATACTTTATATGTATAATATCTGCCAAGGTACTAGGAATTAAGAAGTAAGTACATGCCAAGGCTAACAATTTATGGGTATGTAATCTTTATGGGGTGTTCTAGGAATTCTACACCTTCCTTCTGACTTATGTTAAGTACAAGGATCATTTGTTTACCCTTTGGGTTATGTAATTAGAATCTTTTCACATTGAAAATCCTCCCCAATGAGTACTAGTACTCTAACCCTCATTGGGTATGATTTAATGAGGTTCTGAGCCCTTGAGGACAAAACTAGGGAGAGCCTAGCTCCCCCCTGATAATTTCTAGAGTCCCCTGAGGGCTCCTCTTGCCTTAAAAGAGGAGTTTTTTCACCCTATAGCCCCTTACTCAGTATTTATTTATTATATTATGGATACAAGAATATGACAAGAGTATAGAAGCCAATTAAACTCAATCTCAAGAAGAAGATTGACTGGGGCCTTAAAATTTAGTATTAACATCAAAAACTAAGCAATTACTCAACTCCAAGTTTGCGTGGGAAGTTGTTTGGAGTTGTAACATTTATTGTTACTTTAAAGGGTGTTAGTTCACTTTTGTAAGCAAAACTCCTTTTGGCATTATTCAGTTAAAGCCAGGTCCCTTATTTCTTTATAGATTCAAGGTGTGCCTTACACTCAAAATACTTCATTATTGTTTGAGTTGTGTTGGTCTGTGACAGTTTTACTGTTTTCTTAAGTCAATGACTGATTTAATTATTGTTTTTTATCTTTATTATTGCAGGTTTAACCACAGCAAGTATAGCTATAGAGGTTAAACCCTGAAAGGGCCTCCAAGTGGGCGAAGGGGAACAGTGGCACAAAGCAGGCCGCAAGGCGTGCAACGGGTTCATTGGGTTTTCCAATCTTGGAACAGGGAAATGACTACTTTTTCAGGCCAGCTGCAGGCCAGTTGGGCTGTCCAAGTCATTCCATAATGCATATTGGGCTCAATGATGGTCCCTGAAGCCCTTTTTGTTGGGATGGCCCATCCACCCCAGAAGTCCCGGGAGGGCCCATGTCCCAAATGACTTATTTCACATGTTTTGAGGCCAGTTTCCACAAATCAGTGACATCCAAACATTCCTGTATGGTCGGTGTTATTGTCAAATGAGCCATAGAGACCCTTATTTGCATCCCATTTGGAATAAACTCATATTTGGAACACATGTAAGTGCCTACGTATTTTAGCACCCTTTGAACAATTCTATCAATGCCTTATGTTTCAAGATGACTTCTATCAAGTTTATTGGTTGAAATTTTATTAAAAAGAAACAAGATTTCTGAGAAAATAAATTAATTCTTTGAGATATTTTTCATTTGTTTATTATGGGTAAATTTGATGAAGATGGGATTTACAATGTTCATGAAACCTTTAAATAGTATTTAAATAATTGGAAACAAGTGCGCCATTAGGATTGCATGTCCCAGATTATGAATGCTTCTTGGATTTCTTTTCATGTGAACAGGTTGAACCCTTCCTAGGAAAATCTATTGATCAGTGGTTTTTGGACTGTCTCTGGTTATGGTGGTATGAAATATTAGTTTTTCTGGGAATAAATATGTTCAAGATTGGTCACAACATATTCATATGTAAGAAATCTTGTGGTTATGCTTTGTTTTTGTGTTCTTATTAATTCACTGGTCAGTCTGTGATCCCATTTTGGCCTTGGTGGTAAATCAGTTTGACTTTCATTTTCCACAAAAGTGAAACCAGAATTAATTTGATTTTAAACCAAGGGGAAAAAAAGTTGACTTTTAGTATCCATCAAGGTGAAATCCACAATAAACCCTAAATGATTTAAGGTGAATCACAGAATACATCATTGTTTTTTCATGGTGAAACTTTTGATACTTATTTGAGACAACATTGGCCACATATAGTGACTTCATGTCACTGGTCAACCAGAGACCCAAATTTGGCCCTTGTGAGTGCAATCCGCTTACTACCTCCAGCTTGTGCAATAAACCTCCAATCTCAGAGACTCATTCCATACCTGCAACACCTGGAAGTTGGTCAACCATCCATTTGGACATTACTCCATCTCTCCTTGGGTATCTCAGCCCTCAACTTCCATCTTTGGTTATGCTACTCTTTTAGCTTGCACAATCATCAAACCACATCAATTTTATAGTATTATCTTTGGACTAATGGCCTTACCTGAATTGTAAACTTTGTTACTACTTTTGTTCATTTGCAGTGTCATCTCCTGCCATTCCTTCATGCATTGCATTTACCAGGGTACATACTTTCATGGTCCTCTTGTCTTGCACCCATGCTATGACTCCAGAGATGTTTTATTGTTTAATTTCATCTTCTCATTCCATTCCTGTCATCCATTGCATCATGCTCTCTAGCTGTAAAAGACTTTCCATTAGGTTGTATCTAGTCACTCTGTATTACCTTATAAGGAATCACTCCTTGCCTGAAGATTGTTTCCTCATTTAGTTAATTTCGTACACTCTAGGCTTTGCTAAGGAAAGACCATCACATTCTGCCTTCCTTTAGTTTCATTCTTACAGAACAACTCCATCCCTCCTGCTACTTGCCATCAATCAAATCTTGCAGTTACACCTTGCTACCTTGCACTTGTCCTTGCACTTAGATTTATCCCTTGCGTTCAAAATTGCCTAAAGATTCCCTCCAGTAGGTGGGGCGGTTTTGTGACAGGTTCTTGAAATTTGAGTTGTTTGGAGTATGATATGGAAGAGGGGGGATGAGAAGAAGTTTTTCTGAAGATTGGAGATGTAGTGAGGCTGGGAAAGTAAAACCTGATACAACAACGCATCATACTGAATGTTGATAGCTCAGAAGTAATGGAGTGGTTTGTTTGAGTCAATCTTGAAACACTTGCCTAGGCCGTGGCTGACCAGGTTGACAAATAATTCCTTCCCCAAACCAGCGCAAGCATCCACGTGGAGGGTCAGTGCAACAACAAGTTTGGATTTGTTGATGAGAAATTACAGTTTTGTATTGGAGGCGGACTGGGGTAGGCAAACTTTGAAAAGAGAGCAATGAAGCAGGATTTTCCATTTTTGTGGAGATTTTTTCAAAACGTAGATGGAGAGCCTTACCTTGCAGACCCAGCCTGGGTGAGCAGCATGCTTTTAGCCCAGAGATTGACTAATGTAGACTGGTTTGTCAAGGGGGCCCTTTAAGCAAACCGTCTTGGAATTGACTTGAAGACCCACATCTGGAGAGGCCCACAGAGAGAAGAGTAGCCAGAAAGTTTCTTTTCAAGGGTTTGGAGCAAAGAATTTGTTTTAGTCCACACCCTGAACTTGAGTGTAGCCCATTGAAACCAAACACGCCTTAAATACTTGGATGGAGTTTTCCAGGCGTTGTTTCACCTTAAAGACCCATTTAGAGTGAACAACTCTTTGGCCTTTTGGGAAAGGAACAAACTTCCAGGTACCCATCCCAATTATTGAAGATAATTTGTTGTTTGAGGCCAAGAGCCAGCTTGTCTTGAAGGGAGAAGGAATAAACTGATTCCAAGTTTTGGGAGTATCAACTGCAGGAGTAGAGACAGCCAATTGGGACCACATGCCAAAATGCTTTGGGGGACAGGATTGTCAAGAGGACCAACAAGGAGGCAGTGGAGGAAAAAACTGGAGTTGGATCACACTGGACAGGGTTGGGAGGTGATGCAGGGGTGTGGAAGTGGAAGGGGGAATAGGGGCAGAAAACAGAGGAGGTGGAGACAGGAGACAATCAGAAAAAGAGAATGAGGATGAATAGGAGCGAGCAGCTTAGGCGTAAGAAAAGATGAGGGATGGAGATTGGGGACAGTTTTACGGAATTTGAATGGAGGCACCTAGGTGCAAGTCAAAGCGCAGAGCTAATCAAACCTCAAGAGGTGAGAGAATTTGATGTGCTCTTTATTACAGTAACAGATAGATTATTGAATGTAGGAATAAATGGAACGGAGATAACAGCTTGTAGAAAATATCAAAATAAGGCAATTAGTGGATGAAAACAGACAACAGGAAGTAGACTGGCATGAAACATGTGAGGTGAAGAAACAGGATATTGAGGTTACCTTGTATGCCCTCAAGTTGCAAGCCTTACTGCCTGGCAAGGGTGAGAGTGGAAGTTTCTCCTCCTGGATAGGTAATGAGTCAGTGGTGGAGGTTTTACCTTGAGGGGGCTTACAAGTGGATTGGTAGGATGGGTTATGTTAAGGTGAGGAGTGGTATAAGAAGGGAAGGATGTTGACTGGAGTTTGTTGATTTTTGGACTACATCTTCTTTTCTGCTCAACTCCCTCCTTAAGCACACTCCAGTATTTTACTATTATTTTATATGATTAGAGAAATTTTAGACCTTTCTGACCAATCTGCGTATATTATTTTATTTTTTTCATTCTTTTAGTAGTCATAACCACCTATGTATGTCCTGATAAATGTAGTTATCCAGGCCACCTTATTATTATATTTCTGGTGCTTGAAGTCTACTGGCCACCTTATCTAACAAATTTCACAGGTTCTGGATACTCAAATGTCACCTCCCTTAGCCCATGTGATTCTCCTGCTAAACCTCTTTTCTCAACCAATTACCACCTCTCCTGTTTTATTAAATATTCTTACTTGTCAAAGGTCCCAACTTTTTATTCCTTATTAGTCCATAAATAATCCTTCTTTCTGATCCACTGAATGAAAGACATTTTCAGCCTCCTTGATGACAAGACCCTTGCTATCCTTTAGCTACCAGAGGTGATAGAATAAATAACAAATATATTATTTAATAAATGCAGCAAAAATCAGTAAAATATTTGGATAAAGCTTATTGCAAGGTTAATTGGTTTGGTTATGGTTAATGGTTATAAATCAATATAGATAAATTGATGATTAAATATTTTTATAGAGGGGCCACAATTATATTGGGGATATTCAACACCTCTCTTCAGGGAATTAAGCATGAAAACACGTAGTCCTGGTTACTTTGGGCCTTTTAGTTTAAAGGATATTTTGCCCAAAGGTAATATGTATATAAAATACACGGTGGAGTGGCAGGGCTTTTTAACCAAGCTTCCACAACAGAGAAACAATAATAAAACTCACTGGTATATTATTAATTCCATTGGGTATCTGTTTGGGACATGAACTGATGGGTTAAACCTGTATACAGGGGTTATAAGGTTGTTAGGCAGTTTAAATTGATAAAAACAGGGTTGAGGACGGATATTATTAATCAGAATAAAGCCATAAATCACTTACTTATCTCTTATAATTATTTTATTACCTTGGCACGGTGTCTGGATATAAATATAACTGGGTGTCTGGGTATCAATATCCTCAAAAGAGCTCTTTATTTATAGCTTTTGGAGTCCCAATATTGTCCTTCTGAGTGGTAAAGGGGCCCAAAGGGACGGAAACTGAGGCTAGCAGGGTAACCAGTGGTAGACTTTCACATGTTCATGGTGCCTTAACACGGGTAGCATCTAATTCCACAGGGTATGGGAATTATTCTACTTTATAATTGATGCTTGTGTTATAATTATGGCCAGAAATTAGCTTAGGCAAATGAGCAGTATTTAAAGCAAAAGAAATGCTGGACACCTTGTGTCAATAATTGCTGATGGGCTCTCACAATGGGTCAATATGTTGGATGATATTGGTGATGAATTTGATTGGATGATGAATGGATCATGAAAACAGCAGGGAGAAGAGATCCTTAAGTACAAAAGATTGTCCTCTTGTGAGCCCATGATACAAAAGCTAAAAGGAAAATTTTCCGCCCCAAAAGAGCTCTACAGGCTCTACAGGTCTTGTTACTTGGTTTTGACTACATCAGCCCGCATGGCATCAGTCCCTGTACCCTTACAACCAGCCTATTCCGGTCCTTTCTGGTGTTTCCACCGTTATGGGACTGAACCAGCCCCTGTGCTTTTCAATCCCTGACCTCACATACTGGCTGGTTGCCTCATGCAACCAGCCCCTGGCCATACAAAGGCCGGGTGGGACCCAGGACAAACCTGGGTCCGGTCTCAGACCCACATGGGGGGTGTGTGACCAGCGGACATGCTATCTCCCCCCTCTTTCTCACAGATCCCTGGAGGGGGCGGTCAAATCCCCCTACCAGGGGCCCTGGGGGTCAATACCCCCAGGGCGTTGTCATAGAATGGTGGGCTGGGGGGTGGTCAGATCCCCTCAGCCCAGTCACTCCTCCCCCTTGGTGAAGGGGGGGGGGGGGGGGAGAGCCCCCCTTTGCTTCAATGGTGGAGGGGTGGTCAGGTCCCCCCCACCGCTGGTTGCTTTGTTGCAACCAGCTACCTCATTGTTTCCCTAACAACCTAGGGCTAGTGGGGGGGTTGGTCAATTCCCCCCCACCGCCAGTTGCCTCAATGCAACCAGCCTGAGTGGCAAGCTGGTTGCTACCAGATGCCCCCACCTCCCCCTCACAATGGCAAGTGAGGGGAGGCAAGGGAGCTGGGGCTGTTGGCCCGGGCCCTTGCGGCACCAACAGCCGGCCGCCACCCAGCGCGGTGGCCGCAATTGGCTAAACAGCCGCAACAATGGCCCCACGCGGGCCGTCAGGCCCCATAAATGGGCCAAAGGCAAAAACAGCCGTCCCAAGCGGGCTGTGACACAGGCAGCAGCCCCAACCGGGCTGCAACATGGGCGGCGGCCCATTGGGGCCGCCGCCCGTGTAAGTAAACAATACTTTGGCATGCTGGCCCATCTGGCCAGGTATGTCCAAAATAAACCTTGGGCCCAAATATGCCCATACAAGCCCATCTGGCTGTATTTGCCCATATACCTTACCGCGCCCGTTAGGGACTGTGTACCAATACGCCTGTTTCATACATTTTTAGGCCAGTTTCCACAAATCCATGACATCAACACAGGCCCGTATGGTCCGTGTTGTAAATAATCGTACCCACAGGAGCTGCGGAACATAGATGGAAAGGTGGAAATCATGCATATGCATGTAAGAAAGGGAACACGTGTTGTACTTAAATAGAGAACAATTGTGTTTCCTCTGGTCCTCTTCTTTTTCTCCTCATCATCTATGGTCCATCCTCTTCATCACCCTCAGGTGACTCTCCTTGTCCTTGCCGCTCCTCCAATCCATTCAGTCCTCCTTGTCGCGTCGTCTCAGTTACTCACCCTCATGGGTTCTCTCAAAGGTTGAACTCTTTCCTTCTCATTTCGGCAACTCCTGTTCTTTCCGTTTCTTTTTGATTCTTTGCTTGCTCAGAAATCTCATCATCTATGGTCCATCCTCTTCATCACCCTCAGGTGACTCTCCTTGTCCTTGCCGCTCCTCCAATCCATTCACTCCTCCTTGTCATGTCGTCTCAGTTACTCACCCTCACGGGTTCTCTCAAAGGTGACTCTCCTTGTCCTTGCCGCTCCTCCAGTCCATTCACTCCTCCTTGTCGCTTCGTCTCAGTTACTCACCCTCACGGGTTCTCTCAAAGGTTTCAACAGGTTATGAGCGCAGCAATCCAAAACGCATCTCAACTCTGATCCAAATCAATCTACCATCCTGGAACCCTCCCAGCGCATCACTCTACCATCACCCTCTCCCTCTCCAACCATATCTACCAATTACAATTTGACCAAGGATAACTCCTCACATTACTCTTCCACACTTTCCAACTCCACTGAAACTATCCTAAATCAGCTTACTTCCTTGGCACCTCTCTCAAAACTCAAGATGGGTGATGATCCGACAAGAACCAACATTCCCAAACTCACGGGACCAAACTTTCCCAGCTGGGGAAATGCCATCATTACCCAGTTAGGCTTCAAAGACCTTGACGACTTAATCAAAGACGAACCTCCGGTCAACCCAAACCCACAAGAACGACTTAGACTCAAACAAGCCACTACGTTCATTCAAATGCACCTCGACCATCAAAATTACACAATGTTTGTGGACGACCCTTACGAATACTTACCAAAAAACCTATGGGATGCCATTTGTTCCCATTACGCAACAAAATCCATGGAGAAAATCTCCAACACCATTGGAAAGATGCACAACATCAACTTCTCCTCCGGAAACCTTACCGGAGCAATCAACAAATTCAGAGAACTCTTCAGACTGCTCCGGGAAGTGTCTTCTGGAAATTTTGACAGACACACTTTGGAGGCAATGTGGAGCTATCACATCCTTGAACGACTGCCTGACTCCCTCCACATTTTCAAATCACTCCAGTACTCTCAATTCAAAGACACTGACAAGATCAAGCTCCGCAGTCTACTCGGTGATCTTGAAACAGAACTAAGAAGGCAGGACTGCTCTTCCTCATCCAACACCACCCTACTGGTGAAAGCTCCTACTGGGACGGGAGGTGGTCAAGTTCGCAAAGAAGGTCGCAAACCAATTAGACGGCACTACTGCTCGGACGGAAAGCACAACCCCCTCACTGCTCACTCAGAAGAGCAATGCCACCAACTGCATCCTGAACGAGCCATAGCATACTATAAAAGTCTAATTGAGAAACGAGCCCCAGGAGAGAGTGAAGGCCATCGTGCTCACTGCCTATGATCCACATTGCTACACAACTCCATAATACTGGACAGCGGCGCATCCGGACACTACCTGAAGGACAAAGAATATTTTTCCACCTACGCTGCATGCTCCGACTTCCTATTTGCTGCCAATGGATCAAGGATACCAGTGATTGGATGGGGGAAGGCCCTGATAAAACTGCAAGATGGAGACCTAAACATTGCTAAAGCTTTCCACGCGCCTACTCTCACTCACTCACTGGTAACGCTCTCGACTTATCTCAAACTTGGGTACTCTTTATTTCCTGAGGGTGGAGGTTTCAAGTGCAGCAAAGAAGACGAAACAATCTTCACTGGAAGGATTGTAGAAAACTTACTAGTCCTGGACCCCCAAATCAATCAAGCACTGACCTCCACTCCTAACGCAATACATCTACACCGAGCTCTAGGTCACCCCAGCCAAAAGTACCTGGACGCCGCATTCCCAACTGAACAACTGGATAAGGTACAGTGTGACTCGTGTGACCTGTCTAAAATGCACCGCCAACCCTTCTTGGGAAGTTTTCCTTGACCCTCCATCAAACTGGAAGTGATTCAAATGGACCTATGTGGACCAATGAACCCGGAATCAAGAGGGGGGAACAAGTACTTCCTAAAAATAGTCAACGGCTACTCCAAATACCAATTTCTATTTACCATAGAACAAAAATTGCAAACTTTCAAACTATTCCAACAATTCCTCAAACTAGCCAAAACTCAATCAGGCAAGACCTTCAAGTTCATTGTCTCAGACAATGGCGGCAAATTCATCAATCACTCATTTCAAAACCTAATGCTCTCCAAGGGAATCACTCACCTAACAACGGCTCCATACACCCCTCAACAAAACCCTTTTTCCAAACGAGGGAATCAAACCACTATAGAGAAGGCTTGAACTATGCTACTTGACTGTGGACTGCCTCTAGATTGGTGGGGGGAAGCAGTAAGTACTGCAGTCTACTTAGAGAATCGTTTGCCTGACTGCTCAATAGGAATGAAAACCCCCTATGAAATGTGGTTTGAGAAACCAGCTGACCTTTCCCTCTTGAAACCCTTTGGTTGCAGAGCAGTACTCTTCACCAAAAAGAGGACCCAAGATTTGAAGTTCTCCCCATCCAGGGTAGAATGCATCTTCCTTGGGTATGATGAAGGTCACCATTCTTACCGTGTGTGGGATCCAGTTGCAAACAAGATACATCTCTCACACCATGTTTGGTTTAAGACCAACAATTTTCCTTATAATAAAATCAAATGCCTAATCCAACCTTCTGCCTCAGACTCAACTTCCCTATCCGTTCTTTCTCCTTTTCCTTCTCCTTCCTCTCTCCCCACTTCCGTTCCAACTCCGCACATGTCTCCCTCATCTCCCACTCCCAATTCCCCCACTCCCAATCTGTCTCATCCTTCTTCTCCTTCTCACACTCCCTGTTCTCCATCCACCGCCTCTGAATCAAGTCCTCCTCCTGTCAAGGAAACTACCTTGTCCACCTCTTCCAATCAAAACAACCTTGTCTCCCAAACAGATGGTGACGCTTCCAACATCAATCCTCTGGTCAAGGGATACACCTATGTCCCACATTTTCAACTTGCTCCTAACAACATTGACTTAAGCCTTGGTCCTCATCACATTCTTGACCATCCTTGACGAAGGCGCGCCAATCTCATCATTGAAGAACCTAGCTCACTTTCCGACCCAACCTCATACAAAGACGTCCGCCGCAGGTCCAATGCAGCCAAGTGGATAAAGGCCAAGGACTCTGAACTAACCAACATTATTTGCCATGGAGTATGGGAAGTTGCTGAAAAGAAACCTGACAAATGCACGCTAGACACCATGTATATCTATCAGAGCAAGAAGGATGCCAACGGTCTGGTAGTGAAGAAGAAAGCTAGACTATGCATACTGGGCAACCGTCAAGTTGAGGGAATAAACTATAACAAAACCTTTGCCCCTACAGGTTGCAACACTTCCCTACAAATGCTCCTTATGCTAGCTGCGTCTGAAGATTTTGAACTAGAACAAATGGATGTCAGGTGTGCGTTCCTCAACGGCCTGACAGACATGGGAATCTTCATCAAGCCTCCCAAAGGGGTGAACATTAACCTGAAAAAAAATGAGGGTCTCTTACTAAAAAAATCATTATACGGTCTCAAGAAAAGTCCCCGCTGCTGGTACAAAGCCTTATCCACATTTTTTTCAGAAATCAATTTCCAACCAACTCTTTCCAATCCATGCCTCTTCATCTCGTCTGACAACTTCAACCCAGTCCTGATCTTTGTTCATGTGGACAACTTGATAATTACCGGCAGGAACATCCAACCGGTCAAGGAAGCACTAAAATCAAGATTCAAGATGCATGACCTTGGTCCATGTGAATGGGTCTTGGGAATGCGTGTTACTAGGGACCAGGAAGCTTGCACCATCTCTCTCAAACCAGATCAATACGTCCAAGACATGCTTGAAGAGCATGGGATGACGGACTGCTGCCAAGTCTCAGCACCTCTTCCATCCAACTATCTGACAGATCCCAAACCCTCCGCTCCCCCAACTGAAGGTTTCAACTACCGTCATGGGGTTGGTCTCCTTGGTTATCTAGTACAAAAAACCAGGCCGGACCTTGCCCATGCCCACAGTTTTTTCTCCCAATATCTCAACAATCCGACGGACCATCTTCAACACTGCTTCAATCACCTACTTTGCTATCTCAAACACACCTCCGATCTTGGCCTAACATTAGGCGGACGGTCATCTGATCCAGTCAAACTAAGAGGCTATGCCGACGCCAATTATAGTTCCTCGTCGGACCGGCAAAGCTTCTCTGGCTCAGCAATCACCCTGAATGGTTTACTTGGATGGAGGTGCACAAAGAAGCCAATAGTCACTCTATCAACAACCAAAGCTGAGCACAGGGCCTGCATGGAAACCGCCCAAGACCTGTTGTGGTGCCAACAACTCATATCCCAGGTGTTCAAAGCATTTGCCCTTCCCCTCCCGCCCGCTAGGCTTCACTGCAATAACCAAGGAACTATTGACCTCATCCTCAACCCTCTATACCAGCATCTTATGCGTCACATTGACGTTTGGCTACATTTCCTTTGACAGCACGTGCATGGCAATGAATTCAAGCTGTCCTACATTTCCACTGACCTCAACCTTGCCAATCCTCTCACCAAGTTGGTATCCCCCAAAACAATACGTGACTGTTGTGCCAGATTTCAACTGGCAACATGAGGCAATTCCCAATCAAGCACGGGGGCGTGTAAAGAATTTTACCCACAGGAGCTGCGGAAAATAGATGGAAAGGTGGAAATCATGCATATGCATGTAAGAAAGGGAACGCGTGTTGTACTTAAATAGAGAACAATTGTGTTTTGTCTGGTCCTCTTCTTTTTCTCCTCATCATCTATGGTTGATACTCTTCATCACCCTCAGGTGACTCTCCTTGTCCTTGCTGCTCCTCCAATCCATTCACTCCTCCTTGTTGCGTCGTCTCAGTTACTCACCCTCACGGGTTCTCTCAAAGGTTGAACTCTTTCCTTCTCATTTCAGCAACTCCTGTTCTTTCCGTTTCTTTCTGATTCTTTGCTTACTCAGAAATCTCATCATCTATGGTCCATCCTCTTCATCACCCTCAGGTGACTCTCCTTGTCCTTGCTGCTCCTCCAATCCATTCACTCCTCCTTGTCATGTTGTCTCAGTTACTCAACCTCACGGGTTCTCTCAAAGGTGACTCTCCTTGTCCTTGCCGCTCCTCCAGTCCATTCACTCCTCCTTGTCACTTTGTCTCAGTTACTCACCCTCACGGGTTCTCTCAAAGGTTTCAACACGTGTGAGTGTCCAATGGGCCAGAGAGGCCCATATGTCCATCCCATTTGGATTAAACTTGTAGGTAGCACACGCGTAAGTGCATACATATTTTAACACACCCCCTCAATCCAAAAGGGGTGACATCTGCATGTTAGTCACAAAGCCTTGATGCTTGTTCCTATCTAAAGCCTTAGTAAAGATATCTGCAATCATTTCTCCAGTGGGCATGTACCTCAACAAAATCTCCTTACAGTTAACAGCATCACAAATATAGTTATAGTGAACATTGATATGTTTTGTTCTTGAATGGAAAACTTGGCTTTGCACCAACCCAATGGCACTATGGTTATCAGAATAAAACAATGCAAACCATTCTGGCTTATGCGTATCCTCTAAGAATGTTCTCAATCATTTTGCTTCCTATGAAGCCGCTAAGTAAGCTCTATACCCAGTCTCTGTTGATTAAAGACTTATTGCCAATACCTACCTGGACATCCATGACGCCAGATTCTTACCTAAGAAGAATACAAAACCACTTATTGATTCCCTAGTGGTACCATCTGCCCAACTTGCATTGGAATAACCAACCAAATCAAAGTCTGCTGACTTTCTAAACAACAGTCCCATACTGTGCATTCCTTAAAGATACCTCATAACTCTCTCAAACTCTGACCAATGTCTCACGCTTGGCTTCTCTAAGTGTTGAGACAAGAAACCAATTGCAAAAGCAATATCAGTCCTTGTACACTGCCCCAAATCATTAAACAATCCAACAGCTGAACTGTAGTTGTTCCCAGATTGAACAAACTCCAGATACTCCTCATCTGTAGACTTCTCTAAACAAATGTTTGACTTCATGGGAGCACCAAACTTCTTTGCATCCTCTAAGCCATATTTCTTAAGAAGTTCTGCCACGTAATGGCTCTGGTCTAACTTAATACCATTCTTGCTCTTACTGACTTTCATTCCTAGCACCTGTTTCACCAGACCAAGATGTTTTATCTTGAATTCCTTTTTGAGTGTCTCCATGACTCCCTCTTCACCATTTCCAAAAATTATAATTTCATCAACCCATAAAAGCGAAATTGCATCCTATCTTACAAAAAGACAAGGGTTGTCCTCAGACGTCTTGAAACCAATCTGTATCAGTTTCTCACACATGGTATTATAACACAACCTAGCTGCTTGCTTCAATCCATAAAGGGATCTACACAGCTTGAGGACATATTCCCCTTTATCTGTTGAAATAAAACTTCTAACACAGATTTTCTTCTTGGTTTCTGGTTTAGTCTCTACTAACCATTCACAAAAACCATCAGGGATTGACATATAAACAGTCTCCTCCTCTCCAAGTTTTGCATTCAAGTATGCTGTTACAAAATTAGCTTGTCTGATTTCTTCACTTAACTCCACTGCCAGAGCAATGATGTACCTGAAGGTGGACAGCCTTCCCATTTGGTGAGAAAGTTTCTTGGTAATCAATACCCTCTCTCTGCTTGAAGTCCTGTGAAAAGCATCTAGCTTTCAATCTTTATAAAACTCCATTTGTGTCAAAATTCTTGTTTAACACCAATCTAGACCCCACAATGGTCTTTCCTTTTGGAAAAGAATCCCGCTTAACCACTTCAAAGACACTATTATTTTCTAGAGAATCAAATTCCTCAAGAATAGCACTCTTCCAGTTGGCTCTCTCATCAGAATTCATAGCTTGGCCAAAGCCATTTGGGTTAACCCTGTTACCCATTTCTGAACTCAACTCCAGGACTTCATTGAGCATACACTGTTCCTGAAATGTATCTTCCTCATATCCTGCAGAAGCAGAATGGGACTTCCATTCCCCGTAACTATCAACTGGCACTCTAAACCTTCCACTCCTTCTAACTGGAGGTGGAGGCTCATCAGGTTCCAAATTAAAGGACTCCCCTGAAGCAGGCACTGAACCCTCTGGTGGCAAGTCTTCCATCTCTTCATCTTCTGGAACCACATTTCCCACAGCCTTTGCTTGTGAAATAGGTGCTAATTTTACTTCTTGCTGCAACTTATTCACAACAACATCTTCACTCCTTTTAAATGGAAAGGTACTTTCATCCAATTTTACATACCTACTATGGATAACCTTTCTTGTCCCTGGACAATAGATCCTATAAAATTTACTTATGAAATCATAGCCTAAAAGTGCCCCTGTTCTGGCTCTAGGGTCTAATATTCCAACCATCTTTTTATGGTGGAAACTTTAATACACCAATCAAACAATTGTTCTTAGGTGAGATATTTTGGGATACAACTTCCAAAACTGATAATGAGGACTCTTCCCATTAACACTTACAATTTTGTGCAACAGAAAGACTGTACACATCAACTCAGAACATAAGAACTTTGGTAGACCAGATTGAGACATAATAGTTCTGACCTTTTCCAGTAAAGTTATATTCATTCTCTCAACTATTCCATTCTTTTGTGGAGTACTTGCAGTAGTGACTATATGAATGATACCATAATCTTTCAATAACCTCTCAAGCTCTTTACTCACAAATTCACCACCTCCATCAGTGATAAACCTCTTGATCTCCTTCATTAGACCATTCTGTTTCCAGACTTTGAAGATTACAGAAACCTTGTCTGTGGTCTGATCCTTAGATCAAATTGGTTTAATCCGAACATAATTGTCCCTGCCAAATCAATGGAAAATTCTTCTCTAGGAACATCAGTGCCATCTCTACTCTTTGAGAATACATTTGTAGTCTTATCCCCCAAGGTAAAAATCTCACAGTTGCTGTCCTATACCTTATGGCCACTTCTATTGTGAGCAACAGTGCTCAAAGCTGAGAGTATGAACAAGCTTTCAAAAAATAGCTTGTTCCAAACCTGTCCACTAAAAACAGTTCTCCCATTCATATCAATAACAAACCTATCTTCTTTAAGATAACAAATCTGGAAACCTTTTTTCCACAACACTCCAAGGGACACAAGGTTATAAGGAAACTCTGGTACATAGAACACTTTCTCAAAAGAAATTTTGAAACCCAAGTGATTTGCAAGAATAACTTTTCCATTTCCTTTAATCTGATTGTTCTGCCTTTCTGACCAATATTTAAAAGTCCATCATAATCACTAGGATTTGAAAATAAATTTGGTTCAAAGAAAATGTGATCTGTACAGCCAGAATCAACCAAAACAAGAAAATCCTCCTTCAATCCTCCTAATAGGAAATAAGCTTTATCAGTCACTGATAATTTCTCATCTTTTAGTTTAAGATTGTGAGGAATTATCCTTGGTAGGAAAACAAAGACCAGACTGGACTGCAAGCAGGAAGAGAGAAAAGAGATTAAAAGACAAAGATTTTTCAAAACAGAGGAAGCAAGGAAAACAAAACCAATGCAATATTTTTAGTAGACATTTAGTATACAACCAGCAAAAAAGACAGCATGAAATGAACAAAGAAGCGCCTTGAACAATCTGGGAGAAGGATTCAGTACTTATTGTAACCAATGGAGTCAAAATTGTTCTTACTTGGGATTGAGCTGGCTGCCGGTGGTCACTTGACAAGATGGACAAAGAGAGTTTGAGTAAAACCAATTGATGAAGGTTCATGGCTGGCTCCTACCTGGTCGCTCTCAGGTTGCCCACTCTAGGTTTGGAGTCTTGGCACCCAATAAGAATAGGCAACAGCAGTAAAAAGGAACAGACATAAAGAAACGTAGAAAAATAGAAGTGAGGAGCATAGATGGAAAGCACACATAGATGGAAAAAACAGCAGCAGCGGTACTCCATCTCAAAACTCAACACTCCTCCTTGACTCAAAGGTTAATGATAGGGAGCAGAGAAACAATTTACCAACCTGCAGTTTGAGATTTTGTTGGCCGCTTTGGTTAGCGCGTTGGCAGCCATCAACTGTGAAGGAATTAGCTTGACGTCAATGGCCTTGTTCTCATAATTATCCCGGAGACTTTTCATTTTGATGTCAATGTGTTTTTCTTTTGAGTTGGTGCCAAATTTCTTGATCTTGTTGTCAAGTTCTTTGTTGTTGATGAGGTGAAGCGGGAACAAGAAAGCTTCTCAATAGATTTTGTACACAAGATGATGGAGCCACTTCCCTTCTAGGTGACAGCTGCAAAACGCCACACATTCAGACTCAGTAGAAGAGTGGGTGATGTTGCACTGTCAATTACTTTTCCAATACAAGGAGCTTCCCTTTAACAAGCAGAAGAGATTTCTCTGAGAGATCCTGTTGTCAGGATTGTCCCCCCAGGTGGCCTTGCTGTAGCAGACAAGCCTATTGGAGATGGATCAATGATGAAACTTGAGTTGAATTTCAGGATAACCAGAAGAAATAAGGACCAGGCGCAAGAGTTGAGAGTTGACAGATGACAACTTTGATAGGACTAGGAGGTAGCTGAAGACTATAGCATAACAGGGAGAATCTGGAGAAGGCTGGTCTAAAGAATAGAATAAGAAGATGAGTTTGAAAGCAAAGTACAGGAAGAAATTGAAAATGAAAAAGAATGTGAAGTTTGATGTCTCACCAAATAAGGTAAGGACTGAAGTAGATTAGTTGATCATCGACAATGAGGTTTTTGGATGAGAGTCAATAGACAAAGAAGTTTATAGTTTGAATGAAAAGAGGTACAAAGAAAGAGGAGAGAAAAGAAATAGGTGGAAGAGAGGAGCGGACAGAGAAGAAGCGATGGAGGTAATTGATGGGAGCGGAATAGTTGTAGAGAAGAGATGATGGAGAAACTTAAGAGTTGAAAGACACGTGTAAAAAGAGAATGATGAAAGAATCGGGCGATTCGGGTAGCGGAGCGGGTTATCCGGATTGAGAAGAATGGAGGGCGGAGGGCCTCTGAGTCCACTATTCCAACACGCCAGGTTATTTGGTGAGATGAGAGAACAAGATTATGAGTAACAGGATTTGATGAGAAGAGACAGCGAAGCAGCTGAAGACGCTTTGGTGAGCGAATCGGCAGTCATTTTTGAGGAGCTGATAAGATGAACTTGAATTGAGTTATTGTTGAAAAGATCTCTAATGAACTTGACTTTAATGTTGAGATGCTTGGTTTTAGAATTAGATCCAAAGTTTTTTATTTTATCCAAGAGGCCCTTGTTGTCAATATGGAAACGGGAAGGAAGAATGTTCCCCTCGCCCCATAGTTCTTGGAACACGTTGAAAAGCCATTGATTCTCCTGTACGCCATTGGAAAGGGCACTCAGTTCGGATTCCGTGGAGGAAATGGTGATGTTCCTTTGTTTTTTGCTGCTCCACATGATAGGGCAACCCTTCCAGAAGCAGATGGAACCGCTTTGGGAGGTACGACCATCCAAGTCGTTTCCCCAAGTGGCATCTGTGTAGAACATCAGCTGGTTGGGAGCATTGGTGTCAGGTGATAGTTTCAAGTGTAGATCAATGGACCCTTTAAGATATTTCCAGCAATGGATCACTTCCTTCCAGTGGCTGAGACTGGGCCAGTGGTTGAAGCGAGACAAGATGGAGACGGCAGCCGCTAAGTCGGGTCAACTGCGACAGGCTAAGTAATTAAGCATTCCGGTGTAGGTGCGGTAATTGAAATTTAGCTTGGAGAATTCTTCGGCGTCTTGATTGGTGGCAGGAGTAAGTTGGACATTGGGAGTCAGTGGAGTGATTACAGGCTTAGATTCTTGGAGATTTAGTAGATCCAGTCCTTTTTCAATGAGGGCCCGTTGTGACAACAAACATCCGGACTTGTCTATTTGAATATCCATACCAAGAAGAGAGTCAGGTTCATGAGCAGAGGAGTCAGGAAATCGAGAAAGAAAAGCAGACTGAAAGGTATCCACATCCCCAGCGACGACTAGATCGTCCACATGGAAGAATAGGAAAGATTGGGTTGATTTATGAATAAAGAGACAGGCGTCTGAAGCGGATTGTTCGTAATTGATTGTTCGCAACCAGTCGGTCAGAGTGTTGTGCCAATTGAGAGGAGCCTGACGGAGACCGTACAACGATTTTTTTAGCTTGAGAAATTTGCTGGTTGTGTGATTCTTTAGGAGTTCTTATAAATATGTCTTTGTTGAGAGGAGCAAACAAAAACGCGCTCTTGACGTCAAATTGGCAAATCTCTAGATTACGTTCCAGAGAAAATTTCAGAAGAACTAGTAGGGAAGAATATTTTCCGGTAGGAGCAAAGGTGTCACCAAAGTCCACACCAGGAGTTTGTTTAAATCCTTGTATACATAGTCTCACTTTAGTTTTTGCTTGAGCTGATTTGGTGGCCGGCTTGTCGCGTATGGCCCAGGTGGTCGTTAAATATCTGTCAGGAGTCTCAGAATAGTCCTCCCATACATCATGATCTTTGATATTTTGGAGCTCAATATTCTTGGCTTGAAGTATGTTTTCATCTTTTGAGCATTCGGACTTATAGCTATACTTAGCGGGCTTGACTTGCAAGGTCCTTTCCCTAAGAACTCGACCAACGACAGGAGGAGTCTCTAGAGTCTCGGCGGGAGGGTTCTCTTCTAAGACGGATTCATTGACATCCTCATTTTCCTGAGGAGGATCATCAAGAGCGGAGGCTTCGTCATCAGATCTATTGGACGGGAGACCAGATGGAGTTTTGTGAATAGGAATGGTTGGAAAATCGATTCCAGAGCTGGAGGGTTGAGTATCTGGATCTTGCTGGAAGTCGAGAAAGGTGACGCTTTTAGTATCCAGAATTTTTCCTGAATTAGTGAGAATTTTGTACGAAAGTAGATCAGGATTAAATCCTATGAGTCTTCCTTTCTCGCCAGGTGGACTAAGTTTACCTCTCAAGTTTTTTGGTTGAAGCAAATAAGAGACCGGATTACCGAGTGGTCTAAAAAATGAGAGAGGTATTGAGCGGCCCTTAAAAAGTTCATATGGAGATTTTCGGTATTTGAAGGAGGGAATTTGGTTTATAGTGAGTGTGGAAGTATAACACACAATGTCCCAAAGGCTGGTAGGCAAACCCGAGTCATGAAGAATGGTCCTCATGGAGTCCAGAATGGTTCTGTTAAAACGTTCAGCCAATCCATTTTGCTGAGGAGTGTAAGGATCAGCCGTTCTATGCTTGATTTTGTTTTCAAAACAGAAATCAGCCATTCTTTTGTTCACAAATTCGGTCCCTCTGTCTGAATGAATGACCGTTGGATAATACCCAAAGAGTTTAGCCTCCAGATCGATACAGTTAACAATGCCGTCACTAATAACATCCTTGGATTTAACAGGTAGAGCTGAGCAGTACGGGGAAAACGAGTCAACAATAGTGATGATGTATTTGTTACCATTGGACAAAGAAGGAAGAGGGCCAATCGTATCAAGATGGAGTTCTTCAAATGCCCGTTTGGCTCAAGAGTGAAGATCGTGAAAGGATGCTTTAGTTATCTTTGACAATGCGCATGACTCACATGCAGTGTCGGGTTTAACAGGAATGTTCAACTTTTGACAAATTTGGTGATAGCTCACGTGTCCTAGAGACTTGTGGAGTAGTTCGGCTGACAATAGATGGGATGAGTAGCATGGTGATAAAAATTGCAGATAGGGAATACCATTGTAGTAGAAACCCTTTACAATAGAGCAGTCATCCTTGAGAATGGAGACAATGTGCGGTAGGAAGATGACATGGTAGTTCATACTTAGCAATCAATGGACAGAGAGGAGGTTGGCAACAATGTTAGGAACATAAAGAACATCCGTGAGGATAATAGTAGCTTTGTCCGTTTTCAGAGATATGGTCCCTTTTCCTTCCACTGATAAGGTTCCATTTCCACAGCTAGTATTTATTGAGCCTTGGTGGACGAGGTCTAAGTGCGTAAATAAGTCCTTGTTAGCAACCATATGGAGGGAGGATCCGGAGTCCAGGACAAATAGAAAGGAGTTAGTTTTCAGAGTGTTAGACAAAAGGCTAACAGGTTCATTGTGTTCGGTTCCGGAAGGCTTGGGTCGGAGGTGAGGATATAGCATCCAACACTTGCTCTTGGGATGATTGGCTAGGGTATTGTGCTTCCGCGGCTTGCATTTGCCAGAAGCGTTGGTGAACAGAGAGAGAGTAGATCCAGGGGAAGCCGACTGATTTGACATTCTTTGCTCATTAAGATGAATCCTAAGATGATCTAAAACTGCATCGGGAGTGATTTCGGATTCCACTCTGGAGTGAGTTATTGATTGATGGATGCTGTTCATGGCCGGAGTAGAAGGAAGTTTGTCTAAGACCATGTAAGCGAGTACGTCGGTTGGAAGCAAAATGCCAATCTCCTGTAAACGAGTTAGACCCATTTTAATATCAGTAATAAACTTTTGTATGTTTGACTTGTCGAACGAAATAGACGTGAAGCTTTTATAGACCCGGGCTCGGTTGGCGGGTTTAGAGGATACAAAGTGTTTGAGAAGATTGGACCAAATGAGTTTGGCGTCTTCTTTGTTTTCCGAGTTGATAATGTTGGAATGAACTGCAGGTGAAAGTTTGGAGATAATAATAGAGGTCAAGATCGTGTTGTCTTCCTTAGGGAGGGGTTTGATTCCTGTCATAGAGTCCTTAAGATTAGCCAGGTTAAGTAATGCGTGCATCCGAGTTCTCCAGATTGTAAAGTTTTCTTCAGATAGTAGAGGAATAGCCTCTATCGTAGTTTTTAGAATTGTGGGATTAATTTTGTCCATGTTGAGCGTCTGGTCCTTTCAGAGATGGTAGTAAAGGTTATTGACCGGTAAGCGCTTTTCGACTGTTAATCGTGAGGAAACTTGAGTTGAATTTCAGGATAACCAGAAGAAATAAGGACCAGGCGCAAGAGTTGAGAGTTGACAGATGACAACTTTGATAGGACTAGGAGGTAGCTGAAGACTATAGCATAACAGGGAGAATCTGGAGAAGGCTGGTCTAAAGAATAGAATAAGAAGATGAGTTTGAAAGCAAAGTACAGGAAGAAATTGAAAATGAAAAAGAATGTGAAGTTTGATGTCTCACCAAATAAGGTAAGGACTGAAGTAGATTAGTTGATCATCGACGATGAGGTTTTTGGATGAGAGTCAAGGGGCAAAGAAGTTTATAGGTTGAATGAAAAGAGGTACGAAGAAAGAGGAGAGAAAAGAAATAGGTGGAAGAGAGGAGCGGACAGAGAAAAAGCGATGGAGGTAATTGATGGGAGCGGAATAGTTGTAGAGAAGAGATGATGGGGAAAATTAAGAGTCGAAAGACATGTGTAAAAAGAGAATGATGAAAGAATCGGGCAATTCAGGTAGCGGAGCGGGTTATCCGGATTGAGAAGAATGGAGGGCGGAGCGCCTCTGAGTCCACTATTCCAACAATCAAGGTCCAAGATTTAGGGCCATGTGCTTGGTAGCTGATAGGTATTTCCATACGTGTACTACCTCCATCCAGTGAGAGTACCCAGGTTTCTTGGAAAATCTGGCCAGAATAGATACAGCCTAACTGTTGAGATTCCACAGAAGTGGAGTTTCACCGCGCGCGGGGATTCACTTCTCTCCCAGGGACTCTACTGGTGTTGCCAACTTGGGGCCAGATCATAGATCGTGGACCAATCAGATCTTCAACTCAACTACACAAAGAACATCTTATTTCAAATTCAAAGATTGCTCTACTTCAAATACAACAAACAGCTTGCTCAACCAAACCCAAATCATCTTATTGTTGTCTTTTGTCTTTTTCATCTTCTCTCATTTTACACTCTTCTCTCATCTTTTGACTTTCCTTGATTGGCTGCTCACTGCCTAAAACCATGCCCGGTGAGATTCATCTCTTGTGTTTTCCACTTCTCTCTCACCTCAAAGCCTCATTATCCATTTGACCTCAGTTTTTCCACCTTGACTCACCCTTCAAACTCAAGAACTTCTCAATTAACCAATCCTCATCTCACTCTTGTCTCTGATGGTGACTCTTGCAGTCTTCATATCCTGTTTGTATATTCTTTCATTGTGCACATTGTCATTTTTTTGTGTGATCTCATTTGTTCCTAATTGGGTCTGTCTCTAGCTCTCAGCTCAACAATCAATTCAAATCAATTTTATTTCTTTAGTAACTGATATCTGGTCTTGCCAATTCTTCAATGAATTTCAGTCTCCCAATTGGCAATCAATAGTTTGCTTTAAGATTTAAGAATTTTTGGTGGTCTTCTTCTTTTGCCAGAGAGAGGTGGAGACCTGGAGTTCTATGAGTATTGACAGGCTTGCAGTCAATCAAGTTCATGGCACTCAGTCCTTTTTCGACGTGCAGGGGCAGACTAAGATGCATTAGCCCTTTTTCTCTCATGACCTTCGTTCCAAGTAGAGTATTGGGAGGATGAGCTGCAGAGTTTTTGAAGCAATCAAGAAATTTAAATTGGAAATCTGCAGTTTTTTCCGCGACTATGAGGTTGTCTACATGAAAGAAAAGGGCCAAGGAATTGTTTTTGCACAGGAAGAGACATGGATTTCAGGAAAATTTTTAAAATCCCTGACGTTAAATCCATGACGTCAACGTTCTGTACCAGTTGCAAGGCGCTTGTTTTAGTGCATACAACAATTTCTTCAATCTCAGATATTTTCCGCTTTGGCCAGATCCAGAAGGGTTTATGATAAACACATCTTTTTCAAGGTCAGCATGAAGAAAGACTCCCTTGACATTGAGCTGAAGCAGGTCAAGATCTTTGTCTACTGCAAAAGTGAGAAGGGCTCTGAGGGAGGGGACTCTTCCAGTGGGAGAGGAGGTTTTGAAGTAGTCTATGCTGCATCTTTGGTTGAACCCTTGAACACATAGTTGCTTTTTATAGGTGGGTTCTTTGTCATGCCTTTTGTGCTTCACTTTGAAGACTGCTACGGTCTTGAGAGGATTGGTCACTAATTTTTTGTCAAATTCCTCCCAGACTTTTTGATTGTCAATGGAATTGAACTCCTTTAGAGCAGATTTTTTCCATACGGGGATGTTTAAGGCTTCTTCAATGGAGTTAATCAGTTTTTTCAGAATGATAGCCGTATTTATTGGGTTTGGTCAGTAATTCTCTGTTCCTCAAGTTTAGTCTCAGACTGGTGGCCACTTCTTCATTCTCATCAGAATCCTTACTGCCCGCGTTGGAGATTTCTTCTTGCTTTATCAACTTGGAATTATTTTCATTGCTGGAGTATTGAAGTTGGTCATTGGGCAGGTTGAGTGGAACAAAAGTTGTCTGAAAAACTGGATTGGTCAATGGATCAGGATCCTTCTGATCCTTCTGCATGGTTGCGTTGTCGGGGAACAATTTGGAAAAGATAAAGTATTTTGTAAAGTTTTGGAAACTAAAAGGATTTAATTTCAGTTGCAGAATAATGACTAGACAGATTGAAAAAAAGACAACAAGCTAGCAGAAGTTCACCTAAAAGGACAAGACAGACTCTGATGCGGAGAATTTGAGGAAAGAGGAATGAGAAGAAAAAGGAAGTAAGAGGATGTTAGAAGTGAGAATGGAGACTTGTTGTGGTGAGCAGGGTTGAGATCAGGGTGATCTGAGTGGTTTGAGTAGCGTATTGAAGCGTAGCGGTAATTCTGAAAGAAGAGGTTCAATGAGCTGAGGAGAGGAATCTTGAGATTGATCGGAGTACTTACCTGACTCAGAGACCTGGGGTCAGTGGTGCAATCTTGTGGTTGAACAAAGAGAACCTCCCCAGAGTCTGAGCCAGGAGATCCAATTTATAATGATTTCCTCTTGAAGCTTTGAGTTTGAAGGGTGGGAAGTGGGTTGATTTGGTGTTGTGTGCACAAGCGCGCGCATGTAAAACAGAGACAAAGTGCACAGGAAAAAGCGCACAGGAAGTATCAGGAAGTAGGTAGCATAGAGAGAAAACAAAACAAAACAAAAACAAAAGAATGGAAAAAGGTTATAGGAAAAATTTTGGTGCCATGATGATTTGAGAATGTAGATCATATCACCTAAATCCAACAGCCTCCCTTGCTCAAATAATTTCTTGATGTTGAGATTGTCAAGAGAAGTTTTTAGTGCAATCCTGGGAGCTTGCTTAGTGAGAAAATAGACCAGGTTTTTCTTTGACAACACCTTCTGGAGCTTGATTTCTTCCCTGAGAATCTCATTACAAATAAAGTGGAATCGCAGTTCCATGTGCTTTGTGTGAAAGATGGCGTGGTTTGCCTGATTAAGCGCAAGTTTGATGGGGCCCTTGTTGTCTTCAAAGACAGTGGCTGGTTTGATGGCCTCATTGGGAGCAATGTTGAGAAGAAGAGACTTGATCCATTTGATTTCCTTCAGGGCACCCCAAGCGCTTTGTATTTGGCCTTGGTGGTGGATAGTGACAATGTGGGCTGTTTCTTGCATCTCCAGGCCACAACACAACCCAAACATTGAACCACTAGGCCAGGAACCAATTGCCACGTTGTAGGACAGGTAGCCCAATCCACGTCTACATAAATTATCATGTTTATGGGGCTGTGCTTTGAGGAAAACACCAGACCAACAGAGCTGGAATGCTGTAATTAATTCAGCACTTGAAGGGCAGGTTGAAAATGAAGGAGATTAGGTTTTACAAAGAATTGCTCCAGTTAATTTACAGCAAAAGTTATGTTGGGTCGAGTGCAGATACTTATGTGATTTAGTTCGCCTATGATCTTCCAATAGTTGGAACCCAAGGAGAGGTCTGGAAGTACCTCAAAGGAACCCCGCACATCAAGCTTTGGTTGAGAGTGGACAACCTCGACTCTCTGACTGCAGCTTACTCCGATGCATCCTGGGCAGATGATCCAACCACAAGGCAATCTCAAACCGGCTATCTCTGTAATGTTTATGCATTTTTGGTATCATGGAACAGCAGCAAACAAAAAAACATCACCTTCAGCTCCACAGAAGCCAAACTAAATGCGTTTTTTGATGCATTTCATGAGGCCACCTGGATCAGAGCTCTCACATGCAAAATTTTCTCCTCCAAGCTCACCGCAATCACCATTCACACTGACAACAGCGGGCTGACAGACAAGCTTGAGAAGTTTGGTTCCAACTCAAGAACGCAACACCTCAACCTGAAAACTAAAGGAATGAGAGAGGAGTTGAAGTTGGGAAACCTCAGAATCCAACTTATCAAATCAGAGGCAATGCCGGCGGACGCTCTCACCAAAAGCGCAAGTCTCACCAGTCTTCAGCTTGTTCATTTTGCTTTTGCCTCTCTCAAAGAGTTGTAGTTCTGTTCTTTTCATATCCCCATGTTTCTACTTCCAACCAATGTCTGAGCCTACCCCAATCTTGGTCTTCATCTTTCCAGGCACGGGGCTTGTTGAGATTCTCAGCACTGACTCCGCCAGACGCGCACGGTCTGGCCTCCTCTCCCCCAATCATCCGGGTAGCTGCACCCGGTCACTCAAATCACTCAGTCTACTACCCATGTCGGAGACCCTGGGGGGTTGATCAGAAATCTTCCTCTTGACACACCACTCACTTTATTCACCATGACCTTCCTTCCAATACTTCCTCCTCATCCTCTCCTCCCCATTTTCTTCTCCAACCTCATTTCCTCCTCTAAGCTCTCACTCAACTTTGACTCAACACTGTGAATGCCTGGTGAGATTCATACGTCAATATTCTCTTGACGAACCCTACTAAGACTCACCACCACTGAACTCGCAGCCTACCTAATCCGATCCTGAACAAACTTACTCCAATCAAACCCTCAACTCAATCCCAAGTGTGGCCAACTCCACTTCACAGCTATGTCAGAAATCCTGCAGTCCTTGTTTCCTGTTTGTTTCTCTTCTTTTTCTTCATCCCTCTTTGGTTGTTCCTGTTCCTCACTGCGCGTCATCCTACCATGTCTCTAGCTCTTAGCTCTTTGATCAATCAAATCTTCTCAAATCTCTTCATGATTCTTTCCACCAATTGGGAGCAAGATGTTCGTGGAGATGCCAGCATTTACTTTCTGAATGATTGGGTGATTGAGGGTAGTGGTATCCCCTTCTGCATCTGAGCTTTGCTGGGACTGGTTTCTTAGTTGGATGAGAGGAAATAATAGCGGTTTTGCCAAGCTTTTTTTCTTTAGATTTAACCTTGGTTTTGCTGTCTAGCTGAGTGAGGTGGTTAAGAACAAGATCCATGGTGACTATTTTATCTGAGTGCATAATTTGTTGACGTAAGGAATGGAGAGAAGTGGGGAATTTGAATAGTATGAGGTAGGAAAGAATATTGTTGGGCAGATCTATTCCAACATCAACCATCTTTTTGAGAGAGATTTTTGTTTTGGTGATAAAATGATTAATCGCATCTGGTTTGAATTGTTGGTAAAGGAACTCATTGAAAACTCGGGCTCAATTGGCAGTTAGGGAAGATGTGAAGCGTTCTTTGATTTTTTTCCAAAGAAGTCAAGCGGACAATATGTTTGCCGGGTTCACCAGATTTTTTTGGGTAATGGAGTCAATACGTGAGAGAAGAATGACTCTGGTTTCCATATCATTGACCAAGCTGAGACTTTTCAAATCGCTTTCCAGGGCTTCCTTGATGCCTTTGAGCTCTAGAAGCATGGACATTTTGTCTTTCCATATTGAATAGTCTTTGTCCAAGAGTGTAGGAACAGCTTCAAGAGCGGCCTTGAGAATTATTTGTCTGAAGCCATCATTGCTGGATCCTTCCATTGCTTTGGTTAGGTTCGTCGGATGGATGTTTGGCTTTTAACCGTGTTGAATTACTGTGAAAGAATTTGATGAATATTGAACAAAGAGGGCTGTGCCAAGACAAACATCAGTTAAGAAAAGGAAAGAAAGATAGAAAGAGGAAAAATAAGAAAAGTAAGAAAGATTTAAAGAAAAGAAAAAACATTGAGAAAAAGGAAGAGGTTGAGAATTTTCCAAGTTCTTCTGTGATATGGTTGACGGTGGAAAGATAAGAGATGGATAATTGGTGACAAAAGACTTTTGAAGAGTTGAGGATAGAGCGTTAGACTTTGTTGATGTGAGAGAGATGACAAAAATCACAAGTCTTACCAGTCAGGACTTGACAAAAAGATGAGTCGAGAATTTGGGTTTGAGGAGTTGCGGGTAGGTGAGTGGTGGTTGAAGAGAATGAGGATAATGAGAGATGAAAAGGAATAATGCCAAGAGAAGAGAAGGAAGGAGGGTTGCGCGTAGGAAGAGAGTAAAGATAAGTTGGGAAACATGGGTGTGACATGTAAAGGTAGGCTCGTGACAGTAACCAGGGACGCGCGGAAATGACAGAAAGAGTAAAAGAAACTGGAAAAAGAAAGAGGAAATATAGAAGAAAAATAGAAGGAGAAGAAAAAGAAAATAAGAAGAAAAGAGGAAGAGTGATTTATTTAACATACACCACTACCTTGGTACCACTTACCTGATTGATTGTTTTATTCTTTGTTTGAAAAATAACTAAGTATACAAGATAAATTTATTACTGCTGAATTCACTACCTGAAAATGAGTAAAATCATATCATGAAGATTTAATAAATCCATGATTCTGTTAAAGATGGAATTCAAAATATGTACAGAAAGGATTTCCTAAATTCATTATTTCTTCTCAAATTTCCTCCTCATTGCTTTGACCTGTAGTTGGTTCCCCCTATAATCATTTTGAGGAATGTTTACCATAAAGTTGCTCTTTGAAATTGAACTTTATTGATTGTGGTCAGATTAGGGCGGATCAGAGTTAAGCAAACCCACCATTTTTGAATGGTGGGTTTCAAACCAAATCCGCCATTTCAAAACCCCCATTAAAAATCAAAGAAAACCACTTAATTCACATGAGATGTGTCAAAGTTACCTGGAAATAAGTCGGTTTTTTAAAGTAAAGTATATAAAGGTTCCACCACCTTTCCACTTCATACACCCCTGGTTTTCCACCTCCAACCTTGGAAAAATTCTACCTCAAACCTCATCAGAACAAAATTTGATTCATCAATCTTCATCTCTTCATTACTATACTCATCACTTCATCACTCTCATCACTTTATTGCTTTCATCACATCCAGCTCAATCTCATTGCATCACTATCCTCATCACTTCATCACTCTCATCCCTTTATCACTTTGATCACATCAAGCTAACTCTCATTGCATCAATATCCTCATCACTCCCTCACCCTCATTGCTTTATTACTTTCATCAAATCCTAACCCTCATTGCTTTATCCCTCTTTTCACTTCATCACTCTCATCTCTTTCCATCCTCTTTTATTCATCACTTTCATAATGGGCCCTCAGCAATCCCCCCCCCCATAAGTCCACTAAACAGTGCAATGGACCAAAGCAAACATCCTACAGGTACTTAACATACAACAATCCTCCCCCATCAGCTTCCAAAGGCTCAATTCAGCTCAAGAGAGCTGATCACATCATCCAAGTAAACTGGCTCTAAACTACATCCAACTAAAATTCTTGCTTTGGATCCTACAATGAAACACGCATTGGACAACCTCCATCCTCTAAGGTCAATGGTTATTTCCTAATGTCCAATGAGCTCAAGAATAAAAAAAAGGTAGGCTGGATCTGTCATCCAAACAGATGAGGGAGCAATTCAATAATTATTGAGCCAAGTACAAAAAGGCCCACTCCATGTCAATCTCCACTGGCTTTGGTATCACCAACTCCAACAAAGCCAAGGGAATCAACTTGGTGGTTGATGGTTTGGACTCCATTTTTCCTTTTTATATTCAAATGGATGAAATCTCTGGAAAGAATGCCAATATCACCCCTCTAGCTGCTTTTGAATCCCAACAATCTGATTCAGTTGATTCCAAGGACTTGGCTGGGGAAGCTCAGCCTAGCAATGACAACCTTGATGAAACCTTTGCCTTTTAATGGCCCCCATCCAATGCCAAGGAGGATATTCAAACACAATCAGCTCCAATCACGTCTACTTCTGCATTGATTGATGAGGAAAACCCAACCTTGGACCACTCACTTACTTCTTTTGATTTCTCTCTTCCTGAGGTGAAATAACTGGAGAATTTGGCCAATGAGGAGGATGTCATTCCCATATCACCATTGCCATCAACATCTGCTCAAGTAAGGAACCAAGTTCTCTTATCTTCTGTCTGGTTAATCCTGACTGATTTATATTCCAAACAAACAGGCTCATCCATTCCTGAATGGCCAAAACCTCAAGCCAATGGGGCCTCCCACATCCCCTTCAAATGAGAGAAATGATATTTCCACACAAACCTCCTCTTCAAAGGGAAAGTGAAAGGCCTCCAATTCCATCAACATCAACCCCAATAGAATTCAATAGAGGAGAAACACTCCAAATTATTGGGCTTTGAGGACATTATGGAGAAGCAAGATTCAAGTAAGCCCATTGGATTCTCCTTGCTTTCAAAATCAGGCTCACTCTTATTCCCCTCTGAAAAACAGTGAAATTGCAAATTGAATCTGAAAATCTTTGGTTTGAAAAGAAGAAGTGGAAGAGTCAACTGGCTATCAATTTGCAAAAGCAGAAAGCCAAGATTTTTGCTCATCAAAAAAAATAGGATGCCAAGTGGAAGTTGAAACAGGCTGAGCTAGAATTTTAAAAACAGGAAAAGGAGAAGGATCAACAGCAAGCACAATTGGAACTGGAGAGAGAAGGCTGGCAAAAGAAAAAAAGGATAAGTGGTCAATGGCTGCGGCATACATTGGTAGCAGTAGAACAGTATATGAATTAAAGCAGATTAGTCAAATGCTGGGCTTTTAAATATATTTGCTTTGATGAAAAAATCAAAAAGAAAAAATAATAATTTTTGATTACAACAATGCTTGAGACTATTTTTAACCCCACCAAGAAAAAAATATTTTTTCTTTTTATTTATATTTTTCTTCCTGGAGTATATTTTTGCACTCCCCAAGTCTGTGCAAGTGTTTCAGGTTGATTTGTTGAGTTGCATTGACATTGCCATTCTTGTATGAGTGGAAGTCTCCTGTCAGCTTGCTACTATTTCAGAGCAAGCTGCAAAAGTAACAGAAATAACATTAAAATAATAATAATACAATCAACCTAAGAAGGAGTAGGGAAACCATAAATGTTATTACAGAAATGGATTCTCCACCCAACATCAGGTAGGGTCACTCACTGACCCCACCCTTGAAATCCAACTCCTTGTATTTTTAAATAATTAAGGAAAGAAAAACCAAAATGCCGTGGCACCACTATTGAGCTTTTTGGCCAATTAAATAATTCACACGTATTGTCACGTATAGGTTTCACACCTAAAATTCAGTCAGAATTGAGGTGTTTTGTATATTTTAGGAGTTACTGATGGAAATGTGTTCTGTCACAATTCCCGCACGCAGCCGCGGCAGCCAATGCACCCGGGCATAGCTGAGATACAGCCCTGTCACTCAGTCAAGGTTGTGTATGCAGCCCCAGGCCTCTGACAAGTATGCAGCTGTGGGACTACGGGTTGACAAAGGGACAGGCAGCCTGAGAAACTTAGGTACGGCGTAAACATGCTATAACCCACACGGGAACATTCTACATAGGTAATAAATGTTCCTGTGGATAGTAGATAGTCTAAAAGTACGTTGTGGTGTCAATTTATAGACACGGATTGGGAACTGCATCGCGGCTGCGCGCTCAGCATTGGGGGCAAGCGGGCTCAGCATTAGGGTATGCAGCGTGCTCAGCAGCAGCCGCTGTTTGGCTCTGCACCTGGTGGACGGGTCGGGCTCAGCATTGGATGCGGCGTGGGCGGCGATCCGCCCTGGAGATTGGATTTGGAAGGTAGTGCGCTCGGCTAGGTTTGCGGGCGCGCTGTGGTGTCATTATATAGCCTTGGGTCGGGGACTGCGTCGCGGCCTGCGCGCTCAGCATCTGGTAGGTCGGGGCTCAGCAGTTGGGGTGCGCGCGTTCTCAGCAGTGGCCGCTGCGGGCTCAGCAGTGGACGCGGCGGGATTGAGCACGCGACTGCGGGCCGGGCCTGACTAAGGGAGGCGGGCCGCGACCCGCTTGGATGTCCAACTCATGGATGGAGCTGGGCCGACCGGGTTCTCGGAACGTCTAGTCGGGGGAGGAAAAAGCGGGGCGACAGCGGGGCTATATGCGTGGGCAGCTGTGCGCAAGCGCGGGCCGGCCACGGGATGGGAAATCCACGACGGCGCATCGGGTGAATGCGCGCAAGCGCGGTGAACCTTGGGTATTGCGCGGCGGAGGGCCGCGCCACGAAAAGACAAACTGGATGCGCGTAATGACAGGCGAGCTGGCGGGGGTAGGGTATGGGTATGGGCTGGGGGATGAGTCAGGGTTCTGGGTCTAGGGTTCCTTTTTTATGGTTGCCAGTCTGTCTTTTGTGCTTGTGCTTAGGTTAGGGTTGAGGGGGAGGGCTCAAATACCTTTCCCCTCGACTCCGGGTTGTAGGGGGATGGGATCATCCATTGGTATACATATCTCTCACTCTCTCTCTCTCGGAGTAAAGGAAAGGAAGCATTCTTGGTCTTACAGACGCTAGAACCATCGATCCCGTAACTAGGGACAACTTCGTGAGGAATAACCTCTAAAGTTTCCACATCTGGGGGTCTGGCCGGGAACTTCAATCCGTTCTCAGTCTCTTGAAGATTACGCAGAATGCTACCGACAACCGCTCCGGGATCCAATGCTCCCCTTCCCTACCCTCCACGCCCGACTCCCGTCTCTGCCGCTCAACCCCCTCCGCCGCCGTCCGCTCATGCTCCTAGAGTTAGCGGGTTCGCTCCTCCCTCGGAAGGGTCGTCGGACATGGCGGTAGAGGCCCCTTGCCGCGTTTGGTTGAGGCCGAGGGATTTCCCTCATCTTCGGTTCAGTACCTCGGATGTCGAGCGGTTCCTTTCTAGGTTCGAAGGGATCGCGGACTTGGAGGGCGCGTCAGGCCCGGATAAGGTTCGGACTATCGTGCTGTTCATTACCGAGGAGGAGAAGCTGTGGGACGTGGAAGAAATGGTTGGATACGAGAGGCAAGACTGGGGGAAGTTGAAAAGCAAGATGTTGGCGAGGTGGGGAAAGCGTGAACCTTGGTTTTGGGAAAGCGACTTAGATTGAGCTGCGGAGGAGGCAATCGAGAATGGCGGGGTGCAATCGCGCGAAGGATTAGTGGAATATATGTCAAGGTTCGAGCGAATCTACGGGTACCTTGCAAAGAACGAGGTCGTCGCGGGTCAGACGGGTGCCATGAAGCGGGCGTTTCTGGGGGGTCTTGCACCCCAGCTCCGTTCCAGAGTGCAACGATACCTGTACAGCCACGGCCTGGTTAAGAGGTCGCTGGATGGGAGCGTCGCGATTCTCCCCGATCTTTCGGTTATCCGTCAAGCCGTGGAAAGCAAAATCAATTTGGACGAGCTCATCCCGGATACGGCACGAACGTACCCGTCTTCCTCCAAGAAATCGGTCACAATCTCGGCGCCGGCCCCCGACCAAACTTTGGCCGCGCGGCCGCCGATTCCCTCTCATGCCGGACTTTCCCAGCAGCCCCCGGGACCATCAGTCGGGGAGATAACGGAGATTCTGCGGGACATAAGGGTTTTCCTCAACCGGACACCGGCTCCTACAGCTCCGGCAGCCGCACCGTTTCCGGCGGCTCCTTCTCAACCGCGCGCGGTGCCGCCTCACATGGCGGAGGGGTTCCAGCCCCCTAGCGGATCATCCGGATCGTACGGGTCGCCGCGATGTTCATATTGCGGGGTGAGAGGGCACTGGAAGTCAGTTTGTGAGGATCTCACTTGGGACATGGATGAAGGGCTTTTTTGCGCATCCGGGATGACGTACATATTTCCGAGGGGTGAATCGGTGGACCTGACTAAGGACAAGCCGGCACCAATGGTGCAAGTGCGGGAAAGAGCAAAGGCCAAGACCAAGACTGCTCGGGTCTCGCTAGGGATTGTCACCGCGCCCGGAACCTGGGTAGCGCCGAGAGTGGAGGCTGAAGTCAGGGCATTGGCGGCGAATGAGCGTATCACGATGGATGTCGACGAGCGACCAACGGCCTCGAAGCCAGTCGCGCGAGTACCGATTTTGGACGGGCCGTCCTCTAATCCCGTGGGAAAGAAGAAGGCCGCGGACATCGTCCGGAGGGTAATGGGGAACGACTCACCAATACCCCTGACCCTACGAGAGCTAGCGGCGGTGTCCCCCGCGGTCGTCAACGAGATGGTCCAGGCCTTGAAAGATTGCGGTCAGGGTCGGGTGCCGACAACGGTTCAGCGGGTTAACGTGGCGGAGGAGGAAATGGATCCTGAGCCGTGCCGGTCGAAGTCGGTATCCGTCCCGCTCGCTTATGTCGCAATGACCATTGCCGGGCGGAAGGTGTGGGCGATGGTGGATAGCAGGTCAATGGTCAACCTGCTCCCATCAAGGTTGGTGGACGAGCTCGGTCTGGTGTGGAGGAAGTGTGCGATGGGTCTTCGGGCGTTAAATGGCGGGGAATGCCGCGTGGATGGAGTAGTAGAGGCGGAGGAGGTGGAAGTCGCCAAGGTCTGTAAGCCTCTGTCATTTCTCTCAGTGGAATGCGGAGACGTGATTCTAGGACGGCCATTCATGTTTGGGTTCCGAGCCCAAATGGCCTTCAACGCCGAGGAAGGAACGGAGGCGCTGACCGTCAAAGACTCGCTCGGAGCACGTTTCAAGACGACGATCTGCGATCACGGGAGAGGGAAATGGGTACAGGACCCAATGTCTGGCGGCAACGAAGAGTCCGGCGCGGGGGTTGACCGTAAGGGTTACCCTGCGGAGGATTTTTCCTAGTCGGCCGCGGGAACCGTGCGGAGCAGGCTCCGGCTCAGCACGGGCGGCCGACAGGTGAGGAGCAAGCGGGGGAGGGCGCGCGTGGGGCGCAGGTGCCAGAAGTAAGTCCCATTCCTCAGTATGCATCGCCGGAAGGCGCTACGCTTCGAAAACCCTATCATCGTGCCACAGTTGTGAGCAAAGGCGAAAGCCCCGGTCTGGTCATTACTAGGACTTACGACGGCGACGATTGGGTCTGGATGGCGCGGTGTAACACGGGCAAGTACAAACCGGTAGCGCGGAAAGTCCGGCCGCGGAACGAGCCAATGCCTCAGGGGCTCAACGGACCCTTACGACCGATCGCGTGGTCCCGCGACCCGTGGAAGACGCCCCTTAGGAAGAATGGATGGGTAACGCGGTCGGCGCGAATCACGGACGAGCGGGTGGACGCCCTTAACTTCGGACCGACGGGATGGCTGAGTGCGGAGGAGATGGATCTGCTGGTGTCGGTATTGGTAATGAGGGAGAAGGCGCTTGCTTTTGGACCGGACGAGCGCGGGTTGTTGAGAGGTGAGATCGGGGACACTTACGTTATTCCCACTGTCCCTCACGAACCGTGGCAAATCAAGCCGATTCCAATCCCCCGTACCGTTCGGGGGCCCTTTCAGGAGCTGGTACGGGAGCGCGTGAGGACGGGGCTTTACGAGCAATCCACGTCAAGCTACTTGAGTCCTATCTTCGCGGTCGTTAAGCAGGACGGGAAGTCGCTAAGGATTGTTCACGACCTTCAGAGGCTAAATTTGTTCACTATTTGCAACGCGGGGCTTCCCCCGCGCTTTGAAGAATTTCTGGAGTCAATGGCCGGGCGCGCTAGCTACGGGCTTGAGGAATTGGACGGGACGCCGCTTAAGCGGAAGGCCGCGGCTTCGCACGTGAAACGCTTCTTCGCGCGCGGTTCCACTTCCTTCAACGAGACGGCGAGCGATGATTCGGGGCTCGGGGGCGAGGCGGTCCCAGAGTCGGACGACGGCGCAGATCGTTCGGACAGCGAAGTAGCGGCGCGCAACGCGCGACCCCGGAGAAGTAGGAGGTTGCGGACGGCTGGGGACAGCTGTCAAGCTGGGGGGGGGGGGCGCTAGGTGGTTAAGCTTTATTTGGTGAGGGGGGTGTTCTAGCCGGTTCACAGCCGGGACAACTAGACACCCCAGAATGTTCGTTTCCTTATGTTTTGGTTTGGGCTTGGCTTTGGATTGGTACTGGCTATGGTTTATTTATTGCAGGTATGCGGGCGCGGCGTGGTGTCGGGCCCGCAAACGCGAGGACGAGCCCCGCGCACGGATTGCGGGACGAAGAGCTCTGCAAAAAAAAAAAAAAAAAAAAAAAAAAAAAAAAGAAAAAAAAAAAAAAAAAAAAAAAATGAGAAAAATGAATGAAATAATAAATATAGGATATTTTCGGGCTGTTTTCTTTTCTTTTTTTGTCTGTTTCTCTCTTGTTTCTTTCTTCAACGGACGGTCGCGACGGTCAGGGATGGTATGGACGCGGATTAAAGCTTAGCTTGGTAAGGGGGTGCTCTAGCCGGTTCACAGCCGGAACGACTAGACACCCCAGAATGTTCGTTCCCATCGCTTCTCCCTTATACTCCCGGTTGTGAGCGCGCGCTGTCGGAACGGTGTTTGTTTTGTTTCGTAGTACGGGTACGGGGAACTGTGTGGCAGTCCGTCTGGGGCGGTCCAGGTACCTCTTTTCTTGGAACGGCTGGTCACTTACGGTCTCTCACAAAGTGAGCGCGCGGACGCGGACCTCAACCTCAACCTCACTCACACTCACTTCTCACGCGGACGCGGATCTTGGCACTCACACTCACTTTCCACCCGGACGCGCGGACACGGCCCTTTCTTTTCCTCGCGCAGCAATATGTATTTCTCCAACGAACGCGGTACAACAATAGGATAAGAAAAGTAGGCGGGAAGGGAGAAAAGGAAGGGGGTGGGGGCGTCTAAGCCATTTGCATCATCTCCTCCATGTCCACCCTTGATGATGCCAGAAGGGCCCGGTAAGACGCCAAGAACTCGCGCCGGGATTCGGAGGATTGGGCTCCGGGGGTCGCCAGGAAGTTGCGGAGCATCGCGGTCGACCGTTCGGCGAAAGCCTCGAAGCCAGCCGCCGGGAGTGCCATCACGACCGGGATCTCCGGGATCTCGGGGGAGTTGGAGGAAGGCGGTGCCGGTGCTGGGACGGGGCTTGATCCGAGCAAGCGAGGAGGTGATGAGGGGGTCCCTGGGGCATCGCGCGGAGGGCTTGGTCCATCTGGGGGCGATGACGGAACAATGATCGGGGACGGCAGAGGAGGGACCTCGGGGGTAGTAGGCCTCCCATCCGAGACCGCTGGTGACGCGGGCGGCGGTGGAGTACCTTGTGGAGCCGGGGCGGAAGGAGCCGGAGTAGGTGCCGGAGGGGGAACCGGGGCTGCAGCAGCGCGACGCCGGAGAATCTCATTGAGTCGCGGGTCCCTCGCGCCTTCCCTCATCCAAACGCGGTCCGACCAGAATCGTACGGCCCTCCGATAGTCGTCAACGGACAAGAAATCCTCCTTCCGCAGCGGTCCCGCGCGGCGGAAGGGGGAAGCCAAATCGCGACCCTCGCTCGGCGGAGGGCGGCGGAAAGGGGAGCCCGGCGGAGTCCACGAGTCCTCCGAGATGGTGTCATCGTCCGAAACCACGAACGGGTTGGGACGAGCCCTTTTGCGCGGCCTGGGGCGGGAACTGAAGTTGGGGGGAGCTCGGGGCATGGCATCCCTAAGCAAGCAACGGCGATGGCTGGGACAGCAAGCAACACAGGCGCGTGGACCAGGAGCGATCAAGCATGCGTGCCCGGTCCGGGCGCAGAATTTGCAGGGGAGCATGACGGCGATGAGCGTGGGAGGGGAGTCGGTGGAGTGTGCGAAGAGGAGTGGGTAGGGAGGAGCGGGGTGCGGGTAGTCAAGGTGGCAATGGGAAGGGACCTCTGGGGACAGAACTCAAGTTGGGGGGGGATGTGGTGTCATTATATAGCCTTGGGTCGGGGACTGCGTCGCGGCCTGCGCGCTCAGCATCTGGTAGGTCGGGGCTCAGCAGTTGGGGTGCGCGCGTTCTCAGCAGCGGCCGCTGCGGGCTCAGCAGTGGACGCGGCGGGATCGAGCACGCAACTGCGGGCCGGGCCTGACTAAGGGAGGCGGGCCGCGACCTGCTTGGATGTCCAACTCATGGATGGAGCTGGGTCGACCGGGTTCTTGGAACGGCTAGTCGGGGGAGGAAAAAGCGGGGCGACAGCGGGGCTATATGCGTGGGCAGCCGCGCGCAAGCGCGGGCCGGCCACGGGACGGGAAATCCACAACGGCGCGTCAGGTGGATGCGCGCAAGCGCGGTGAACCTTGGGTATCACGCGGCGGAGGGCCGCGCCACAAAAAGACGAACCAGATGCGCGTAATGACAGGCGAGCTGGCGGGGGTAAGGTATGGGTATGGGCTGGGGGATGGGTCAGGGTTCTGGGTCTAGGGTTCCTTTTTTATGGTTGCCAGTCTGTCTTTTGTGCTTGTGCTTAGGTTAGGGTTGAGGGGGAGGGCTCAAATACCTTTCCCCTCGACTCCGGGTTGTAGGGGGATGGGATCATCCATTGGTATACATATCTCTCACTCTCTCTCACTCTCTCTCTCTCGGAGTAAAGGAAAGGAAGCATTCTCGGTCTTACAGACGCTAGAACCATCGATCCCGTAACTAGGGACAACTTTGTGAGGAATAACCTCTAAAGTTTCCACAGCGCCAGTTTGGATACGTAGGGGCGGAGCAATCCGCATGCTATGAAGGAACAGATGAAGCGCGCGCGCAAGCGCGTGGATCATGCCGGATATTACCAAACACCCACAATGGGCGCGGACAAACAGATACGGACAGGCGCGGGGGGCTCCGAGTAGGGCGCGGTGGGAGGATCACGGCATGAGAAGGACGAACCGGATGAACGGAACAGCGTATGGACGACGGGGGGAGTTGGGTATGGAGGAGGTGGGGAGAGGAGGCTAGGGTTTCTGTTTTGTTTTCATACTGTTATTTGCGCGTGTACTTAGGTTAGGGTTGAGAGGGAGGACTTATCCTCACTCTCAACTCCGGGTTAGAGGGAGGAGGCATAGATGAAGAGGAGGAAGAATCACATCACATCATCAGATTGAATCACTCATCTCACCAGGAGATTAAGGGAACTCATACCGGATACACATCCAGGTGGAAATTTCTTAGTATTGAAGGATTGGCAATTTCTCTCTCTACTTTTCTTTATCTCTTTTTCTCTTTATTTCTATTTCTCATTTAAGTGCGACTTTGGACATCCTCATCTCCTTTCAAACGCAGGGAACCATTAACTTCCAAACCTTGGGACAATTATAGGGGGATAACCTTTATTCTTTCCACATCTGGGGGTCTGGCCGGGAAGTAAACTTCCGTTTCTTGTCTTTCAAAGGTAACTGGGCGCAATGTCCTATTCATACCTCCCTACAGTCGCTCCTTATTCTTCTTCTCCTTCTCCTTCCGTCTCCAGGTCCGCTACTCCGACCCCACTCTTGTCTTCCATCCCTCCTCCTCCCCCTCCCTCCGCTTGACCCAAGAAGAGCTACGCCATTCCCCCATTGGTCTCCAGTGACCATGAACCCACTCGCCCGGTTCGCATCAGGCCACGCAACTACCCTCACATCCAATTCAACACCGTGGATGTGGAGCGATTCATCACAAGATATGAAGGTATTGCAGATGCAAAAGGTGCTTCAGACGCTGATAAGGCCCAGCTTGTTGTCCTGTTCATTATGGACAAAGAGAAGCTCCGGGATGTGGAGGAAATGGAAGGCTACAAGAATCAAGATTGGCCAAAACTAAAGGCGGAGATCCTAGCGTGGTGGGGTAGGCGCAAACCTCAGTTCCGGGAAAGCAATTTTGACTGCGTGGCCTCAGAGGCAAGCGCGCGCGGAGGGGTCAATACGCGGGTGGAGCTGGCGGAGTACACCTTGACATTCAATCGGATCTATCGGTACTTGTCAAAGAACAAGGTGGTGGCGGGACAGACGGGGGCCATGAAATGCACGTTTCTGGGCGGTTTAGGCGCTCAACTCCGGGCAAGAATGCAGCGGCATCTTTACAATCACAACTTGGTAGAGCGGTCACTGGACGGGAGCATCACGCTCCTTCCGGAGTTGGCTGTCATTTGCCGGGCTGTGGAGAGTGAGCTCAACTTAGAGGAGCTTATTGAGGACACCGCTAAGTCCTTCCCAGCGGGACCAAAGAAATCCGCCCCCCAGGTTCCGGCTCTGGCGCAATTTCCGGCCCCAGTTCCACCTACTTCCAGGTGTGTTCCGGTTCCTCAACCCGCGCCAGCCCCTCCGGTAAGAAAATTGATGGAGCTGATGAAGGACCTGAAGATCTGCATGTGTTGTATGGGCCAGCAGCAGCCGCAAGGGCCTCCACCTCAAATGGTGGAAGGGTTTTGGCCGCCCGGTACCTTTGTGCCGAGGGGGTGCTCGTACTGCGGGGCAAATGGTCATTGGGGATTGGCTTGCAAGGAGCTTACAAAGGATCTCAGCGCGGGATTGGTTCAAACAGTGGGGATGGGGTACATGTTTCCGACGGGCGAACAGATTCCGATGGAGCCAAGCCAGCCAGCCGCAATGCAGCAGGTGCGCACATGGGGTCAGGAGGCGGGAACAACGGCGCGAGCGTCACTGGGCATCGTTACCGGTCCTGGATTGTGGCAACCACCTTGGGTGGAAGCTGAGGTAAGGGTAGTGGCAACGGAAGAAAAGGTGGGGGTCTTCAATAAAATGGAGGTAGACGCGAACGAGCAACCCCCGTCGGCCGTTCCAAAACTGGCCCCGCTTGCGCCTGGAACCGAGGCGCCGGCAGCAAACCCTGTAGGGAAGAAGAAAGCGGCGGACATTGTGCGAAGGGTGATGGGTAACAAGACTCCGGTTTCTCTGACCTTGCGGGAACTGGCGGCCGTGTCCCCAGTGGTGGTAAACAAGATGGTTCAGGCGTTGCGGGATTGCGGTCAGGGCCGGGTACCTCAGATGGTGCAGCGGGTTCATGTGGCGCAAGGAGTGTGAGTTGAAATTGGTTTTGACTCCGCTTGCTTACGTTCCAATGGTCATAGCGGGAAGGAAGGTGTGGGCTATGGTGGACAGTGGTTCAATGGTGAACCTGCTGCCATTGCGGATGGTGGATGATTTGGGGTTGGTTTGGCGGAAATGCGCAATGGGTCTCCACGTGCTTAATGGAGGGGAGTGTTGTGTGGATGGGGTAGTCAAGGAGGAGGAGGTTGAGGTTGCAAGGGTCCGTAGGCGCCTTTCTTTTCTTTTGGTTGATTGTGAGGATGTTATTTTGGGAAGGCCGTTCATGTTTGGGTTTCAAGCACGAATGGTTTTTGATCCGGGAACGGGAACGGAGGCATTGATGATAGAGGATTTTTCTGGCGGGAGGTTCGAGACAACTATCTGCAATCACGGGCAGGGAAAGCAGAGGAGAGTTTCGGAGTATGAGGAGGAACCGGACGCGGCGGCTGCAACCAGCTGGGGACAGTGGCCAAGTGGGGGGTGGAGGTAGAGGGGGAAACGCGGGCGCGGCGCAAATCCAGGTCCCTAAACGCAAGGACAAGCCCCGATGAACAGGGAAGCGTGGGCAATCCTGCGGATGGGGGAAGCGGGACAAAGAGCGATTTGCGGGCGGTCTACGGGCGTTGCGCGAAAAAAGGGGTTCTTTTCTATTGGTTTCTTTTCCTCTTTTTCTTTCTCTCAGGATATCTCAAGGATGGGTGGTTGGTATGGGACTAAGCTTGATTTGGTGAGGGGGATCTCTAGCCGGTTCACAGCCGGGACAACTAGACACCCCAGAATGTCCGTTCTCCTACTCTCTCTCTCTCTTCCCTTACGGTGGCGCGCGCTGGTGTTTTGGTTGTTGTGTTTGTTACAGGAAGGGTACAGGGAACTGTGTGGCAGTTTGTCTGGGGCGGTCCAGGTGACTCTTTTGGAACGGCTAGTCACTTACGGTCTCTCACAAAGCAAGCGCGCGGGTGCAGACTCAATCTTGGACTCACTCTCTCAAAGCGCGGCCGCGCACTTTTTTCTCAGAAGGTTAGGACCTCGCCCGGAGACATGTATTTTCTTAATGGAAAAGGGAAGCGCGGTACAAGCAACAAGAAGAGAAGAAAAGAGGAAAGGGAGAAGGGGAAAAGGGGGGGGCAATGTGCCTACGCCATCTTCATCATTTCCTCCATTTCCGCCCTCGAGGACGCCAGTAAAGCCCGGAAAGACGCCAGGAGTTCGCGCTGGGATTCTGAGGATTGTGCGCCGGGGATCACAAGGAAGTTCCGGAGCATCGTGGTCGACCTTTCCGCGAAAGCTTCAAAGCCGGCCGCCGGGAGCGCCATTAAAATTGGAATCTCCGGGATCTCGGGAGGGCTGGGGGGAGGAGCGGCCGGTGAAGATGGGGCCTCTGGGGAACCAACAGGGGGGCTTGGTCCAGTTGGAGGTGATGACGGGACAACAATTGGTGACGGAGGGGGAGGAGAGTCTCGGGTTGTAGGCCTCTCATCCGAGTCCGCTGGTGGCGGTCACGGACCAGGAGGAGGGGGTGCTGGCGCGGCCGCGGGTCTTCCAAAGAGTCTTGGGTCTGGTACCATTTGGTTCACGCCAACAGCGGAGGCCCACGCGCGGATTGCCGCACGCCATTCCTCCAAAGTTTTGTATTCGCCCCGTTGCGGAGGTCAAGCCCGGCGGAGGGGTGATGCCAAGTCGCGGCTCACGTGAAAAGTGGTGGGTGATGGAGCTTGGGGGCGGCGGGATGGAGGTGAGCCGGGTGGTGTCCACAAGCCTTCCAAGATTGACTCGTTGTCCGAAACCACGAACGGGTCCGGACGAGCCCTCTTGCGCGGCCTGGGGCAAGAGCCGGATTGGGGGGGAGCTCAAGGGATGCTTTTGCTAAGCGAGCAGCGACAATTACTGCAACGGTAAGCTACACAGGCATGTTGACCGGGGATGATCAAACACGAGTGCCCGTTCCAAGCGCAGAACTTGCATGGGAGCATGATGGCAATGGAGAGGAGGGGAGACAGGGAAGGTGGTAGTGGGAGTGGTGGGGTGGAGTGGAAGTAGCGGAGGTGGTGGTATGGCAAAGCAATGGGAAACTTCTGGGGACAGAACTCAAGTTGGGGGGGGATGTGGTGTCAATTTATAGACACGGATTGGGAACCGCGTCGCGGCTGCGCGCTCAGCATTGGGGGCAAGCGGGCTCAGCACTAGGGTATGCGGAGTGCTCAGCAGCAGCAGCCGCTGTTTGGCTCTGCACCTGGTGGACGGGTTGGGCTCAGCATCGAATGTGGCGTGGGCGGCGATCCACCCCGGAGATTGGTTTTGGAAGGGAGTGCGCTCGGCTAGGTTCGCGGGCGCGCCGGTTTGAATACGTAGGGGCGGAGCAATCCGCAGGCTATGAAGGAACAGATGAAGCGCGCGCGCAAGCGCGTGGATCATGCCGGATATTACCAAACACCCACAACGGGCGCGGACGAACGGATACGGACAGGCGCGGGGGGCTCCGAGTAGGGCGCGGTGCAAGAACCGCGGCATGAGAAGGACGAACCGGATGAAAGGAACGGCGTACCGATGACGGGGGGAGTTGGGTACGGAGGAGGTGGGGAGAGGAGGCTAGGGTTTCTGTTTTGGGATTGTTTTCTGTTTTGTTGTCATACTGTTATTTGCGCGTGTACTTAGGTTAGGGTTGAGAGGGAGGACTTATCCTCACTCTCAAATCTGGTTCAGAGGGAGGAGGCATAGATGCATATAACTTTGAATGATGATTGAAACAGCAAGCTGACATGAACAAGTAATGAAGATCAGGAACAAGTCATAACCACAAAAGAAAACATTGAGAAAACCAACACAGTGAGGAGTATTCCCAAGTAGCCAATGACTATAATAGAGAGTATGGGAAATACATGGCGGGGCTGAATCAAAATCATAGATTCTTATGAGTATCAGTCGGAATGATCTTCAGTGAGAGATCGTCATACCTTTTAAAGAAGATGCGTCTTGATGGTTGAGCTTTGGATGGTTGAGAGATGTCCGATGATGAGCGTTGGGGTTTATGTTTGCAGGTTGAGTGACCGTAGGGATGAGGTTTGATTGAAGAATACCCAACGCCTTTGATGAAGCAATAAAAATAGAAGACAGGGAATAAAAAAAGAGAGCAAAAAAATATTGAAGAACAATTGAAGAATAACAAAGAAAACAGAAGATTTTAGAAAAGAAATGATTAGTCCTCAGAGGAGAACACGAGGATGCGAGTGCAAGAGTCTCAAGCCAGGATCAGAGTGAAAGAGTCAGGAGTCATTCCTCCGGTTGTGGATGTGCGCGTGCCTGCGGTCGCTGGGTTTGAGTCCGTGCAAGTACCCATGGAAACATTGGACCTGTCACAGCGCATCTCTCTTTACACTCCCCTTAACTGGAGATCATCCTCATTTGAGTTGAAAGATCAATCTGGTGAATTTCCCCAATTGTTTGAGGCTGACAGCCTTTGTCAGAGGGTCGGCCATCATCTTCTTGGTCTTGACTAGTTTTATGAGGAGGGAACCTTCTTTCAGTCCTTCTCTTAATCCTTTGGTCTTGAGATCCATATGACGGGCTTTGGCATTCGACCCAAATTTCTTTAGCTTGTCATCCACGCCTTTGTTGTCAATGTAGTGCATTGAAGATGAAAGATTCAATTGGAAAACTTCACCTAGCAGATGGCTGACCCACTTGCTCTCAAGATACAAGTCCAGCAATGAATTGAGTTCAGCCTCTGTGGACGAGTAGGTAATGTTTCTTTTTTTATAACTGCTCCAGGAAATGAGGCTGCCAAAGGACATACCCAAGTAGCCTGATTGTGACTTGCGACTTGTAGGGTCCTTGGCCCAGGAGGCATCACTGTAGTACTTGATGGGACCTTTAGACTCATCGTATGAGAGTTTGAGTTTCCAATCCTTGGTGTAGTTCAGGTACTGCCAGGTTTGTTTGAGTTCCTTCCAATGAGTGAGTCCGGGCTTATTCTGGAATCTTGCCAGGCTGGAGACTGAGTAACTGATGTCAGGACGGTTCCGACTAGCAATGTAGTTCAAGAGTCCAATGGTGGATTTGTATTTTATGTTGATTTTCTTGAATGCTTCAAAGTCCTTGTCCAATGCTTTTCTCAACTGAAGATGGGGTTTTAAAGGGGTGAACAATGGTCTAGAGTCAAGCAGGCGAGTTCTTCCAAGCTGTGTACGATGTGTCAAGGTTGAATAAGCAATATACTATCCAAAGTTTGTTTGAACTTCATGCCCAGAATTGTGTTGGGTTCATGAGCTTGAGAACCTTTGAATTTTGTTTGAAATTTGTTATTGAAATCATCACCATCACCAACCAGGATCACGTCATCCACGTGAAAGAAGAGAAAGGAATTTTTGTCCCTCAACGAGTACAGGCAGGGATTGCTATCGGACTCCTTGAACCCTACAGACTTGATCCATTCCGTAAAGGTGTCATACCAGTTTTTTGGTGACTGCTTGAGTCCGTATAGGCTCTTCTTGAGTCTCAGGAATTGACAGGTACGCGGACATCCTTGCGGTGTTCTGATGATGACTTCTTCATCTATGGGTGCATGCAGAAAGGCTGCCTTAACATTGTACTGCCTGATGCTCAGTTGATTCTTCAGGGTGAGTAACAGGATTGTTTGTAAAGAGGCTATCTTGCCGGTAGGGGCAAAGGTTTTGTCAAAATCTAGACCGTGAACTTGATCAAATCCTTTAACGCAAATCTGGGCTTTGTGTATGATGGTTTCATTGTGAGCGTTGTCCTTGATTTTGAATATCCACGTTGTGTCTAGCGGGTTCAGTGGATTCTCGCCCTCATAGTCTTCCCACACTTCAAGTAATTCACATCAATCCATCTCTTTTTTCATTGCTCCATCCCATTTTGGGCCGTCCGCACATTGCCTGGCTTCATCAAATGTTTTTGGTTCAAAATAATGGTGAAAACCATAACGTTGCGGGGGTCTGATGGAGGATCTGTCGCGAAGAACCCTACAAATTGGTCTGTTGACTATCTCCGCAGTTCTAGGTTCTTCTTATGGTTTGGTTGATTGATGAGGCTGGCCATTTGATTTGTCCTCTGAACTTGACTCTGACTCTGAGAAGCTAGTCACACCTTTGTCAGAAGAATTCACTTTGGCTGGTGGATTGCAATAGTTCATCCGGTCTGGAATTGTTTCAACGGTCTCCTCTTCAGTTATTGACGGAATTTCATCCATTGTTTCTTTGGAGGCAAAGTCGAGATCCATGGTCAAAGTGATTCCTAACTGATCCACCAACTGTTTGAGGAACCAAACATGCTTAGATTGAAGAATCAGCCCATTTGGCATGAGGATCCTGTACGACAGAAATTCGGGGTTATATCCAACAAGTTTTCCCTCTTTTCCCTTTGGTTTGAGCTTTGCCCCTTTTGTTCTTTTTTGATTCAGTACTATCGTGGTGACTCCAATCGGTTGAAGATAATTAGAAGGTAATCTTTTTCCCTTGATGAGTTCCCAGGGAGACTTATCCAGACCGTCCTTTGGTATTTGATTGAGACCAAGAGAGCATGCTTTGAGCACTTCTGACCAGTATTTTTGGGGTAAGTGAGCTGAGCTTAATGATGATCTTACACTCTCTATAATCTTCCGATTGGCCCTTTCAGCCCTGCCATTGTGTTTGGGATGATATGGTTCAGTCACCAACTGATTGATGTATTTCTCCTTGAAATACCTTACTAACCTGGAGTTGACAAATTCCGATCCTCCATCTGAACATACCGTAGTGGGATAATACCCACACACGTTCCTCTGTTTCTCTATGATTTCAATCAAAACCGGGGTTACGTTGTCCTTTCTGTGTAGAGGAATGCCTGAGATGTAACCCGAATAGTTATCCACGACCATTAGTATGTACTTATTGTGTCGGAGTGATTCCGGCGTGATTGGTCCAATGACGTCAAGATGAATTTTCTCAAAAGGTTTGGAGGCTGATGTGGAGGTTGCCTTGAATGGACTCTTAGAAATCTTACAAAGTAAGCAGTCCTTACATTCAAACCTTTCCCGCTCCATGGAGTTGAATTGTATCTCCTTGATCTTTGCAAGGCAACTGAGCAAAGCATGACTGTAGGATAGATAAAGATCCTTCAACGTCCTTGGGTCTGAGTCTTTGTGCTTGGTCAGATAACACTCATGGTTTCCGATCCTGCGCGGTTGGTCTAGGACAAAGAGATTGTTGATGATCAAAACTTGACAAATCTTGTGATCATTCTTGTTCAACTTGAAATGGCCCAATTTAGCTTTCAGAACACATCCTTGGTCTAGAAGTTTACCGGGGCTTATCAGGTTGACTACAATCTTGGGTACATACAGACAGTTGGACAGTGTGATTGTTTGGTCCTTCCAATCCAATCTAACCGTTCCCAGACCCAGGATGGGCAGATTTGCTCCAGCCTTACCGGTAGATATGTGTTCTCCGGTGTAGTCCTCAAGCTTAGTAAAGAACCGTTTATCATTGAAGATGTGAGATGTCGCACCACTATTGATCAATATGTTCTTTTCTGCCCCTATTTTTGAGTTGATCCACCTTGTGACGAATGCATGAAAGTGCGCTGAGTCCTGGTTCTTCTTTTGCTTCTCTTTCCACTTGTTTTGGTTCTCCCTCCACCACATGGGGGCCTTTTCTGGATGGAGATGGAAGAATTCAGATTCAGAGTGATTTTTATTCTGTTTTGGATTATGGTAGCCTTCGATGCATTGGCTAGATAAAGCATTCTTAGTCTTGATTCTCATAGACGACAGGGCAGTCTCAGACGTTTGAACGGTACCTTTATCAGTGCTTTTGGCCTTGACTTCATTATGATATTGGACAAGATGGTTGCATACGAATTTGACCAAGATCTGTTTGTTGGAGTGCATTAATTGACGCTTGATATCTTGAAGACTTGACGGGAACTTGAACATAGTTAGATAGGCAAGAATGTTGTTGGGTAGATCTATACCTATGTCAATCATCTTCTTGATTGACGTTTTGATGTTTGTAACAAAGGTCAGTATTTCATATTCTTTGAATGCCAGATGTAGAAAGTCATTGAATATCCTAGCTTGATTGGATGCCTGAGAGGATGAGAATTGCTCCTTGATTGCCTTCCAAATGTCCTTGGCAGAATTGATGTTGGCCGCGCTAATGACGTTGTTGTGTGTGATAGTGTCTACCTTGGAGATAAGTAAGAGCTGGATTTCATTGTTGTCTTGAGAGGAGAGCGATTCGGAGGTTGATTCGAGGATGTCAAGTACTCCTCTGAGTTTGAGTAAGGCTTTCATTTTATCTTTCCAGATCCTGTAATTCTCTTCAGTCAGGAGGGGGGTAGTCTCAAGCGCCATTTTGAGCATAGCCTGTCGGAAAGAATCCATCAAGAACCCCAATCCCGTAGCCATTGTCCTATGTCTTGCTGATTGAGGGGAGAGATTTGGCTTTTAACCGTTTAACTTTGAATGATGATTGAAACAGCAAGCTGACATGAACAAGTAATGAAGATCAGGAAAAGTCATAACCACAAAAGAAAACATTGAGAAAACCAACACAGTGAGGAGTATTCCCAAGTAGCCAATGACTATAATAGAGAGTATGGGAAATACATGGCGGGGCTGAATCACAATCATAGATTCTTATGAGTATCAGTCGGAATGATCTTCAGTTAGAGATCGTCATACCGTTTAAAGAAGATGCGTCTTGATGGTTGAGCTTTGGATGGTTGAGAGATGTCCGATGATGAGCGTTGGGGTTTATGTTTGCAGGTTGAGTGACCGTAGGGATGAGGTTTGATTGAAGAATACCCAACACCTTAGATGAAGCAATAAAAATAGAAGACAGGGAATAAAACAAAAGAGAGCAAAAAAACGATTGAAGAAAGATTGAAGAATAACAAAGAAAACAGAAGATTTAAGAAAAGAAATGATTAGTCCTCAGAGGAGAACACAAGGATGCGAGTGCAAGAGTCTCAAGCCAGGATCAGAGTGAAAGAGTCAGGAGTCATCGCTCTGGTTGTGGATGTGCGCGTGCCTGCGGTCGCTGGGTTTGAGTCCGTGCAAGTACCCGTGGAAACATTGGACCTGTCAAAGCGCATATCTCTTTACAATGCAGAGGAGGAATAATCACATCACATCATCAGATTGAATCACTCATCTCACCAGGAGATTAAGGGAACTCATACCGGATACACATCCAGGTGGAAAGTTCTTAGGATTGAAGGATTGGAAATTTCTCTCTCTACTTTTCTTTATCTCTTTATCTCTTTATTTCTATTTCTCATTTAAGTGCGACTTCGGACATCCTCATCTCCTTTCAAACGCAGGGAACCGTTAACTTCCAAACCTTGGGACAATTATAGGGGGATACTCTTTATTCTTTCCACAACGTAATATTATATAAAAATACTTGAATATGTTGAATTTGTGATTAATTCACTATCTCTCAGTTTCATTTCTTTATCAGTTTTCTTTATTTCATTTTTATCCATTTCTTTTATCTTACTCTCACATATTCTCACATGTGTTAGGGATGTTATTAGGCCTCTGCGCGCGTCTATTCATTTCCTGCACGCGCGCACCAGTGCCAATACTCTAGATTGAATTTTCTCTCAGATACTACCTATGTCCTGACTTGCACACACTTCCTTCCTCTTTCCTCACACAACTACATTGGGTGTGTCCTTGGATTGAGGGTGTTTCGAGTCAGGTAAGTTTCATCCTCAAAACTCTCTGTCAAAATAGTAATCTAACTATTCTTGCCTATCATTAGTCTCAACCAGAGCTATATACGGGTAATCTATTGTCTATGTTACAGTTCCAATTAAGGAATCTCCTGCAGTCTGAATACGTCGAATCCTGGTTTTAGGTTACTATTCCTTTCTTTCTTTCCTATTTGTTTCTTTCACTGTTTCTTATTTTTCTTTGTTTCTGATGGCAATCAATCTCTGGTTTTAGTTGCCTCCAATTTTTACAGAATAATCCTTATAAGTAATTTTTATTAAATATAATTCAAAGTACCAAGAATGTCGAAAATAACACAATGGCAGATTCTAAAAATATATTAAAATACTTTAATATACTATTCTGATAACTTCTAGACATCAATTCTTTTGTGACATACTAAGAAAAATAATGATGTAAAAATATTACATTAATTCCCATGACTTATATTTTCAAGTAATTATTTTAGTAAATCAACTGAAATTCGAAAATAAGGAGTAAAATCAATATCATGACTTGACTCCAATTATTTAATACATAATGAGAACTCACCTGACATCAGGATGTCCGTAGGAATGTCTATTAGAATTACTATTAACCTACTGGGAATATTTACTAAGGATAATTAATTAAAATAATACATAAATAGGACAAATTAGTGTTATTCACACGTCCTCATATCAATTATAAAGTAGAATAATTCCCATACCCTGAGGGATTAGATGCTACCCGTGCTACAGAACCAAGAACCCGTGAAAGGCTAGCACTGGCTACCCTGCTAGCCTCAGTGTCTGTCCCTTTGAGCCCCTGTACCCCTCAGAATGACAATATTGGGACTCAAAAAGCTATAAATAAAGAGCTCTTTTGAGGATATTGTGAAGAGAGGTGTTAAACATCCCCAATAGGATTGTGGCCTCTCTATAAAAATATTTAATAATAAATTTATCTATATTGATTTATACCAATAAACCATAACCAAACCAATTGACCTTGCAATAAGGTTTATCCAAGTATTTTATGGATTTTTGCTGCATTTATTAAATAATATATTTATAATTTATACTATCACCTCTGTTAGCTAAAGGATAGCAAGGTTCTTGGCATCAAGGAGGCTGAAAATTGGGGGTCTGGCCGGGAAATATTCCTTTTTATTATATTTAATACCTTGGACCAGACATTTCACGTAAAATTAAATCAAGGATAAATTTATCTGACTTTATAACCATGATTTATCATTCAATTCTTTTGCAGTGGATTTAAAAACCAATGCAGAATTATTAATATATTATTTAAATATTTTAAAGATAAGAAAAGAAGAATATATTCAAAATTATAAAACTACTGGTTGGAAAGCTTTAACTCAAGCTGAGCAACTTAATATCTCTTCTGCACGTAAACACTTAGATAAAATCCTTGAAAAAGAAGATCTTGAGAGGCATATTAACTTCCAGGCCCTATTAAGGAAACATAAATCTTGGAAGAAATACCGTGTAAATTACATTTTGAAATATAAAAGTAAGCATATAACTTGTATTACCATATTATTTTTTTTAAATAATCTTAATATATTTTATTGACTAAAAAAATAACCTTTTTACATCAATGAACCCTCCTGTACCAGAAAACACTGCCACTGAAATTGATTCACTGGATCAAGAAGTCCCAGATATCACTGGACGTCCTGAAAATATTGATTGGGCAGGTGAAGACCTCATTGGAACACACAAAGACCCCGTAAGATTACCTACTAAGGACCAATTTAATCCCAATAAAGTCCTGGTACCTTTGAACATCAACTTAATTGAGTTTTAAATAAAACTCATTTTTACAGAATTTTTCTGTAGAATGAAAAATACTTATAAACATTTTATTCAAATATGAATAGACGTAACACAAGAGCCTCAGGGAGAATTCCCTCCTATGGATCTTTGCCAGGAGCCCCCAGTAAGCGTGAGACCATAAATAATGAAAACCATGAGGGGACTGGAACCCGTGAATCAAATGTTGATGGACAAGGAACAGCACCAAGTACTTCTGCCCTCCCCCAACCTAGAGCCGGAGAAGGTAGTAGAATTAAGCTACCCTCAATTACAAGAAGATTCCCTGCAGCCACCTCAGCAGAATCTGGCCAAGGAAGCCAGGATCAAAGACTTAGTTAGAGAGCACGTGAAATATTGGGAAGAGTTCAAAGAAGCCCAAGTCAAAGAGGACATGGTATCTATGAGAAAGATAATCTCCCAGGCAAAAGCTACCCAGATAGCTCTTCAGAAAATTATTCCAAGGAAAGAGGTAGAATTCTACTTAGAAAAATGGAATCCTTGGTATCAATTAGCCCAACTGAAAGGCAAAGGATCAGGAAAGAAGAGATCCTCTTCCCATCCAAATCCAAAGGGAAAGAAAGATTGGGATCAGATAACATCCTCAGCTCAAAAATGGAAAAAGTTTTACAAAAATTAGCCTCTAATTCTGAGCCCAAACAAACCTCTGATGTAATTACTTCTTTTTCTAATGATATGCGTCATAATTTCAAAATTGTTTGTGAAAATTTGGACAGTTTTTATACCCAAATGGATAAATTAACCTCAGTAGTAGCCAAATTGATTAATAACCAAACAAATACGGTAGGAATGGAAGAGATCAAAGAACACACAGAACATTTATTGGAGACAATTAATCAAGGTAGGATCAGACAAACTCAAAAAATTGAGAACATGTTATCAGGAATCCAAGAAGATTTTATTATGTCTTTCCAACCCTTGAAAGAAGAATTGGTAACCACTACTAACAGCTCCATTCTATCCCTTAGTGATAAACTGGATCTGCTTAATAATAAAGTGGACCTGAAACTTAATCTGATCAAGAATGATCTTAAAGACTTAAAAGTATTTCTGACCAACCCCTTGGGGAGTTCCACAGAGGAACCAAAACCTCCCAGACAAACAACTACTCCTTATGCACCACCCTTACTAGTAATGCATAGGAGTAACACCTTCAGGCCTAATCCTACCCCTGAAATGGAGCAAGCCCTCAAACTTTCACCCCCTATTTCTGAATAGCCCAAGTTCTCCAGTGAAGGAGAATACAATCATATAAATTTTATTAAATTTATTGACTACACTATTAGCTCTTATGGATTACCAGAAGCTATAGCTGTAGTCAGGCTGCCCAGACTATTTGAAGGAGTAGCTTTACACTGGTTTATCAGTAAAAGAGAAGAAGTAGGATCCTTACCATGGAATTCTTGGAAAATTCTGATTAAAGAACAATTTGGTTCTCGAATGTGGAAAAGAAAAATGATGAAAAATTTTGAAAATTCCTCATTTGACCCCTCGAAGGATCAGCCTCACAAATTTTGCTTGGAACAGAAGAAAAGACTAGATTGCTTCTATCAAAATGCTGATAAAGAGGAAGTAAATGAAAGACTCCTCAACCTGTGTCCTGGAAATCTTAACCATAGTGTAAGATGCAGGACGAGTATGGATGCTGACTTTCCAACTCTAATCAATGTGTTAGAAGAAGTCATAGACACAAATGGGTTAGACAAGAAAGTCCCTTCTAGACCCAAAGAGAACTAAAAAAATAAAAAAACCAGAGAATAACCTCCTCTGATGAATACCTCTGATAATAAGAAGCCTAATGAAAATAGGGACAAAGAGAGGATGCCTGGAACTTGTTGGAATTGTAACAAGACAGGGCATATGAGACAAGACTTCCCAGTAGCAAAAAGAAAGATAGCAGTCTTGGAAGGAGAGCAAGAGGTTGAAGGGAATCAGAACTATGAAGATATAGCCAATACTGAAGGATATCTTTCTGAATGTGAATTGATCCTGACCAACCCTTTTAATGTTATAGAAGTAGATATAGGCACTTCTGTAGAAATCAAAAACATCCATGGGGATTCTAGTTTGCCCCAACAATGGGACCCTACCATAATTCCTAGACATATTACAGATGTTAAACCATTAACTGTTAAACCTATGAGTGGGAAAAGTTATACCACTGGTCAAACTTGATATGCAACAGGAATGTATAAAGACAGACCTTTAAGGTTATTACTGGATAGTGGAGCTTTCTGCTCATGTGTCTGTGCTGAATTCTTAAACAAATGGGATCACAATTGGAAAGAACACCTTCTGCCCATCCCAAAAGCCAATTTTAGCTCTTGCAACTCTACCATGAATGCTATTGGAGTATGGACTGCTTCTATAATACTACCCCATACTAAAGGATCTTTGAGAATACAAGTTAAAATTTTAGTATTTCTCAATGGACTATGTGAGTACCTGATACTAGGTAATAATGCCTTATGTCTATATGTTATAGATGTGTTCCAGAGTAAAGGGAGATACTTCACAGTGGGTGGTAATTGGGACAAGAAGTTTAAGATATGCACCATTCAATCTAACTTCCCCTCCTCCACTTATCAAAAGAATTTAGAAGACTTTGACCACCAATAATTCTCTCAAGCAGCTCTGAATATGAAACTTTCTGAGGAACAGAAGAAAGATATATTGACAGTCTTCTTTGAGAACCAAAATGCTTTTTGTACTAAAGATAATCCCATTGGTGATATTAAAGGACATGATATGGTATTAACATTGACCATTAAGCCTCCTTATCCTCCAAACTTCAGAAGACCAGCCTATCCCTCTAGTCCTAAGTCTAGAATAGCTCTTGAGGAACATATCAAAGAACTGATAGACTTACAAGTATTAAGGAAAGTAGGGCACAATGAGCAGGTAGATGTGACCACACCTGTAATCATAGCTTGGCATAATGACAAGTCAAGAATGTTAGGAGACTTCAGAATGCTCAATAATTATACTCAGGCAGATTATTATCCTATACCCCGGATTGATCATGCTCTGCATAACTTGTCCAAGGCCAAGCATATCACTACTATGGATATGCTTAAAGGTTTCCACCAGATACCTATAAGCCCTGAAAGCAGGAAGTTTATTAGAATAATCTGTAATTTGGGAATATATGAATATCTTAGGATGCCCTTTGGTATAAAGAATGCCCCATCACACTTCCAGAGAACGATGGATACAGTTGTAGGCACATACATCAGACAAGGATGGATGATGGTATATGTAGATGATGTTATCATATACTCTGATGATTGGGATACTCATATTAACCAAGTAAGATTAGTACTCCAGACTATCTCCAGAGCAGGATTGAAGGTATCCATGAAAAAATGCAACTTTGGCTATGTATAATTGACAGCCTTAGGAAATATAGTCTCTGGTCTAACTCTAGCTGCTGCTCATAATAAGATAGCTTATTTCATGAATAGAACCATGCCTAAAAACAAAACAGAGTTACTTTCTTTCATTAGTTTTTGAATTTACTACAAAAAATACATACCAAAGTTTTCTATGCTAACTAAGAGTCTGTATGAAGCATGCGACAACAAAACTCTATTTGAAATGACACATGAGATATTGAAAAACTATGGGGAACTAAAAATAGCTATGACCTCTACTCCTTTACTTATCCAACCAGATTACTCCAAGCCCTTTAAACTGTACATTCACGCCTGTATGCAAGGTTTAGGAGCTGCTCTACATCAAGAAAGGGTAGAAGAAGACAGACCAGTAGAGAAACCAGTACCCTTCATATCTAGAAAGATCAAAGATACAGAAAAGAGATATGGAGCCAGTCAGTTGGAATTTTTGGCTCTAGTATGGGCTTTAGAAAAGCTACACTATTACTTAGAAGGCACCACTTTTCAAGTGATCACTGATTGTGATGCTGTAAGAACTCTTATAAACATGAAAGCCCCCAGCAGAAATATGCTCAGGTGGCAAATTGCTATACAACAGTAAAGATGTCAGATGACTATAGTGCATCAAGATGGAGCTAAACATCAGCATGCTGATATTCTAAGTAGGAATGCTTTGCCTAATGACTCTAACAATCCAGCATATGACCCTGAAGATCAAGATATCTTTCCTCTCCTTGACATCAATCTTTTTGCATCAAAAGCTCCAATAATGGGGATCCACTTATGTGAATTACATACTGCTTTCTTCAACCTAGTAAGGGACAACTACTCTCCTGAAGTCAAGCTGCTGATTACCATTATGGAATGTGAATCCCCAGAAGCAGCTCTGATAAATAGTCTACCTGTGTCAGCCATGAGACATGTATTGGTGTCCTATAGGCTTCCCAACTCACAAGTCTTGGTAGTATAGTGGTTAAGGAATGTATTAGTACCCTTCGGAGTACCTAGGTAGTGTGTTCAAGCCTCCATTAGTCCATTACATATTCATATTTTTGACATATAAAGTTTCATATAATCATATTTTTATAGTATGTCTTAATATTAGAAATCATCCCATAAAACCTTGAAGGTTTATATTATAATTTATGGGAGATCTTATAACTTTACTCTAGATTAAAATCCTCTGGAAGCGTCCAATTGGATGTACAATTAATGTCCTTAAAGATTTCCCTCTGTGGAAACTATATTCTGTAATAATCCTTATCTACCATAACCCAGATTTTTAGGTGAATTGTAAATTATTTTCTAAGAACTCTCCTTCCAGCTTGCAGATAACTTTCAAGAAGTTAATCATGCTTGAAAAGCGTACACTCAGAAGCTAGGAAACTCCCCTGGTGCAGATAAACTCTGTGGGAATACTTACCCAGAGTATACATATCTATGTGGATTAAGAATATCTAATAATATGGTTGTAATTCTTTGAACACCTGCTCTGATAGATCTACAGAGAGTTAGAGGGAAAGTAAATCAATTCTGAAGCCTTGAGAGCGTCCTCTTGAAGGAGAATAGGTGACTGGGGTTATTCCCCCCCATCACTTTAAACTTCTGAGTAAATAAATTACAACTTACCTCGAAAATAGACCCCAATGAGTATGTAAATGTTATTATACATTGGGGATGATTGCTTGGGGCTCTGAGCCACTGGAGACGAAATCTAGGACAGTGGTGTACTCCCATGATGATGCCCTGAGTCCCCCTGAGGACTCTTTCAATATAAAAGAGGAGGGTCTTGTCCCTACAAGACCTATTCCTCATGGTATTTTATAAACCAGATAGTGCATATTAACAAGCCCATCCAACTTAGTCCACCAAGAGGATTGACTGGGGCCTTTTAATTCAACATCTTATTATATTATCAATCAAAAAATCAACTTCACTTTCGATTCAAAGGTCCTATTGGAGTTATAGTCCTTCTCAGGCTATCATAAAGGGTGTGAGCTTCCTTGTGTAAGCAAGTCTCCTTTGAGCTTTATTTATTAAAGCTAGGCCCCTTATCTCTTTAGAGGTTCAAGGTGTGGCTTTTTTACTCCTGATAACTTACTATCATTTGAGTTTTTATTGATATTATCAGTGTAATTATTAAAACTGATATTTGGCAATTATTATTATTATTATTGCAGGTATCTGCCACAGCTACTATAGCAATAGAGGCAATACTCTGACAATTGGGGGCCTCATCTCCTTTTGAACCAAATTTTCGACTTTTTGGCCTGTTAAAGTAAGAATCCCTGTTAATCAACTTGAAATTATATTTCAATTACAGGAAAATTTATAAAAAAAAAAATATATATACTAAGAATAACCAAAAAATTTCGAAATTTGGTGTTAATTTTTTAGATTTTGCTGAAGTGCTTTAAAAACTTAAGTACTAGGTTGAGGTTTTCTCAGATAACCAGTAAGATTGAATTTTTTTTTGATATAAAGTCATTTCTTTTTCAAAAAAAAAATAAACATATAAGAAATATATAAATAACATAAGTAAATTGACCAAAATTTTCGAAAATTGTTTTCTTGTTTTTAGAAAAACAAAATTTTTTAAGCAAAGTAAACATTTGGTGCTGTTTAAATTGTCTCAAATCAATCATTATAGTGAGTGTGGTTGATTGCAGAATTTGTTTTGAAGAATAAGAAAGAAAACAAAAATAAACTTATACAAAAAAAAAAGAAAAAAAAACCATAAAGGAGATAACCGTCAAGGTTGCAACACATACCTTGCCAAATCTGGAAATCGACGCGGAAAGTTTCAAAATTCTGAATTTTTGTTCTTGCAAACTTCGCGCAGACTAACAAAAATACTCAACGAGTATTGCCAAACAGTAAGTCCGCCGATTTTAGTTATAACTCATTATAAAAAAAAAAAAGAGAAAGAAAGAAGATCAACAACTGACAGTCTGGTCTTCCAGTGTCGTCAAAGCAATTGTCCATCGACTCATTCCTCCCCTTGAACAAAGGAACGGCCTGCAGCTTTGTGCATGAGACTTCCAGCAGAGGAGACTCTGCGTCAGCCCCGGATCAGATTGTATCTGATCAGGTGTCAGTGAGATCTCAATCTACATTACAAATAGAAGTAACGCGCAGTGAGTTAACTTTTGTTATTCAAGGAATAAAAAAAAAGATAAAAAAAAAAAGATAAAAAATAAATAAATTAAATAAGAAAAATCAGTACTGTGTTTTTATAATTTCAAACACTGATTTTGTATTTAATTATGTTTACTAGGAGCAAGGGAGCTTACCTTGTGCCAGCTGTAGAGTTCAGACGCCAGAAAAGACAGCCCTCCACCAGGAGTGGCAAATCTGCTGACCTGCCACACCCAGAACAAGATGAAATATCTGGAAGCAGTGGCAGCAGACAATGTGCAGAATCAGGCAACTTACCTGACTCAGGCTCTGGCAACTTACAGAGCTTTTCTGAATATAATAGGAAGGGAATAACTGATGAGGGAGACAGAAAACTGGTATCAAACAAAGATCATGAAACCAATGATCCCCAAATAAAAGGTAAAAAGATTGAGTCCAGTGAACCAGTCAGCTCAAGCATCAACCTCCCAGGTTCCCTTGGAGAGTCCATCCCACCCTCATCAAGAGAGAAATATGAGGATGAGAAAGAGAAGGGAACACAGGAACTCCATTTATGGAGAAATGATGAGGATGGCCAGGTCTCTCCAAGTAGGTTATCAATTCTTGGAGGGGGAAAGGGCAAAAAGAATGAAGAAGTAATTTTGTCCTTAGATTCAGAAATAATGTTAGAGAAATTTCGTGATATTGTTTTTAATGAAACTCTAAATATTAAAAAAGTAGTAGTACATGCCAACCAATTTTGTATAGATGGTTTTGCTTCCATAGGTCATAAATATGATAATATTATGACAACTAGTATGAATTTTAAATCTGTTTTGGCTTCCTCAATAAAAGAATTAGAAGATGTGACCAAAAAAACAATGGAGCTTGATTTAACTAAGGTGCATCATAAGGATTTGAACAAGTTGGAAACAATGATAGCAGATTTGAATGAAAATGTAAAAACAAATAAATTATCCACTGAGGACATGAAAGAAAGCACTGATTCTTTGACATCAGCTGTTATACAGTTAAGAAATTCAATGGAGCTATTGTAAATTAAAGTAAATGATAAATTCACTTTACTTGAAAAAGAAATTTCCCTGCAGAGCTCTAACTCTAAAGATTTATTTAATAAGTTTAGTAATAGTATAGCACAATTGAATGACAGACTGGATAAAAATATGCTAATTATCTCCAATAAATTGGAAGATACCAAACAGATAAGACATAGTGTACCACTTTTTCAGGATAGTAAGAAAGTTATGAGTAAAGATAGAGGTGAAGAAAAAATTTTATCACCTCATGAACACCCAGGAAACAATAGTGAGATATTGAAGCATATTCTGCAAGGTCTGCCCAAGATTAGTGAGTGGCCTAATTTCAAAGGTGAAGGAGCATATGATCACACAGAATTCATATCTTGGATTGATACCTTGCAAGAAGATACAGGTTTACCTGATACTTTAATCACTAGCAGATTGAGTATCCTGTTTAAAGGTATAGCTTCAGATTGGTACAGAGATAGAAGAAATGCTGTTGGAGTACAAAGTTGGGGCTTCTGGAATAAGGAATTGCACAATAAATTTGGTACACCAAATTGGAAAAGGAAATGTATGACTTCATTTAATAATGATAAGTTTGTACCTGGTGTCACTAGACCTGCTAGTTGGGTCACAAGGCAAAAGAAAAGGCTAAGAGCTTTTGAACCAATGCTAGATCAAGATATTATTAAATTTAAGCTGATTTCACTAATGGATGGTGAAATTTCTTTTGCTGTCAAGACAAGTATGAAAGTTGATGGTGACTGTTCTAACTTGATTAATATATTAGAGGACATAGTGGAAGATACATCTTTGGGGAGAAAGAAAAATCATCAAACCAAAGATAACAATTTAGTCAGAACAGAAATGGAGAAAACTACTAATAAAAATACTACTTCCAATACAGAGATATCTTGTTATACTTGTGGTAAAGTAGGACATACCTCAAGGGTTTGCCCGCAGAAAACAAAGAAAGTGAATAACATTGGTAGTGAAAGTTCTAGTAGACAGGATAATTGTATTGACAAGACTGAGTCGGATAGTTCCTTGGAAGATGATGATGAACCTATCATAGGTTGCATAAATTCCATCAGAACATATAATGAATTAGTCACTATGAAATTTTGTGATAAGCCTTGTAAGGTCCTACTGGACAGTGGAGCATACAAATCCGTGGTAAGCAGAAACAATTTGGATAGCTTCTGCCCAGATTGGAAAGAATCAGTTATAAATGCTCCTGCTATTAAATTACATATTTTCTCTGGACCATTGATTTCTTTAGGGACAGTAAAAGCCAAATTATTATTTGCTTCATTTGTGTTCATAATTAAATTTGTAGTAGTTGATAATGCTCCCATGAATTATTTCATAATAGGAAATGACAATATGAAAGAATATTCTTTCAATTTTTTTCACAGTAAAAAGTCTTCATATTTTACTGTTGGTAACAGTGTTAAATTCTATTTTAATCAAAAAAAACTTGATTCTGTCAATCACCTTGGTAAAGATAATTTTTGTAATGAAATTATCAATGAATCTAAAATCAATTACTCACTAAGTGACCAAGGAAAAAGTAGTCTGCTGAACACTTTATTTGACCATAAGGAAGCATTTGCTACTGTTGATGAACCTTTTGGATCCATTGTAGGTCATGATGTTAAAATAAATTTGACTATTGGAAGGCCTTATCCGCCTGCCTTAAGGAAACATCCATTTCCTGCTAGCCCTAGGAACAGAGGGGCGCTTAAAGAACATATAAATACTTTCCTGAAATTAGGGGTCATCAGAAAAGTAGGGGCTAATGAAGATGTTGACATTACCACCCCCGTGATAATTGCTTGGCACAACGGTAAATCTAGAATGGTTGGTGATTTTAGAGCATTAAACTCTTACAAAACACTAGATAGGTATCCAATGCCCAAGATTGTTGAATCATTGAGTAAATTACACCAAGCAAAATATATCACTTGTATGGATGTCTTGAAAGGGTTTCACCAAAATGTTGTACATGAAGAAAGCAGAAAATTTTTGAGAATAGTTTGTCACTTGGGCGTTTTTGAATATCTAAGAATGCCATTTGGTATCAAAAATGCACCATCTCATTTCCAAAGAATGATGGACACTGAATTTCATGAAGAATTGATGCAGAATTGGTTAATCATATATATAGATGACATTATAATATTTTCTGAGACATGGGAAGAGCATATGTCAAGGTTGTCAATTGTTTTGAAGAAAGTGATTAAAATGAACATGAAAATTTCTTTAAATAAGTGTTCATTTGGTTTCAATGAGTTAAAAGCCTTGGGAAACATTGTATATGGATTGTCCTTAGGAATAGATCAGAAGAGAGTGGAAGCAGTTTTGTTAAAACCTACTCCCAATAGTGTTAAAGAAATGCAAAGCTTTTTAGGCTTTGCAGGGTATTACAGCTTACATATTAAGGATTTTGGTATCATAGCCTCTAGTCTTTATAAAATCTGCAGTCCCAATGTTTCTTTTGAAATGACCACAGAAAGAATGGACGCCTATGAGTTGCTGAAAAAGTGTTTAACAAGTGCACCTTTACTTTTCCACGCTGACCCTAAGAAACCATTTAAATTGTATGTAGATGCATGTATTGAAGGTTTAGGAGCAGCATTGCACCAAGTGCAAATTGTTAATGATAAACCAGTCAAAGGACCTATATGCTTTATATCTAGGAAACTTAAAGATAGTGAAAAGAGACATGGTGCGTCACAACTAGAATGCTTGTGCTTGGTTTCGGCCTTAGATAAATTGTATTATTATTTGGATGGGTGCCAGTTTGAGGTCATTACTGATTGTACAGCTCTGAAATCACTTTTGAATCTAAAGACACCTAATAGGCACATGTTGAGGTGGCAGATAGCTATCCAGCAATGGAGAGGGTGCATGAATATAGTGCATAGAGAAGGAGTAATACATAAAAATGCAGATGGGCTGTCTAGGTGGGCTTTACCCAATAACAATGATAATCCAGCCTATGACCCAGAGGATAATGTAGATACATTACCAATTATGGGCATTTCAATGACAAATCTTGCTGAAAGCTTCTGGAACTCTGTAATTGATTCATATACCAATAATAAAAATACTTCTTTTCTCCTTGAGATATTGAAATCTAAGTCAAGTGCAAAAGATCTGATTGAGGGATTAGATGCAGATTGGAAAAATGTTTATATGGAAGGAAGGTTTGTCCTTTTAGATGGTTTGATATATCATAAATCTGCTCATTGTTGCTCAATAGTTTTAGTACATGATGATCATATAAAAATCATTTTGAGTGAATGTCATGATAATGTTTGTTCTGGACATCTTTCAAAAGATAGAACTATTGAATGAGTTAAGATCCTAGCATGGTGGCCAAACTGGAGACAAATTGTTGGATCATATTTTGAATCCTGTGAAAGATGTCAAAAAGCAAATAGTTCTACAGGTAAAAGATATGGTCTGTTACTGACCATAGAAGAACCAAAAGAAAGGTGGCACACTATTAACATGGATTTTGTATCCGGATTACCTCAAGGAGGTAAGGATAATTTCAACTGTGTGTTAGTAGTGGCGGAAAGATTCTCAAAGAGAGTTAGATTCTTACCATGCTACAAAGATAGCTCTGCAATAGACATTGCTATGTTATTTTGGAATAGTATTGTCAGTGATGTAGGATGTCCAAGAAATATTATCAGTGATAGGGATCCAAAATTCACATCTGAATTTTGGCAAAGTCTTTTTAATTTGTTTGGAACAAAGCTGTCTTTCTCAACAGCTTATCATCCTCAAACTGATGGTCTAGCAGAAAGGATGATACAAACATTGGAAGACATGATCAGGAGATACTGTGCTTATGGAATTGAATTTAAGGACAGTGATGGATATACTCACAATTGGGTATCTCTGTTGCCAGCTTTAGAATTTGCCTACAATTCCTGTAACCATTCTACTACTAATATTTCACCTTTTGAATTGGAAAGAGGGTGGATAACTCATATGCCTAGAGACATGTTGCTAAGCAAGACTATAATGTTACACCCTTCTGCTGAAGGTTTTAGAGATATGATGAATAAAGCTGAGACATATGCTAGTAAGTGTGTTGATGATGCAGTAGAGTATAATAAAAGTAGATGGGACAAGAGCCATAAAGATCATGATTTCAAAGTAGGTGATATGGTCCTAATCTCTACTGTTAATTTTAGTAATATTTCAGGACATAGAAAATTGAGAGATTCTTTTGTTGGTCCATTTGCTGTAAAAGCACTTCATGGTAAGAATGCAGTGGAATTTATTTTAACCAAAGATGTTAAAATACGTATGCACTTACGCGGGTGCTACGTATAAGTGTAATCCAAATGGGATGCACAAATGGGCCTCTAAGGCCCATTGGACACACACACGGACCATACGGGCCCATGTGGATGTTACAGAGTTGGGGAAACTGGCCTCAAAATGGGTGAAATAGACCCATTGGTACACGGGCCCTAACGGGCCCGATGGGGTATATGGGCAAATACGGCCAGATGGGCTTGTATGGGCATAATTGGGCCCAAGGTTTATTTTGGACATACTTGGCCAGACGGGCTGGCCCGCAAAAGTAGTCTTTTCTCACAATTCGGGCTTGGGGCGGTCCATTAGGGTTGCCGCCCGTGTCGCGGCCCGCTCGGGGCCGCTGCTCGCGTTGCGGCCCGTTCAGGGCCGCCTGTGTTCCTCGGCACGGCCCACGCGGGGCCCGACGGCCCGCGCGGGGCTGTTGCGCGGCCGAGGGATCCCGCGCGGTGCGATGCCGCGCGGGCCCGGCTGGTCGCGACCGGCGACCAGCGCCGCGGAGCCGGGGCTCGCGGCCCCGGCTCGCTCCCCCTCCCCTCGCTCGCCGTCGCGAGGGGGAGGGGGCAGGCTGGCTGGGTTGAACCAGCCAGCGACCGACCGCGACAGCGCGGTTGGCCAGGGCAGGGGGGACCTGACCACCCCCTTGCCCAAGGAGGTGGCGGCGCCGGCCGCAAGGGTAGCCACCGGCAGGTGGGGGGGAATTCATCACCCCCCCACCATTGATCGTTCGAGGCGACCGAGCAGGGCAGGGACGCTCTCCCCCCCCCTTTACCGAGGGGGAGGAGCGATGGGCCTGGGGGGACCTGATCACCTCCCAGGCCAACGTACTTGACGACGCCCTGGAGGTATCGACCCCCAGGGCCCCTGGTGAGGGGATTTGACCGCCCCCACCAGGGATTTGAGAGAAAAAGGGGGGGGGACAACATGTCCGCTGGTCACCCCCCCCCCCATGTGAGTCTGAGACCGGACCCAGGTGTGCCCTGGGTCCCACCTGGCCCATTTGAGGGGCCAGGGGCTGGCTGCATGAGGCAACCAGCCCGTAAACAAGGCAATAAAGGTCATCATGGCTGGTTGTAAAGGACAACCAGCCAAGGGGATTGAACAGTTAAGGGGCTGGTTCAGCCCCATTGAGGTGGAAACACCAGAAATAACCAGAATAGGCTGGTTGTAAGGGTACAGGGACTGATGCCATGTGGGCTGATTTAGTCCAAACCAAGTAACAAGGCCAGTAGAGCCTGTAGAGCCCTTTTGGGGCGGAAAATTTGCCTTTTGGCTTGTTGTATCATGGGCTCACAAGAGGCCAATCTTTTGTACTTAAGGAGCTCTTCTCCCTGCTGTTTTCCATCATTCATTCATCATCCAATCGAATTCATCCAACATATTGCCCCATTGTGAGAGCCCCATTAGCCATTATTGACACACAGTGTCCAGCATTTCTTTTGCTTTAAATACTGCTCATTTGCCTAAGCTAATTGCTGGCCATAATTATAACACATTATCAGTACCAACATCATCATTACTTCCAAGCCATCTAGACCTTTGTACCTTACTTTGGAGAACCTCAAAGACCTCAAGTTTTCCAAGAAGATGTCCTATATCCCTGATGTTAGCTCTACCAAAATAGTTCTGAATAGTCAGAACTATAATGCTTGGGCTGTCCTTATGGATAGTGAGCTGGATAACATCTGCTGTGGGGAAATTATGGATGCAGATGACACTCTGATCAGTTCAGAAGTGGAGAAGAAGTCTTACCATCTGATCCTTAGGCATCTTGATGAGAATCATGCGACATGGGTTGCTGATACTCTTAGGGAAGATGAGAGGAGGAGGGGCAGCATCCTTTGGAAGCTGCTTAAGTCCAAGTATGCTGGTGATTCTGTTCACCAGAAGGGTATAGCCTTTAATAAACTGTTCAAGTTACAATATTTGAATTGTAAACAGTTTGTGGCAGAGGCTAGGTCTAGTATAGCCAAGTTCAAGTCATCTGGACTTAACATGGATCCAGAGTGTTTGTCACTCTTAATCCTTCAAAAGCTGCCAAAAGAGTTTGATTCCTTAGTCAGAATCATTTCTCAACTGGATCCTCTTCCTGGGGAGGAGGATGTGCTTAAAAGGATTGAAAAGGATGACCTTCAATTCAAGATGAAGGGGGGTTCTGGAACAGCCCTAGTTGGAAAGACTGGAAAATCTCGCAAGAAGGCGAAAAAGGATTTGTCCAAGGTCTTATGTTACAATTGTCAGAATAAGGGTCACTATGCTAAGGACTGCAAGGAGGCCAAGAAAAGGAAGAAGTCCGAAGGGAATGACAAGGAGGTCAATCTCACAACTGAAAACGTTGCAATGGTGGCCTTGGATGCTCCAATTGAAGAGGCTGTTGTGGAAGAAGGTCCCAACAAGAAGGCCAAAATCGATGAGGATCAAGAAATGGACTTGATTGATTATGAAGTGAGTAATCTTAACCTCAAAGATATGAACTTATCAGTGACTGATAAAGCTTCTTTCCTACTAGGAGGATTGAAGGAGGATGTTCTTGTTTTGATCGATTCTGGTTGTACAGATCACATGTTTTTTGAACCAAATTTATTTTCAAATCTTAGTGATTATGATGGGGTTGTAAATATTGGTCAGAAAGGCAGAACAATTCAGATTAAAGGAATTGGAAAAGTTATTCTTGCAAATCAACTGGGTTTCCAAATTAGTTTTGATAAAGTGTTCTATGTACCAGAGTTGCCTTACAACCTTGTGTCTCTTGGGGTGTTATGGAAAAAAGGTTTCCAAATTCGTTATCTTAAAGGAGATAGGTTTGTTATTGATATGAATGGGAGAACTGTTCTTAGTGGAAAAGTTCGGAATAAGCTTCTGTGTGCAAGCTTGTTCAAATTCTCAGCTCTGAGCACTGTTTCTCACAATAGAAGTGGCCATAAGGTAAAGGAAAGCAACTGTGAGAGTTGTACCTTGGGGGCTAAGACTAGAAATGTGTTCTCTAAGAGTAGAGATCACACAGATGTTCCTAGAGAGGAATTTTCCATTGATTTGGCAGGGCCATTCACTCCAGAGTCCCTTGGTGGGGCAAGATACTTCATCAATTTAGTTGATACTGCAACTAATTATGTTTGGGTTAAACCAATTCGATCTAAGGATCAGACCACAGAGGAGGTTTCTGTAATCTTCAAAGTCTGGAAACAGAATGGTCTGATGAAGGAGATCAAGAGGGTTATTACCGATGGAGGGGGTGAATTCGTGAGTAAAGAGTTTGGGAGGCTGTTGAAAGATTATGGTATCATTCATATAGTCCCTACTGCAAGTACTCCACAAAATAATGGAATAGTTGAGAGAATGAATAGGACTTTACTGGACAAAGTCAGAACTATTATGTCTCAATCTGGTCTGCCAAAGTTCTTATGGGCTGAGTTGATTTGCACGGTGTGTCTGTTGCACAACATTGTAAGTGTTAATGGGAAGTGCCCCCATTATCAGTTTTGGAAGTTGTACCCCAAAACATCACACCTAAGAACAATTGGTTGCTTGGTGTATTATAGTGTCCACCATAATGAAATGGTCGGAAAATTAGACCCTAGAGCCAGAACAGGGGCACTTGTAGGCTATGATTTAATAAGTAAATCTTATAGGATCTATTGTCCAGGGACAAGAAAGGTTATCCGTAGCAGGGATGTAAAATTCGACGAAAGTACCTTTCCACTCAAAAGGAGTGAAGATGTTGTTGTGATTAAGCCACAACAAGAAATAGAATTAGCACCTATTTCACCAGCAAAAGCTGTGGAACATGTGGTTCCAGAAGATGAAGAGGTGGCAGACATGCCACAAGAGGGTTCAGTACCTGCTCCAGGTGATTCTGTGGAATCAGAACCTGATGAGCCTCCACCTCCGGTTAGAAGGAGTGGTAGGGTTAGAGTACCGGTTGACAGGTACGGGGAGTGGAGATCCCATTATGCTGCCGCAGGATATGAGAAAGATACATTTCAGGAACAGTGTATGCTCAATGAAGTCCTGGAGTTGAGTTCAGAAATGGGTAACAGGGTTAACCCAAATAGCTTTGGCCAAGCTATGAATTCTGATGAGAGAGCCAACTGGAAGAGTGCTATTTTTGAGGAATTTGATTCTCTAGAGAATAATAGTGTCTTTGAAGTGGTTAAGCGGGATTCTGTTCCAAAAGGAAAGACCATTGTGGGGTCTCGATTGGTTTTAAACAAGAAGTTTGACACAAATGGAGTTTTGAAAAGGTTCAAGGCTAGATGTGTTGCACAGGGCTTCAAGCAGAGAGAGGGTATTGATTACCAAGAAACTTTCTCACCAACTGGAAGGCTGTCCACCTTCAGGTACATCATTGCTCTGGCAGTGGAGTTGGGTGAAGAAATCAGACAAGCTGATTTTGTAACAGCATACTTGAATGCAAAACTTGGAGAGGAGGAGACTGTTTATATGTTGATTCCTGATGGTTTTCGTGAATGGTTAGTAGAGACTAAACCAGAAACCATGAAGAAAATCTGTGTTAGAACTTTTCTTTCGGAAGATAAAGGGGAATATGTCCTCAAGCTGTGTAGATCCCTGTATGGATTGAAGCAAGCAGCTAGGTCATGGTATAACACCATGATTGAGAAACTGATAGAGATTGGTTTTAAGACGTCTGAGGCCGATCCTTGCCTTTTTGTGAGAAAGGATGCAATCTTGTTTGTATGGGTCGATGACATTATCATTATTGGTGATGGTAAAGAGAGAGTCATGGAGACACTCAAAAAGGAGTTCAAGATAAAATATCTTGGTCTGGCACAACAGGTGCTAGGAATGAAAGTTAGTAAGGGCAAGAATGGTATTAAGTTAGACCAAAGCCATTACGTTGAAGCTCTTCTTAAGCAGTATGGCTTAGAGGATGCAAAGGAGTTTGGTACTCCCATGCAGTCAAACATTTGTTTAGAGAAGTCTACAGATGAGGAGTATCTGGAGTTTGTTCAATCAGGGAATGACTACAGGTCAGCTGTCGGATCGCTTAATTATTTGGGGCAGTGTACAAGGCCCGATATTGCGTTTGCAATTGGGGTCTTGTCGCAACACTTAGAGAAGCCAAGCATGAGGCATTGGTCAGCGTTTAAGAGAGTTATGAGGTATCTTAAAGGAACACACAGTCTGGGACTGTTGTTTACAAAGTCAGCAAACTTTGATTTGGTTGGTTATTCCGATGCAAGTTGGGCAGATGGTAACACTAGGGAATCAACAAGTGGTTTTATATTCTTTTTAGGTAAGAATCTGGTGTCATGGATGTCCAAGAAGGTGTCGGCAATAAGTCTTTCATCAACAGAGGATGAGTATAGAGCTTACTTAGCAGCTTCACAGGAAGCAAAATGGTTGAGAAAAGTCTTAGAGGATACACATAAACCACAAGGATTTGCGTTGTTGTATTCCAATAACCAGAGTGCCATTGCGTTGGCACAAAACCAAGTGTTCCATTCAAGAACAAAACATATTGATGTTCACTATAACTATATTCGCGACGCAGTTAACTGCAATGAGATTGTGTTGAGGTACATGCCCACTGGAGCAATGATTGCAGATATCTTGACTAAGGCATTAGACAGAAACAAGCATCAAGGCTTTGTGACTAATATGCGGATGTCACCCCTTTTGGATTAAGGGGGTGTGTTAAAATACGTATGCACTTGCGCGGGTGCTACGTATAAGTGTAATCCAAATGGGATGCACAAATGGGCCTCTAAGGCCCATTGGACACACACACGGACCATACGGGCCCATGTGGATGTTACAGAGTTGGGGAAACTGGCCTCAAAATGGGTGAAATAGACCCATTGGTACACGGGCCCTAACGGGCCCGATGGGGTATATGGGCAAATACGGCCAGATGGGCTTGTATGGGCATAATTGGGCCCAAGGTTTATTTTGGACATACTTGGCCAGACGGGCTGGCCCGCAAAAGTAGTCTTTTCTCACAATTCGGGCTTGGGGCGGTCCATTAGGGTTGCCGCCCGTGTCGCGGCCCGCTCGGGGCCGCTGCTCGCGTCGCGGCCCGTTCGGGGCCGCCTGTGTTCCTCGGCACGGCCCACGCGGGGCCCGACGGCCCGCGCGGGGCTGTTGCGCGGCCGAGGGATCCCGCGCGGTGCGATGCCGCGCGGGCCCGGCTGGTCGCGACCGGCGACCAGCGCCGCGGAGCCGGGGCTCGCGGCCCCGGCTCGCTCCCCCTCCCCTCGCTCGCCGTTGCGAGGGGGAGGGGGCAGGCTGGCTGGGTTGAACCAGCCAGCGACCGACCGCAACAGCGCGGTTGGCCAGGGCAGGGGGGACCTGACCACCCCCTTGCCCAAGGAGGTGGCGGCGCCGGCCGCAAGGGTAGCTACCGGCAGGTGGGGGGGAATTCATCACCCCCCCACCATCGATCGTTCGAGGCGACCGAGCAGGGCAGGGACGCTCTCCCCCCCCCCTTTACCGAGGGGGAGGAGCGATGGGCCTGGGGGGACCTGATCACCTCCCAGGCCAACGTACTTGACAACGCCCTGGAGGTATCGACCCCCAGGGCCCCTGGTGAGGGGATTTGACCGCCCCCACCAGGGATTTGAGAGAAAAAGGGGGGGGGACAACATGTCCGCTGGTCACCCCCCCCCATGTGAGTCTGAGACCGGACCCAGGTGTGCCCTGGGTCCCACCTGGCCCATTTGAGGGGCCAGGGGCTGGCTGCATGAGGCAACCAGCCCGTAAACAAGGCAATAAAGGTCATCATGGCTGGTTGTAAAGGACAACCAGCCAAGGGGATTGAACAGTTAAGGGGCTGGTTCAGCCCCATTGAGGTGGAAACACCAGAAATAACCAGAATAGGCTGGTTGTAAGGGTACAGGGACTGATGCCATGTGGGCTGATTTAGTCCAAACCAAGTAACAAGGCCAGTAGAGCCTGTAGAGCCCTTTTGGGGCGGAAAATTTGCCTTTTGGCTTGTTGTATCATGGGCTCACAAGAGGCCAATCTTTTGTACTTAAGGAGCTCTTCTCCCTGCTGTTTTCCATCATTCATTCATCATCCAATCGAATTCATCCAACATATTGCCCCATTGTGAGAGCCCCATTAGCCATTATTGACACACAGTGTCCAGCATTTCTTTTGCTTTAAATACTGCTCATTTGCCTAAGCTAATTGCTGGCCATAATTATAACAAAAGAATTTGAAAGAAAGCATCCTACTTTCCCAATTAGTTTGGTTAAAAGGTTTATTGATCCACTTAAGTCCTTTCCTAGTAGAAAGGTTCCTAGGGTTGTCATACCACCAATGGAACATACTGATGAAAATATTCCTCATAAAATACTACAACATAAGATAATTAGAAAAGAAGGAAAAGATGTAAGGTTATATTTAGTTAGGTTCACAAATAAGTTAGCGGATAGTGATCTTTGGCTAGAAGCCAAAGATATTAAAAATCCTGAGGTTATTTTAAGAAAGTATAGGGCTTTAAATAGATCTAAAAATTCCTCATAGAGTAATTTTCTTTTTGGAGGGGTGAGTGTCAGCCATGAGACATGTATTGGTGTCCTATAGGCTGCCCAACTCACAAGTCTTGGTAGTATAGTGGTTAGGGAATGTCTGAGTACCCTTCGGAGTACCTAGGTAGTGTGTTCAAGCCTCCATTAGTCCATTACATATCCATATTTTTGACATATAAAGTTTCATATAATCATATTTTTATAGTATGTCTTAATATTAGAAATCATCCCATAAAACCTTGAAGGTTTATATTATAATTTATGGGAGATCTTATAACTTTACTCTAGATTAAAATCCTCTGGAAGCGTTCAATTGGATGTACAATTAATGTCCTTAAAGATTTCCCTCTGTGGAAACTATATTCTGTAATAATCCTTATCTACCATAACCCAGATTTTTAGGTGAATTGTAAATTATTTTCTAAGAACTCTCCTTCCAGATTGTAGATAAATTTCAAGAAGTTAATCATGCTGGAAAGGCGTACACTCAGAAGCTAGGAAACTCCCCTGGTGCAGATAAACTCTGTGGGAATACTTACCCAGAGTATACATATCTATGTGGATTAAGAATATCTAATAATATGGTTGTAATTCTTTGAACACCTGCTCTGATAGATCTACAGAGAGTTAGAGGGTAAGTAAATCAATTCTGAAGCCTTGAGAGCGTCCTCTTGAAGGAGAATAAGTGACTGGAGTTATTCCCCCCCATCACTTTAAACTTCTGAGTAAATAAATTACAACCTTACCTCGAAAATAGACCCCGATGAGTATGTAAATGTTATTATACATTGGGGATGATTGCTTGGGGCTCTGAGCCACTGGAGAAAAAATCTAGGACAGTGGTGTACTCCCCTGATGATGCCCTGAGTCCCCCTGAGGACTCTTTCAATATAAAAGAGGAGGGTCTTGTCCCTACAAGACCTATTCCTCATGGTATTTTATAAACCAGATAGTGCATATTAACAAGCCCATCCAACTTAGTCCACCAAGAGGATTGACTGGGGCCTTTTAATTCAAAATCTCATTATATTATCAATCAAACAATCAACTTCAATTTCGATTCCAAGTTCCTATTGGAGTTATAGTCCTTCTCAGGCTATCATAAAGGGTGTGAGCTTCCTTGTGTAAGCAAGTCTCCTTTGAGCTTTATTTATTAAAGCTAGGCCCCTTATCTCTTTAGAGGTTCAAGGTGTGGCTTTTTTACTCCTGATAACTTACTATCAGTTGAGTTTTTATTGATATTATCAGTGTAATCATTAAAACTGATATTTGGCAATTATTATTATTATTATTGCAGGTATCTGCCACAGCTACTATAGCAATAGAGGCAATACTCTGACAACCTGCTTCATTACTTAAACCCTATAAAGCAGGAAGTTTTACCTTTTTGGATGGTCTCCTTTACTACAGACACTAACACTCCAGTGTATTAGTACTAAGCAACCAAGAACATATACAACATATACTCCAGGAATGCCATGACAACCGTTCATCAGGGCATCTATTCACAGAAAGAACCTTTAAAAAAGTAAAACAAACTGCTTGTTGGATAGACTGGAAAGAAATCACTATGAAGTATGTTACTAGCTGTGAGACCTGCCAAAAATCTAATAAAACTACTGGCAAACGTTTTGCACTCCTACAGAAGATCTCTGAACCTAAAACCAGATGTGAAAAAATCAATATATATTTTGTCACCAGTCTCCCCCCTGGAGAAACTCATTCATATAACTCTGTCCTAGTTATAGTTGACAGATATTCTAAGAAGGCAAAATTCTTACCTAACCACAAAGAAGATAGTGCTATGGATGTAGCTTTACTATTCTGGAACAGGATCATAGCTGATGTTGGTATACCCAAGATCATAATCATTGACAGAGATTCCAAATTCACCTCTGAATTTTGGAGGAATCTACATGATATACTTGGTAATACTCTAGCATTTTCTACAGCATACCATCCCCAAACTGATGGATTAGCTGAAAGAATGATACAGACCCTAGAATATATGTTAAGAAGGTTCTGTAGCTTTGGTCTAGAATACAAAAAATCAGATGGTTATTTCCTTGATTGGGTAAGCCTACTCCCAGCCCTAGAAATGGCTTATAACAGCAGTTAACATTCTACTACCAAAGAAGGTCCTTACATACTAGAAAGAGGATGGATTCCAAAACTCCCTAGGAATAACTTAAACTATAACTTAGCCACTATTCATCCAACATCTGTTGACTTTAAAGAGATGATAGATCTGGCAAATAATCATGCTCAAAAGTGTGTAGAAGAAGCAGTAGAATACAACAAACAAAGATGGGAAAAATCACATAGAGAACCTGAATTTAAAATAGTAGATCAGATTTTGATATCCACTACCAACTTCAACAATCTAGCAGGTAAAAGAAATCTGAAACCAGCCTTTGTTGGACCATTTTTTATCAAAAAGATGCATGGCAAAAATTCTGTGGAAGTAATCTTGAGTGAAGAATCATCAAGAAAACACCCAGTATTTCCTGTTAGCCTAGTCAATTACTTTCAACCAAGAGAAGGTGGAAACCTCCCTAAAACAGTAATCCCAATAGAACCTGACCCTGTGAAATAAAAAGGTAAATTCAGCAGGATATTGAGAGACAAGAAAGAGAGAGTACAAGGAAAAGATGTTAGACTGTACTTAGTAAGATACAAATGAGAATCAGCAGACAAAGATGAGTGGTTACCAGAGAATAACCTACCCAATGGACCAATAAATCTCAGGAACTACAGAGCCATCAAGAGGAACTGAAACATTTTTTCCCAAACATGCTCCAGATTTTTTTTCAGATATGGCCATATCTTGGAGTGGGGGAATGTCAGCTTGCTACTATTGCAGAGAAAGCTGCAAAAGTAACAGAAATAACATTGAAATAATAATAATAAAATTAACCTAAGAAGGAGTAGGGAAACCATAAACATTATTACAGAAATGGATTCTCCACCCAAAATTAGGTAGGGTCACTCACTGACCCCACCCTTGAAATCCAATTCCTTATATTCTTAAATAATTAAGGAAAGAGAAACCAAAATGCCATGGCACCACTATTAAACTTTTTGGCCAATTAAATAATTCACAAGTATTGTCATGTATAGGTTTCACACCTAAAATTCAGTCAGAATTGAGGTGTTGTATATATTTTAGGAGTTACAGACGGCAATGTGTTCTGTCACAATTCCCGCACACAGCCGCAGTAGCCAATGCACCCGCACCCGGCTGAGATACAGCCCTGTCACTCTGTCAAGTTTGTGTATGGAGACCAGGGCCTCTGACAAGTACGCAGCGGCGGGACTACTGGTTGACAAAGTGACAGGCGCACTGAGAAACTTAGGTACCGCGCAAACATGCTACAACCCACACGGTAACATCCTAAATATGTAATAATGTTCCTGTGGGTAGTAGATTGTCTAAAAGTCCGTAATATTATATAAAAATACTTAAATAACCCTTATACGTATGTTTTATTGAATAAAATTCAAAGTACCAAGAATGTCAAAAATAAGACAACAAAAAATTCTCAAAATATATTAAAATACTTCAATATACTATTCTGATAATTTCTAGAAATCAATAATTTTGTGAAATAATAAGAAAACTAATGATGTAAAAAGATTACATTATTTCGCATGACTTATATTTTTAAGTAATTATTTTAGTAAATTAACTGAAATTCGAAAATAAGGAGTAAAATCAATATCATGACTTTACTCCAATTATTCAATACATAATGAGAACTCACATGACATAAGAATTTCCGTAGGAATGTCTATTAAAATAATTATTAACTTTCTGGGAACATTTACTAAGGATAATTGATTAAATAATGACATAAACAGGACAGATTAGTGTTATTCACACGTCCTCATATCAATTATAAAGTAGAATAATTCCCATACCCTGAGGAATTAGATGCTACCCGTGCTACAGCACCAAGAAAAAGTGACAGGCTACCACTGGTTACCCTGCTAGCCTCAGTGTCCGTCCCTTTGATCCCCTGTACCCCTCAGAAGGTCAATATTGGGACTCACAAAGCTATAAATAAAGAGCTCTTTTGAGGATATTGATGGGCAGAGACCCAGTTATATTTATACCCAGACACCGTGCCAAGGTAATCAAATACTTATAAGAGATAAGTAAGTGATTTATGGCTTTAGTCTGATTAATAATATCCGTCCTCAACCTCTTTTTATCAAGTAAAACTACTGAACAACCTTATAACCCCAGTATACAGGTTTAACCATCAGTGCACATCCCAAACAGATACCCAAAGGATTTAATAATATACCAGTGATTTTTATTATCCTTTCTCTGTCTTGGAAGCTTGTTTACAAAGCCCTGCCACTCAACCGTGTATTTTAAATACATATTATCTTTGGGCAAAATATCCTTTAAACTAAAGAGCCTAAAGTAACCAGGACTACGTGTTTTCATACTGAAATCCCTGAAGAGAGGTTTTAAAGATCCCCAATAGAATTGTGACCCCTCTATAAAAATATTCAATCATCAATTTATCTATATTGATTTAGACCAATAAACCATAACCAAGCCAATTCACCTTGCAATAAGCTTTATCCAAGTATTTTAGGTATTTTTGCTGCATTTATTAAATAATATATTTATTATTTATACTATTGCCTTTAGTAGCTACAGGATAGCAAGGGTCTTGGCATCCAGGAGGCTGATGTCTCCACAGAAGGAAAAGTACAGTGCTTGTACTTATTGGCTGCCCAAACCATTTTCACTATACCTTTTTGCTTGAAATCAATTCCAAAGCCAAGGTCACAAAAAAAAAATTGGCTGTCTGATACTTCTTTTTCATTTGTATTTTCAATAATTTTTCCATTTGATTCCTTGGTTGGAACTGCAAGTAAAAAGGAATACTCAGAGATGTCACCTTTTTCAATGTGAGTTGAGTTGTAAAAAGAGTTGGATGTGAAAGTGACATGCGGAGAGCAGTCAAAGGGAGTAGGCCAAGAACCAAATTAGAGTGATGATAAGGAGGGGATGAGGTTGTCCTTCATAATTTCACCATTTTATTCAAAGGGAAGTCTGGCCAAATTGCAAAACATTTGTCCTAAAATTTGAGAGACTTTGTCCGCCTTAAGATTGAGAAAAGCATACTCTTGAGGCAAAGATTGAATAGATGATTACTTCACATAGCATCCAAGTAAATCAAAGGGTTCCTTTGATTTTTGCCATCCAATTGCCCACATTTTTTCACCCCAAGATCTTGAGGGACCAAAAGTGTTGAAAAATGTTTTTGACTGGTGAAGGAAATTTGTCACAAAGTTGATTTCCTTCTTGTCTTGGTCATAAATTTTCTCCAATTGGAAAAATTCAATTATTTCAACAAGACTGTTTTGATAAGATTTATTGAGAACAATTACTTTTCCATGGCTGAAGAAATGGAATTGCTAGATTGTCTGCTTGGCATGCTGGAACTCAGTGGGTGAGGGTTTTCAATTGTTATTTTTATTTTAAGCAGTGATGGCAGGATATATATCCAAAGGTTTTAGTTTCCTTCCTGATCATACAACCTTTTCATAGATGCCCCTCTCTGCAAGTTCCAAAGAGATTTCTGATTCCATAATTTGATCCCTCTTTTGCTTCAAAGCCCTCTGCTTGCCACCTCTCTTTGTGTTTTTCACCTCATCTCCTTCCATCTTGTTCCCTCCCAGGAAAATTCTCCGCTTGGGGTGAGGATCAAGAAGGGATTCAATTTGGAGTATAAAATTGTGAGTGCAGTGGGAGAAGGGATGTTGTTGAAGGAAAAGGGGTCAAAGAAGGTTTACACAAAAAAAAAAAGGGTGATGATAAATTCATGACTCCAGTCGTGTGTCAGTTGTGTAGGGCCCCACACAACCTGTTGGAGTTCTGTAGGGCCCCACACAACCTTTGGGAGTTGTTTAGGGCCACCCAATTTTTGGGGGCCCATCCACTACTCCAAAGGGCTGTTATAAACACGCGCAACCCCTGGGGGGGCATATACCCCCCATAATGGGCATTTTTTATTTTTTTACCCCTGTAAACACCCATATTATTTATTTTTTATTATTTTTTGTTTATTATTTATTATTTATTATTTATTATTTTTTATTTATTGGTTATTATTTATTATTATTATTTATTGTTTATTGTTTATTATTTATTATTTTTTATAATTTATAATTTATTATTTATTATATATAATTTATTATATATAATTTATTATTTATTTTTTATAGTTTATAATTTATGATTTATGATTTATGATTTTTGCTCATTATTCATTATTTTTTATTCAGTGGAGGCTACACAACTTGATTTTAGTTGTTTATCTTGTCACAAGACTCAAATGGCACGTGTAGCATGCCACAAAACACATTGGAGCTGTGTAACATGCCATACAGCCCATTTGAGTTGTGTAGCGCGCCACACAACCCATTTGATCCGTGTAGCACGCCAAATGGCCCATTTGAGTTGGGTACACAACTAAAAGAGTTCTGAATTTAACATTACCTAAAAAAAAAACCATTTCAGTCATGTGATCACCAAAAAAAATTACTGGGCATGGGCATGAGCTAATTGGGCCAGGCTTATTACCAAAAAAAATTAATGTCATCACCAAAAAACAAATTTCATCACCAAAAAAAAAGGAAGGAAAATTACCGGGGTGCAAGCAAATTGGGCTGGGCTTTTGGGCAGGCCTTGGGTCTGGCTTTGGGCCAGGCTAGGTGAGCCAGGGGGGTGGCGCCTGGCGGCAAGGCAAGGGAGGGTGCTAGCTTGCAGGGGATCAAGGGGGGCAGTGGATGAGAGCAAGGCGGGGGGCAGAGCCGGAAATCCTAGGGAGACCAAGGGGGGGCAAGGGAGGGCTGGCAAGGAGGTGCAAGGGGGGGTGGAAATCCAAGGGAGGGAAAGGGCGGGCCGGCAAGGAGGAGGAGGAGCAAGGGGGGGTTTGCCAGCAAGGAGGAGCAAGGGGGGGGCTGGCAAGTCAAGGGCTGAGCAAGGGCAGACTGGCGAGGAGGAGGAGGAGCAAGGGGGGGTTGGCCAGCAAGCCAAGGGACAAGCAAGGGAGGGAAAAGGAGGGCTGGCAAGGAGGAGCAAGGGGGGGGCTTGCAAGCCAAGCGCCAAGCGAGGGAAGGCAAGGGCGGGCCAGCAAGGAGGAGGAGGAGCAAGGGGGGGGGGCAAGTCAAGGGCAGAGGGAGGGAGGGAAATGGAGGGTTGTCCAAGAGGAGGAGGAGCAAGGAGGTTGGCCAGTGAGCCAAGGGCTGAGAAAGGGAGGGCAAGGGAGGGCCGGCAAGGAGGAGGAGGAGCAAGGGAGGGGAACCGCAAGGAGGAGCAAGGGAGGGGAACCGCAAGGAGGAGCAAGGCAGAGCAAGACCAAGGGAGGGGGGAGAGGGGGGGTGTTGGTGAGTGAGTGGCAGGGAGGGAGAGAGGGTGAGAGGGAGGGAATAGGGGAATGAGGAGGAGGGAGGGGGGATCTTACCTGGGGCATTAAACAAGGGGGATGGGGGTGGATGAATCAATGGATGAGCATTGGATGATGGGGAGGAGGAGGGGGGGGAAGCTTACCAGTGGTTCCAACCAAAGGAGGAGGGGAGGTGGTGGTTGATGTGGAGGTGATGGGTGAGGTGGAGGTGGTTGGTGAGGAGGAGGAAGGAGTGGACCTCTGTGGATAGAGATCTTGTGTTTGGTAAAATTCACTGCAAAAATATAAAATTTTCTGCAACAATCTTGCTCAAAGTTCTGGAAAGTCCACTAGCCCTTGAGTCACACTTCTTTACCTCCACAATTTTTAATCAAACTCCAATTCTGCACCCAAGCTGGGAACCAATAAAGATAACTTGCAATGAAATAATAGTAAATAAACAAGAAGGACTCTCCAACAAGCTCCAAACTTGAATTATTTCCCTAAATATGACCTCCAAGAAATCTCTCCGGTAATTACACTCCAAAGTAACAGAAGAAAAGAATCTAACTATAATTCTCCATGAAATTTTCTTTTTATATACTCCGCTAATCCAATGATCTGATAATGTTCTCCCCCCATCCTCTAAAAGAAAATCTTCCTTATATTTACAAAAAATGACAAAGAAATTTAGACTGCTAATGAAAGACTCTTTTTCCCACCACCTCCATGAGTTTTTGACTGATCCTCCTTATGAATATTCTGATCCTTACCTGATCCAATGATCCTGTTGCCAATTCCCCTTAACAGTTTATTCACACCAATGCATAACTAACAACAGATCCTTGTTGATCTTTGCTAGTGGATCACTCCCAATCCCTCTTGCGGCATCACTACAAATCCCCAAAAATCTGCATGCCACCTCCTCAAATTTAGTGTTCATTGCCCCACAGCTCCGCAACCTCAGTGTATATCCCATAATTGGCCTAATCCATACTACTTAGCTTCAATCCCTGGCTTCCACATAAGTAAACCCACAGCCACAAAGGGAAAGTTATGTTCAACCACGCAATGTCTGCAAAAGGCAAAAACTCAGGCCCATTCTTGTTATTGTGCCCGCAAAAAGCGCGTGCTGCACCAATGCTGAGCCCTTAGCTAATGCACTTGGGAATAGAAAGTCTGCAAATGCACTTCTCTGAGCCTATTGTGCTGCAGACTTCCAACCACTGCTGAGCCGCTCCAATTCAAATGTCCAGTGCTGATCCTACTTGCCTTGGTGTCTCTAAATAACCACCACACCTCCTGGTGGTTTGGTGGGGTGAGGTGGGTGGTTTGACTGGTGGTTTAATGGGTTGAGGTGGGGGGTTAGGAAGTTTTGAGTCTATTTTGCCTAATTCCACTCCACCAAATGAAAAAAAAAACCAACTTGGCCTAGGAATCTTGGGTGAATAACCAAAAACAAAAACAAATTGTGAAGGGATTTTTTACCAGATTTGAAATCAAAAATTACTCATAAAAATGAGCAAGGGTGAAAGGAAGAATCTTTTCTCTCATAGAAGAATATGAGGGACAAGATTAGACAGGGATGAATTGAGGCAGATCAGGAACATCATCTTCAAATATTTTGTCCCATTCATCTTTGATTTCAGCCAAAATATTGTGAAGGATTACACAATTGATAATCCAGTTGATGAGGAACTTCATTTATTTGGGGTTTTGAAGCTGGTTTTGCATTTCCCTTAAGCTGGCCCATCTTACTTTCCAGAATCCTATGGCATTCTCAATCTGAATGCTGCAACCACATATTTCCCACTAGCATAAGATGAATTGGCCAGAAGGTATTTATCTTGGTCAAATTAGTTCTCTGGTTGTTGGGCAATCCGCATCCAATTGAAAACATATGAATCATGACAAGAACCCAGAAGGCCATCATGGAGGGATATGAAATTATTTTTGTTATCAAAAACAATTTTTTGTGCCACAGAGTATCTACACAAACCCATAAAACAAGTTTGATCAGTGTATTATCAAAGGCTTTGGGAAAGAAATGAATCAATTGCCTTTTATTCCAATCAAAATAGTGGTAGCCATCTAGCCTGGGTTTTTGATCAAGGGGATGGTGGTTCCCTCAACAAACCCAAAGCAACCACGAATGCCTTCAGTCTCCATTACTTGAGATATCTCCTTGCGTTCTTCTTTGGTTGGCCAACAAAGGACTGAGAAACAGAAAGATAGGATAGAAATCATGACTCTTTTGGTGTATGAGTAGATGGTTCCATAATCAACTGAGAATAGATTTTCTAATTGATGAATTGCTTCCCCATTTCTATTTGATGCCAATCTACAAAGAGCAAAATCCAGTTGGATAGCTGCATTTCTTTGAGGGTTCTGAGGATTGTTTTGGAAGATGTGGTGGTCTTCAATCATCTCCAAAGGTTTTATGAATGAAGGCAATAGAGTTTGGAAAAGTTGCTGGAAGCTTAATTTGGGGAGGAGATGAAGCTTTTGCCTTTCATACATAGGGTTGTGGAGATTTTATCTTCATGGAATGATTTATCCCTTTTTTAATAGAGCATTCAAAGCCAGCCAAGTTGGTTCCAAATTGGAGTCTGAATTGGAGTCTGAAAAGCATTCAAATACTAACAAAAGTTCAGTCAGCTTTTTTGCATTTTCAACATGCTTCCAGGAAGTTTGATGGGACATGCTGAGAAAGATGGTAATTTAAGGTGGGTTGATGAGATGATGATGGGATTTGTGTGAAGATTTTGATGTGAAGCAATAGAGATGTGAAGCAATGAAGATGCAATGTGTGTGATTTGATGGAGATGGGATTGGTATGGATTTTCTGATGTCAATGGGTTATTTGGATGTGATGGATGGAGGATGGATGATGATGCATAAATGGCGGGTTTGATATTTGAAATCCACCATTTTCATGAAACCTTCCATTTTTAAATACACCAGTTAGGGGGTATGTGTATTTCAGAAATCTGCCATTGACAATGGTGGGTTTGGTAAAAAAATGGCGGGTTTGATATTTGAAATCCACCATTTTCATGAAACCTTCCATTTTTAAATACACCAGTTAGGGGGTATGTGTATTTCAGAAATCTACCATTGACAATGGTGGGTTTGGTAAAAAAATGGCGGGTTTCTAATGGTGGGTTTTCTAACTCTGATATTCCCTATTTGGAACAGAGGTGATATTTGCCAAGATTACTACAGGTGATTGATTCATTAGAAATAGTGATAGCAATTCAATGCATAACCTTTATTTCTGACCCTGATGAATATCTTCTGTGTTTCAAAATTATTTGAAAAAAGTTCCCAGTCAATTTGGAATTCTCATTGAAAACTAAAAAATTGCAAGTTTAACAATTTCAAATTTTGGCCTTTCAAGATCCATTTTCCACCCTTGGTCATTTATATTTTGAATTTTCATGGTGTAGATCCATACATTTCACAAAGGAAGAAGTTCCAACCGGGAAACCATATTTCATTTGAAACCGACAAAATTTTTTGTAGTGATTTTTTGAATGCCATCCATCACTGAAAGTAACTACTGAGATTTCCATAATTTATGATTTTTTTTACTTTATTATTGATTAAAATACTTGGGAAATTTTTCATTTCATTATTTTTTTGATCCATTCCTATCTAAAAAATATCCCATTTTTTTATTTCAATTTTTTTTTATGAAATCCATTCTCCAAATTTGGGGGAAATACACCAGGGCCAATTTTTTCAATCCATTCCCCAGATTTTGCACTTGATTCAAATTATTTAAAGAATATCTGATTTCTCATGTCATTTTCTTTATCCTATCATTCCCCAAATTTGGGGGCCATAACTTTTTCAAAAATGAGGTTTGAGTTTCCATCTATCCAGAATTTTCTTCATCTAAAATGCATATTGTATTTCAGTCACTCCTATATCAATAAATTGACATGTGGTTTTAGCTTAATCCTGAGTAGAGTACTGCCCAAAACTGTGGGAACTGATTAGAATTGAATGATTTTGATTTAATAATATTTGGGTGGTGATGGGAAGACCATTTTTGATTTTCAAATTAAATCATGATTAAGTTAACAAATAAATGCCATTTTTAATTTTCAATCAAATTGGTATTATGCTGAACAATAAATGGCAATTTATTGATGTAGGAGTAACTCAAACACAATATAAATTTCAAATTAATCAGCTTCTGGGATTTATATTATTTAAAACCCCATTTTAACAATTTTATCAGTTTAAAATGAAATTTGGGTCTCAGTTCTGTGTGTGACCACTACCCTTTTTGAGTGGCTGAACCTGCTCCTTGACAATGCTACATATAAATGGCCATGGCTAAACACTGGATGTTTCAGATAAAGACCAACTTTTGAAATTTTCTGGCCTTGAGATTTATTTATTGTCAATGATAAAGCCAAGTTTACTGGAGACTGTTTGGAAATCAACTTGAAAGGGAGTTCATTTTCATCAGGGTCAGTAACCAAGAGGATGGGGGGAATGGAAACCAGCCTTCCTATAAAATCACCACTTTCAATATTTGTAACTATATAATTCCTTGCCAATCTGAAAAAAATCAAGCAAGTTCCATTGCAAAGGCCAATTGTACAGTACATGTTTCTCAAAAAAACTATAGTGGCACCAAATTTCAGAGCCAAGCTATGAGGAGGAAATTTGGGGAGACATAATGTGTTGATGAACTCTTGTTGGTATAGATTTTTAGTATCATCTTCAATAGAGTCATGGCTGTAATAATTCTTCATATTCTGGTTTTCTTCATTTCCAGGGAGAGAATCCAATGGAAATTTATTTATTTTGTAAACTGCTGTATTTTTTCAAAATGTAATAACTCAGTCCATGAGATAACCATCTTCAAGGTAGAGATGGTGCAAGTTTGGAAAAACATTGTTGATTAAACCATCCAAAGGTTTATCTTCACTATAACCATGAATAATGATGTGATGAGGAAGAGAAATTTTCTTTGAACCCTGTATACAATTCAGACTATCTCCAACATTGAGTAAGAAATCCTGGTAATCAGGATCCCCTGTAGAATTTATATTTGATGTAAGGTGAAAAACCTGGAAATTTCTCCAGCAAGAAGAATTTACCAAACTTGCATCATCAATTTGGGGATGTGTACCTTTTTGAACCATGGTTAAAATTTGCCTAAATTCACCACCAAGAACCATTACTTTTCCTCCAAAAGGTTGGTTTGAATCCATGGCGTCTTGAAGTAGCCATCAACCAACTCAAGAGCATGCCTATGACTCATAGTTTCTTTATCCCAGATTATCAAAGAAACCTTTTTGTGAGCTTTAACCTTTTGAGAATTCTTTGATACTCTTGATACAGAGGAGTCATTTAACCTCAAGTGGGTTCCAAGGGTGAGATGAGCTGCTTTTCCATTTGGTAGATTCATGGCAGATATTCCACTACCAGCACATGAAATAGCTATTATTTTTGATTTTCTGATAGAATGCAGCAAGAATTTTTACAGGAAGTTTTTTCAAGACCCACCTGGTCCATCCATAAATAAGTAAGAGGGTAAAGAGGAATTGTATGTGTTCATTATCTGGTCAAATATTTTCTCCTGTCTATGATTCAGAAGATAAATGTTTTGCAAGTATGATTCATTGATTAAAGAATTTTGTTCTTCCTAAAGGATACAGTTCCTGTTGTTCCTTGTTTCATAAACTGATTGATGAAGTATTGGAAGATCAGTAAAAGCTTCTTAAAACTTTTTCCAAAATTTTGAAATAGAATAGGGGTTATTGATTTCAATATTTCATTGGTGAGAGCTCTTTGATCCTTGATTACAGAAATAATTTGATCATCAACCATCAAATTGAATCAAAAATTCCATAGGTGTTGTGGATTTTCAGGCTGAAAAATTTCTAAAAGCATTCCAAATTACCTCCTTGGCTCAGAAGGTCCAAGAGATTCTTTAGCTTCTTTCATTTTTTTTTTATAAATTATGATCATACTCATGTAGACCCTTTTCCAAGGCAGCCTCTCTGAGATTTCTATAATAAATTCCATTTACCTTCTTGATGTGATTGAAATAAGCTGCACCAGACAACTATTCAACAAAATATGAGAAACCACCTCTCAGCATCTGCATGATAAAAATTATAAATCCTTCCAATTGAAAAACCTCTCTGTCTTGGCCTTCAGTCATTTCTCTGGGGATGCCATGTGAAACTTTGTGGAAATTCAGAATATTTGATGGTCCTTGCATGAGGATCAATCAAATTTCTTTTTAAATATTCTGTAAGCATATTTTTTGAATGGTTTGATCTTTGAACCACTTCATCCACAGCTTCATCAGTTTCAAAAATTACTTGTTGTTGGTTAGGGAGGTAAATGTCCAGTCCAATAACAGCAGGGGAGATAGCTGACAGTTTAAAGGAAAAAATTCTCCAGAATGCCCAAGGTGCAGAAAACCATCTGGAATCCCTGAAATGGTTTATTTCATCCAAGTTGCCACCAATCTAAAAATTTACATGTTCACAGCCCTTGTAAACATATTTTTAGAAATATTTTACAGCTGAGATAACTGAACATACTTCTACATTGATGTGACATTTATACTTTCCAAAGAGATTGGTATTGTAATGGAAAACCCACTAATTATTAATGAGAGTTCTTCTTTGGTGGTGTGGGGAAATATTGTTAATTCATATTGGTGTATTTGATAGACAGGATAGGAATTTTCATCCATGATGGTTTTGGGGCAGAAGGCTTTGGGCTATCTCCTTTGGTATGTCCCATTATTCATGCAAGGGGATTCAAAGTTAAAGTTACCACATCTTCCATTTATCATGTGTCGCCTTACTTGCTGAAAAGGATGAGGCTGTGTGTTTTCATTAGGAATCTCTGCACAAAGAATCATTTCAATGTGTTCAGATATTCTGGGCTTGTGGTCATGATGCAGGATCACCAAGATCTGAGCATTTGGAAGGCCTCTATTCTGGAATTCTATGACATTAGTGCATCCCATTTTGGTTCCAAATATTCCATCCTTGAATATTTAATCACAGACCCTTTGATATTTTTAGTTGAAAATACATGTTACAATTGCCAATCCTGTGCTGTTTGACCTGGTAAAAGATTATTTACAATTTCTGGTCATGCTGGGCTACATGTGAATTTTATAAAAAAATCAGGCCTTGTTATATGCTTAACCATGGCCATATAATCTTGATATCAAGAATTCATGTCCCTTGGGCCACCTATAAATAATTGAGGAAGGCTAAAACTACAAACTAATAATAAGGGAATATAAAGTTATGCATAAGTATTGGTAGAAGATAGACATAAATCTCACATGAAAATTTGAAGAGGAACCAACTTACCTGTTCCCTGACCCAACTCAACAACATGGTTTGTTGCCTCTGTAAAAGCATAGAACTGCTCATACCTTAAATTATTTTGATGATTACAAATATAAGATAATCTTTCTTTCTCAACTTTTATTTATTGTTCAACACAATATTGTTTGAGCAGTCAAACACCCCAGTGCAAAAGGGAATAATCAGAATGTCAAAATGCCAGACAATTTGAATAATAGTTCATGGAAGTGAACCTATTCTTTCCTGTTTGTTCTTTCAATTCTGGAAACCATCCAAATTCACCGTGAGTATAAAAAAGAACATAGTGCAGAGGTTCATAAAATTTTCTAATTTCACTAATTCTCCTCATTTAGCCATCTGAGTGCCTGATCATAACATCTCTATGGGTCAATTGAACAGGATCATTACCTGTGTGCAATTCAAATTGATTAGAGAATTTTCACTTTCATTATCTGAAAACCAAAAGAAAAGGAAATACCATTCCTTCTATCCATGTTTCAGCTGTTTGGTCTCCTTTTGGTAGGTTGTAAACTCTTTTATCCATATTTTTTGAAGATGGATCAGCAAGCCTGATGGATTGATTTGGACCAACCTCAGGAGAAACTGTTTGGAAAATATCTATCAAACCATTTTTTTGGTGTAGAATGTCTTGAATCCTGAAAAAAAAATACTGTCCCACATTTGAGCGCCATCTTTGCCCATTTTGCAATTCATTTTCCCTTTAAAATATATAAAATGGGAGGAATGATAAGTAGTTTCCACCAGTGGGACTAAAACTCCTAATGATATGGTGAATAGCCCCGTTCAACCTAAAAGTATATATGCTGCTGTGGAAAAAGATTGTGTGTTCTGTAAAATACCAGCAAAAATTCCCTCCAAGTTCTGGAAAGCCCACAATCCCTTGATTTATACTCCTGTACCTCCGCAAATTGAATAAAATATGCTCCACAAGGAAAGTTACTACTGCCCACAGCGGTTGGGAATCACGTCCTACCCTCTTCTCTGCTATCAGCAAAACTACTCTGCACTAAGCCATATACTAATTAAGTTAACACACAATGAATTAATAGTAAAAACAAAGCGGAATCCCCAACAAGCTCCATTCTTGAATTTTTTTCCTATTAAATACTCTGAGTTACTTAAGCAAAAAAATAATTCCCCAAAAAAAATTTTTTATTGTATGCCTTGATTTAATTCCCCAGATAAGATATGATAAGACAAAATATCCCCCTTTTCTAGTTAAGGAAATTTTCCCCTTTTATATACAACTGAAATGTGCTAATTCAAAAAGAATGGAAAACAACAAAAAGAACCACTTTCCTCCTAACTGCCCCTGTGCATCCGCACTGATCCTCCGCACCATTATTCCAATCCCTGACCTGATCTGATTGTCTGCAGTGGGTTTGGCAATTCATGTTCCTGATCCTTCTAACAGTAAATTTGTGCCAAAAAATCAATAATAACAGATCCCTGTTGATCTCCATTAGCAGATTTTTACAATCCTGCATGTGGCATAACTAATGGATACCCAACAATCTGTATGCCACCTCCTCAGCTTTAGTTTTGATTTTCCCATAGTCCCGCAACCTCAGTGCATAGCCCATAGTCAGGCCTTGGTCTCTACTACATAGCTTTGATCACTTGCTTCCCCGCTTGTTAACCCATAGTTGCAGAGGGGAAGTTACGTTAAACCACTTTTTTTGTCCGTAAAAGGCAAAAACTCTGGCCCATCCTTGCCATTGTGCCGCAGAAAGCGGGGACCGCACCAATGCTGAGCCTTGAATTTTCTACTCTGGATTAGACAGTCTGCCGCCACGCTTTTCAAAGCCTATTGTGCTGCGGACTTCCAAACACTGCTGAGCCGCTTTGAGTTGAATTTGCAGCTCTGGGCCTACTTGCCTTTGTTTCCATAAATAACCACCACACCACTTTTTTTGAATTTGAAGTACTGCAAGTATTTTTCTTAACACCAATTGATGTTAAGGAAAAATTGGAGTTTATAAGCCTGAAATTGGAGATAGTTTGATTCTCATGGGAATGATGATCCCTAGTAGCAATCTTGAAAATATGTAGAAAATCATGTGTTGTTCTTTGCTTTGTTACCACAACCTCTCTATTGCTACAGCACTGGGTGCTTTTCTCATTTTGGATAATGATTCCTTGGCAATTTCTGCAGATTCCTATTTGCCTTAAGATGAAAGGTTGGAGATATTGGGGTTCATGCCACCACCAGGCAACAGGATGTAAAAATTGTTTTTTTTTCAAATGGCCTCATCAGCTTCAGTTTAAACAATGATAGGATTGATTCCCCAGGTGGTTAGCTCCATCATCTCTCCTTGAAATATGTTCTCTTGAGGTTTGTCTGCCAAATTTCCCTCAAAATACAGATCAGAAGATTGTGGTACACCCTGATTGTTCTCATGGTTCAATTTTTTGATGTTTTCATCAGTTGGATTTTGATTGGTTTCAAATTATTCAAAAGGAACATTGATTTAATTTTTGTGGAAGTATTGAAGATGAGTATCCACAGAAATAGTGTTGAAATAGTTTTTTTATGCAGACATTGGGGATTACTTTCAACAGACATAGGAATATTAGGACCATAGCCATCATTTGAGTGAAAGATTGGGGATGAGTCTCAGCACAGATAGGGATATTGGAACCATAGCCATCAATGTTGGAACAATTTCCACTCCTGCAGGTAACATCTGTACCATAATTGGTGTGAAAGTATTCTTGATGAAATTCAACAGAGATGGGAATGTTGGAAATTTGAGAATGAGTGGATTGATTTTGGTGAAGGGAATGGTGTGGGAGTTTGTAAATTTTTTTGAATTGATTATAATGTCCAAGGCCTAAGCATGTATGTGAGCTATGAGGTATGTTGGGATGTGGGAGGGGAGATGGTTAATGAGGGTTTGTTGACCTGTGATGTTGTGGGGAAGTGTCTTTTCTTCAATGTTGATGGTGATTGTTAGGTTGATCATAATAGGATTAATGTGAGAGTTTGTAAAGGTTATGGGATTGATTTTAATGTCCAGGGCCTGGGTGTGTATGAGAATCATGAGGTATGTCAAGATGTGGGAGGGATCTGGGTAATGGGAGTTTGTTTACCTGTGATGGTGGGGCAGGAATTGGTTCTTCTATGTTGATGGTTAATTTTAGGTTGATGATGATAGGATCTTGTTTTGTTCAGAGAATTGTAATGATAACAATTTATATGATGAGGTGCATTGGGAATCACAAAGAATGAAAGTGAGGATCTCCTTGTGTATGATGAACTTGGGAATTGACTCATGTCTTTTTTGAATGTAAAATTAGGAGAGAGAAATTGAAAGTGTTGCTTTCTGAGTTGAGGGGGTAGTATTTAAAAGTGGGCAAGCAGAGGGTTTACATGGTAAAGGTCAAAGTTTAAAAAGGATGAAAAAGTTTCATCCAAGCATTTTTTACATTTTGTCAGAAGGCAATTGTCTCTGGTACATGTTTTATGCCTCTTCTCTCTTACATTTACCATGGTACTGGTCTCTTCTCTCTGAAATATATCACAGTGTTGTGTTTGATGTATGTACATATACACATTTGCTCATATGAAGGATTTTTCTGGCATAGTGTATGTATGATAGTGTATGTATGTTCATTTGTCTGCAAATGTATGAACAGCCCTAAACCAAAATTCACCCATTCAGAGTGCATGTACCTGTAGGTTAGGGCCAACCAACTGCTTTGGAGTTGCCAGAAGGGCACCCTAAGATTGCAGAGAACACCCCTGGTTCCAGAAACACCAACACTGTCTTTCTGAATTGATTTCCCAAGGAGACCAACCTTGGTATTTGCCAACCCTTGAAAAACCAACATTTTTATATTTATAGGCTAGAACTAGTATATATTGCCCCAAATCTGGGGAGGGGCATTTGCCCGGTGAAAAGGCTTAAGGATGCAAGAGGTGCATCCTCAAGGTTGGGAAATGAACAGAGGATACAGGACCAAGTCAAACAAGGCTTGTATTTATCAAGGGTGCAGGAACCAATATTTTTAGTATATATTAGATTATTGTCCCAAATTTGGGGAGAGGCATTTCCCTGGTGCAATCTTTTGCCTGGTAAAAAAGCTTGGGGATTCAAGAGGCGGATTCTTGAGGTTGGGAAATGAATAGAGGATGCAGGACCAAGGAAAACAACACCTTCATTCATTAAGCGTGCAGGACCAAATATTTTTAGTAAATAGTAGATTAAACTGAAAATCAAAAATGACAGGTATTCTGTGTTGAGTTTTGGACCTCATCTTCTGTCTACTCACCTCCCTTTCTCAGCGCTCCTATCCTCAATATTATTATCTAGTATGTTTAGAATACCTTTAGCCTGTTCTGACCAATCTATCTATATTATTGTATGTTTGTGATTCCTTTAGTAGTCATGACCACCTTTGTATGCCAGGTATCCATAGTCTGCTGGCCTCCATATCTTTTACATTTCACAGGCCTCTGTTTCACAGGCCTCTGATACTCTAATGTCACTACACTTAGCCTCTGTGATTCTTTTCTTGAAACTTCCTTTCTCACCCATTTTCCTCACTCTCTACTTCTTTGAATATTCAACATAGTAGTATGACCAACTTGTGGTCTCTGAGTTGTCTAAAAATAATCTTCAGTCTCCTCATCCCTTGATTGAAATTCATCAGATTCTTCCTCCTTTCATCCGGGCCCACACAAAAGAAGCCCACTGAATCTGGTCCCTTCTGGACCCCCATAAGTCAGACTGTAATCCCTCCGTCATCTTTCTCTCCTCTTCAATTCCTCCTAGTTCATCTTGTTGAGCCTCTATTCCAACAGGTTATGATCCCAGCACTACCATAATTTTCCACAGTACTCTAAACACATCATCATGGAATCCAACGACTCTAAAATCCCTCTCCTTACTTCTGAGAATTTCCTAGAATGGTGTTTCAAGATGAAAAATTTGCTTTGCGGAAAGGGCCTATATAGACTTGTCTCTGGATAAACCAAAGCTAATAGAGATAATAGGGGGTATCACAGTTAACCAAAACCGCCATTTTTTAATGGCGGGTTTCAACTCAAATCCTCCATTTCAAACCCGCCATTAAAAATCAAAAAAACCCACTTATTTCAGATCAGACGTGTCAAAGTTAACCTGAAATAAGTGGTTTTTTTCAAATAAAGTATATAAATGCTTCCACCACCTGTCTGCTTCATACACCCCTGTCTTCCCACCTCCTTCTACCTCCGACCTCATTGGAAAATTTTTTACCCCCATCCTCATCATAAAATTGATTGACCACTCTCATCACTTTATTGCTCTCATCACTTGATCACTCTCATCCACTTCATTGCTCTCAAAACTTCATCACTCTCATCACTTGATCACTCTCATCCACTCTATTGCTCTCAAAAATTCACCACTCTCATCACTTTATTGCTCTCATCACTTGCGTAGCCCTTACTCTTTCAAATGGCCCCTCAGCCAACCTCCCCCCGCAAGTCCAACACACCCAAGAGAACATCGCCAAGGAACTTCACAAAAAACAATACTCCCCCATCAGCTTCCAAGGGCTCAAGTAAGCTCAAGAGAGCTGATCACATCATCCTGGTAAACTGGCTGAAAATTCACTCCAACTACAATTCCTGCTTTGGATCCAACAATGAAACACGTGTTGGCCAACCTCAATCCTCTAAGGTCAATGGTTATCTCCTGATGGCCAATGAACTCAAGAACAAAAAAAAAGGTAGGCTGGATCTGTCATCCAAACAGATGAGGGAGCTGTTCAAAAACTATCAAGCCAAGTACAAAAAGGCCCACTCCATTTCTATCTCCACTGGCTTTGGTATCACTGACTTGGACAAAGCAAAAGGAATCAACTCGGTGGTTGATAAGTTGGACTCCATTTGTCCTTTTTATATTCAAATGGATGAAATCTTTGGAAAGAATGCCAACATCACCCCCCTAGCTGCTTTCAATTCCCGACAATCCGATTCCGTTGATGCCAAGGACTTGGCTGGGGATGCTCAGCCTACCAACGGGGACCTTGATGAAACCTTGGCCTTGGAGTGGCCCCCATCTGATGACGAGGAGGATATTCAAACACAATCGGCTCCAATCACTTCTACTTTGGTATTGATTGATCAGTCAATCTCGAACTTGGACCCCTCACTTCCTTCTTTTGATTGCTCTCTTCCTGGGGCAGAACAACTAGAGAACTTGCCCAATGAGGAGGATGTTATTCCTGGATCACCGTTGCCATCAACATCTGCTCAAGTAAGGAACTAAATTGTTTTCGATTCTGTCTGGTTGCTCCTGACTGATTTACATTGTAAAAAAACAGGCTCATCCATTTTTGATTGACCGAAAACTCAAGCCAATGGGGCCTCCCACATCGCCTTCAAATACTAGTGAGGACTTTCAGACTCAAACCTCCTCTGCCAAGGGTAAGAAAAAGGCCTCCAATTCCATCAATGTCAACCCCAAAAGTCATCAAAAGAGGAGAAACACTTCCAGTTTTTCGGGCTTTGAAGAAATCATGGAGAAGAAAGATTCATGTAAGTTGATTTATTCAATATCCTTGCTTTCAAAATCATGCTCATTGCAATTCCCCTCCAAAAAACAGTGAAATCACAAATTGAATCAGATAAGCTTCAGTTTGAAAAGCAAAAGTGGGATCTTCAACTGGCCATGGATGGTCAAAAGCAGCAAGCCAAGACTTTGGCTAATCAACAAAAATTGGATGCTGAGTGGAGTTTGAAACAAGCTGAGCTAGAGTTTCAAAAAGAGGAAAAGGAGAAGGATTGGCAGCAAGTGCAACTGGAAAAGGAGAGGGAACAACGGGCAAACAAAAAAAAGGATAAGGTATCAATAGCTTTGGCTTGCATTGGCAGTGGTAGATCGGTAGAAGAAATACAGCAGATTACTAAAATGCTGGGCTTGTAAATATATCTGCATGGATGAAAGAAAAACAAATTATTTTTTACTACAACAACGTTTGAGAGCATTCTTAACCCCACCAATATACAGATCTTTTTTGTTTTTATTGATATTTTTTTCTCTAGAATAAATTTGGCTGTTTTTCATGTCCCTACAAGTGCTCTGAGTTTTTTATTAATTTGGAGTGACATGGCCATTCTGGTATGGGTCGCTGTTTCCACAGCTGGAAAGGTACAGTGCTTGTACTTGTTAGCCGCCCAAACCATTTTGACTATACCTTTTTGCTTGAAATCAATTCCAAAGCCAAGGTCAGGAAAAACAAATTGACCGTCCAAAACTTGATATTCATGCGTATCTTCAATAAGTCAACCATTTGATTTTTTGGTTGGGACCACAAGTAAAAATGAATAGCCAGAGATGTCGCCTTTGTCAATATGAGGAGAATTGTAAAAAGAATCCAAGGTGAAAGTGGGGTGTGGGGAGCAATCAAAAGGTGTAGGCTTGGAACCAAATTCCAACAAAGAGAAAGAGGGGATGTTGCTGTCCTTCATGGTATCACGGTTTGATTCAAAGGCAAGTTTGGCCAAATTACAAAACATTTGTCCTAAAATTCGGGATACTTTGTTGGCCTTCAGGTTGAGGACAGTGTTGTGGAAACTTAAGAAGTGTTACCTTTGCAAGTTGTCCTGAGTTCCGGAAGTTATTGGTCTAGCTTCTGTAAGATGATTCGGCGCAATGAGTTTTAAGAAGAGAGAGTGATGATATAATGAAATTCCTTCCTTCTCCTCCCATAAGGTGATGATGATCCTCCCCAACCCGGAGTTGAGGGTGAGGTCTTGAGTCCCCCCCCTCAACCCTAGCCTAAGTACAACCACAAACAACAAGAACAAGTGATGAAATACAACCCTAAGCCGCAGAACCCTAGCCCAACCCTATCCCTCCATCCCTTGCCATTACCCGCGCCCTTTGGTATTAACGTAGCCCGGTTCGTCCTTCTCATGGTGTGGCCCTCCGCCGCGCCCTACTTGGAGCCCCCCGTGTTTCTTTCGGCGCCGTCTGCGGATCCCGCAATCCGCGGTTCGGCCCAGGCTTATGCCCGCGCGGGCCTCCCCAGCGCGTGTAGCCCATGATTACCCCGCCCTCGCCTTCCGGACTAGCCACCTGCGAGCTTGGTCGGGCTGGCTCCATCACTTGGTCCGCTTCTTCTGGGCGGGTCGCGGCCCGGCGCCGCCTAAGGTAGGCCCGACCCATACCTGGTGCTGAGCCCCGCAGCCCCTACTGCTGAGCCCGCAGCGGCTGCTGCTGAGCCCGCAGCGGCTGCTGCTGAGCCCGCAGCAGGCACTGCTGAGACCGCGCGCACGCCAGATGCTGAGCCCGACCTACCCAACTGCTGAGCGCCCAGCCCGCGACGCAGCTCTTGATCCGGGGTTATAAATACGACACCAAATCCCCCCCCCCCAAGTTGAGTTCTGTCCCACAGAGGTCCTTCCATCGCCACCTCGCCCCTGCCGCACCTACCAAACCGCTTCCACCCCCACCCCCAGTCCACCCCTAGCCGTCTTAGCCCCGCTCCTCCTACGCTCCCCGCCATTGCCATGATCCTCTGCGATTTCTGTGCCCGGTGTGGAAACTTAAGGGGCAACACCCCAGAAGTCGTCCTCAAGTTCCGGAAGTTATTGATCAAAGCGTCTGTAAGGAGATTGGATGCAGCCGTTCAAGAGAGAGAGAGGGAGAGAGAGAGAGAGCAAGGGATAGAGTGATAATAAGATGAATTCCTTCCTTTCCAATCCAATCCAATCCAATGCCACGAAAAGTGCTATCCTAGAGTGCAGTCCAGTCCGTGAAGTGAAGTGAAGTGAAGTGTTTTTCCCCGTCCTTCCCCTCCCTTCCTTCCTCCCATCATCCAATGCTCCTCCAACCCGGAGTTGAGAGCAAAGTATTTAAGTCCTCCCTCTCAACCCTAACCTAAGTACAACCACAAGTAACAAGAAAGAGTGATGATATACAACCATAAGCCGCAGAACCCTAGCCCAACCCTATCCCTCCATCCCTCACCATTACCCGCGCCCTTTGGTATTAACGTAGCCCGGTTTGTCCGCCCGACAACCCGTTCCAATATCCGGGGCATACCCACGTGATCCAATCCGCGCGTCTTGCGATGCGCGCTCCGATCCGTGCAAGCTTTCCGATTGGCGCGAGCCTTCCGATCCGCGCAAGCTTTCCGATCCGCGCAAGCTTTCTGGTCCGCGCAATCTGTCGTCTCCCGTCTCCAGGTGCTGAGCCCAACCCAACCGCTGCTGGGCCTACCTGACTGCTGCTGAGCCCGCAGCGCGGCTAGCTGCAACAAAGCCCTTCCCATTGTTGAGCGCGCCGCCTGCAGCCCTTTCGTGACTCGCGTCCATAAAAGAGCACCACATCCCCCCCCCAACTTGAGTTCTGTCCCCAGAGATCTCCCACCATCTCACCTTCCGTAGTTATCGTTGTGCGCAATTGAGTAGCCTTTGGGCTTGTGAGTCCCTGAGCAAGAATAAGAACCGCGCGCAATATCCGCGCCTTGGAGAGAGAAGATCAGCGCCAGTGAGAAATCGGAAAAGGTGAGAAATCCGCGCCGGTGAGAGTCTGAAGGTGAGAAATCCGCGCCAGTGAGAGTATCCGCAAGAGTACATGGGGAGACAGAAAAGGAAGAATGAATAGATAAGAAGGAACAAGAGATTTTTTTTTTTTTTTTTTTTGAGCCCGCGTCCTGCGTCCCAACTCCAACCTTCCACCCCGCGCTAGCTCCCCCCCAACTTTGCCGCTGTCCTCAGCCGACCGCGCCCCACCCATTGCCAGATCCGCGGAGCGTTGCCTCAACCAATCCCGCAGGGACCTTGTTTGCAAATTGTTGTCCCAGACCGCCTAGGTGCACCTCCGGCCGCCAAGACCCTTCTGCATCCTTTGAAATTTGAGCCCATCCATGCGCAAAACCCAAACAAAAGCAAACACCCCCAGACGTCCTTACAACAACCCGCCGCGGAGGAGGAAAGAGGCTTTGAAACCCTTTCAATCCCAGCTCTCTTCTCTCCCACCCCGTCCACACCACATCCTTCGCCCTTTGCCGTTCTTGCGGCCTTGTTCTCCCCTCCGGAGATTTCTGACTGCTCCCTGCCCGCCAGACCGCGCGTGACCACTTGACCCTTCCGCTCCGCCCCACCGTCTGTCCATTCCGCGCCCGTCCTTTCCGTTGCTGCCACTACCCTTTCCAAATGCGCGCTCCCTGCCGTCAAAGAGGTCCAGCTTGGGTCGTGATTCTTCAACGCGTGGTCCGTCTCTTCCGCCGCCGTGTGTACCTTCTTTGCAAGATCCGTCCGCCGCTTGCCACTTCCCAGTCCGCACGGAGCATCCATTTCCCGTTCCGTTGTCCTTGCCCGCTTCCTGTCAGTAGGCCGCACCGGTTCCATCGAGTCCCGCTTCCCCAACACGTTCTTAGCCCCCACTGGGGAAACCAATTCCGCGTTTGAATCCGCTGTCCGGTCCCTTTGTCCCGTCCGCCAATGGTCGTTGTCCTCCCCATTTGTGCACACGCGGGGCGCAGAAGCGCTGGGAGACTGAATACTCTCCAGATAGGCCTCGAGGCCCCTTGCCACCTCCGCAAGTTCGCTAGCCCAAGAGATGGTTGCCGGTGGTGGGGCCGGAACATACTCTGCCCTGTAGTACTCCAGTTCTGCGTAGTCCACTTCCGCTTGCAACCGGGTCCCGTTGCGCGCGCCTGCCTTGTAACCCAATTCCGCGGATGGCTTGAGATCGTCCTTCCAAAAGCGAGAACCGCGCCTCCCCCATCTTGCCAGCATGCCCTCCTTCAGTTCCGGCCAATCCAGGTTCAGGTAGCCATCCATCTCCTCCACATCCCGACTTCCACGTCCTTGATGAACAGGACAACATGGCGCGCCTTCTCAAAATCCAAAACGCCTTCAGAGTCCGCGATTGTTTCTGTTATAATTATGGCCAGCAATTAGCTTAGGCAAATGAGCAGTATTTAAAGCAAAAGAAATGCTAGACACTGTGTGTCAATAATGGCTAATGGGGCTCTCACAATGGGGCAATATGTTGGATGAATTCAATTGGATGATGAATGAATGATGGAAAACAGCAGGGAGAAGAGCTCCTTAAGTACAAAAGATTGGCCTCTTGTGAGCCCATGATACAACAAGCCAAAAGGCAAATTTTCCGCCCCAAAAGAGCTCTACAGGCTCTACAAGCCTTGTTACTTGGTTTGGACTACATCAGCCCACATGGCATTAGTCCCTGAACCCTTACGACCAGCCTATTCCGGTCCATTCTGGTGTTTCCACCGTTACGGGGCTGAACCAGCCCCTTTGCTGTTCAATCCCCTGGCTGGTTGTCTATTACAACCGGCCCTGATGGCCTTATTACCTCTGTTACGGGCTGGTTGCCTCATGCATCCAGCCCCTGGCCCCTCAAATGGGCCAGGTGGGACCCAGGGCTCACCTGGGTCCGGTTTCAACCTCACATGGGGGGGGGTGTAGCCGGCGGACATGCCGCCCCCCCCCCTCTTTCTCTCAATTCCCTGGTGGGGGCGGTCAAATCCCCTCACCAGGGGCCCTGGGGGTCGATACCCCCAGGGCGTCGTCAAGGTAAGGATGGCTGGGGGGTGGTCAGATCCCCCCTGGCCCGTCGCTCCTCCCCCTCGGTAAAGGGGGGGGGAGAGCGCCCCTCGTCACCTCTTCGCTACAAGGTGGGAGGGTGATCAAATCCCCCCCACCGTCCGGTCGCTACACTCGCGGCCGGCGCCGCCACCTCCCTGGGCAAGGGGGTGGTCAGGTCCCCCCTGCCCTGACCGACCGCGTCATCGCGGCCGGTCGCTGGCTGGTTCAACCCAGCCAGCCTGCCCCCTCCCCCTCGCGACGGCGAGCGAGGGGAGGGGGAGCGAGCCGGGGCCGCGAACCCCGGCTCCGCGGCGCTGGTCGCCGGTCGCGACCAGCCGGGCCCGCGCGGCATCGCACCGCGCGGGATCCCTCGGCCGCGCAACAGCCCCGCGCGGGCCGTCGGGCCCCGCGTGGGCCGTGCCGAGGAACACAGGCGGCCCCGAACGGGCCGCGGCGCGGGCAGCGGCCCCGGGTGGGCCGCGACACTGGCGGCGGCCCCAATGGGCCGCCCCAAGTCCGAAAACTGAGAAAAACATACTTTGGCGGGCCAGTCCGTCTGGCCAAGTATGTCCAAAATAAACCTTGGGCCCAATTATGCCCATACAAGCCCATCTGGCTGTATCTGCCCATATACCCCACCGGGCCCGTTAGGGCCCGTGTACCAATAGGCCTATTTCACGCATTTTGAGGCCAGTTTCCCCAAATCCGTGACATCCACATGGGCCCGTATGGTCCGTGTGTGTGTCCAATGGGCCTTAGAGGCCCATTTGTGCATCCCATTTGGATTACACTTATACGTAGCACCCGCGTAAGTGCGTACGTATTTTAACACACCCCCTTAATCCAAAAGGGGTGACATCCGCATATTAGTCACAAAGCCTTGATGCTTGTTTCTGTCTAATGCCTTAGTCAAGATATCCGCAATCATTGCTCCAGTGGGCATGTACCTCAACACAATCTCTTTGCAGTTAACTGCATCGCGAATATAGTTATAGTGGACATCAATATGTTTTGTTCTTGAATGGAACACTTGGTTTTGCGCCAACGCAATGGCACTCTGGTTATCGGAATACAACAATGCAAACCCTTGTGGTTTATGTGTGTCCTCTAAGACTTTTCTCAACCATTTTGCTTCCTGTGAAGCTGCTAAGTAAGCTCTATACTCAGCCTCTGTTGATGAAAGACTTATTGCCGACACCTTCTTGGACATCCATGACACCAGATTCTTACCTAAAAAGAATACAAAACCACTTGTTGATTCCCTAGTGTTACCATCTGCCCAACTTGCATCGGAATAACCAACCAAATCAAAGTTTGCTGACTTTGTAAACAACAGTCCCAGACTGTGTGTTCCTTTAAGATACCTCATAACTCTCTTAAACGCTGACCAATGCCTCATGCTTGGCTTCTCTAAGTGTTGCGACAAGACCCCAATTGCAAACGCAATATCGGGCCTTGTACACTGCCCCAAATAATTAAGCGATCCGACAGCTGACCTGTAGTCATTCCCTGATTGAACAAACTCCAGATACTCCTCATCTGTAGACTTCTCTAAACGAATGTTTGACTGCATAGGAGTACCAAACTCCTTTGCATCCTCTAAGCCGTATTGCTTAAGAAGAGCTGCCACATAATGGTTCTGGTCTAACTTAATACCATTCTTGCTCTTGCTGACTTTCATTCCAAGCACCTGTTGCGCCAGACCAAGATCTTTTATCTTGAATTCCTTTTTGAGTGTCTCCATGACTCTCTCTTTACCATCACCAATAATGATAATGTCATCGACCCATACAAACAAAATTGCATCCTTCCTCACAAAAAGGCAAGGATCGGCCTCAGACGTCTTAAAACCAATCTCTATCAGTTTCTCACTCATGGTGTTATACCATGACCTAGCTGCTTGCTTCAATCCATACAGGGATCTACACAGCTTGAGGACATATTCCCCTTTATCTGCCGAAAGAAAAGTTCTAACACAGATTTTCTTCATGGTTTCTGGTTTAGTCTCTACTAACCATTCACGAAAACCATCAGGAATCGACATATAAACAGTCTCCTCCTCTCCAAGTTTTGCATTCAAGTATGCTGTTACAAAATCAGCTTGTCTGATTTCTTCACCCAACTCCACTGCCAGAGCAATGATGTACCTGAAGGTGGACAGCCTTCCAGTTGGTGAGAAAGTTTCTTGGTAATCAATACCCTCTCTCTGCTTGAAGCCCTGTGCAACACATCTAGCCTTGAACCTTTTCAAAACTCCATTTGTGTCAAACTTCTTGTTTAACACCAATCGAGACCCCACAATGGTCTTTTCTTTTGGAACAGAATCCCGCTTAACCACTTCAAAGACACTATTATTCTCTAGAGAATCAAATTCCTCAAAAATAGCACTCTTCCAGTTGGCTCTCTCATCAGAATTCATAGCTTGGCCAAAGCTATTTGGGTTAACCCTGTTACCCATTTCTGAACTCAACTCCAGGACTTCATTGAGCATACACTGTTCCTGAAATGTATCTTCCTCATATCCTGCGGCAGCATAATGGGATCTCCACTCCCCGTACCTGTCAACTGGTACTCTAACCCTACCACTCCTTCTAACCGGAGGTGGAGGCTCATCAGGTTCTGATTCCACAGAATCACCTGAAGCGGGTACTGAACCCTCTTGTGGCACGTCTGCCACCTCTTCATCTTCTGGAACCACATGTTCCACAGCTTTTGCTGGTGAAATAGGTGCTAATTCTATTTCTTGTTGTGGCTTAATCACAACAACATCTTCACTCCTTTTGAGTGGAAAGGTACTTTCATCGAATTTTACATCCCTGCTACGGATAACCTTTCTTGTCCCTGGACAATAGATCCTATAAGATTTACTTATTAAATCATAGCCTACAAGTGCCCCTGTTCTGGCTCTAGGGTCTAATTTTCCGACCATTTCATTATGGTGGACACTATAATACACCAAGCAACCAATTGTTCTTAGGTGTGATGTTTTGGGGTACAACTTCCAAAACTGATAATGGGGACACTTCCCATTAACACTTACAATGTTGTGCAACAGACACACCGTACACATCAACTCAGCCCATAAGAACTTTGGCAGACCAGATTGAGACATAATAGTTCTGACTTTGTCCAGTAAAGTCCTATTCATTCTCTCAACTATTCCATTATTTTGTGGAGTACTTGCAGTAGTGACTATATGAATGATACCATAATCTTTCAACAGCCTCCCAAACTCTTTACTCACGAATTCACCCCCTCCATCGGTAATAACCCTCTTGATCTCCTTCATCAGACCATTCTGTTTCCAGACTTTGAAGATTACAGAAACCTCCTCTGTGGTCTGATCCTTAGATCGAATCGGTTTAACCCAAACATAATTAGTTGCAGTATCAACTAAATTGATGAAGTATCTTGCCCCACCAAGGGACTCTGGAGTGAATGGCCCTGCCAAATCAATGGAAAATTCCTCTCTAGGAACATCTGTGTGATCTCTACTCTTAGAGAACACATTTCTAGTCTTGGCCCCCAAGGTACAACTCTCACAGTTGCTGTCCTTTACCTTATGGCCACTTCTATTGTGAGAAACAGTGCTCAGAGCTGAGAATTTGAACAGGCTTGCACACAGAAGCTTATTCCGAACTTGTCCACTAAGAACAGTTCTCCCATTCATATCAATAACAAACCTATCTCCTTTAAGATAACGAATTTGGAAACCTTTTTTCCATAACACCCCAAGAGACACAAGGTTGTAAGGCAACTCTGGTACATAGAACACTTTATCAAAAGTAATTTGGAAACCCAATTGATTTGCAAGAATAACTTTTCCAATTCCTTTAATCTGAATTGTTCTGCCTTTCTGACCAATATTTACAACCCCATCATAATCACTTAGATTTGAAAATAAATTTGGTTCAAAAAACATGTGATCTGTACAACCAGAATCGATCAAAACAAGAACATCCTCCTTCAATCCTCCTAGTAGGAAAGAAGCTTTATCAGTCACTGATAAGTTCTTATCTTTGAGGTTAAGATTACTCACTTCATAATCAATCAAGTCCATTTCTTGATCCTCATCGATTTTGGCCTTCTTGTTGGGACCTTCTTCCACAACAGCCTCTTCAATTGGAGCATCCAACGCCACCATTGCAACGTTTTCAGTTGTGAGATTGACCTCTTTGTCATCCCCTTTGGACTTCTTCCTTTTCTTGGCCTCCTTGCAGTCCTTAGCATAGTGCCCCTTATTCTGACAATTGTAACATAAGACCTTGGACAAATCCTTTTTCGCCTTCTTGCGAGATTTTCCAGTCTTTCCAACTAGGGCTGTTCCAGAACCCCCCTTCATCTTGAATTGAAGGTCATCCTTTTCAATCCTTTTAAGCACATCCTCCTCCCCAGGAAGAGGATCCAATTGAGAAATGATTCTGACTAAGGAATCAAACTCTTTTGGCAGCTTTTGAAGGATTAAGAGTGACAAACACTCTGGATCCATGTTAAGTCCAGATGACTTGAACTTGGCTATACTAGACCTAGCCTCTGCCACAAACTGTTTACAATTCGAATATTGTAACTTGAACAGTTTATTAAAGGCTATACCCTTCTGGTGAACAGAATCACCAGCATACTTGGACTTAAGCAGCTTCCAAAGGATGCTGCCCCTCCTCCTCTCATCTTCCCTAAGAGTATCAGCAACCCATGTCACATGATTCTCATCAAGATGCCTAAGGATCAGATGGTAAGACTTCTTCTCCACTTCTGAACTGATCAGAGTGTCATCTGCATCCATAATTTCCCCACAGCAGATGTTATCCAGCTCACTATCCATAAGGACAGCCCAAGCATTATAGTTCTGACTATTCAGAACTATTTTGGTAGAGCTAACATCAGGGATATAGGACATCTTCTTGGAAAACTTGAGGTCTTTGAGGTTCTCCAAAGTAAGGTACAAAGGTCTAGATGGCTTGGAAGTAATGATGATGTTGGTACTGATAATGTGTTATAATTATGGCCAGCAATTAGCTTAGGCAAATGAGCAGTATTTAAAGCAAAAGAAATGCTGGACACTGTGTGTCAATAATGGCTAATGGGGCTCTCACAATGGGGCAATATGTTGGATGAATTCGATTGGATGATGAATGAATGATGGAAAACAGCAGGGAGAAGAGCTCCTTAAGTACAAAAGATTGGCCTCTTGTGAGCCCATGATACAACAAGCCAAAAGGCAAATTTTCCGCCCCAAAAGAGCTCTACAGGCTCTACAAGCCTTGTTACTTGGTTTGGACTACATCAGCCCACATGGCATTAGTCCCTGAACCCTTACGACCAGCCTATTCCGGTCCATTCTGGTGTTTCCACCGTTACGGGGCTGAACCAGCCCCTTTGCTGTTCAATCCCCTGGCTGGTTGTCTATTACAACCGGCCCTGATGGCCTTATTACCTCTGTTACGGGCTGGTTGCCTCATGCATCCAGCCCCTGGCCCCTCAAATGGGCCAGGTGGGACCCAGGGCTCACCTGGGTCCGGTTTCAACCTCACATGGGGGGGGGTGTAGCCGGCGGACATGCCGCCCCCCCCCCCTCTTTCTCTCAATTCCCTGGTGGGGGCGGTCAAATCCCCTCACCAGGGGCCCTGGGGGTTGATACCCCCAGGGCGTCGTCAAGGTAAGGATGGCTGGGGGGTGGTCAGATCCCCCCTGGCCCGTCGCTCCTCCCCCTCGGTAAAGGGGGGGGGAGAGCGCCCCTCGTCACCTCTTCGCTACAAGGTGGGAGGGTGATCAAATCCCCCCCACCGTCCGGTCGCTACACTCGCGGCCGGCGCCGCCACCTCCCTGGGCAAGGGGGTGGTCAGGTCCCCCCTGCCCTGACCGACCGCGTCATCGCGGCCGGTCGCTGGCTGGTTCAACCCAGCCAGCCTGCCCCCTCCCCCTTGCAACGGCGAGCGAGGGGAGGGGGAGCGAGCCGGGGCCGCGAACCCCGGCTCCGCGGCGCTGGTCGCCGGTCGCGACCAGCCGGGCCCGCGCGGCATCGCACCGCGCGGGATCCCTCGGCCGCGCAACAGCCCCGCGCGGGCCGTCGGGCCCCGCGTGGGCCGTGCCGAGGAACACAGGCGGCCCCGAACGGGCCGCGGCGCGGGCAGCGGCCCCGGGTGGGCCGCGACACTGGCGGCGGCCCCAATGGGCCGCCCCAAGTCCGAAAACTGAGAAAAACATACTTTGGCGGGCCAGTCCGTCTGGCCAAGTATGTCCAAAATAAACCTTGGGCCCAATTATGCCCATACAAGCCCATCTGGCTGTATCTGCCCATATACCCCACCGGGCCCGTTAGGGCCCGTGTACCAATAGGCCTATTTCACGCATTTTGAGGCCAGTTTCCCCAAATCCGTGACATCCACATGGGCCCGTATGGTCCGTGTGTGTGTCCAATGGGCCTTAGAGGCCCATTTGTGCATCCCATTTGGATTACACTTATACGTAGCACCCGCGTAAGTGCGTACGTATTTTAACAGTTTCATACCGCGAGATGAATCACTCCACTTCCGCAATGTTGAGTCGAATATGCGGGTAAATCCATGGGGTAGCGCAGAAGCCGTGGGAGGAGGAAGGAAGAGAAGCGGCTGTTGGTAGCATCCGTGAGTACCTTTGAGAGACTTTGACAAAAGATCGTTCCCGGCCAGACCCCCAGATGTAGAAACTTAAGGGGCAACACCCCAGAAGTCGTCCTCAAGTTCCGGAAGTTATTGATCAAAGCGTCTGTAAGGAGATTGGATGCAGCCGTTCAAGAGAGAGAGAGGGAGAGAGAGAGAGAGCAAGGGATAGAGTGATAATAAGATGAATTCCTTCCTTTCCAATCCAATCCAATCCAATGCCACGAAAAGTGCTATCCTAGAGTGCAGTCCAGTCCGTGAAGTGAAGTGAAGTGAAGTGTTTTTCCCCGTCCTTCCCCTCCCTTCCTTCCTCCCATCATCCAATGCTCCTCCAACCCGGAGTTGAGAGCAAAGTATTTAAGTCCTCCCTCTCAACCCTAACCTAAGTACAACCACAAGTAACAAGAAATAGTGATGATATACAACCATAAGCTGCAGAACCCTAGCCCAACCCTATCCCTCCATCCCTTGCCATTACCCGCGCCCTTTGGTATTAACGTAGCCCGGTTTGTCCGCCCGCGCCCGTCCGCCCGACAACCCGTTCCAATATCCGGGGGGTACCCACGTGATCCAATCCGCGCGTCTTGCAATGCGCGGTCCGATCCGTGCAAGCTTTCCGATCCGCGCAAGCCTTCCGATCCGCGCAAGCTTTCCGATCCGCGCAAGATTTCTGGTCCGCACAATCTGTCGTCTCCCGTCTCCAGGTGCTGAGCCCAACCCAACCGCTGCTGGGCCTACCTGACTGCTGCTGAGCCCGCAGCGCGGCTAGCTGCGACAAAGCCCTTCCCATTGCTGAGCGCGCCGCCTGCAGCCCTTTCCTGACTTGCGTCCATAAAAGAGCACCACACCGGAACGGGCTAGTCTGCACAATTGTCCCTGGTCGACGTGCCTGCGTTTCCTGCCGTTGCGCTCACCGCCGCTGCTTGCTGGGGGAGGGTATTCCACGCCCTCCACCCTCATCCGGCTCTTGTCCCTGGCCGCGCAAGAGGGCCTGTCCGGACTCGTTTTTGGTTTCGGACGATGACTCGGTCTTGGAGCACTCATGGACTCCTCCTGGATCGCCCCCTGGCCATCCCTCCCCAAGCTCGGACCGCGACTCCACCTCTCCATACCGTCGCGCTGGACCTCCCCGCAAGGAGAATTACCCAAACTTCGCGGCGTACCGGGCGGCCATGCGATTCTGGGCGGACCGGGTTTGGGTGATGCAAGGCGCAAGGGACCCGCGCCTTGATGAGATTCTCCGGCATTGTGCCCCTGGTCCTCCTCCGGCTCCCGCTCCTCCTCCAGCTCCGGCTCCTCCAGCCCCGGCTCCAAGCCCAACCCCTCCTCTGGCCTCCCATCACTCGTTGGACTCGGACAAGAGGCCCCCGACCCCGCAAGGCACACCTCAACCGCCCGCGTCACCCATCATTATCCCATTGTTGCCTCCTGTCAGTCCGAGCGGTCCAGATGGTCCCCCGGAGGCTGCCTCCTCCCGGGTCCCGCCTCCCCCCAACCCGCCCGAGATTCCGGACATTCCTGTCCTCCCGGCTCTCCCGCTTGCGAGGTTTGATGCAATGGCAGACGACGCGGACGGGCTACTCCAGCGATTCCTGGCGGTCCCTCGAGCCCACACCACTGATGACCGTTGGGAACTCTTGGCGGCCTTCCAAACCCTGGTCGCGGCGGCTCGCGCGGACGCGGAGGATATGATGAGGACCCGCTTGACTTAGACGGATTGCCCCCCCCCTTTTCCTATTTTTTCCATAGTTCCTATTCCGCGCCCTTTTGCAAAGAAAGACTTTTGCCGCGCCATCTTGTGAGAGCCTTGAGAGAATTCCGCGTATGCGCGTTATGAGTGAGAGTGAGATTGAGAATGAGAGCAAGGTTGAGAATGAGACGAAATTGAGATCCGCGCCCCGCCCGTGCACTGAGCCAACAAAGTTTTCCGGAAGGTACCTGGTCCGCCCCAGCCGAACTGCCACACAGTTCCCCGTACCCACCCTGCAATAAACAAAACAACCCTACACCAGCGCGCGCACACAGTTATCCAAGAGAGAGAAAGAGGACATAAGGGAAACGAACACTCTGGGGTGTCTAGCTGTTCCGGCTGTGAACCGGCTAGAACACCCCCTTACCAAATCAGACTTGTCCAGCGTGTGTTCCACCCATAATCCGCACCCATTACTACATACACAAGACAACAGGTCGAGAGAAAAACAGAGAAAAGATCCAAACCTTAAAGAAAAAGATTACCATAAATTTTTTTTTTTTTTTTTTTTTTTGATTGGGCCTCCGCTCCTCGTCCCGCTTGCCCATCCGCGGGGCTTGTCCTCGCGTTTACGGACCCGGCTTGCGCCGCGCCCGCGTCCCTAAAAACCAAACATAGCCGACACCAGTACCAATTTGCAAAACCAATTTATACAAGAAATAGGAAAACGGACATTCTGGGGTGTCTAGTCATCCCGGCTGTGAACCGGCTAGAACACCCCCTCACCAAATCAGGTTTTTGCACTACTCGTGCCCCCCCCCTGACTTGACGACTGCCCCCAGCAACTCGTAGCCTTCTACACCTCCGGGGCGGCGTGTCAAGCGCGGGCTCCTCCTCAACCAACAAACCCGACCCGCCCATTGATCCTGGACCCTTGGCTTTGTCCCGCGCGTCCGCGCCATTGCCAGCCGTCTCGTCAAAGGAGGTGGAGCTGCGTGCGAAGAAGCGCTTCACATGCGAAGCCGCGGCCTTCCTTTTGAGCGGTGCCCCATCCAATTCCTCAAGTTGATAACTCCTGCCTTCGAACTTGGATGCCACGGGGAAGGGGCCGTTCCATTGGTTGGCAAAAAGCTTACCCCACTGAGACTCCAAACTACGGTTTTACAGCAACACTAAGTCCCCCTTCCGCAACGGATCCCGGAGACAATGGGAACAGCGCTGGTCCCAGTAGCGGACCCATGCCGTCCTGGTCTTTCGCAACCTATCCGCGGCCTTTGCCAGGGTCTTGTCCCGCCGGAGAAGCTGTTCAGCGCGCGCCTCCACGAGCTCCGCGGAGGTCTTCACCTTCCACCAATTGATGCCCAAGAAAGTCTCCAGCTCAATGTCCACCGGAAGGACCGGGCGCTGCCTGTAGAGGAGTTCATAAGGCGAGTAGCCCGTTGAGCGCTTGACCGATATCCTGTCCGCAAAGAGGACCACCGGAAGGGTCTCCTGCCACCGCTTCCCGTCCTTGCCACACATCTTCACCAGCGCGTCCTTGATCGGCTGGTGACCGCGTTCAATCATCTTGGCACCCTTGGGGTAGTACTCCGTGACCCTCCCAAACTTAGCCCCGCAGCTCTGAACCAACCCCATCAAGCGGCCTCGGAACTCTGCGCCCCCGTCAACGGTGACCAGTTGGAGCAAACCATACCGCGCAAACCAATCTTCCTCCAAAAACTGGGCGACCCTTTCTGCCGACAGCTTGACCAGCGGACACGCCTCGACCCAACCTGACAAATCGTCCCGCGCGACCAGCAGGTACGCGAACTTCCCCGCTTTGATGTGAACCACATCGAGGGAGACCCGTCCGAACAAGGCGTCCTCCCCCGTAGGGTGACCCACCTCCCTCGGGAGCCTAGAACTCTGCGTCTGACAAGCCTCACATGACTTCACCCACTTGCGCACCGCGCGTACCACCCCCGGCCACCAGAACCTTGCTTTCACCCGCCGCTGCGTTTTGATCTCGCCCCGATGCCCAAGGTCGTCGTGAAGACACCGCAGAATCACCTCCTGGTCCCTCCTTGATGTCACAACCACCAGGGGCACGGGGGTGCACCGCCGCCACAGTTGCCCCTCCTGCAAATAGAAGTTGGTCGTCCGCCGTTTTGCCCACCAAATTACTGTTTCCAACGTACCTTCCGGAAATCGGAGACCCTGCAGAAAGAAGAACAACGTTGCATAATGCCCGGACTGCTGCAGCGGAAGGGCAACCTCCGTCTCCATCATGCCCACCCGGATAACCGGAGATTCCACGTCCAAGTGTTCCGCTCCTTCGAACGGATCCTTGCGTGGGTACCGCGACAGCGCGTTGGGCATTGTGAACGCCTTCCCTGGAACATAAACCACACTAAAGGCAAAGAGCTGAAGGAACGTGACCCACCTAGTCATAGGGGTGTTCGGCAGCGTTGGCGAATTGATCATCTGCGCCAGAGCCTCCGCGTCCACCAAGAGTTCAAAATTCACCCCCCAAAGCAAATGCTGCAGCCTCCGCACGATCTTGGTGACCCCGCACAGTTCCAACTTTGGTTGCAAATACCGACTCTCCGTTGCAGTGAAGGTTACGGATTCATAAAGAACCGGCCTATCCTTACCATCCTCCTCCTGCGTCAAAACGCCTCCCGCGCCAAGTTTGCTAGAGTCAACGGCCAGGCGGATCCCTCCCAAATCATAGTTGAGGTCCCGGAGGACAATGTCGGGCCCCACAATCTCCTTGAGCTTTGCGAAGGCAGCGTCACACCCCGCCGTTTACTCCCATGCCGCACCCTTACGCGTAAGTGCCCGCAGCGGACTCGCCACCTCCGCGAACTGCTCAATGAACATGCGGACGTAGCTGCACAGCCCCAAAAACTGGAGGATATGCAAAAGCGTCCGTGGAGTCGGCCATTCGAGGACTTTGTTCCGTTACTTCTCCACGATCCTCCGGCCGTCGGCGCCCACCACATGTCCCAGCACCTCCAGCGCCGGAACGCAAACCGCCAACTTACTCCCCAACACCGTAAGCCCCGCCTCCTCAATCCAGAACAAGATCTGCTCCAACGTCCTCGCATATTCACAGATGAAGCGGCGAATCCTCGGGGCTTCCTCCAACACCGCGCCCCTGTTGTCCATCTTCGGCCCCTTGATCCCCGCATTGTCAATGAAGATCAGAGCCCCCTCCGGGATGTTGTCCCGTAGTATCAACGTCATCTGAGCCTGGTAAACTGCCACCGAGTTCGTCGCGCCCTGCAGCAGCCGCGTCAACTGCATTCTTCCCAGCCCTGTTTCAAACGCGGTCAACGGCCGCGAATCGAGATGGAGTTCCTGCTGATCGTACCCCCCCATCACATCGACAAGTCCGTAACACGCGCGCCCCGCCATTGATTCCAAGAACTCGTCCACCCGCGGCGGCAATCCCGCGTCCCGGATGGTGAATGAATTCAGCTGCTGCAGGTCATGGACAATCCTCAGCGACTTCCCGTCCTGTTTAACGACCGCAAAGATCGGGCTAGAGTAGCTCAATGTGGACTGCTTGTACAAACCCGTTCTAATGCGCTCCCGGACCAGCTCCAGGAAGGGCTCGCGTACGGTCCGAGGGATCAGAATTGGCTTGATTTGCCAGGGTTTGTGCGGCAACATGGGGATTACGTAGGGGTCGCCAATCTCTCTTTTCAACAATCCGCGCTTGTCCGGCCCGCAGGCAAGGGCCTTCTCGCAAAACACCAATACCAATGCCAGCAAATCCTTCTCCTCCGCACTCAACCACCCTGCTGGCCCAAAGTTAAGCGCCTTGATCCTTTCATCTGTGATCCGCGCCGACCGGGTTACCCACCCCAACGTCTTCAATGGACTTACCCAGGGATCCCAAGACCAGATGATTGGTCTCAGGGGCCCGTTCAGCCCCTGCGGCATTGGTTTGTTCTGAGGCCGGACCTTTTGCGCCACAGGTTTATACGGCCCCGCGTTACACCTAACCATCTGCACGCGTCTGTTGTTGTTGTCGTGGATCCTGGCAACAATCAACCCGCGGCTTTTGCCTTTGCTCACAAGCGTGGCACTATGGTAGGTTTTTTGAAACGCGGTACCTCCTGGTGACGCATACCGAGGAAAAGAATTTACTTCTGCCGCCCGCGCCCTCCGCGCGCTTCCCTCCCCCCCTTGCTCCTCCCTAGTTGGCCGCCCGCGCGAGACCGGAGCCTGTCCCGCGCGGTTGCCACGGTCGACTAGGCAAAATCCCCCGTGAGGCGGCCCTTGCAGCCTTTCCCCCCGTCAGATTCCGTCTCCTCGCCAGCCGCCGCCGACCGCACCCACTTCCCTTTCCTGTGGTCGGAGATTGTCGTCTTGAACTTGGCCCCGGACGCGTCCTCTACCGTCAGCGCCTCCGTTCCTTCCTCCTCGTTGAATGCCATCCGGGCCCGGAACCCGAACATAAACGGTCGACCCAAGATCACGTCGCCGCACTTGACCAAAAGGAATGACAGCGGCTTCCGGACCTTTGCGACCTCCACCTCCCCTCCATCCACCACCCCGTCCACCCAACAATTGCCACCGTTGAGCGCCCGCACTTCCTCCGGACCAACCCCAACTCGTCCACCAATCTTGACGGGAGCAAGTTAACCATTGACCCGCTGTCCACCATTGCCCACACCTTCCGATCCGCGATCTTCATCAAGACGTAGGCAAGCGGGACCGACACGGCCTTGGGTGGGCACAACTCGCGTTCCCCCCCTTCCTCCGCCGCATTCACGCGCTGCACCGTTGCCGGAACCCTGCCCGGCCCGTACTCCCTTAACGCCTGCACCATCTCTTCGACGACCACCGGAGAGACCGCGGCCAGCTCCTGTAGCGTGAGAGGGACGGGCATCTCGCTCCCCATCACCCGCCGCACCACTTCCGCGGCCTTCCTTCTCCCTCCGGAGCCGGCCGACGGCGTGTCGCCTGACAGTCCTTGCGCACCAGTCTTCGGGGCTTGAGTCGTCAGCCACTCCTTCACGTCTACCTCCATCTTCTCTGACAAGATTCGCTCGTCCGCCGCCAACGCCCTAACCTCCGCCTCCACTCGCGGAGATCGCCACGTGCCGGGCCCGGTGACAATTCCAAGCGACACCCGAGCGGCCCCTGCAGACTGCGCTCTCGCCCTGACCTGGTCCAATGGGGACGGGTGCTCAGGCCCAAAACTTACCGGCTCACCCGTTGGAAATATGAAAGTCAATCCGGATGCGCGGACCAATCCCTTGTCCATATCCCTTGTCAACTCCGCGCAACCCAACCTCCAATGTCTCCTGTCGCCACAATATGTGCAGATTTGGGCCGGGAACCCTCCCGAGGGTCCGCTACCAGGCCGAAGACTCCCCACCACATGGGGCAGCTCATTGCGCCAAGGAGGCGGGGGCGGAGCCGTTGACTGGATTGTTGGCTGGGCCGTGGGCTTCGCCGCGGGCTGCGCCTTTACCCGATTGAGGAGTATCCGCAGATCCTTCAACATGTCCGTCATCTCATTCACCGGTACCTCCATTGTACCCGGCCAACTCGTCGTGGATGGGACCGCGTGTAGTTCCTGCATCGGAGGCGGGGCTGAGGAAGCCGTTGGTCTCTTCAAGGCTGACGGGAACGCCCTAGCCGTGTCCTCAATCAGTTCCTCCAGATTGATCTTTCTCTCTACCGCCCCGTTGATTGCTCTCAGGTCCGGGAGAAGGATGACACTCTTGTCCACCAACCGCGATACCATCCCGTGCTTGAAGAGGTGCCGCTGAACCCGCACGCGAAGTTGTGGCGCAAGCCCACCCAAGAATGCCCGTTTCATCGCTCCCGTCTGACCCGCCACCACCTGGTTCTTTGCTAAATAACTATAGATACGGTCAAACAGAGATTTGTACTTGGACAGATCGTTCCGCGTCCGCACTCCACCTTGCAAGATTGCATCCGCCGCCGCCCGCTCGAAATCCGTTTCCCGGAACGGGGGTTCTTGCTTTCCCCACCTCGCCATCATCTCGCCCCAGAGCCTAGTCCAGTCCCAAGCCTTGTAACCGGCCATATCCTCCACATCCCCCAGCTTACTTTCGTCCGTGATGAAGAGAACGACGGTGCGGACCTTGTCCTCGCCCGTCGCATTTTCGGAGTCCGCGATATCCTTGAACCTCGCAAGAAAACGCCCGATATTGGCAGTGTTGAACCAAAGATGGGGAAATTTCTGCGGCCTAAGCCATACCCGCCGTGGGGCCTTGGCCGCCTCTGAAGGCTCCGACCAAGGGGGGGCAAAGCCACCGGTCCGAGTGGTTGGAGGTGGGGGAGGTTTTGGTCCGCCGACTCCCGCCCGGGGGGGAAATGGGGGCGGATTGGTCGATCCTGGAGTAGTTGTTGGCAACATCGCGTACGCTATCTTTGAGAGACTGAGACCAAAGGTGAGTTCCCGGCCAGACCCCCAGATGTGGAAACTTAAGAAGTGTTACCTTTGCAAGTTGTCCTGAGTTCCAGAAGTTATTGTTCTAGCGTCTGTAAGATGATTGGGCGCAATGAGTTTTAAGAAGAGAGAGTGATGATATAATGAAATTCCTTCCTTCTCCTCCCGTAAGGTGATGATGATCCTCCCCAACCCAGAGTTGAGGGTGAGGTCTTGAGTCCCCCCCCTCAACCCTAGCCTAAGTACAACCACAAACAACAAGAACAAGTGATGAAATACAACCCTAAGCCGCAGAACCCTAGCCCAACCCTATCCCTCCATCCCTTTCCATTACCCGCGCCCTTTGGTATTAACGTAGCCCGGTTCGTCCTTCTCATGGCGCGGCCCTCCGCCGCGCCCTACTCGGAGCCCCCTGTGTTTCCATCCGCGCCGTCTGCAGATCCCGCGATCCGCGGTTCGGCCCAGGCTTATGCCCGCTGTAAGACTCCAAACGGTGCTAAGCCGTGGCAGTTCTGTGGAGGGGAAAGGTGCTGTTTAGGCTGCCCTCCTAGGAGTTACAATAATATTTTAATGTAACCGGAATCAAGGTCCAGAACCTTATGGATGAGAAATCAAACTAAGAGAAGAGGGATAAGATTTGTCGGTAGCGATGGAAACAACACTATCTGAGACAGGATGGTGCAGGGAAAGACTTGAACAAATAAGTCAAAGTTTGTTCAGAGTTCAATGGAACAAGGCAGTTGTAAGTAACAACGCCCACAAGCTAATAACTCTGGTTGTCAGCAGCTGATTAGGAAAGATCAACTCAATCCCAACCAACCTCCAGGTTCTCAATGAACCTGCCCAACTCTCCGCAATCAAGCGCTTGAAGGGTACCAGATAACTGTGGGAGGCTGAACAAAACAAAAGCAATTTGTTTATGGAGCTCTAGAAGCAAATCAATAACAAATTTGAGCAAGAGTATCCCAACACTTCTCAAGGAACTCAAGAATAGTGTGGCAAAATTCAACCCCAAAGAAGAAGGGAGGTATAACACCCCAGGTTTTAAGCTTAATAAAACCTCTTCAATCAAACGTGATTGGCTCCAGAAAGATGATCAAAGAGAGATCAAGACCAGTATGGTTGGAAAAAGGGATCAGAGTGGTATAACACACTCAAGAATTCAGGCAGACAGGAATTCTTCTTCAACCAGCAAGGCTATTGGTTGGTGATAAGGATCAAGGTCACAAAGGACTGAGTTTTGAGTATGGAGGCTCAAAGGATCAAGGGGGCAATCATAGATATACCCCGAAAATTTGCTCAGATAAGTGGGGAAGGATGCCCAAGGATAAATTGCTTATGATGATGGGATGCTGAGGCGCTGATCTGCTAGGATGATGGGCCAAAAGGCAGGGGAGAGCCCCTCCTTATATGGGCAGGAGGCCCTGTTAGACTATATACAACGGATTCTACAAATAGAGCGGAAAAGGGAAGGCAACCATGTGGTCACTCGCGTCCGTCTGTGGATGGGCGCGCGTGACAATACCAGAGTCACCCACCACTCGTCCAAAGGCGGAAGCGGGTGGGAGAGTCCCAGGAAAGGTGTTGGATGAAGTCCGTGAGAGCGCGGATGGGCGGATAGGAAATTGGTGTGAGAAAGTTGAGTAATCCCCGACGGCCTTGAGATCCATGACTGATAGATCAAATGCAATGGGAGGTTTGACGGATCCAAGGATTTTCCAAATGCTTGCGGGTGCGGTCGGGATGGATTCAGTAGATCATGGATGAGCGCCGCGCGACGGTAGCAATGAGGAGATTGGGAGGCGCAACGACAAAGATGAAGACACGCAACAACAAAGATGCGGACGTTTTATAACAACGGCGGAGATGACAAGCAACACGGATAAAGGACGCGCAACGCGCGCGGATAATGGAAGCGCAGCGCGGCGCAACGCGGCGCGGCGCGGCGCGCGCGCGCGGGTAAACAATAGTTGGATGAGCCTGAGGATAAGTTGTCTGGCCGGGCGGTACGTTTGCGCAACAGTTTATGAATTGAGGTCTTAAGGCGGTCCGGGTGTCCAGGATGGGGCACCACATCTCTCCCCAACTTACAGACTGTCCCTAGTCTGCTCCCGAGTTTGATGCCATAGAAAGAAAGGAAAGGAAAGACAGATGATTGAAACCAAAGAATGGCCAATTTGATCTTGAGAGTGGTTGAAGAGTTGAGGAAAATATCTTGATTCTTCCAAATGAACCCTAGAAGCGGCAGGAATAGAACAAGGAGGGCGTCCCAGGTGCTCACATATGTGGCATACAGTAGAGTTTTACAACAAAAACGCAGCAAATGACCCTGGTGGTGCACAATTGGGAGGACTTACTTCTGAGATAAGTTGCCCCCACGACAATGGAACTTCTTGACTTGATCAGCAGAGAACCTTCTGGCCAACCGGGTACCATCCAGCTCCTCCAAAACATAAGATCCACCTCTAACTTGATGAACCACTCGATAAGGGCCATTCCAACGATTAGAGAAAAGCTTTCCCCACTGGGTTTCCAAAGATTGATTATAAGCTAAAACTAGGTCACCAGGGTTCAAGGGCTCCCTGATTTGATTAGAGTGCTTGTCCTCCCAATAATGGACGGATTTTGCTCTGGCCTCCATCATTGTTTGATAAGCTTCATCACGAACGTCTTCACTTCGCTCCAGTTGCTTGGATCTAGCAACTAACAGATCAGTGGTTGAGGACACCTCTTCCCAAGAGATACCCAAGAAAGATTCCATTTCCAGATCCAAAGGAAGGACTGCTCTTTGACCAAAGATGATTTCATAAGGTGAGTAGCCAGTAGTCCTTTTGGTTGAGATTCAATCAGAAAAGAGAACAAGAGGAAGGAATTTGCAACAATTCTTGCCACTTTCACCAGCCAGTTTAACAAGTGCAGCCTTCAAAGGAGCATGGCCTCGTTCCACCATGCCTTGGCCTTCAGGATAATAAGGAGTTGTAACTCTATGTTGTCCAGGAAGGGATCGGATCATTTCAGCAAGCTCGCCCCCAAATTCAGAGCCACCATCAGTAGAGTAAGATTGAGCCAGGCCATAACGCATTGTCCAGGTCTCGTAGAGGAAAGCTGCCACTGATTCAGAGCTAAGTTTCTTAAGAAATTTCGCTTCAACCCATCCGGAAAAATCATCTCTAGCCACAATGAGGTACTTAGCACCACCTGCCTTAATATGAACCACATCCATAGCAATCCTTCCAAAGACAGTGGACTCCCCAGTAGGATAACAAATTTTGGCTGGGCGCCTAAGATCACGTTTTTGGCAAACTTCACAACTCTTGCACCATTGGGAGACGGATTTCTTCAAAGATGGCCACCAGAATCGTTTGGATATTTGTCGATAAGTTTCAGTTTCCCCACGATGACCAAGGCCTTCATGGAGACTTTCAAGGATAGAATCTTGTTTAGAGGGAATAGTAACAACAATAAGAGCACAAGGATTGCCCCTCTTCATAAGTCTAGAGCCTTGAACAAAAAAATTAGAAGACTTTTGTTTGAGAGATTGAAATTCCTTAGCAGAGAGATCAGGAGGTTTTTGAAGAGTTGAAAGGTACTGCTCTAATTTAAACCAGAAGCCTTGTTGAAAGCCAGAATAATTTTGTGAAGAAAAAGAAAAAATAGGTCAAATTAAAGGTTCCTCTTCATTGAAATTGGTTCCCACATCAGATTCGCTGTCCCCAAGAGGTCGCCGAGATAAACCGTCAGGCATGGTGAAAGATTTTCCAGGCCTGTGAACAATATCAAAAGAGAAAAGCTGGATAAAGGCCACCCAACGAGTCATAGGAGCATTGGGAAGACTGGGAGCGTTGATCATTTCAATGATGGATCGGGCATCAACTTGCAATTCGAAATGTTGGCCCCAGAGAACGGTTTGAAGTTTCTTCATCATTCAAGCCACACCACAGAGTTCCAGTTTGGGCTGGGAGTATCTAGATTCTACATCTGAAAACAACAAAGATTCATAAAGAGCAGGACGGTCCCAACCATTTTCATCTTCCTGAGTAAGCACGGCCCCAACAGATTGATAACTAGAATCAACAGCCAGCTTGATCTTGCCAGCTCCAGGTCCGTAAGAGATCTTTTTCAAAACTATGTCTTTCCCAACTATCCTTTTGAGTAGCTGGAAAGCACATTCACAATCTTGGGTCCAAATCCATTCAGCATCTTTTCTGGTTAGACGACGCAAGGGTGCACAGATTTTTGATAAAGATGGGATAAAGATTCTAACATAAGTGACAACACCTAGAAAGCCCCTAACTTCAGTTGGATTGATTGGGGTAGGCCAAGAGATGATCTTGTTGACTTTGGCTGGGGCCATCCTTCTTCCTTCCTTGCAGACCACATGACCAACAATTTCCAGAGCAGGGACACAAGCCGCCAGTTTGGATCCAGAGACAGTAAGGCCAGATTCCTCGATTCGAAACAGAATCCTCTCCAAGGTGGTAGCATATTCCCAGATAAAACGACGAATTCCTGAATGCCAAGGTAAGAGCTCATTATCATAGTCAGATACTGGACCTTTAATTCCGCCATCGTCAATAAAGATACCAGCATGATCAGGGATTTCATCCTGGAGGATCCACATCATCTGAGCCTGATAGACTGCGACCGAGTTGGTGGCTCCTTGAGGCAATCAAGTAAGTTGAAATCGACCAAGAGGAGTGTTGAAAGTAGTGAGAGGACGAGAAATAGGATGTAAGGATCGTTCGTCATAGCCACCCATAATATCCCCTAGACCATAGCAAGCTCTTCCCGCAAAGGATTCAACAAATTCTTCAGTAGCAGGAGGGATACCAGAATCTTTAATAGTAACTTTATTAAGGTGTTGAAGATCGTGAACTATTCTAAGTTTACCATTACTCTTGAGGACACAGAAGACGGGGCTGGAGTAACTAGAAGTTGACTGTTCATACAGGCCAGTTCGAACTCGTTCCCGGACCAACTTGATGAATTCGTCAACTTTAGCAGCAGGGATAGGGATCTTTTTCTTTTGCCAAGGATCATGTTCAACTACAGGGATGATATAAGGGAGGCCATAGGATTCCCGCAAGAGACCTCTCTCTTCTTCACAGAAAGCAATAGATTATTCTCTTAGAGATAAGACATTTTTGATTAAATTTAACTCATCAGGAAGAAGCCATCCATCCGGACCAAAGTTGACCACCTTCAGACGTTCTTCAGTGACCCGTCCGTTAGGCACAAAGGGACCAGTAAGAGATTGAGGAAGACCGCAGTAAGGATCGCGAGATAGAGGAGGACGCATAAGGGGAGGATTGAGGTTGAGAGGCATAGGCTGGTTGACTGGTTGGATCTTTTTAGCAACTGGTTTATACTTAGTGGCAAAAGAGAGAATTTCTTGTTTCCTCCAAGAGTTGACCAGAGAGACTTGATTACGAAAGCTGAGTCCAAGTTCCAACATCTTCCAAGTCCGATGTTCTGCAATATCCTTGAAGGGTGCCTTTTCCATAAAAGGAGAACCAGGAGATAATACGTTGCTCACATGTGTGGCACAAGGTAGGGTTTCGAAAATGACAGTAAAAGATTGCCCTGGCAGTGCACAATTGGGAGGACTTACTTGTACCCCAAATTGCCTCCACTGAAGCCCATATTCCTTCATACCAAAATCGCCAAAAACGGAATTGCAATTAGGATCTAGTTTAGACTCATTGCGGAGATTCGAACCGGAACTGAGAGAAGATTGATCAGACTTAAAAGTAGAAGGAAAAGGAGACACAACAGATCCAGAGAGAGAAGGAGATGGAGGAGAAATATTTTTGGATTTTTCTATTTTGATATGTTTTTGTTTTTTAATATTCTTGAGCTCAGAAGAGGATGATGAAAGGAATGAAAAATAAGCCTGAGGTATGGGAGTTGATCCTTGAGTTGCAGTCTGAGGCTCTATAGACCTACAACCATTGGTAGGATCAACTATTCCCCTAAAAAATGAGAGGAACTAGAGTTATCCTTCTGCTTTCCCTTAAAAGATGATTTGGGAGAATGACCAGGAAAATCTCTTTCCCAACAACCAGAATCCAAAGAGCAAAGAGGAACTTCAATTTTTCTGCCATCAGCATCAGGGAGCAGAATTCTCTCCCCAACTTGATCAGAAAACATCAGGGTTGCACCAAAGTCCATTAAGAAGGGTCGTCCCAAGATCATAGGACTGTCCAAACGAGTAATCCAAAAGTGGCAGGTTCCAACGATATTTCGACCAATCCTGACCGGTACATCTTCAGCAATACCAACCAGTTCACAAGCTTGATTTCCTATCCCATATACTGCAGAGTTGAAGCTGACCCTAGGACTAAGTTTGAGCTTGCAGGCCATAGCATCCGAGATTAAGTTAAGCTGAGATCCAGAATCCACAAGAGGAGAAACAGTTTTAGCTGAGTCACCAAGATAACAAGGAAGAAAGCCAAGGGGACAGGAATAAAGATTGGATTCTATAGAAGGACTGGTTCCACCAGAGTCCTCCATTAAAGTCCCAGAGGAAACTTTGAGTTCTTCATGGCCAATTTCCACACGTCGGCAAGAGACCCATTTCTTCATTCCTTCAGCAACAGATGGAGAGATCGATAGGAGTTCAGCCACAGATAGATCAGGAATTTTGAGATCAGAAATTTTCTTTAATACTCCCTCCACAGCATTGGGGTGATCCTTGGAGATGCCTCTTTCAAATCAAACTTTGGGCTGGGTGGGGGGAGGAAGTTCAGGTGACGCAGAATCTAAGATAGGATTAGAAGGTTGAGGTGAGGGAGAAGGATCAGGGTGATCTGGGAACCTTTCCATGAGTGGTTCCTTTTCCACCTCCATGTCTTCTACATCAGAGGAAGGAGGCTCAAGTGTTGATTGACGTTTAACAGGTTTTCGAAGGATTGAAGTTGGCAAGGAAGGAGCCTTATGAGGTTTAGGTTCCTCATGTCGTTTCCTGGCTGGATCAGATTGATAAGTAGTCCCAGCAAGACTAGAGGAAGAAATAGCTGGAGGATACCAAGGTTGGAGGGTACCACAGGATGATCGAAATTCAAAGGAAGCAAGAGATGCTTTCACAGGAGGTGATGGCTGGTAAGAGGCCACCACATGTCGGATAGGACGAGACGAGTCAAAAGGGATTAGGGCACCATTAGGGAGGAAGTAATTGTTTCCCCTCTGCTCTACCAACTTTTCCTTTAAGTCCTTCTGAAGTTCTTGACATCGTCCGGTTCCATGGCCTTCCCTATGACAGTAGTAACAGACCAGAGTTGATTTGGGGACAGAAGAAGGAGTTTTAGGAGTAGCTAGCGAAGAAATCTTTTGATCTATTTTGTTCTCAAAGGCTCTAAGTAACTTGGTGATTTCATCTATAGTAGTAGGTTCTTGATTGGAATTAGGATCTGCTTTAGGCCTACGATCTGCCTCCATTTTAATCATAATATCGTTTGACTCTTTAAAAGAAGGAGCATGGACTGGTTCAGTAGTTCTAGGCTTTTCAAAGGTAAGAGCAGTTTGACCTTTCATGACTTTATCCACAGTACTCCTAAGGGTAAGAAAAACAGGGAGCTTGAATCGATTATCCCTGGTAGTAATCATGGATCCAGATTTGACCAGTTCTTCTTTAATCCTTTCCTGCACAGCCGACGAAAAAGATTGGAAGAACTTTGCTCGAATTTCGTCCACTGTGTCAATGTGATCGTTTCGGATAAGATAGTTTTGAATGGGATCCCAAGACTTTCTAAAAATCTTATAGTCAGAGGCTGAAGAAATACCACCATTGGAGATCCACTGAGAAACCAGAGCATCCAGATCCTGCAGAGTAAACCTAGCCACATCTATTTTACCCCAGTATGCCAACATAGCCTCGCTGAGAAGCGTCCAGTTGTGGGATTTGAATCCCTCGAAAGACTCGATTACCTCCATAACTTCATCTGAGGAGATAAAGAACCGTAACTGATAAGCCATATCGAATTCACTAGCTCCATCCACTTCAGCAGCCATTTTGTAGGAGTCCAAGAATCGCTCAACATTTGTACCGTTGAAGCCTAAGTTCTTGTTCTGGGGTTTGATCTTTACCATCTTAGGTCGAACAGAGGTGGTTGGAGTAGCGGGAGATGCCATATCGAATAACAGAGTTCCTAGGGGATCCAAAGAGCAGATTTCCAAAGTGGCTCACAAGTGTGGCAAGAGTAGGGTTTCGCCAAAAACGACAAGTATCTTCCCGAGCGGTGCACAAATTGGGAGGACTTACTTCTAGACAAAGTTGCCTCCACGGATTGGAAAAAAGAACAAACAGAAAAAGAAAGAGAAATTGGATAGGATTTCGGAGTTGATTCTTCAAGTTGGGACTGTAAATCCCAAGGTTGCTGGTTCGATCCCGGCCCGGGGGACCAAATGTAAGACTCCAAACGGTGCTAAGCCGTGGCAGTTCTGTGGAGGGGAAAGGTGCTGTTTAGGCTGCCCTCCTAGGAGTTACAATAATATTTTTATGTAACCGGAATCAAGGTCCAGAACCTTATGGATGAGAAATCAAACTAAGAGAAGAGGGATAAGAGTTGTCGGTAGCGATGGAAACAACACTATCTGAGACAGGATGGTGCAGGGAAAGACTTGAACAAATAAGTCAAAGTTTGTTCAGAGTTCAATGGAACAAGGCAGTTGTAAGTAACAACGCCCACAAGCTAATAACTCTGGTTGTCAGCAGCTGATTAGGAAAGATCAACTCAATCCCAACCAACCTCCAGGTTCTCAATGAACCTGCCCAACTCTCCGCAATCAAGCGCTTGAAGGGTACCAGATAACTGTGGGAGGCTGAACAAAACAAAAGCAATTTTTTTATGGAGCTCTAGAAGCAAATCAATAACGAATTTGAGCAAGAGTATCCCAACACTTCTCAAGGAACTCAAGAATAGCGTGGCAAAATTCAACCCCAAAGAAGAAGGGAGGTATAACACTCCAGGTTTTAAGCTTAATAAAACCTCTTCAATCAAACGTGATTGGCTCCAGAAAGATGATCAAAGAGAGATCAAGACCAGTATGGTCGGAAAAAGGGATCAGAGTGGTATAACACACTCAAGAATTCAGGCAGACAGGAATTCTTCTTCAACCAGCAAGGCTATTGGTTGGTGATAAGGATCAAGGTCACAAAGGACTGAGTTTTGAGTATGGAGGCTCAAAGGATCAAGGGGGCAATCATAGATATACCCGGAAAATTTGCTCAGATAAGTGGGGAAGGATGCCCAAGGATAAATTGCTTATGATGATGGGATGCTGAGGCGCTGATCTGCTAGGATGATGGGCCAAAAGGCAGGGGAGAGCCCCTCCTTATATGGGCAGGAGGCCCTGTTAGACTATATACAACGGATTCTACAAATAGAGCGGAAAAGGGAAGGCAACCATGTGGTCACTCGCGTCCGTCTGTGGATGGGCGCGCGTGACAATACCAGAGTCACCCACCACTCGTCCAAAGGCGGAAGCGGGTGGGAGAGTCCCAGGAAAGGTGTTGGATGAAGTCCGTGAGAGCGCGGATGGGCGGATAGGAAATTGGTGTGAGAAAGTTGAGTAATCCCCGACGGCCTTGAGATCCATGACTGATAGATCAAATGCAATGGGAGGTTTGACGGATCCAAGGATTTGCCAAATGCTTGCGGGTGCGGTCGGGATGGATTCAGTAGATCATGGATGAGCGCCGCGCGACGGTAGCAATGAGGAGATTGGGAGGCGCAACGACAAAGATGAAGACACGCAACAACAAAGATGCGGACGTTTTATAACAACGGCGGAGATGACAAGCAACACGGATAAAGGACGCGCGACGCGCGCGGATGAAAGGAGCGCGGCGCGACGCGGCGCGGCGCGCGACGCGGATAATGGAAGCGCAGCGCGGCGCGACGCGGCGCGGCGCGGCGCGCGCGCGGGTAAACAATAGTTGGATGAGCCTGAGGATAAGTTGTCTGGCCGGGCGGTACGTTTGCGCAACAGTTTATGAATTGAGGTCTTAAGGCGGTCCGGGTGTTCAGGATGGGGCACCACACCGCGCGGGCCTCCCCAGCGCGTATAGCCCATGATTGCCCCGCCCTCACCTTCCAGACTAGCCACCCGCGAGCTTGGTTGGGCGGGCTCCATCACTTGGTCCGCTTCTTCTGGGCAGGTCGCGGCCCGGCGCCGCCTAAGGTAGGCCTGACCCATACCTGGTGCTGAGCCCCGCAGCCCCTACTGATGAGCCCGCAGCGGCTGCTGCTGAGCCCGCAGCTGCTGCTGCTGAGCCCGCAGCGGCGGCTGCTGAGCCCGCAGCAGGCACTTCTGAGACCGCGCGCATGCCAGATGCTGAGCCCAACCTACCCAACTGCTGAGCGCGCAGCCCGCGATGCAGCTCTCGATCCGGGGTTATAAATACAACACCACAGCGTACTCTTGAGGAGAAGATCTAATGGATGATTTCTTCACATAACGTCCGAATAACTCCAAAGGGTTCATTGATTTTTGCCAACCAATCGCCCACATTTTTCCACCCCAAGATCTTGAGGGACCAACCGGGTTGACAAATTTTTTTGAACAGTGAAGGAATGTCGTCACAAAGTTGATATCTTTTGTATCTTGCTCAGATAGTCAATCCAAAGGCACAAATTCAATGACGGCAACCAGAGCATGGTGATCAGATTGGGTGAGAATGATAACTTGTCCATGGTGGAAGAAGTGGAAAGCCCCAATTGTCTGTTTTGCTTGCTTAAATTCTTCCTGGGTGGGTTTTTGAGGGTTCTTTTTCTTTTCAGCCGTGATAGCAGGGTACAGATACAAAGGGCATAGCTTTTGTCTAGACCAGGCAAACTTTTCCTTGATCCAGTCGTCAGTCACTTCCAAAGAAATTTCCAAATCCCTCATTTGATCCCTCCTTTTTCTACGATTCCTCTGCTTGCCACCTCTCTTTATGTTTTTCATACCATCTCCTTCCATCTTTCTCCCTCCCAGGCACTTGCTGCACCCTAGGTGAGGATCAAGGTGAAATTTGAATGGTTTTATAACATTTTGAGTTTGGTAGGCAGTGAAGGAATTGATATCAAAAAAGGGGTTGGACAAACAAAAAGACCGGTAAAACAAATAAAAAAAAAATGTCAGCAACGTTCTCATTATTGGCGACAAAAGGTGGGATTAAAAAAATAAAAAAGAGATGAAAATCAAAACCTGGCAGAGCTAGAAAACCTAAAAAAAAAGAAACAAAAACAAATAAAAAACAAAGGGAAAGTCAGTTCCCTGTACCCTCCAAAAACTCTGCATCAATTGGCCCAAACAATTGGCCAATCAATTGCGAATCAATTGCTCGATCGATTCGCAATAAATTTGCAATCAATCGCTTGATCAATTGCCAATCAATCTCTCCAATTGGCAATCGATCGAGCGATTGATTCTCAATTGATTGCTTGATTGATTGGAAATCGATTGGGAAATCGATTGCCAATTGATTGCTTGATTCAATTGATTGCCAATCAATTGGGCAATCAATTGCCCGATCAATTTCCAATCAATTGAGCAATTGATTGAGAATCAAGCAATTGATTGGCAATCGATTGAGCAATTGATTGAATCGAGCAATTGATTGAATTGAGCAATCAATTTTCAATTGATTTCCCAATTGATTCACAGATTGATTGCCAATCAATCTCTCAATTGATTGCCAATCAATTGCCTGATTGATTCGCAATCAATTGCTTGATCGATTGCCAATTGATCGCTCAATCTATTTCCAATCGATTGCTCAATCAATTGCAAATCAATTGGGCAATCAATTGGCAATCAATTGCCCGATTGATCGCCAATCAATCAAGCAATAAATTGCGAATTGATCGCTTGATTGATTGCGAATTGATTGCCCAATTGATTCGCAATTGATCGCTTGATCGATTCGCGATCAATGGCAGGAAGAAGATGAAGGGGAGGGGGGACTCACCAAGGGCAGAGGATGGACCAGAGGGTGAGGAGGGGGAGGGGGACTGGGCTGGCTGGACCTTGGGGGGTTCAAAGGGAGGGTTATGGTAGGAGATCAGCCAGGTGAAAAAAGAGAAAGGTGATTCAATGAGGGGAGGGGACTCACCTTTGATGGTTGATGGAGGTTGGGTGGGAGTTAGGTATGTTGTTGGTGATGTGGATGGTGGTGAGGTTGGTAAAGAGTGAAGGTGGTGGTGTTTTGGTGAGGTTTTGAAGGTGGTGGTGATGAGTGAGGTGGTTTGGTGAGGAGGAGGCAGGGTTTGACCGGTGATTGAGTGGGGTGAGGTTGAAGGGGTTGAGTGGTGAGAGGGAGGGGGGTGGCATTTGGTGAGTGGCAGGGTTTGAGGTGGAGGTGTTTTTGGATTCAAGTCCACTAAAAAAAAAAAAAAAGAAAAAAACTCAGCCTATGAATCTTGGGTGAACAACCAAAACCAAAAAAATACGGTGAAGGGAATTTTTACCAATTTCAAAATCAAAAATTACTCATCAAAGCAAGCAAGGGTGAGAGGAAGAATCCGCTCTCTCATAGAAGAAGATGAGGGACCAGATGAGACAGGGATGACTTGAGGCGGATCAGGAATATCATCTTGGAATATTTTGTCCGATTCATCTTTGATGTTGGCCAAAAGGTTGTGAAGGATTACACAAGTGATAATCCAGTTGATGAGGAACCTCATATATTTGGAACATTGGAGCTGGTTTTGCATCTCCCATAAGCTGGCCCATCTTCCTTTCAGAATTCCTATGGCATGCTCAATCCAAACTTGTGATTGGGCAAGATGATAGTTAAAATCGGTTTTTCCTTGATCATTGGACAAAACATTTGGGTATGCTGGAACTACATATTTCCCACTAGCATAAGCTGAATCGGCCAGAAGGTATTGATCTTGGTCAAAGTAGATCTCTGGTTGTTGGGCAATTTGCATCCAATTGAAAACATATGAATCATGACAAGAACCTGGAAGGCCAGCATGGAGGGAGATAAACTTCTTGTTTTTATTGCAAACAAGTTGTAGTGCCACGGTGTGGTGTCAATATATAGCCTCGGATCGGGAACTGCGTCGCGGCCTGCGCGCTCAGCATCTGGTAGGTTGGGGCTCAGCAGTTGGGGTGCGCGCGTTCTCAGCAGCGGCCGCTGCGGGCTCAGCAGTGGACGCGGCGGGATCGAGCACGCGACTGCGGGCCGGGCCTGACTAAGGGAGGCGGGCCGCGACCCGCTTGGTTGTCCAACCCAGGGATGGAGCCGGGCTGATCAGGTTCTCGGGCGGTTAGTTAGGGAAGGAAAGGACGGAGCAATTGCGGGGCTATACCCGTGGACAGCCGCGCGCAAGCGCGGGCCGGCTACGGGACTAGGAAATTCACAACGGCGCGTCGGGCGGATACGGGCAATCGCGGTGAACTTCAAGAAGCGCGCGGCGGAGGGCCGCGCCGCGGGGACAAACCGGATGCGTGTAATGGCAGGCAAGCAAGCGGAATAGGACACGGATAGGGTATGGGTTGGGGGATGGGTCAGGGTTCTGGGTCTAGGGTTCCTTCTTCATGGTTTCCAGTCTGTCTTTGTGCTTGTACTTAGGTTAGGGTTGAGGGGGAGGGCTCAAATACCTTTCCCTCGACTCCGAGTTGTATGGGGGCATCGTATCATTGTATCATCAGGAGGCGGGGAGCGGACTTAGGAAAACAGAATCCCTCCCCTCTTCTCTCCTTTTCTCTTGAACGGCTGCATCCAATCTCCTTACAGACGCTTTGATCAATAACTTCCGGAACTCGAGGACGACTTCAGGGGGGGTTGCTCTCTAAAGTTTCCACAACGGAGTATCTAAACAAAGAGATGGAACATATTTGGTCAGTGTGTGATCCAAAGTTTTATCATAGCAATTGAAAAAGAAATGAATCAATTGCCTTTTTTTACGATCAAAATAGTGGTTGCCATCTAGGTTGGGTTTTTGACTCAAGGGGATGGTGGTTCCATCAACAAAACCAATGCAACCAGGAAAGCCTTCTGTCTTCATTACTTGAGATATCTCCTTGCGTTCTTCTTTGGTTTGCCATGAAAGGACCGAGCGACAGAAAGATAGGATAGCAATCATGACTCTTTTGGTGTATAAGTCAATGCTTCCGTAACTGACTGAGAATAGATTTTCTAATTGATGGATTGCTGCTCCATTTCCATTTGACCCCAATCTACAAAGAGCAACGGCAAGTTGGATGGCTGGATTGCGTTGAGGATTGCAAGAATTGTTCTGGAAGATGTGGTGGTCTTCAATCATTGCCAAAAGTTTCAAGAAAGAAGGCAACAAAGTTTGGAACAGTTGCTGGAAGCTTAAGTCAGGGATGAGATGAAGCTTTTGCCTTTCATACATAGGGTTATGGAGAGTGTGTATTCTTGGAACCATGTATTGCTTTGCCAACAGAGAATTCAAAGCTAACCAAGTTGATTCCAAATCGGAGTCTGAATCAGAGTCTGAATCAGAGTCTGAATGGGAGTCAAACAGTAGCAAAAGTTCAGTCAGCTTTTTTGCATTTTCAACTTGCTGGCGGGATGTTTGATTGGACATTTTGAGAAAGGTGGTGAGTGATGTGGGGTGATGAGATGATGATGGGATTTGTGTGAAGATGGGTATGTGAAGGTATGTGAAAAACAATAGAGATGTGTGTGATGCAATGGAGATGGGACCGGTATGTATTTGCTGATGTGGATGTGTGTTTTTGATGTGATGGATGGTGGATGGATGATGATGCATAAATGGCGGGTTTAATGGCGTGTTTGATGATTGAAATCCGCCATTTTCATGAAACACGCCATTTTGAAATACACCAGTTAGGGGGTATGTGTATTTCAGAAACCCGCCATTAAAAATGGCGGGTTTTGTCAAAAAAAATGGCGGGTTTCTAATGGCGGGTTTGCTAACTTTGATACGCCCTAATAAGGGTAGATTTTTTACTTTGGATTCTGAAGCCATGGACAGAGCTCTTTCCCTCATTAGTCCAAAAATTCATTGCTCTCTTATCTCCACCGTCACTGCAAATGGAGGTGAAGACAATCCAGTTGTCCTTTGGTCAAATATCATGTCTTTTGGTTCCTCTAAAAAGGAATCCAATGTCTTCTGTGCCTTTTGGCGTCTCAGTAACATCACCATTGACCCCTCACACCTAGATGATTCCATTCTCAAAATCCATGATGCCATCTCTTAACTTCAATCTCTTGACCTGGAACTGAATGAACAGCAGCTTGGCCATCAAATTCTTGATAAAATCCCTGACTCCCTGTCCTCCATCCGCAACGCCATCATAACCACTGGTCAATCATTGGCCACAGTCACCCACCAACTTGTCCTTGAGATGTTGGAAAACAAAGCCAAGACCGCGGGCAAATCTTTCTCCTCTAATCCCTTGGCCTTCCTGGTTGTTCAATGCACTAACGGCATTCACAATCCCCAAGCTACCCATCCAAACAACCGGTGCTTTGCCAAAGACCCTCAGCTTCTCGACTGATATCGTGAAAAGCGGAAGAAGATAGATCAACAAGAAGGCACCCCTCGTCATTAAGCCGGACTTGTCCTTGGACCTTCCAATCTCAATTCCAACAATACCTGCTGTACTCGCAAAGCAAAGGCCTGGTATAATACCTCCCTGTTGCTACTCCTTCCTCATTCAGTTTCAGGTTCTCTTCCCTTCCTCTCTTGTCCTATTTGTTTTCTGGCCTGGTTCTCCTCCTTCCATTACTCGTACCATTATTGTGTTCTTGTTTGCCCCATTGGTCATCCTCTCATCCAATTGCGTTTTTGTTTGCGCCTCGCATCTTCTATCCTCAATCCTCCTCCTTGCTCCACTTCTCATTGTTTGCTCGCTAACATCCTCCTCCCAAACTCAGCAGCAACCTCGTTTGTCTCTCTCACCTCAATTGCAACCTTGTTTGCTTTGCAACTACCCCTTACTTGCACTTTCTCCTTGTCAGCTCGCTTGCAACTTTGGTCAATTCTCATCTACCAACTTTGATTGTTCCTCTCATACGACATCACTCGCTACCTCTCCTCAACATTGCCTGCGACTTTGGTCGCTTCTCACCTACCAACATTGATTGCGCCCATTACTGCGACATCGCTCGCTACTTCTCCTCAACATTGCTCGCGACTTTGTCGCACTCTCTTCTCTCAAACTGTCACCTGTCTTCCTGCCCGCTTCACCCCGGTTGTTTTGTGTAGGGGTGTGTGTTGAGTTTTGGACCTCATCTTCTGTCCGCTCACCTCCCTTTCTCAGAGCTCCTATCCTCAATATTATTATTTAGTATGTTTAGAATACTTTTAGCCTGTTCTGACCAATCTATCTATATTATTGTATGTTTGTGATTCCTTTAGTAGTCATGACCACCTTTGTACGCCAGGTACTTGTAGTCTGCTGGCCTCCATATCTTTTACATTTCACAGGCTTCTGATACTCTAATGTCACTACACTTAGCCTCTGTGATTCTTTTCTTGAAACTTCCTTTCTCACCCATTTTCCTCACTCTCTACTTCTTTGAATATTCAACATAGTAGTATGACCAACTTGTGGTCTCTGAGTTGTCTAAAAATACTCTTCAGTCTCCTCATCCCTTGATTGAAATTCATCCGATTCTTCCTCCTTTCATCCGTGCCCACACAACAGAAGCCCACTGAATCTGGTCCCCTCTGGACCCCCATAAGTCAGACTGGAATCCCTCTGTCATCTGTCTCTCCTCTTCAATTCCTCCTAGTTCATCTTTTTGAGCCTCTATTCCAACATATTCTTTGGCTTAATCCTGATTTAATTTAAAAATTAAAAATTAACTTCCAACCAGCCCCCAAATTTTTTTTCAAATCCTAATTATGAAATTGAAATTTGTCCCCAAATTGGGGGGCAATACTCTAGTCTAAATAAATATAGGGCATTATTTTTTTCATGGGTGCTACCCTTAAGCCCTCGGGTGTGCTATGCCCCCGCAACGTCTGGTATACACGGACAAATCCTTCTTTACACAGGCATTTCAAGAACTTTATTTTTTTATAGTTCCAACACAGCAGGCCTGTAGATAGGTGTATTATACCCTTATGGCTAATCTTTTATAATTTTGGGACCAGTTAAAAACCTTCAAAAATCCAGTAAAAAAATTAACAATCCCCCCCAAAAAAAACGCATTTTTGGAGCTATTCCTTTGCATTTTGGCTAAGGTTTTATTGGCACTTTGAACTCTCACAATATTTCTCAATCAGATGAAGAGCCGTTCAATGTTTGTTTGAGATTTTTTTGATGTATCCTTGGCCTCCAAAAATTGGATCCAACGTAAAAACATTCCAAAATAGCATATTCTTTTCAAGATTTTTTTTCACTTCTTGAATCAATGTTTCTCTCAATTTTTTTTGGAAAAAAGTAAGATTAACATCCAAAAATTGAATTCAAAATTTTGCTGAGTTTTAATTACAGGTTTTACCCCACAAATTATTCAGAATAATGAAAATAATTGAAAAAAAGGTGTGGTCCACATTTTTGGTTCTAATTTTTGTTCTGTTTTAGTAAATACAAATACAAAATTTTATTAAAAATATTATACAAATAATTTTTGTTGATATTATTCCACTACTATTGGTTTGATTTTTCTGCTGTATTTCCTCCTTGCTAAAAAACCAAATCACCAAGCTACAAATTTTTCTGAATAATGGTCATCCAAGCTTTGGAATCCTTTGTCAAAAGCTTTTCCACAGTGGATCCAATTTAGGGGCTGGCCAATGATCAGACTTGAACTTGAATAAGACTATATTCTTTAAATCTTCTGAAAGAATTAAGGAAATAGGAGATTATTTGGGATTTGGAGTTGGAGGGGAATTCAGAGGAAGATAAGTGCAAGGCATTAAAGAAGAAAACAGAACCACTGGAAACTTATATTTTTCAGCATGAAGGAAACCATGGCATGGAAATTTCATCCACATATTTATGGGAGCTGGGCCATAAAGGTGGTTCAGTTGCCTTCTTGCTTCTTGTAAAGTTTCACCCCAGATATCATGCAGTAATAGTTTATCCTTGAAGATTGGGTTTGAATCAAGCTCTTTCACCATTTCTTTCTTGAATTCAATCCAGTCTTCTGAGATCCTCCTCAAGCAAATGTCTCCTGCTCCAAAGCCACAGTCTCCATCCCCTATGACATCTTGAACATGGAAGATATGTGGAATGGCTGTTGCCGGGGCAATGAAGTCTTGGTATTGGAACTAAAAGAAAAAATCAGAATTTATTCTGAAATGAAATATGGTGGAAAAATTCCACTCACTTTTTCCATGGAAACTTGCTCAAATATTCCAGAAGAAGAATATGATAATTTACAGGAAACCTATAAAAAAATTCCAAAAAAAATTAGAAAAACTAAAAAAATCAGGTATTATTAAATTCACTCACTTTCTCACTTATTGTTATTCCTGTTTGAGCAAAAAGATGCTTTCCAGGTGGATGGTAAGGGTCTTTATCATTTTAACTTTTGTGCTTTTTTCTCTTTATTCCAGTCCCAGGATTGTAATCAGGGGAAGGAGTCCTCTTAGTGAAAACAGTTCCAGACCTCTAAAAAAATATTAAATGGGAAAATTAATAAAAATTCACTCAATACAAAAAGCAAATGTAATCTGACTGTCTTGAAACATCCAAATCTGGGAGCTCCTCAACTTCTGAATTATCTCCTTCTGTCACAAAATCATCCTATGTTGAAAAAAAAAATATTCAGTTGATATTGAGATAATTATGTTTAAATATAAATTTACCTCTTCATCTGATTCCTCCTTCTTCTTTCCCTTCCCATTTTTCTTCTTTGCCTTTCCCTTTCTCAAAACCTGAATGATTACATAAAAACAATGAGTTATATTTTTTTTCTTTCTCTCTCAAAGAGTGATTAATTACTGACCACTGAATTTGCTGATAATTTTCTCCTTGGCCTTCCTCTCCACTTTGGTTCTTTTAAATATTAAAAGCCTGATGGATCCATTTTACTTGAGGATTTAGAGATCTTCTTGAAATTATTTGCTTCTCCTTTGGTTCTTCCTCTTATTTTGGATATTTGAGTAGAATTGGGCTCTTGAATCAGAACAATTTGATACTTTCCATTTTCAAACTGCTATGTTTCACTCAGATAATAATTTTGTTCTCTGGGTGGCAATTTTCCATTTTCTTCACCCAATTCAGCAAGATATCTATGTTTATTGTTTGATCTTGAGGGCTTCCCAAGGCTGGGTGATTCTTCAGTTGAGCCTGGGCTGGCAGTTAACAGCAGAAAGAAAGTTAGAAATTAATCAGAATATCATTCATTTGAACTTTTATAAAGAAAAAAAAACTTACTGAAAAGGGGGGTTTGACATGCCATTGAGGATGAAAATCCTAAATTTGGAAAATTTCACCCTTTAAGATAGCTGATTTTACTTTGTGAACACATGGTATACCCATATAAGAAGATTATTTGCAGTTGATGCAAGTGGTTGAAGAATCAGAGACTTGATTGAATGAGTGGAGGTTCTTGATGGAATAATGGCTGATCTTTTCAGAACAATTCTCCACAAAGTGAGGAAAACCAATGAGATGCTTGAAACCTTGCTGGGAGGCTTCAATAGCTCTTTCATGAATTTGGATGGTAATAGAATTATATATCTGATCAACAACATTTGAAAAGGAGCCAGTAGAGGAAGTGATGAAGCATTTCAAGTAAGAATGAAGGCCTTCTATTCTTGATTTACTTGTATTTCCAAAATGAGAGTATTTGTTGGCCAAGTAAGAGACAAATTTTCTTTTGAGTGGGACCCGGTTTTCAAGGAGGTAGTCTGATGAGGGAGAATTCCAGAATAGAGAAATTTTGGTGAAATTTTCCTGATAAATAGCTTCAGATTTGGAGTTTACCAATTGATTCCAGTTTTTCTGAAAGAGCTTCCGTTCATCTTCAGAATTGAAAAGCTTTGTGCAGTGGGTTTGAATATTTTTGAAAATATGCCAGAGACAGAGAAGTTGATGAGAAGATGGGAAAACTTTTTCTATGGCACTAATTAAAGCTTGTTCATTATCTGTCACAATAACCCTGATTTCTTGATGGCCTAATATTTCCTGAAGTTGATTAAGGGCCCATTCATAGTTATCTTGTTTTCCTTGGGATAAAAAACAGAAAGAAACTGATAAAGTTCTTGAAGAATTGTTTACCCCAACAATATGGAGAAGAGGCATCCCAAATTTATCTGTGTTATATGTGCATTCCATCATAAGAAGAGTAGGAAATGTTTTCAGAAGTTTTATGGAATCAGGATGTGAAATGAATAAAGAAGTGATGTTTCCATCCATATTGTTGATTCTGTAAAAAAAAAGAAGAATTTTGGAGTTCTAGTATTGAAGCAACAATTGGGGGTTTTCCATGAAGACAATCTTTTTCAATTTGAGATGTTTTATTATAGATAGCACTGAGGTTTGTATGAACTGGATTCAAGGAGTTTTTTATAAGAGAATTTAAAACTTTTAATGGGGGAACACCAGCCTTGGTTAAGTTATCTACATTCTCCTGTTGCTTTTCATGAATTCTTCTACAGATTGGATGAGTAGAAAGATCATCTGAGGGGGCATGGTTGTGGTCTGGACATATAACTTTAACCTTCCAGAGACCTAATCTTTTGGGGAAATTTCCAGATAATCTAAATGGGCAGTTGTTCTTTCTTTTTGTTTGAAATTTATTGGGATCTTTACTGGGTTTATATTCTCCAGATTTATCACATTGATATGTGTAAGTATGTTTCTTCAAGTTTGATACTCCAGTAGAAATGGCATATCCATGGGACTTTGCCCATGATTGGATAGCATCAACTAACTCCTCCTTTTGATTATATGACAGTTCAGGAGGAGGGGCCAGAGGATTGGTATCATCAGATTGAGTAGATGAGGAAAGGGCCAGAGGAGTAGAAAAACTAGTTTGATTAGATGAGGTGATGGAGGATGGGCCAGGTGATACAGTTCTGAAAAGTGGGTGAATGTTTTGTTGAGACATTTTGAAAAGGGATATTTTCTTAGAAAGGAATTCAAGATTTGAGTTGATGATTCAGAAAGATTTTGAGTAGAAATGGATTGAGAAGATTTTTTGGTTCAGGAGTTTTGATTTGGTAGTGGTAGGTTTGAAGTGTGTTGTGTTGTGTTGTGTTGTGTTTTGTTGTGTTGTGTTGTGTTGTGTTGTGTTGTGTTGTGTTGTGTTGTGTTGTGTTGTGTTGTGTTGTGTTGTGTTGTGTTGTGTTGTGTTGTGTGTTGTGTTGTGTTGTGTTGTGTTGTGTTGTGTTGTGTTGTGTTGTGTTGTGTTGTGTTGTGTTGTGTTGTGTTGTGTTGTGTTGTGTTGTGTTGTGTTGTGTTGTGTTGTGTTGTGTTGTGTTGTGGTGTGTTGTGTTGTGTTGTGTTGTGTGGAGTGGAATGGTGTGGGGTGGCATGGAAATGGGAGGAGTGGAGTCGTATGGTGTGATCTGGTCTGGTCTGGTGTGGTGTGGTGATGGGTTGGGGTGAGTGGGTGGAGGAGGTTTCTGTTATGGATGATGGGAGGATGGGAGCGCTCCAAAATGGCCTGGAAAAATTTCAAACTCTTATTGAATAGGAATGATTAGGGTTTTATGCATGGAGGGCTCAAAAAAGCGGACCCCAGCTGTCAGCTTGCTACTATTGCAGAGCAAGCTGCAAAAGTAACAAAAAATGACACAAAAATAATAATAAGACAATTTACCTAAGAAGGAGTAGGAAAACCATAAATATAATTACATAAATGTATTTTCCACCCAAAATTAGGTAGGGTCACTCACTTACCCCACCCTTGAAATCCAACTCCTTATATTTTTGAATAATTAAGGAAAGAAAGACTAAAATACTACGGCTCCACTATTGAGTTTTTGGTCAATTAAATATTTCACACACATGGTCACGTATAGGTTTCACACCTAAAATTCATTCAGAATTGAGGTGTTGTGTATATTTTAGGAGTTACGGGCGAAAATGGGTTTTGTCACAATTCCCGCACGCAGCCGCAGCGGCCAATGCACCTGCTCGCGGCTGAGATACAGCCCTGTCACTCTGTCGAGGCTGTGTACGCAGCCCTGGGCCTCTGACAAGTACGCAGCCATGGGATTACGGGTTGACAGAGTGACAGGCGGCCTGAGAGGCTCAGGTACTGCGTAAACATGCTACAACCCACACGGGAACATTCTACATATGTAATAAATGTTCCCGTGGATAGTAGATAGTCTAAAAATACATAATATTATATAAAAATACATAAATAATCCTTGTACATATTTTTTATTTAATATAATTCAAAGTACCAAGAATGTTGAAAATAAGACAATGACAACTTCTAAAAATATATTAAAATACTTTAATATACTTTTATGAGAACTTTTAGACATCAATATCTTTGTGACATACTAATAAAACTAATGATGTAAAAATATTACATGAATTCCCATGACTTATATTTTTAAGTAAATATCTTAGTAAATCAACTGGAACTCGAAAATAAGGAGTAAAACCAATATTATGGCTTTTACTGCAGTTATATAATACATAATGAGAACTCACCTGACATTAGGATGTCCGTAGAAATGTCTTTTTATATAATTATTAAATTACTGGGAAAATTTACTAAGGATAATTAATTAAATAATACATAAATAGGACAGATTAGTGTTATTCACATGTCCTAATGTCTATTATAAAGTAGAATAATTCCCATACCCTGAGGAATTAGATTCTACCCGTGCTATAGCACCAAGAACACATGACAGGCTACCCCTGGTTACCCTGCTAGCCTTAGTGTCCATCCCTTCGAGCACCTACAACCCTCAGAAGGACAATATTGGGACTCCAAAAGCTATAAATAAAGAGCTCTTTTGAGGATATTGATGGGCAGAGACCCAGTTATATTTATATCCAGAAACTGTGCCAAGGTAATCAAGTACTTATGAGAGATAAGTAAGTGATTTATGGCTAAGTCTGATCAATAGTATCCGTCCTCAACCCCTTTTATATCAATTAAAACTGCTGAACAACCTTATAACCCCAGTATACAGGTTTAACCCATCAGTGCACATCTCAAACAGATACCCAAAGGATTTAATAATATAACAGTAAGTTTTATTATCCTTTCTCTGTCGTGGCAGCTTGGCTACAAGGCCCTGCCACTCCACTGTGTATTTTATATACATATTATCTTTGGTTAAAATATCCTTTAAACTAAAGAGCCCAAAGTAACCAGGACTACGTGTTTTCATACTGAAATACCTGAATAGAGGTGTTAAAGATCCACAATATAATTGTGGCCCCTCTATAAAAAAATTTAATAATCAATTTATTCATATCAATTTAAAATAATAAACCATAACCAAACCACTTAACCTTGCAATAAGCTTAATCCAAATATTTTACGGATTCTTGCTGCATTTATTAAATAATATATTTATTATTTATTCTATCACCTCTGGTAGCTAAAGGATAGCAAGGGTCTTGGCATCATGGAGGCTGACACCAGCCCAGAGGGGGGTTTGTTGCCCTCCTTTTTGGATTTGGTTTTTAGGGCACAAATAGAGCTTCAAAAATTAAGAAAAAAAGTATTTAAAAACCTTGAGAGGCCTGTTTCAACCTTTAAAGGTCAAATACTTCAAATTCTCATATGTAAACACAACAAAGAATGCAGAAATAAGGAATGACCACCCCTTTTATTTTCAATTATTTTCATTGTGATGAATATTTGGTGTGGTAAACCCTGTAATCAAAGCTCAGCCAAATTTTTCATTCAATTTTTGATGTTAATCTTACTTTTTGCCAAAAAAAATTGAGAGTAACATTGATTCAAGAAGTGAAAAAAAATCTTGAAAAGGTTATGTTATTTTCAAGTGTTTTTATGTTGGATACAATTTTTGGAGGCAAGGATACATCCAAAAAAATCTCAAAAAAAAATTTTAAAGCTCTTCAGCTGATTGATAAATATTGTGAGAGTTCAAAGTGCCCAAAAAACCTAAGCCAAAAGCCAAAGGAATAGCTCCAAAAATGAGTTTGTTTTTTTGGATTTTGTTAATTTTTGACTGGATTTTTGAAGGGGTTTAACTGGTCCCAAAATTATAAAAGATTAGCCGTAAGGGATTAAGACACCTATCTACAGGCCTGCTGTGTTGGAATGTCAAAAAAGAAAGTTCTTGAAATGCCTGTGTAAACAAGGATTTGTCCATGTATACCAGACGTTGCAGGGATGTAGTACACCCGTGAGTTTAAGGGTAGCACCCGTGAAAAAACAATGCCCTAAATATAAACCATAAAGATTTCAGGTTTTTTTTTAAAAAAAAAAGTGCTATTGATTTCACATATTGCACTATGATCTGAGAGGGAGGAGATAGGTGATCTAGTTACAAGCTTAACTGGCAACAGTTTACATGCAGTGTGGGTTAATTTGTTGACTTAGATTGATGAGTTTATAGCCTGACTTTAGAAGTTCATTGGTTTTCGGATCATGTGATTTCAGGGTTTTGGATGGTATGCAGTGAAAACTGTTGATTTAGGTTTCTGCCTGCCCCCTCTGGAGAGAATGGTCAAAGGGTTAACCCGCCGCTAGGCTATCCTCGTCGGCGCATGCATTTCCCAGAATGCAGTATATGGGTTCCTTACACCCCCAAGTGCAAAGTATTCACAGGACAGAGATCGATGAAAAAAAATCAAAATCGAACGCATGGAACAAGTCAAGGAAGAAAGCAGAATATTTTAGAAATAAAATAAAACCTGAGAGAAAAACCTCAAGAACAGATCTCAATCGCACCCGGGCGGAGAGGCCCTGTGAAAGATTTTTCTCGGTACTACGTTCCCTCTTCATGAGCATGTAGAAGTGGGCTTGGGAAGCAATGACCGGGTAGATGTTGTACGTACCCATGCTTGCGCGGGGGAACGTCTCCTTCTCAAGCACAACGCGATGCCGGGCTGGAAGTGAAACGAACTGAATATCTCTCAGCCCGGTTCCCAGCGGTTTTGTAGATAGCCATGAGCACTGCAGTCGTGGTATAACCGTTGTAATTTTCTAAAAACTTACTAGCTGGATCGAAGCGATCGTACCCAAATTGCTGTTGTTCATTCTAGCCGGCATGCTCGGGCGCAAGAAACCGTCACGACTAGAGTCAATCCTACTTTGGCTCCAAGGGGAATGGTGCCGCAAGCCAATGGCAACCTCCAGATTATTTAAAGGCCAGCTCTGGCTTTATCACTCATCACCGCTCCTCATAAGCACAACATTACCCCTTGTTCCTCGAAGCTACACCGTCATTAATCGTTTCCGGCCATCCATTACAGAATCAACATGCGCTTCATCGTCTTCCTTGCTGCTTTCGCAGTTCTCCTTCAAACCATCCTTGCGATTCCTACCGCTCCGAAGCTCGCTCCGAGGGCTGATGTTGAGCACACTGATGCTAAAGGCCACTCTAAGGAAGAATTCTTTGGCGGTTACCCCTACTATGGTCTAGGTGGTTGGGGATACCCCGCATACCTTTACGGTCTTGGCTACCCATTCTATGGCTATTCTGGACTTGGGCTATACGCTGGATTGGGAGGTGGCTTTGGCCTCTGGAAGAAGGATGCTCCCAATGCCAACAAAGTTAATGACAACTCGGTGAGCTTGCCTGCAGTTTGTCACTCGGATCTCGGTATCAGCGCTGACAGGTAGCCCTTTTGTTGCAGTCATAAGCCAAGTCTCGCTCGCAGGACCCGCTACCAGCCAACACAACTGGGAACGTGAGAAGTGCAGATCGACCGCGGTCTGAGGAGCTTTTGATCTTCACTTTTCGATTCCTTGAACAATTTCTGCATGTCTTTAATGAATGATTGTCCGATTTGAATCTTTCAACCTAACCACTTGTAGATATCAGGCGTTAATCTGCTCATTATGTCTCCAGCGTAATCGTTAAATATTTGAATTTTTGATTTGAAGTTCGTACCAAAACTATCCAGAAAAAATGTTGTTCAGAAGGTTTTCTGATCAAAAAGCAAAGCTTTGGATTTGGTCTACAAAATGATTGGAATAATAATTCATGGAAGTGAAGCTATTCTTTCCTGGTTATTCTTTTAATTCTGGAAACCAACCAAATTCACCATGAGGATGAGAAAGAACATATTGCAGAGGGCCATACAATTTTCTCAGCTCACAAGTTTGTCAGAAGCCATATGAAAACAAATGAACACTGTGGGATTCAAACCCACAACCTCAGACTCTTTATATGAGTGATGCTCTTACCAATTGAGCTAAGTGTGCTGTTGAGTAAGGAGCTGTTGATTCATAGCCATTTGCCCAATCACCCCGGAAGAGGTGTACTTATCCCAGCATTCTATGATGTGGGTGGCACATACCAGTCAATGAACTGCTCATAGCAATTATGTAATCTAACACCCCTCTGTGCTTTGAGCAGGGACTCAACCATTTGACTTCATTGATAAAGACGGATTGTTATTTTTGACAGCTGTTAGGCTGCAGTCTTTGTGACTGTATAACTCTTGCTACCATGTCAGAAGTCATATGAAAACAAATGAACACTGTGGGATTCAAACCCACAACCTCAGACTCTTTATATGAGTGATGCTCTTACCAATTGAGCTAAGTGCACTGTTGAGTAAGGAGCTGTTGATTCATAGCCATTTGGCCAATCACCCTGGAAGAGGTGTACTTACCCCAGCATTCTATGATGTGGGTGGCACATACCAGTCAATGAACTGCTCATAGCAATTATGTAATCTAACAAAGTTCTCCTCATGAAGCCATCTGAGTGCCTGATCAGAACATCTGTATGGGTCAATTGAGCAGGATTATTACCTGTGTGGAATTCAAACCCATGAGGTTGTGTTTGGCTGCTGCATGTAACTTTAACTTTAGGTTGAATGTTACAAATCTGCCCATGGGAAGACTTGTAACTGTAACTGTAAGTTGCATGTTACAAATCTACCCATGGGCAGACTTGTAAAGGTAACTTTGGATGAGTCCCTGGGCCCCACAGCCAAACATCCTGTGGATTTGTAACTGTAGCCTTCAAAAATGGGTGGGAAAGGAAAAGGTTACAGCTAGTTACAAGGTCAAAGAATTGTAACTTTCTGTTATCTTTTTTTGTGGGGGCAGTGTGGGAGTGTAACTTCTGTGGAAGTTACACTTGATGGGCTACAGTTCTTGCCAAATGCCCAAAATTGTGCAACTGTAACTCTAACCCTCTGTAACTCCCTGTAACTTCAATTTGACAGGAAGGGGGGAGTTACTGTTAAAAATACAACTGGAAGCCAAACAATGCCTTAGAAAAGTTTCACTTTCATGATCTGAAACCAAAAAAAAGACCATACTTTCTGTCCATATTGCAGCTATTTGGTCTCCTTTTGGTAGGTTGTAAACTCTTTGATCCATATTTTGTGAAGATGGATCAGAAAGCCTGATGGATTGATTTGGACCAACCTCAGGAGAAACTCTTTGAAAAATATCTATCAAACCATTATTCTGGTGTAGAATGTCTTGAATCCTCACAAAAAAATACTGTCCCACATTTGAGCCCCATCTGTGCCAATTGTGCAATTCATTTTCCCTGGAAAATACATACCATTGGAGGAATGATGGGTGATTTCCACCAATGGTATTAAGACTCCCAATATTATGGTGAATAGACCCATTCACCCTAAAAGTATATATGCCCCTTGTCTGGAAATTGAGGGCATTGCAAGTATATTGGTTAAGATCAATTGATGTTAAGGAAAAATTGAAGTTGATCAGCCTGACATTGAAGATATCTTGATGCTCATGGGAATGATGATCCCTAGTAGCAATCTTGAACATACAGTGCAACTCAACTGGTGGTCTTTGCTGCTGTAATAACACCTGTCCATTGCTACAGCACAGGGAGCTTGTCTCATTTTGGAAAAGGATTGCTTGGTAATGTTGGCATGACCTGGTTTGTTGGAGATTGTATGGTTTGAAGAGAGTTTTTTACATCCACCCCCAGGAAACAGGGTGGCTAATCTTTGCTTCTTAAATTTTCTCTTCAGTTTCAAGCATGCTTGGAGTGTTACCCAAAGTTGTGAGCTCCATAAGATCACCTTGAAGAAAAGTCTCTTGTGGCTTGCCTGCCAGGCATTCATCAATTCTAAGTGATGCATATTGTGGGTAACCATGGTCATCTCCATAGTTTAGTTCCTCAACATGTTCATTAATTTGATGTTGATTAATATCCAAATGTTCCAAAGCAAGATTGAGATCCTCATTGATGTGAAAAAACTGAGGATGATTTTCCACAGAAATGGGGATTTTGGGATTTTGAGGAGTACTATTAAGTTTTTGTTGAGGAGGTGGAGGAAGTTCACTTTCATTTGGTATATTATAGAATAAATCAGTATGGTTAAAGTTTGAAATGGAAATAGAATGAGGAGGAGGTGCAAGTCTACAAGGATTGATGTGGTTGGCAGGTAGAGGTGGCAAGTTGTAAATATCAGGAATGAGATAATGATCATGTGTTGATCTGTTATGATGTGGAGATGAAAATAAGGAATTTTGACTTCTATGTACAGCATTGTTGGGAGGATATGGTGCAGGTGGGAATAAGGAAGAGGTCCCAATACAATGGTAATGGGTATCATAAAGACAGTTTTTGGAATTTGATTGATGTAGTGAATTTGGAACCACAAAGTAAGGGGAGGAGGATCTTCTTCTATGTGAATTGGGATATTGACTTATTTTGTGTTTTAATTTCAAAATAGTAAACCTGGTTGGTATTTATATCTTGGCTGAGGGGGAAGCACATGAAAGTGGGATGGAAGGGGGTTTATATAAATTTTCAATTCTCAAACCAAAATTGTGAACCAAGTGAGAAATCAGTGCTCATTAAATTTTTTGTCAATTTCCTCTATTTAATCTGTTCTTTTAAATCTTCTCTGTTACATGTGCTGTCCTTGTGTTGTCCATTTAACATTTTTTAATTTTTTATCCCTTGTTACATATGTTTTATCCACTGACCTTGTTACATACATGTTTTTGATGTAAAAAAGTGGACAGAGAGAAAGAAAAGCTAAAAAATGAAAAAAGAGGATACAGGAAATAAAAGGAGGACAGAGAAAAAAAGCAGCTAAAAAAAAGAGGACACAGGAAAAAAAGGCAGACAGAGAAAAAAAAGCAGCTAAAAAAAAGAGGACTGAACAGGATGCAAGAGGTGCATACACAAAAATTTTGATAAATTAATACTAACCCAAGGACCTCTAATCCAGGAGGGGCATGTGAGGTTTTTCAACATTTTTTTATATTTATAGATTGTAGAGATCACTGATCTGGGTCCAAGTGAGGTTGCTCCAAATCCAAGATATTTCTCCAAATAAATTGCTGAGTGACCTTTCTCTTCTAATCCCAGAACCATGATCCTACTCCCTCTCCTATGGATTCTTCCACCTCCAATCCTTCCCTCATCTGTTCCATTTTAATACCCTTGAACTCATCACCATCACTCCTTCTGCATTCCTTCCTCATCATCCAAATTCTCATAAATCCTCCCTTTTAATCTTCAACCCTATCAACTCATCACACCTATCCCTATCAACCAATATTTCCAAACTCATTCCATTCCCAAAACAAACAATAACCTTGCCTTCAGCCATCCTCAACCATTTTCCTTGTATCAAACCATCCTTGTCTCCAATAATCCTTCACTAATCAGCCCCCATCTCATGTTTTCTAGTTGTGAGATCATCCAAGCTATCTTCCTCATCTTGCTATTAATCATATTTCTCAACCCACTGTCTCTTAGCTTTCCAATGTCCTTCATTTCATTTATCATTTCACTCATACTCTATAGCTTCATGCTCTGAATCTCTTTTGATTAAGGGTTTAATTATTTGTTTTATTTCTTAACTCTTTTAAACATTCTTGTACTGATATTGTTTCCTTTATTCTTCTGGTCTTGCTTGAAATGAAGCTGAATTTCAGTCTTCAAAAATTTGGAATGCAGCTTTTTTTCATTGGAGAAATATTTTATGATGAAAAAATCAATTAGGGTATGCATGAAACCACCAATTTAATTTTTTGAATATCTTAACTCTGATAGAAATTATTATTTATATTGGTCTTTTATTATTAATCATCTATTTTGTATGCTTTTAATTTTTGAATGTAATTTCAAAGGCCTTAAAATACTTTAAAAAATCCAAAAAATGTTTCTGTTGGCTTTAGACACTCATTTATGCAGCTGGAGTGTCAAATTTTCAAAATTTGCATTTCTTGATACACCTCTCAATTTAAGGAAATACCTGTGTAGATTTTATGTAATTGAGACAAAAAATACCCATGGTTTTAAGAGTTGGGAATGAGAAAAACCAATGCACCAAATTTTTGCAGAGGCAAAACAGACAGAATTTCAAACACTTGAAGACATATCTGGAAAGAAAAATACAACAGAATTATATACCATTTTACCTGCTTTAAACAGGAGCCCAGACTTTGGTATTTCCAATAACTTCAGGAACTAAATTTTTTGTGTTGATTGATTCTATTCCTCACTATTTCTCATTTACATATGAGTGCAAATATTTCTACAAAAGATTTGAATTTGAAAATCAAATTTCATCATACAAATACTGACATCACAGATGTCATTCTTGATTATTGAGATGAATGAGAATTTTTTTGAAAAAGGCTTCATGCAGTCTTCCAATTTAAATTGAATAATATTTTTGCAAGAATTCTTTTTCTTGAGTTACAAGAACAAAAACTTGAATAAATTATTTAAATAATTGTGAATTAGGATTCCTTCTGTCTAGATATTCATTTTTAAAATCATTATAAATGATCTTCTGGTGCATATACTTCCACTTTATGGTTCACAGAAAGTATCCAAAACAGTTTTCTTCAATTGGTCTGATCAATAGAAAATTCCTTATATAAATTTATTATCTATTTTCTTGGATTAAAAATTTACCTTTAATGAGAAAACAATACCATTCAGCTGAAAAAATTGAATTATTCTCCACTTTCTTTGTTTGAAACATTCAAAAGAATTTATACCAAAAAGGAGAATATAATCATAAATTTGTGAATTAGACATATCTCTTGAGGTTTATACAATCAGCAGGTGTCAAATTTTCATAAATTTTTGATCTTGAAGACAAACCAATCTAATGATTCTGATTTTTGTTAGCATTAATATTTATAAAATATAATTCCTTATGGTCTTCATGATTTTGTATTATTTTTATGGGTTTAAAAAGTGAGATTTATAGTGAGTGATGATGGCTTTTTTTCCAAAGTTGAAATGAGTCACCAGGGGGGAAATGGAGACACATTTTAGCATTTGCCACCCTGTAAAAATGTTTCAACTTGGTTACAACTGGGTTGTAACGCTGTCCTAATTCAGGAAATCTATCCAAATAACTCCCAAATACACACAAACAAAATTCTGTTAAAATAATCTATAACCACTTTGCAATAAAACTTTATTGATTCTTGAAAGGAGGTTCAATTTTAACTCAAGTTTTCTTTACAATTGCTAATATATTTTGGTGATGTATGGTCAAAAAATCAGTTTGATATAGGTTATATCAATATTTATAAATTTTTTCATTCTTGAAAACTCATCATAAAATTTGAATCACTTTCCCAAAAACATTAAAATTTAAAGAAATAAATCAATGTTGGGAGAATTTTACTTCTGTTAATCTGGAATTTAAAATTTGGAAAACAAACCCATTCAAGCTGGTTCCTTATTCCTTTCAGTAAAAGATGTTTTCTATCCTGTTTTCAAAAATTTTCTTAGAACTAACATACTCACAAGGATGGGCCAGTATATTCATCAAAACTTTGATAAAAACTCCAGCATTCCAAGGTTATTTACCGAATGCATGAAGCTTTGAAAAAGTTTATCATAAGCTTATTATTTCAAACAAAAAATGATATTGAGAGTGTAATTAGCTATTTTATTCCTACTAAAAGAATATTCCCCAACTTTTATAAATTTTTCAGGACCTTTTTACCCATGTTTTTGGTTGATAGTGAATAGAACCATCACTCTTGTTTCTGATTTTCCATCATGGTCAGGACTTTCAAGATCAAATTTCTGAAAAAAAATGAAATAAGTCCATTATTTAACTAAAAAATAAAAACGTTTTTGTAGCTAAACTTCTTAAAGAAGCACAATTTTTTCAAATTTAAAAAAAAAAATTCATTGGTTACTTTTGTTGGCTTACTATTCAAGGCTGAATCATTAGCTTCATAAAACCCAAAACAGGATTGGAGTAAAATAATCAGTGATTCAGTAAGATAAACCCAATATATAATTTCTTTCCAATTTTTTTCCCCCTTTTTGATATTCCAGTTTGTTGATAACATGGTAAAAAATCAATTTATTAAGATTTTGAAAGCTTTTATTATGTACCTGCCCTCCTGGTTTCCCCACAGCTTTCTTTGTTTGATAGATTTTCATGATGGAGTGTAATCTGGTGTTGGTGTTTTTCATTGAATCCACAGCATCTGCTTTGTAAAAAAGAAATATAAAATATCTTTCACAGGGTGTTTTTAGACTACAGTATCTATAAATTTTTCAAATAGCATTTTTAACCATTCAACTATTCAAAAGTTCTTGAAGCTACCCTTCAAAAAACCTTGGTCAATTTCTTTCCAAATGATTGATTTTCTATAAGTTTTTATGAGTGAAATTTGGTTAATTTAGTATGCACCCATCAATGTTATTGTAATTTTTCTTAACTTTTTTACAGGTAGATATAATTCAGACAAAAAAATTGCAGTTTTTCTCTGTGAAAAGGTGGGACACAGATTCAAGGTACTTACAATTGTAGAAATTGAGTCTCATCCCTTTCAAGATATAATTAAAACCTATGGTTGATGGAGTTATGCATGTTAAAAATATGCAATTTTGTGTTTAATTGTCTGTTGAAAGGATGCTCAACATGAATTAATTCCACAAACCCTTCAAAATTGAGACAGAAATGTCCCTTAAACCTTTGCCCAAAGGTCTGGGGGAAACTCCATTCATTGAGGATTGAAAAAAAAGGCATGCATATACACAGTGTCCTTGTGCATGCCTCCAAAAACTTCTTCCAAATTGGATTTAATTTCTTTTCAGGAAATAAATCATAATCCAGTTCAATCAAAATCATTTGGAAATACTTTGGCATTCATAAAACCCAAAAATATCCTTAACAAATTTATATGAACAATTCCCTATCTGGAAATGTTTTGGGGTATGGTGTTCCAAATGAATTCAAGTTATTTTAAAAGCTTAACCATTCATGGGTGTTCAATTTTTTCACATCAAAATTTTTTGTTAATCTGGTTTTGACAATTCATTCAAAAAATGAATTTCTCAAGATCTCCCCCATTTTCAATCAGCATTAATAATAAATAAGATTATTCCTGTCTGAAAAAAACACTAAATAAATTAAATTTTTGGTTTTGGGATGCAATCTTAGTCCAACAGTCTTTTTGGTTGGTTTGGTTCAAGCTGGTGCCCTGCTATGAATAATTTGTTATTTTAAAAAGCCTTGGCACTCAAAAAACTAGACTTAAAGAGCTCAATGGATTATTTGATACATTTTTTTGGAGAAAAATGAAAAAAAAAATTGGCAGACAAAAAAAACAAAAAAAAAAAACAGCGGAAGGATCAAATAGGCCCAGGATGAAACTCAAAAGTGGATTGAAGTTTTACAAGCATTAAACAAGAATTCAACTGGTTAAGACCCAGTTTGATTTTTTTTTATTTTTCTGTTGAATTTTTCCTGTCAAAAATCTTTAAGCTTGGTGAAATTATTAATAAGTGAGAAAATTAAAATCAATTTCCTAATTTTTTCAGATGGAAGAAATTTTTGATAAATGATAGGTTTGATGAATAATTTTGACTCAAAATTTTTTCAAGTCAACATTCTTAATTAAAGCATTCCATTGATTCCCCCATCCAGTCTTGTCAATGCCAAAATTGAGCAAACAGAAATAGAATCCAAAGAACATGATGAATTCAAATACCAGTTAAATTATTTTGGAATGATAGAAGAAATTGAAGGCCAGATTATGGGAAAAATCAAAATTATCAGTTGTCACAATTATGCTTCATTTTTTATCATCTTCCTTGTAAATAGTTTTGATTTAATTGCTATGAAATTTGAAGCTAATTTCCTCTGTTAAACCTGGGATGCATGTGCATTGTATCAGAGTTAGAACTGAATTTTCTTTTTTTTTTGGAAAAAAGTTACATGTTTTGTATTTTGGAGATATGGTTTTATTAAACTCAAGTTACACCAGAGTTATTTCTTTCAGTAACACCAACATTACAGGAATTCAAGGCACATGCTAGCATGTGCCTCTGGAGCAGGGGAAAAATGGATCCATTTTTCCCGTGGTGAGTGAATGGGTATCATACTTTGATCAAACTTACATAAATTATTTTGAATTTGATGGATTATTGATGATCAATCTTCAATTTAATTTTTGAAAAATTGCCTTTTTTCAATATTTTTGGTTTGAAGCTAATCATAAAAATTTGCTATTTCTGTTTTTGAAAATATTTTGGGTTTTCCAATTTTGAAATCCTGGATCTTTTGGTTTTTCAATTCAGCATTCAATATCCTCAGATAACTTTGAATTGAAAGCCCAAGAAAAATTAAAATCCTGTTAATTGATGAATCTGTGAATTTCTGATTCAAAAAAAAACCAGTGGTAATAGCATGATTCTGTGCAAAAAGGCATACATTTATCATTAAAATGATAAATTCATATTTTTTTTTGGTAGATAAATTAATTTATGCCCATGGGACTTTCTCCCCACCCATAGAATTTGGGAAAAAATCCATTAAACTTGATAATGCTTTGCATAAAAGTTTCCCTTTTGATTGAGTTCTACAAAATTGCCCTGATGGGAAGTTCATGGCTTCTATCCTTCAAAGATTCTAGGCAATGGAGGATTATTTTGCTCCCTCCTTCAAAGAATATGAGAGGGGGAAGTTGCTATCATTCAAAATTTCATTAAATATGAAATAATGATTGATCAAAAACCAAAAGATTGAAGGATTGTTGAATTTGATGAAAAAAAAGAATAAAAGGAATCAATAATTGATTAAAAGTTCCTTTAAATCTAGTAAAAAGCTTCCTCAAAAATTCTTTGAAGTTTCTGAAATTAATATACTTTTATCTATTTCAAGATTATTAAAAAGTTTATATGAGACAAAAATTACTACCTTTCAATAATATTTTTTTAAAAAATTAAGGAGTAAATAGATAATGGGTCATGATAAATTAAAAACCCTACAAAACCCGTAAATGATTCAAAATGGGTTCTGTGGCACGTTTTAAAACCCATTTGAGTTTTGTGCAGCTCTGCACAACCCACAGACTTGTGAACAGATGTTCACAACTCAGATGGGTTGTGAGCCAAGCCCCACAACCCATTTTGAGTTTTGGTTTTCCATTTGAAACTTGTTACCAACTTCAGGGTTGTGAGCAAAGAAAATTATTAAAAATCAAAATAAATAAAAAATTAAACAAAAAAAAAATATCAAAAAAAGTTAAAAAAGATAAAAAAAATTAAAAAAAAAATTGTGAGAATGCACATTCATGGCCCTATGAATAAATAGAAATAAAAAATCAAAATTCAAAAAATTATGCACAGAAAAAAAAAATGGAAACATAAAAATAAAAAGGAACAATATACATAAAATTCAGCCCTAAGACAAAATACAATACAATATAATTTTTGAATAAAATATTATGCAACAAAATAAAAAACAAACATTTTATTTTATATTATATTGAAAAATAAATTGAATTGAATCAAAAAAAAATTCAACTGAATTAAATGAAACAAAATCAATCTAATTCATATTATTCAATTTCATAATTTCATAAATTCAATCAATCAACACCCAAAAAAGAGGAATGTAAGGAAGCCTCAATGCACCAGCCCTATATTAAAAAGGCCAAAAAAAAGCTCAACTTGTGTTAAGCTAATCTCATCATAAGAAGTAACAATACTCCTTATGATGGGATTTGCCCATCACAAGTTGAACTGAATTACCAATAAAATAACATTCAAAAAACTCAAAATGATGGTTTTCCTCAAAAAACTCAACATAATCATGTTAACTCAAAAAATTCAACATAATGATGTTCAAAATGTGATAACCCTTTATATTAATGTAATTAAAATATTGGCATCAGAAGTACATGTTTGACCAAACCCAAATGATTAAAATATAGGATGTCTATAAGCTGGAATAAAGATCCAGTTGATCTTTGAGATGATCAACCCAAACAGAAAATTTCTTTGAAGTAAAAGAAGAATTTTTTAATACAATGGGTATGATTTGAATTATATCTCCCTGGAGTAATAAATGATCCCAGTGGTCATTGTTAACAAAGTAAATGAAGATGACATCTGATGGTTCTTTGAAACCCATTCTCCTGGGAGAATAAGTAAAAAATGAATACAATTAAATGAAAAAAATTGGCCTTGCATAAGTATCGGCTAAGATTTGACCCATATTCAAATTTGAAAGCCATTTTGAAGAGGTAATCTTTTTATTGATTTCTTCAACATCAAGCCTTTGTTCAATATTTTTTACCTCTTTTCTAGCACCAAGTATCTGAGCATAGCATACCTTATTCTTCCTCAATTTTTCTACCATTCCCCTTTTTACTTTAAACCATCTTTTTTCATCATACCCTATTGATTTATCAATGAATCTAAATCTGCAATTACCATCACCAAGAGGATCCCAAACCTCACCCAAGAACCTATTCAAGTTCTCAGGTATTTTATGGAGGTATTTCATTTTTAGTTCCTACAACCAGAACTCACTTATCAAACATTAAAATAACATTAATTAAATCAACAATCACCAAAGAAGAGCTTCTGGTTGACCTTTCCTGCACATCTTCCTCTCCAAAAGAGAATTCCAATTCAAAATGAAGGGACATGTGTGGGATGAATTGCATTTAGAACCCCATGGTAGATGATATGATCAGTTTCAAAAAAAATTGGTTTCCTGGTCTCTGTGTATTACAACCAACCTTGTTGAATGGCTTGATCTAATGCTTAAAAACCCTATATTTACCTGCAAATGGCTGAACGTTGGAACCTGAAGATAAATAACACCAGTTTTGAAATTGTCAAAGCTTGAGATTTTTTTATTATTTTTGATCATCAGAATTCAAAATTTACTGGAAAATGTTGGTGGATGCATTCAAAAGGAAGAATAATTTTATCTGGATCTGTCACACAACCACCCCTGTACTGTAGGGCAATATTATATGATTGTGAGTAAAAATGAGAGGAAGGAGTGCAAGGAAGGATGCAAGATAGCAAGGCTAACTGCAAAGTGCAAAATTTAAGATTCAATGGATCAACAAACAGCAAGGGGAATGAGATGTTCCAATGGAAATGAAACCAAACCCAGACTCAATGTGATGACTGGATTTAGCAAAAGGAAAGAACGTATGAAATTAACTAACTGAGGAGAAAATCTTCAGGCAGTTGATGCAGCCTTTATAAGGTAATCCAAAGATTACTAGATACAAACCAATGGATGGCCAACTACAGCTAGAGAGTGGTGAGGCAATGAATGACAGGAACGGAATGGGAAATGAAATAACAGTACAGTTGTTTCCAAGGTTGTAGCGTAGGTGCAAGACAATAGAATTGTATACAAGGACGTAATGGGTGAGACAGGAAGGAATTGTTGAAATGATTGGATTCTTCTCTCTTCAATTACCTATAATAAAACACCCAGTGTAATTACTTCAAATCTGCAACTGACTCTTGTCACTTCTGCTAGTCAGCCATCAATCCCCAATTCCATCTCCTTTCCTTTCTGGAATCTTTCTGGCTCCACTCCTCTCTCAACTAGTTCCTACATCACCTCTCCTCATCATCCTTGCGCTCATCTTTCTTAACTCACTACACTATCCTAGTCTCCCATCTCTATTCAACTCCCATCTCAATCCTCAATCCCATACATCTCAATCCCCTTTTGTGCTTCATTAAAATCCTTCAATATCTCAAAAATACAAATAACCCATCATCTTATCAATCAGTCATTCATGAACCTTGTCTAGCTGTGAGATCATAAATTATCTGTCAAATCACCCTATCCATCTTCAATTAACCCTATTCTTATGATTTCTCTCACTCCTTCTGCCATCACTCTTTAGATAATTCCTACCATCTTTCTCCCTTCTTTCTTCTATTTCTTTCAAGGATTCCCTATTTAACTGTTGATTGTCTCAAGTAAGATTCCATCAGCCTACCTTCATTTACTTGATTTTTTTTCTAATTTTTTTCTACAGTCTTTTGGCTGGTCTTATTTGCAATTCAGCTTAGAAAACTCTTCACGGTTAAAAGCTGAAAAGTTCCGCCGACAAAACCAACTGGACCAATACAATGACCAGTCCAGGACCAGCAGACTCAAATTCCTCACTCCTTAAAACTCTCACCAACTCTATCCCAACTCTCACCTATTCAAATTTCTCACTCTGGCAATCCAAAATCCTGACAATATTCTCTCTCAATGGAATCAGTCACTGGCGCAAATCCGCTGAACCAGACAAATGCCCTGTCAAAATCAACTTGGAGATAGTTGGATAAATTATACCAAAACTTTACAAAAGAACCTACATAAGCTTTGTCAAGGATCACTACTTGTCAAATGGAATTGCCCTGTGGAATTCAATCAAAAAATTCTTTGCCTTTTCCCAAACTTCCAATTGCTCCAGAGTATTTTTAAATTTTCTAAATCTCCAATTCAATTATAAACAAATTGAAATGTTCATTACTGAAGCCAAAGCGTGTCTTATGCAAATCTCTGAAATAGGAATCAAGATGGATGAAGACATAATCACCTACCTTCTGCTATACAAGTTTCCTCCCCAACTAGATCACCTGAAAACAAAGATCATGCACTCACTAGGAGAAAGAAAGATTGATGGTGACCTAGTTCTAAGACATCTAAGCCAAGTTAAGAATGAATCCATTTTGGGATCTTCATTGCAGGCCTTAACAATGCAACCAGACGCTTTACAATGCAAAGCTAATTGGCAAAATCCTTGCGCAAATTACCCCAAAGAAAAATGCTTCTGGATTCTTCCTCACCTGATAACAAATCAATCTTCCCCCACAAACAATCAGATTAAACCCAATCAATCCAATAACGCCTCCGCCCACATTGCCTTCACTTTTGCCATGACTCACTCCCCTCAGCTGAACCAATATTCAATCTTACTAGACTCTGGGGCATCCCAGAGCATTTTCAACAATCCTAGATTCTTTGAAAACTCAAATGACAACAATCCAACTATCCAGACTGAAAAACATGGTGCTTCCATCTCCTCCACCGGACTCGGCCTTGCTTCCATCCTCACTTCCCACTCTATCCTGAAACTAAAAAACTCACTCCTAGTGCCAAACATAGACATAAATCTTGTCTCCTTGGGTCAATTGATCCTTGGTGGTTGCTCTCTTTGCCTGATCTCAACCCAAAGATTCAAAATATCTCTGAACTCACAAACCATCCCCAAGGGATTCATTCAAGACAACTTTCTATTCATCAAAGAATCAGTTGTCCCATCACCCTATCAGTCCTCAGAATTTGTCTCCCTCTCAAATATGCACAAAAGATTTGGCCACATCAATCTCAATGCTACCAAATCTTTTTTGCATTACTTCCCAAATCATTTATGGGATGATCCAAAGTGCACATAGTGCGTGTTAGGAAAAATACTCAAAGCATTGTTCAAGGGAACCTTACCAAGAAATCAAGAGAAATTTGATGAAATCCATGCTGACCTATGCGGGCCAATCTGTCCCCTCCCCAAGGCTGGAAACTTTTATTTTCTCATCCTCACCAATGGATTCTCTCTTTTTAAAACCTGCATTCCCATCAAATCTAAATCCAAGACCACCAAAAAGATAATCAAATTCATCAACCTCCATACAAACCAATTTCAGAAGAGCCTTAAAATATTACACTCCAACAACAGCGGAGAATTTGTCAACAACAAACTTTCAACTTTCTTCTCAGAAAAGGGCATCATTCACTCCACTTCCAAACCCTATACTCCCAAACACAATCCAATAGCCAAGTGAGCGAATTGCACACTTATTGAAGCTACCAGAACAACAATGTTGGAAATTTCAATTCATCTTGAGCTATGGGATGAAATCATCTCTAGCTGCTGCCTACTCCTCCATATAATTCCAACTAAAGACTGTCAGATCTCCCCTCACAAACTCTAGCGCTCCTCCTATCCCAAACTCTCCCTGTTTAGAACTCTTGGATCCAAAAATTTTTTCCTAAACCAAAGACATCCAACCTCGAAATTTGCCGATAAGGGACTCAAAGGAATACTGGTGGCATTTGACCTAAATTTTTATTACTATTGATTCTTCTGTCCAGAAACTGAAGAAGTAATCCAATCAAAACATGTGAAAATCTTTGAAAACATCCCCTTCTCACCTCAATCTCCTCACCCTACTGAATCACTATTTGATTCTATTCTCTCCCTTGAAAAAACGCTCACTGATATCCTGAACTTCCCTGTCTCTTTTCCTCAATCCTCTCCCTCTGCCTGCTCTCCATCCTCCTCTTGTACTCCTCCTTCTCCTCAGTCCTCTGACTCATCTCCCATGCTTCCCATGCAGAAAAAAAACCTATCCAAATTGAAGCCTCACTCCTCTCCAGATATCTCCGCAAGCAAAAAATCCTCTGATTACAATCAAGAAGCCATGGAAAATGAACTTAAAAATCCTTGCACTACAAACCTACGGGATCAGACCACTCTCAAACCTCCCGTGTAATACAGATTCCTTGATCAAACCATTCCCAGAAACAAACTGAATGTGCTTAACTCTCCCAAAAAACATTTTTGGCTTGACTCTATGAAAGTCAAAACCAATGGAATCCAAAAATTAGATGTCTGGGAAGGGTGTTTTGCAATTCCCCTTTGAAGGAAAGCTCTCACCACAACCTGGGTATATTGTTTTATAGAGGACCCCAATGAAGATGGTATCCTCTACAAATCTTGACTCTGAGTTCAAGGGTTCAAACAACTCAAATTCCTGGACTATGGCAAGAAATTTGCCCCCACCGGGCTAATCACTACTTTCCGCACTCTGTTAGTCTACTCCTTTTGCCATAAACTAAACATCACTCAGATGGATATCAAAGCTGTGTTCTTACACGCACCATTCAAAGAGGAAACCTACAATAAATTCCCCAAGTGCTACCACTCAAAAAATCCATTTTTTAGACTAAAAAAGGATCTGTACGGCCTAAAGCAGGCCCCTAAGAGCTGGTGCAACACTCTGAAAAAGTGGATTATCTCACAAGACTTCAAAACCTCCAATGCTGACCCTTCTCTATATACCAACCATTCCAATCACCTGTATGTATTTGTCTACGTTGAAAATCTACTTGTTATTGGCAACTCAGACTCCTTTTGCTACAAACTAAAACAACAATTTATCATCTCCCACAAAGTTCCTCTTAATAAGATCATTTGAAATCACATCATTCACCACGGAAACTCTTTCTCTCTCCATTAACCAAAACACATAAATACTGACCTAGAAGAACTGAATTTCCTCAATTCTAAACAAATATCTACCCCAATGACACCTAATGTGAAACTGCAGCCTTCCACGGATGAAGAACGCAACAAATTCTTAAAGCTTGGAATCAACTATTGATCTGCCACTGGTTATTTAAACTTTATTGCTAGCGGAACAAGACCCAATCTGTCCTGCACTGTTTCCAATCTCTCTTGATTCAAAAATCAACCAGGAATCAACCACTGGGATCAAATAAAACATGCTTGGAGATATGTAAATACCACCAAATACCTCACCCTGAACCTTACCTCCAATTCATACAAATATGACATCAAATGCTTCAGAAATTCCAATGGTGGTGACAACCCCCTCACCAGAAGAAGTCCCACTGGCCTTATTCTAGTCCTGTACGGGTTTCCAGTGGCCTGGAACAGCAAACTTCAATCCACCATCTCCCTGTTATCAACAGAGGGTCAACTCAAGGCCTTAGTATTGGCCACTCAAGAGAAAATCTGGCTCAACAATCTGTTACTCAACCTCAATCCCAATATAAAGTTCACCCACTTCTCATTCATTGATAACAAGGCTCTTCACAACCTTTTTAACCTTGAATACCATCACAATGCTCTCAAAAATGTGGAAACTCAAATTAAATGGCTTTGCAAACAAAAAATGAATGGGAACATCTTAACTACTCTTATTCCTTCAAGTGAGATGCTAGCGGATTCTCTAACTAAGCCTGCCATAAAAACTTCTGTCCTTCACTTAACCTCCAAGATTCTTAACTCTCACACCTAGACATGGAGGCATGTTGAAATGATTGGATTCTTCTCTCTTCAATTCCCAGTAATGAAATACCCGGTGTGATTACTTCAAATCTGCAAATGACTCTTGTCACTTCCACTAGTCTGCAATCAATCCCCAATTGCGTCTCCTTTCTTTTCTGGAATCTTTCTGGCTCCGCTCCTCTCTCAAATAGTTCCTACATCACCTCTCCTCATCATCCTTGCTCTCATCTTTCTTACCTCACTAAACTATCCTCATCTCCCATCTCAATCCTCAATCCCATACATCTCAATCCCCTTTTGCGCTTCATTAAAATCCTTCAATATCTCAACAATACAAATAACCCATCATCTTATTGATCAATCATTCCTGAACCATTTCTAGCTGCGAGATCATAAATTATCTGTCAAATCACCCTATCCATCTTCAATTAACCCTATTCTTATGATTTCTCTCACTCCTTCTGCCGTCACTCTTTAGATCATTCCTACCATCTTTCTCCCTTCTTTCTTCTATTTTTTTCAAGGAGTCCCTATTTAACTGTTGATTTTCTCAAAAAAGATTTCATCAGCATCCCTTCATTTATTTGATTTTCTTTCTAATTGTTTTCTTCAGTCTTTCTGCTGGTCTTATTTGCAATTCAGCTTAGAAAACTCTTCAGGAATGACATGTGAAGACAATGCAAATATTAAGATGTAGTTTATGCAGGGTAAGGGACTAGTCCATTTGCAAACTATAAAGTTAATGTGGCTTTGTAGGCATGAGTGCAAACTAGTGTTAGTGCATGACCAAGAATGGAAGTCCAAGGATTGATGATATCCAGGGTAGAAGGCCAAAGTTTGAATGGATGGTTGACTGGTATTTGGGTTTGACTGCATGATTTGAAAGAAGATAATGAGTTGTTGAGATTGCAAGGGTGTTACATGAGCCAACCATGGTAAGCAGACTGCACCATGGATTTTGTGCTTTGTTTGTGTCACACTTATGGACTGAGGTAGATGGTACTGAGCAAAAGGATATGTCAAAGGAATAGAAGACAATGACCCTTAACCTTGAAGCATTACAGTTGCCTGGGCATAAAGCCAAAAGCTCCTACAAGCATTCAGATGATTTTCCCATCAATTCCAAAAGTTGTTTTACCTACCGCATACCCTTTACGTTTTCTATACTTCATTGCTTTAGAATAAAATTTTAATTAAATATTTTTTCATCCTCGTCTTGTTGTTGCAAAAACTGCATTTGTCAAAATGAGAGATGTGTCCCTAGTACTGCTACTTGGGGTCTCTAAGGCAAGTGTGAGCAATGTCTTCTTTTCAAATTGGCATGTACGTTTCTTTTAAATAGCAATCCAGTGGTTGATACCTCAGTGGCATCCACAAGTGAAGTCCAAAGTCAAAGATCTGCCCCACGTTTGAATTATCACATACCACTGTTAGATTCCCAGTCTTGCATTATGTGTTGCCTAATTCTTGAGTGCAATCATCTTCCAAGCTTTATATTCTTTTGTTACGCTCTAAGTGTTATGTCTTGTATGATCTCTATAATAAGCTTGTTAGTATTTTTTCCAGTGTCATCTTTATCATAACCTACAGTGGCTATTGCCCTAAGTATGTTAGTCCAGTGATGCCTTTATGTTGCTCTGGCAGTATCAACTCTAGTGCCTCCTCTATCTTTCATTTACAGTGGCTCAATTCCTAATATTCATATTCATCCTGCTTTATTCATTATTGTTTCATTCATCTTGTCAACCACATTTCAGCCTTATTGTACTTAGTCTAATTAAGCTGCTGGTTTCCAAGTCAATGAAATCCTCATCTGTTCTTACTTAAATTGAACTGGACTGCCCCTCATCTGACTCCTAGATCTGCTCCTCTTAGTGTGATAAGATTGCAATCCTCACCTCTTGAGTCTTTCAACCGGAGCACTCAACTAAAATTCTTCACACCTGCCAGTGCTGGAGATTGAACTCTTAGGAGTACAGAATCCAGGTGAGTCAGGCAACAGACTGACTGAATGGAAAAGATGAAAACTAATATAATTTAATCATTGCTTTTTCTATTGATGCCAAGATTCCGCAGATACACTGCTCATACGCCACCACCACCACCGTATTTTGGACTGTTTACCAAGTTCCAGGTGAATAAGATGAATTCTGAGGGGCAAAGCAAGGTGCAAGGTGAGGATCAAATTGCAGCGGTAAATGAGGAGACAAGGGAAGAGAGGGGTGAAACAAAAGAAGGAAACAGAATGGGACAGGAGTAATTAAATGAAGGAAGTGGAAGAAATGGAGCGGAGGAAGGGAAAAGAATGGGAGAGGTGGAAAGAATTGAGACAGAGAGAGATGGAATTGAAGGAAATGGGATGGAAGACTTAAGAAAAGGGAAAAAAATGCAAGTTGTGGTGCCAATTGAGACTGATGCAGGGTGGTTGACTGGAAATTTTCGAGATTTCTTGTTGCAAGGTCAAAGAAAAAGAGATTATGGAGAAATCTGGGATGAGGGTGGATGGAATACCCAGCCAAAGAGGGCTTTGACTGAAAAATTCAAGGAGATTTTGAGAAGCATTGGGTTGTAAAAGCTCTTGTGTTGCAACAAATTTTGAGTCTAATGAATGATGAGGATCTGGATGAGTTTAGGTTAATGGTAGCAGAATTGACCAAAAATTGGGAAAACGCGGAACAGGAAATAAAGGAGAATTTGTAATTTTTTCATGTGATTTTATTATTTTTAATATATATATATATATATATATATATATATATATATATATATATATATATATATATATATATATATATATATATATATATATATATATATTGCAGAGATAAAGGATTTTGTTACTTGAAATACAGAAAATAAATAAATATATAAAATAAAAGGTTGAAATGAAAGACAAACAAAATTAAGAAACTGGAAATGAGATAGGGTGGGATGGAATGAGAAGTGTGATGGGATTGATGAGAGGGAATAGGATGGAAATGTGTAATGGGATTGGAAGGGATGGAATTAAGATTGGCAAGGTTTGAAAGGTCAGTTCACATGGAATTCTTGAACCAAATCAGGAGAGTTGGAAAGATGATGGGCTGGTTCCCACAAGGTGAAATCTTCATTGGACTAGAAGCCAGTCCATTCAACAAGTTATTTGAGTTTTCCTTTGCATAACCTGGAATCCAGAATACAGTTTAATTCCCACTCTAGATGATCTTGGATTTTGACCTTTTCCAGAGGGGGATGAGTCTTGCCTGGTTATAGGACTTGAGCTGGCTCTAGGAGAGACACATGAAAGACAGGGTGGATACCTTTCCATTTTTCAGTTAAGAAAAGTTTGAAGGTGTTGGGAGAGATGACTGATTTGAATTTGAAAGGGCCAAGTTTTCTTTCAGAGAGTTTTCCAGTTGGGCAATTACTGCAAATTTTGCAAGCATTGAGCCATTGTAAAATTTTGAGGCAACTAAAACCAGTTATATTTCATCAGAATTGAGAAAACATAAAACAGGATTCAAGTAAAGATCATCATAACCTAAAAACAGGAGTCAACCTGGGAAGTAAAGCAATAAATGGAAAACCCTAGATAGAAGCAACACTTAGACCTAACATGGAGAAACACCTTAGGAAACAACTATGGTAAAGGAAACATGAGGTAGAAGATTTTGATTTTGAGGATGCAGCTTACCTGACTCAAAGCACCCTCAGTCCAATGACACAAAGTTTGAGTTGTGTGAGGAACCAGAAAGAGGAGTGCCCAATTCAGGGCTCAAGTAGTCTCTGAGTTTCAGTCTAATATAGAGTATTGGAACTGGAGCGCGCGGAGTGAGTGGTAACCTCTGCGCGCGCAGTGATCACTTAACTCAGCTGAGGTAAAATGAAAGAAACTAAAGAAAATAGAGCATTGAAGTGAGGCACAAGATAGTAAAAGAGTAATACATAGAGAAGCTGAGAGGTGATAAAGAAAAGGTGTGAGCATTCAACATTCAACAACCTGATCTCCTAATTCAAAGTTTGGAGTCGTAGTGCAAATTTGGTCTTCTTGCTCCTTGTAGAACTGATTTTCTGCTTTGAGGTTGGTTCAAATTTTCAATTGAAGAGATTGAATGGGATTGAAATAATTTGTAGCAGGTTAAGAAGGTGCTATGTGAATAGAAGAAAAAGTTGGTTTTCTACCATAAAGAGTCTTTAAGGGCAACTGTTTGGTGGAGGAATGAGTGCAGTTTTTTGGGGCAAACTTGGCTAATGGGAGCCATTGTGACCAGTCACCTTGTTGATAGGCAAAATACATTTGAAGATACTGTTTGAGAATCTGATTGACTTGCTTGTTTTTCCCATTTTTTTTCATGTGGTAAGCCATTGATAAGTTGCAATTGATCTTCAAATGTTGAAAAAGCAAGGTCCAGACAAAAGAGACAAACAAATATCCACAATCACTAACTATATTATCAGGAAGACCATTTTTCAAAAATACATATTCTAGGAATAAATAAGATAGATCTTCCAAAGAGGTGAAGTGGAAATAAGAGAGAGGTACTCCCCAAATTATCCTCAAGTTTGGAAGTTAATGGTCCTAGTGTCTGTAAGGTGTGGGATGCACCCTTAAGATGAGAGATAGAGATATGAATTCCTTCCTCCAAAACAATAATCTGTGGGGGCCCAATATGATACCCCCCCCCCCCTCAACCCGGCGCAAAGAGTAGCGGACTTTATATCCTCCCTCTCAACCCTAACCTAGGTACAAGTGCAATGACAGCCCAAAAAAAAATGAGAAGAAACCCCTAAAAATAGAACCCTAGCCTAACCCTAACCCATACCTTTACAGCCCCAATCCCTCAAGCCTGCCTGCCATTACGCACATCCTGTCCGTCCTTCTCATGACACAGCCCTCCCGTGCGCCCTACTTGGAGCCCCCCCCCCACTTGCCTGTATCCACCCAATGCAACCTTGTGATTTCCCTGTCCCCCCAGGTTGGCGCCTGCTTAATTTCCTGGCTATAACCATCCCAAACTAACTGTCCTGCAAACCTGGTTGGGCTGTCTCTATTCCTAGGTCTGTAACATCCAAGCGGTTTGCAAGACCAACTGTCACACTTTGCACTTAAGGGTTATTGTCTTCACCACTTCAACATGTCCTCTCCTCAGTACCATCTACCTCAGTCTAAAAGCGTGACAAATAAAAGCACAACATCAATGGTGCAATCTGCTATTTCCTCTGGCTTGCGCTGACCTTCCAATCTCGGCAACCAACTCAGTATATACTTGCAAACTTTGCAGTTAATTCCATACCGGTCAACCATCCATTATGAGATCCAATCTCCTTCCCTGGCCAATCAACAACCTCGGACTTCCATCTTTGGTCATGCATTGTTTTTAAGTTTGCATCTACATCTAACCAAGCCATCAGTACTGTATAGTTCGCAATTGGACTAGCCCCTACCCTGCATACACTATTACCTCTCATTTGCATTATCTTCAAACATCACTTGCTCTTATCCCAATTTTTCATGAAATTGTACGCTCAGATTTTATTTTCTCGCACTTATGCTAAGACCTTGGATCTATACCACTGCTTCATTTCCTATTCCGTTCCTGTCATTCATTGCCTCACCGCTTCACCTGTAGTTAGCTCATCACCAGGTTGTATCTAGTCACTTTGGATTACCTTATAAGGGCTATCCCCTTGCCTGATGATTGTCTCCTCAGTTAGTTAATTTCATACGTTCTCGCATTTTGCTGCAACCTAGTTTTAAAATTGGACTCAGGTTGAGTTTACTTCTTTGGAACACTTTCCATTCATCTCGCCGTTTGTTGAGTGGCATAACCAAGTTTGCACTTTGCAATTGGTTCTTGCTATTCGCACTTGCCCTTGCACTTGGTATTCCTTTGCGCTCACGATCATCTAAAAATTGCCCTATAGTACGTGGGGTGGTTGTGTGACAGTATATTAACTAACTCAACTCATCTATTGTAGCCTGCCAACCTATAGTAGACTTCTTCTTTCTCGATGTCACGTACTTGCTCAACCGGGAACGCTTCCCTCACCCCTTACAATGATGAGATTCATTGGGTAGGGAAAACCAGCGCTCCTTGGGCCCAACAACCCTTAGATCCAGTTCCTCCTTCCAAATCACCATCTGTGGAACCTCTAGATGATCCTCGGGCTCCTCCACGGGATGCTCCAACAGGCCCTCTTGCAGAATTTGCAGACTCCAACCATTCTTCCAATGAAACCTTGACTCATGGTAGACCAGGGGTTTGCACTACTGCTCTTGAGCCCAATGCTCCAACCCTGCTTTTGACATTGATCCAGGCCCTCACTCATGGTGCCCAGCAATCAACTCCAAGCACTCCTAGTTTTCGCATTCCGGCATGAAACAACCTGATAACTTTACAGGAGAACATCCTCATAAGCTTAGATCCTACCTACAGTCTTGTAAAATCATCTTTTCAAACAACTCCAACAATTTCCCTTCCGATAGACATAAAGTTATGTATGCTTCTTCCTTCTTAGGAGGTAGAGCCTTGCAGTGGTTCGAACCGTACCTCAAACTTTTATCCAACAACAGTCCCACTTGTATTCTCAACAACTGGGACAAGTTTTAGCAACAATTGTTCACCCTGTTTGGCGATCCCAATGAAGTTCAAAACGCCAAATAAGAACTTAATAGTTTAGTTATGAAGGAGAATAGTAGAGCCTCCGTTTATATTTCTCATTTTCGAACCTTGCAGTCTTGCATCCAGTGGAACAAGGCCGCTCTTCTATTCCATTTCCAAAAGGGTTTACTGGCACGCTTAATCAAACATATTGCAGTTGGGGGTCATAAGACAACCTTGCTTCAGCAGCTAATCAATCAAGTAATTGAGCTTGATAATGGCTATCATGACAAGAATTGCTCTTGGCAAAACAACCATGGATCATCCACCTCGGCTCCAAAGGTGGACGACTCCTCGAAGCAAAACACGAGAAACCCAAAACCATCCAAACTGACCCCCACTTTGAACTCCAACTCAAAAGGGAAAGCCGTTGCCAAAACTCCAAAGTTCCTGGACAAGGAAACCGGGATGCTTCAAAGTGAGGAACGACTGCAAAGGGAAAAGAACGGGCTGTGTATGTAATGTGGAGGAAAACATGATGTTGAATGCTGTGCAAAGCAATTAGCGCGTGAAGCGGCTAAGCAGTCAAAAAAATAAGCTTGTAGTTTTTCTGATACTTGCAAGGAAAACTACACATTATCTAAATCACCGCGAGTAAATCTTCTCACTTGCGAGTCACTAGGTGCTCCGAGTTCAAGATTTATCCTATTCCATTCCAACAACAATCCTTATCAAGTATTAATTGATTCTGGCGCTAATGTTTCCTTCATCAGTGAATCTTTTGCCACTTCAAAGAATCTTACGCATTCCGAGATAGATAAATTTACCATCTATCTAGTAAGTAGTTCAACTGAACCGTCTTATTGGGTTTCCCAAAAGGGAAAATGGACCTTTGCATTTTCCAATTTCCCCAGCTTTGAATGGGATTTATTTGTCTTGGCTATACCCGGAATGGATGATACCATTCTAGGCCATGATTTCCTAGTTTACTGGAATCCGGATGTGAATTGGCAAGAAGGAGTAATTAACCTTCGAACCTTGCAACCCCAGAACGCTAAACTTTCCGTCAATCAGGAATTAAACAGCCTACCTGACACTGTCATTGAGTTGGATGACACTTTTCCGCCAGGAGATTTGCAATATCCTGAACTTCATTCTCAAATCCCCTCTTCAGATTTAGGAGTTATTGCTTACCTATCCAGATTACCTCTTTCCTGTTCCTTTGAAGAGAAACAGACACCAACCAAAAGGTGTATTTTGAGCTCCCTAATCCTCTCGCACCATGTGAGCACCTCAAACCCGGTGCTCGAAGGTGACAAGATTGAAGATTTAGAAATCATTCAAGCGTCTTTACCTTTGGTTTATCATGACTTTGCTGACGTCTTTTCAGCGGCAAAAGCAGATAAGCTGCCTCCATCCTGTCCTTATGATCACAAGATCAAACTTACTGGCCCACCTCCGGCACCAGGACCAGCTTACTCTCTCTTGACGCAAGAATCAATTGTGCTTCAAGACTACATTGCGGAAAATGTAGCAAAAGGATTTCTTTTACCAAGCGATTTGAACACCGGTTCCCCTGTTCTATTTGTACCAAAAAAGGACGGAGGACTTTGCCTTTGTGTTGACTACAGGAAACTGAACCAGGTAACCTGGAAGAATGCCTATCCAGTACCGCCTATGTCACATCTCCTTCCCCTCTTCCATGGAGCTACTTATTTCTTGAAGTTAGACCTTTGAGGTGCCTATAACCTAATTTGCATTAAAGAAGGTCATGAGTATTTAACTGAAATGCAAACCCGGTTTGGCAGCTATGAGTATACCTTCATGCCTTTTGGCCTCTGCAACGCTCCTTCCACTTTCCAACATTTTGTCAACAACATTTTTTCCGATCTTGTAGGTAAATACCTTGTGGTATATCTCAATGATATACTAGTCTACTCAAGAAACCTTGAAGATCACATTGCACATGTGCAAGAGGTGCTGCAGCGACTTTGCAAGAATGACTTGTTTGCAAAAGCCTCTAAGTGCAAGTTCCATTCCTCCTCTCTTCATTTTTAAGGTGTTGTAGTCTTGCAGCAAGGACTATTGATGGATCCATCCAAAAGCAAACGCATATTGGACTGGCCCCCACCTTCTTCCGTTAAATCTCGTCAATTTTTTGTTGGTTTCAGTAATTTCTATAGAAGGTTTATTGCGTGTTACGCCGAAAAAACCATGAATCTTACTAAACTTCTTAAAAAAGACACTCCTTTTATTTTTACCAAACAAGCTGCTTCGGAGTTCGAAGCTTTGAAGAAAGCGTTCACCACTGCTCCGATACTCGCTCACTTTAACAAGCTAGCTCGCACTATTGTTGAAACAGACGCAAGCGACTATGGGATTGCAGGAGTCATCTCGCAGTTTTCTCCTTCCACTTCTCTCTTTCACCCCGTAGCTTTCGAGTCTCGCAAGTTGCTTGCTGCAGAGCTTAACTATAAGATTCATGACAAGGAACTTCTTGCAATTGCTTACTGCTTGAAGAAATGGCGTTCATACCTTTTGAGTCTTAGGGAATCCTTTGAGGTTTTAACTGATCATAATTCTTTGAAGTATTTCATGAGCTCAAAAGTCCTCACACGTAGACAGGCGCGATGGGCCGAATACCTCTCCGAGTTCCACTTTACGATCACGTACCATCCTGGGAAACAAGCGGTAGTTCCTGATGCTTTATCACGTCGGGACAACTTTTACCCAGGGGGGGGAGCACCTTCGCCGAAAACAACCCTGAAAACGTTAGGACACTCTTCTCAACCCAATCTGCCCAACTCAGTTCAATCATCGCTTGCTTACAAGATTTGGCTTTCAAACTCCAACAAGCTCAACGCGACGGCCCCAAGTGTATCGAACTTTGCAAAAGTGTGAACTTATTAGATAGTAGTTACAGTATAGATGATAATGACTTTTTAGTTTATGATAATTGTATAGTAGTACCAGATAATTCTTGCATTAAGTTAGATATCTTTGAGTCACGGCATGATTCCCTGCTTGCTGGTCATTATGGGAAGGATAAAACCTACCAACTGATTGCACAAGACTTCTACTGGCCTGGTATGACCAAAGAAGTAAAAGACTATGTTAGCGCGTGCTATGATTGCAATTGTAACAAGTCCTCAAAACACCGGAAGTATGGGCTGGTTCAGCCACTTCCAATTCCGCCTCGTCCTTGGAACTCGCTGTCTATGGATTTCATCTCTCAATTACCTTCTTCTAGTGGATATGATGCTATTCTAGTAATAGTAGATTGCTTCTCAAAGATGGATTTATTTTTACGCAGTAATGTGACGGCCTCTTCAGAATACTTGGCTAACTTGTACATAGAATATGTATTTTCAAAACATGGTCTCCCTTATAATATAGTTAGTGATTGTGGATCTCTGTTTGTCTCAAGCTTCTGGACCTCGCTATGCCAACATTTGAAGATCACTCGCAATTTATCAACGGCTTACCACCCGGAAACGGATGGGCAAACCAAGCAAGTTAATCAGATCCTCAAACAATATCTTCAAATGTATGTTGCCTATCAACAAGACGACTGGTCACAATGGCTCCCACTAGCCAAATTTGCCTACAACAACTCCACTCATTCCTCCACCAAACAGTTGCCCTTCCAAACTCTTTATGGTAGAAACCCCAATTTCTCTTCCCTTCACGTAGCACCTTTTCAACCTGCTACCAATTACCTTGAACAAATTCAATCCCTTCAATTGCAACTTTGAACCAACCTTGAAGAAGCAAATCAGCGCTATAAGGAGCAAGCAGATAAATTTCGCACTTCGGCTCCAACCTTCGCAGTAGGAGATCAAGTTTGGCTCAATGCTTGCAACATTTGCAGTACTCGCCCAACTCACAAACTCTCCAAAAGAAAGCTTGACCCCTTTAAAGTAGAATCAGTCATCTCCCCTAACCCCTTTAAACTGACTTTACCTGCGAAATGGCAAGGTATCCACCCGGTCTTTCATGTGTCTCTCCTAGAGCCAGCTCGAGTCCTATACCTGGGCAAGACTCATCCCCCTCCTGAACCGGTCACTGTCCTTGATCATCAAGAGTGGGAAGTAAGCCGTATTCTGGATTCCAGGTTACGCAAAGGAAAACTTCAATACCTCGTCGAATGGTCTGGCTTCCAGTCCAATGAAGATTGCACCTCGTGGGAACCAGCCCATCACCTTTGCAATTCACCCAATCTGATTCAAGAATTCCATGCAAGATACCCTCGCAAACCTTGGCAATCATGATTCTATCCCATCCAATTCCATTCCATTCCATTCCACTCCACATTTCATCCCATCCAATCCCATTTCATTCCATTCTACATTTATCTTACTTAATCACATTCCATCCCATATTCCATCCCATTAAAACTTATCTTATTTTACCATCATTTGATCATTTAAATCCCTCCATCTCACTGTGTTATTTTTTTTTCTCATTTTCCCTTCATTTCCACTTATTATTAACAAAAATAATAATAATAATTCTATTTTTTTTTTGAAAAAAAAAATGATATAATATACATTGAATTACAAAGTTTCTTTTATCTCTTTTTCTGCATCCTCCCAATTTGCCGTCAATTCCGCAACCATGGACCAAAAGGTATCCAGGTCTTCATCATTAATCAAGGCGGACATTCTTCAAAGTACCAGCACCTCAGTTACAATGTGCCTCTCAAAGATCTCCTTGCACCTCGCAACCCGAGCTTGCTTTGGTCACGCATTCCATCCACCTTCCTCCAAGAGCTCTTCATACGCTCTCTTCCTTTGGCAACCCAACGTACCTTCTCCAATATCGTCCGTCAAGCGCCTCACATCCATTTTGATTGGCAAAACAATTTGCACCGGATCCGCTTTGCCTTGGCCCTCCATTCCTTGCGTCCCAGTCAATTCCTCCCTTCCATCTCCTTCATTTCCTTCTTCCAATTCACCCGCTTCCTCTTCGTTCTCTCCACTTCCGTTTCCTCCATTTTCCTCTTCTCGTTCCGCTGTGTTTTCTTTCTCCCTCGCTTCCTCGGTGATAACTCCTACTGGTTCTGCACCGGATACCTCGCCTTGCACCTCGGCATTCATCTGGGTCCCCGGGCTTTCATTCGATGGTCCCCAGTAAGGTGGTGGTGGTGGTGGTGTATTAGTAGTATATCTTTGTAAACAAGGCAACACTAGAAAACAATTAAATAATTAGTTACTATTTCAAGTTCATTAGTTATTCCTGATTAGTACTCACCAGGAACTCGCTTCCCCAAGTATTCGATCTCCGGAAATGGTGGTATTTTGTAATTAACCCTTGGCGCGGACCTACGACTTTGCATTTCCCTCGATGATTCCAAAGGACCCTTGACGGTTGACTCAACATTTATAGGGAAATTACATGCCACCTTGCAAAGTTGACATTGCTCGCATTTGCCTCAAAGACCTGGGACGGCAGTACTTGGAATACAACACTTGTTGCGGAGAATACAGTTTTCGCAATGATGGGATGATAATGACAACATTTTTACAAAATTTATAAAAATTATTGGGTAAGGAATTAAGTAAAGTATAGGGTATACAGTGAATTAAACAACTTGAGATCAATGGGAAAATTTACCTGAACGCTTGCAGGAGCTCGCGTCTTTATACCTGGGCAACTGTCACACTTTGCACTTAAGGTTTATTGTCTTCACCACTTCGACATGTCCTCTCCTCAGTACCATCTACCTCAGTCTAAAAGCGTGACACAAATAAAAGCACAACATCAATGGTGCAATCCGCTATTTCCTCTGGCTTGCGCTGACCTTCCAATCTCAGCAACCAACTCAGTATATACTTGCAAACTTTGAAGTTAATTCCATACCGGTTGACCATCCATTATGAGATCCAATCTCCTTCCCTGGCCAATCAACAACCTTGGACTTCCATCTTTGGTCATGCATTGTTTGTTAGTTCGCATCTACATCTAACCAAGCCATCACTACTGTATAGTTTGCAATTGGACTTTCCCCTACCCTGCATACACTATTACCTCTCATTCGCATTATCTTCAAACGTCACTTGCTCTTATCCCAATTGGTCATGCAATTGTACGCTCAGATTCTATTGTATCGCACTTACGCTAAGACCTTGGATCTATACCACTGCTTCATTTCCTATTCCGTTCCTGTCATTCATTGCCTCACCACTTCACCTGTAGTTAGCTCATCACCAGGTTGTATCTAGTCACTTTGGATTACCTTATAAGGGCTATCCCCTTGCCTGATGATTGTCTCCTCAGTTAGTTAATTTCATATGTTCTTGCATTTTGCTGCAACCTATTTATCACATCGGACTCAGGTTGAGTTTCCTTCTTTGGAACACTTTCCATTCATCTCGCCGTTTGTTGAGTGGCATAACCAAGTTTGCACTTTGCAATTGGTTCTTGCTATTTGAACTTTCCCTCGCACTTGGTATTCCTTCACTCTCACAATCATCTAAGAATTGCCCTATAGTATGTGGGTTGGTTGTGTGACACCAACCCGCACCTGGTGTGCTGAGCCCCGCAGAGCCTACTTCTGAGCCTGCAGCAGCCACTGCTGAGGCCGCACTGTGGTAATCCAAACCTGTCCTATACCCATCAGACTCACTATTCTAGTATAAAAACAGCTCAAACTCCCAAAGTAACCTCAGAAATGGACTCTACATCAGAAATAACCCATAGTCAATCAGCCAAATTACCCCCCCTATCTCTCATGGATTAGAAGATACAGGCCAAAAAACCTCCAAATGTGGCAAACCCATAACAAAGAAGGTGTCACAGCTCTGTGTAAGGCATAAAGACATACCTGGGGATCACTCAAATACATACCAGTAAAAGCTTACCATCAACACCAGGACCATACACCAACCCTGTCACCTCACCCAGAATACAAGCAAATATACGTACAGGAGGCTGTGCAGAATTATACAGGAAACAGTGCAGGCAGGAGGAAGTGACACCAGTCTCAACCAGAACCAAAAAAATAATAAGCAAATATACATACAGAAAGCTTTGCAGAAGTATACGTTGTAAGACTCCAAACGGTGCTAGGCCGTGGCAGTTCTGCGGAGGGGAAAGGTTCTGTTTTAGGCTGCCCTCCTGAGTGTTACAAAAATATTTAAATGTAACCAAGATCAAGGTTCAGAACCTGGTAAATGAGGAATCAAGGAGTAGAGGATAAAGATGATAATAGTTTGGTAGCGACAGAACAGCACTATCTGAGACAAGATTATGCAGGGAAAAACTTGAACAAAAGAAGTTAAAGTTCCCTTAGATTTCAAAGAAAAAAAGCTGTTGTATGTAAACAAAGCCCACACGCTAATAACTCTGGTCGTCAGCAGAAGATTGGGGATGATCAACTCAAACCCAAGCAAACTCCAGGTTCTCAATGAACCTGCCCAACTCTCCGCAATCAAGCACTTGAAGGGTACCAGATAACTGTGGGTGGCGGTACAGGACAAAGCAAAATGTTTAAGAAGCTCTAAAGCAAACAGTAACTGATTTGAAGCAAGGATAACCTCAACACTTCTCAAGGGACTCAAGAGTAGGCTGGCAGAATGCAACTCCAAAGAAGCTAAGGGGAGGTATAACACTCCAGGTCTTAAGCTTAATAAGACATCTTCAATCAATTGTGATTGGCTCCGGAAAGGTTATCAGGGATCAGGACCAGTATGGTCAGAGAAAGGGATCAAGGAGTGGTATAACACACTCAAAAAAATTCCAACAGACAGAATTTTTCTTCAACCAGCAAGGCTATTGGTTGGTGATAAGGATCAGGGATCAAGGGTTTGAGTATGGAGGCTCAAGGATCAAAGGTGTGCTGATTTCATGCTGGATGATTCCATGCTCTGATGATTGATCCAAAAGGCAGGGGAGAGCCCCTCCTTATATGGGCAGGAGGCCCTGTTAGACTATGTACAACGGATTCTACAAATAGAGCGGAAAAGGGGAAGAAAATCATGTGGTCACTCGCGTCCGTCCGTGGATGGGCGCATGCAACAATACCAGAGTCACCCACCCCTCATCCAAAGGCGGACGGGGTGGGAAAGAGAAATGAACCAAACCGCCGCGGATGTCTGCGGGCGGTAGTTGGCACTCTTCACCCCTTTTCCAAAGGCGGAAGCGGGTGGGAGAGCCCCAGGAAAGGTGAAGGATGAAGACCTTGAGAGCGCGGATGGGCGGATAGGAGATTGGCTTGAAACAGTTGAGTAAATCCTGAAAGGCTTGAGATTCACAACTGATAGATCAAGTGAGATGGGAGATTTGACGGATCCAAGGATTTGCCAAATGCTTGGGGGTGTGGTCGGGATGGATTCGGTAATTCATGGATGAGCGCCGCGCGACGGTAGCAATGAGGAGATTGGGACGCGCGACCACAAAGATGAGGACACGCAATGACGACTGCGGAGATGACAAGCAACGGGCAACGGCAAGGATGATGAGCAACGCGGGGAAAGGACGCGCAAGGCGCGGCGCGCGACGCGCGGGGATAAAAGAAGCGCAGCGCGCGAGGCGCGACGCGCGACGCGCGCGGATGAAGGACGCGCAACGCAAGACTCGCGCGGATAAAGGACGGTTTGGATGAGCCTGAGGATAAGTTTTTTTTTTTTTTTTTTTTTTGATACCGGACGGTACGTTTGCGCAACAGTTTATGGTTTGAGGTCTTAAGGTGGCCAGGGTGTCCGGGATGGGGCACCACATCTCTCCCCAACTTACAGACTGTCCCTAGTCTGCTCCCAAGCTTGATGCCATAGAAAAGAAAGGAAAAAAAGATGATTGAAACCAAAGAATGGCCATTTTGATCTTGAGAGTGGTTGAGAAAAAATATGTTGATCCAACCAAAAATCCTAGAAGTGGCTGAGATAAAATGAAGGAGGTGTCCCACGTGCTCACACGCGTGGCATGAAGTAGAGTTTTCACAAAACAACAATGATCTTGCCCAGATGGTGCACAATTGGGAGGACTTACTTCTGGACCAAGTTGCCTCCACAAGAGTGAAATTTCCTGACCTGATAAGCAGAGAACCTTCTGGCCATCTGAGTACCATCCAGCTCCTCCAAAAGATATGATCCACCTCTAACTTGACGGACTACTTGGTAAGGACCATTCCAGCGGTTAGAGAAAAGCTTTCCCCACTGAGTTTCCAAGGAACAATTATAAGCCAATACCAGTTCACCAGGGTTTAAAGGGTCCCTGATTCAATTTAGGTGTTTATCTCCCCAATACTGAACTGATTTTGCTCTTGATTCCATCATCTTCTGATATGCTTCGTTACAAATATCTTCACTCCGCTCCAGTTGCTTTGATCTGGCAACTAATAGGTCAGTAGTTGAGGAAACTTGTTACCAGGGGATGCCCAAGAAAGACTCCATTTCAAGATCAAGAGGAAGAACAGCCCTCTGACCAAAGATGATTTCATAAGGAGAGTAACCAGTGGTTTGCTTGGTGGAAATTCAATCAGAGAAGAGGACCAAGGGGAGAAACTTTTGACAATTCTTGCCACTTTCACCCGCCAATTTGAAAAGAGCAGCCTTCAAAGGAGCATGGCCTTTTTCCACCATGCCTTGTCCTTCAGGATAATAGGGAGTAGTAACTCTATGTTTTCCCGGGAGCAATCGGATCATTTCAGCAAGTTTTCCACCAAATTCCAAGCCACCATCCGTAGAATAAGATTGGGCCAAGCCATAACGCATTGTCCAAGCCTCATGAAGGAAAGCTGCTACTGATTCAGGGCTGAGGTTCTTAAGAAACTTTGCTTCAACCCATCCAGAAAAATCATCTCTAGCCACAATGAGGTACTTAGCTCCACCAGCCTTAATGTGAACCACATCCATAGAAATCCTCCCAAAGACAGTGAACTCTCCAGTGGGGTAACAAATTTTGGCCGGGCGCCTAAGATCACATTTCTGGCACACTTCAAAACTCCTACACCATTGAGCGATGGACTTCTTCAGGGATGGCCACCAGAATCGTTTGGATATTCGTCGATAAGTTTTGGTTTCCCCATGATGACCAAGGCCTTCATGGAGATTTTCCAGGATCAAATCTTGCTTAGAAGGGATAGAGACCACAACAAGTGCACAAGGAGTTGCTCTTTTCATAAGCCTAGAACCTTGGACAAAGAAGTTGGAGGACTTCCTTTTAAGGGACCAAAATTCTTTGGCAGATAGATCAGGGGGTCTTTGGAGAGTTGAAAGGTACTGCTCCAACTTAATCCAGAAACCTTGCTGGAAACCAGAGTAATTTTGGGAGGAGAAGGCAAAGACAGGGCGGACAAAGGGTTCTTCCTCATCGAAATCCATTCCAACCTCTGATTCATTGTCTCCAATAGGTTGTCGAGATAAACCATCAGGCATGGTGAAAGATTTTCCAGGCCTGTGAACAATATCAAAAGAGAACAACTGGATGAAAGCCACCCAACAAGTCATCGGAGCATTTGGGAGGCTGGGGGCATTGATCATTTCACTAATAGATTGTGCATCAACTTGTAACTCAAAGTGTTGACCACAAAGGACAGTCTGAAGCTTCTTCAACATTTGGGCCAAACCGCAAAGTTCCAGTTTTGGCTGGGAGTACCTGGATTCCACATCTGAGAAAAGAAGAGATTCATACAGAGCAGGACAATCCAAACCATTTTCATCTTCCTGGGTAAAAACAGCCCAAACAGATTGATGACTTGAGTCCACTGCCAGCTTGATCTTGCCGGCTCCAGGTCCATAAGTGATCTTTTTCAAAACAATGTCTTTCCCAACAATTTTTTTGAGCAACTGAAATGATCGTTCGCAGTCTTGGGTCCAAATCCATTCAGCATCCTTCCTGGTTAAGCAACGCAAGGGAATACAGATTTTGGATAACGAGGGAATGAAGATCCTGAAATAAGTTACAACACCTAGGAAACCTCTAACTTCCGTTGGATTTATTGGGGTAGGCCAGGAGATGATTTTTTTGACTTTAGAGGGTGCCATCCTTCTTCCGTCCTTGCAGACTATATGACCAACAATTTCCAAGGCAGGGACACAGGAAGCAAGTTTTGATCCAGAGAAAGTAAGGCCAGATTCCTCGATTTGAAACAAAATTCTTTCCAAGACAGTAGCATACTCCCAGATAAATCGTCGGATTCCTGAGTGCCAAGGTAAGAGCTCATTATCATAGTCAGAAACTGGCCCTTTAATCCCACCATCATTGATAAAGATACCCGCATGATCCGGGATTTTGTCCTGGAGGATCCACATCATCTGAGCCTGATAGACTGCAACCAAGTTGGTGGCACCTTGAGGCAATCGAGTCAGCTGAAATCAACCAAGGGGAGTATTGAAAGTAGTGAGGGGACAAGAAATAGGATGCAAGGATTGTTCATCATAGACACCCATAATGTCACCTAGACCATAGCAAGCTCTCCCAGAGAAGGATTCAACAAATTCTTCAGTGGCAGGCGGCACGCCAGAGTCTTTAATAGTAACTTTATTAACAGGTTGGAGATCATGAACTACTCTAAGTTTACCATTACTCTTTAGAACACAGAAAACAGGACTGGAATAGCTAGAAGTCGATTGTTTGTATAAACCGGTTTGGACTCGTTTGCCGACCAACTTGATGAATTTGTCAACTTTAGCAGCAGGGATCGGGATCTTTTTCTTTTGCCAAGGGTCATGTTCAACTACAGGGATGATTTAAGGAAGACCATAGGATTCTATCAAGAGTCCTCTCTCTTCTTCACAGAATGCAATGGATTTTTCCCTTAGAGACAAAATATTTTTGATCAAATTCAACTCATCAGGAAGAAGCCATCCATCTGGACCAAAGTTGACCACTTTCAGACGTTCTTCAGTGACCCGACAAGAGGGAATAAATGGACCAGTGAGGGATTTGGATAGACCACAGTAAGGATTGCGGGATAGCGGAGGACGCATAAGAGGAGGATTGAGGTTGAGAGGCATTGGTTGGTTGACTAGCTGGACCTTCTTTGCAACTGGTTTGTACTTGGTGGCAAAGGAGAGGAATCCCTGCTTCCTCCAAGCATTGACCAGTGAGACCTGACTACAAAAACTGAGGCCGTTTTCCAACATCTTACAAGTCCAATGTTCTGCTGCCTCCTTGAAAGGTGCCTTCTCCATAAAAGAGGATCCAAAAGATAACACATTGCTCACATGTGTGGCACAGGGTAGAGTTTTGAAAACAACAGTAGTAGAAGCCCTTGGTGGTGCACAATTGGGAGGACTTACTTCTACCCCAAATTGCCTCCACCTAAGACCAGACTCCTTCATACCAAAGCTACCAAGAAAAGAATTGATATCAAGATCTAGTTTAGACTCATTGCAGAGATTCAAAGCCGGAATAGAGGATGAGTGATTAGGCTGAAAAGAAAAAGAAAAAGAAGATACAACACATCCAGACAGAGAAGAAATATTTTTGGATTTTTTGGATTTTTCATGTGTTTGGGTTTTGATCTTATTTGGATGAGAAGAAAATGATGAGGAAAAAGGAAGATATGCCTCTTAGGTGGGAGTTGGTCCATGAGTTGAAGTCTGAGGCTGAGGAGAACTACAACTATCAGTAGGGCCAACTATTCTGCTAAAAAATGAGGATGAAAGGAATGAGAGTTTTCTTTCTGCTTTCCTTTCAGGACAGATTTGGGAGGGTGACCAGGCAAGTCTCTTTCCCAACAACCAGAATCCAAAGAACAAAGGGGAACTTCAATCTTTCTGCCATCAGCATCAGGGAGGAGAATTCTCTCCCCAAATTGATCAGAAAACATCAGGGTAGCACCAAAATCCATTAAGAAAGGCCTTCCCAAGATCATGGGACCATCCAGACGAGTGATCCAGAAGTGACAGGTGCCAACAATATTCCAACAAATTCGAACAGGAATATCCTCAGCAATACCAACCAGTTCACAGGACTGATTCCCAATTCCATAGACCGCAGAGTTGAAACTGACCCTTGGGCTAAGTTTAAGCTTGCAGGCCATGGAGTCCGAAATCAAGTTGAGCTGAGAACCCAGATCCACAAGGAGAGAAACCGCTTTAGTTGAATCACCAAGACAACATGGAAGAAAACCAAGAGGACAGGAATACAGGTTGGTATCTGAAGAGGGATCTGTTCCACCAGAATCCTCTATCAGAGTACCAGAGGAGACCTTTAATTTTTCCGGACCAATCTCCACACGTTGACGAGAAACCCATTTCTTCATCCCTTCTGCCACAGACGGAGAGATCAACAGGAGTTCAGCCACAGATAGATCAGGGATTTTAAGATCAGAAATTTTCTTTAATACTCCTTCCACAGCATTAGGGTAGTCCTTGGAGATGCCCCTCTCAAATCAAACTTTGGGCTGGGTGGAGGGAGGAAGATCAGGTGTAATAGGTGATGGAAGAGGATCTGAGGGTTGGGCAGGTTGAAGAGGGGGAGGATCAGAGTTTTCCTGGAACCTTTCCATAAGTGGTTCCCTTTCTACTTCCATGTCTTCCACATCAGAGGAAGGAGGCTCAGGTGAAGATTGGTGTTTAAAGGGTTTTCGCAGAATAGAGGATGGAACAGGAGGAGACTTATGAGGTTTTGGTTCCTCGTGGTGTTTCCTAGCTGGATCAGATTGATAGGTGCCAGGGAAGCTGGAAGAAGTGATAGCTGGGGGATACCAAGGTTGCAGGGTTCCACAGGATGATAAAAAATCCACAGAGACCAAGGATGCTTTCTTAGGAGTTGGTGGTTGGTATGAGGCCACCACATGACGGATTGGTCAAGACAAATCAAAAGGGATCAAAGCACCGTTAGGAAGGAAAAAATTATTTCCCTTCTGCTCTACTACCTTCTCCTTGTCTTTCTGGAGTTCAGGACATCTACCAGTACCATGGCCTTCCCTATGGCAATAATAACAGACTATAGTAGACTTAGGAACAGAATTAGCAGGTTTAGGAGTGGCTAAAGAGGATATTTTCTGATCTATTTTATTCTCAAATGCCTGAAGTAATTTAGTGATCTCATCTATAGTAGGTGTCTCCCGGTGAGTCTGAGGATTGGGTTTAGGTCTGCGATTGGCTTCCATCTTATTCATGATTTCGTTAGACGCTTGAAAAGAGGGGGCAAGGACTGGTTCAGTGATTTTAGGTTTTTCAAAGGTGAGAGCTGTTTGACCTTTCATCACTTTATCCACAGTATTCCTAAGAACCATGAAAGCAGGGAGCTTGAACCAATTGTCTCTTGTTGTGATCATGGATCCAGATTTCACCAATTCATCCTTAATTCTTTCCTGTACTCCTGGAGAGAAAGACTGAAAAAATCGCACTTGAATTTCGTCCAATGTATCAATGTGATTGTTCCGGATAAGATAGGACTGGATAGGGTCCCAGGATTTTCTGAAAGTCTGATATTCAGAGGCTGAGGAGATACCACCATTGGAGATCCATTGAGAAACCAGGGCATCCAAGTCTTGCAAAGTAAATCTGGCTACATCTATTTTTCCCCAATAGGCCAGCATAGCCTCCTTCAGGAGCCGCCAGTTGTGAGTTTCAAATCCCTAGAACAATTTGATAACCTCCATAACTTTTTCAGAAGGGATAAAAAACCGTAACTGATAAGCCATATCATATTCACTGGCACCATCCACTTCCGCAGCCATCTCATAGGAGTCCAGGAATCGTTCGACGTTGGTCCCATTGACGCCTAAATTTTTTTTCTGAGGTTTGATTTTGACCATCTTGGCCCGAACAGCTAAAGAGGGTCCAGCAGATTCCATGTTGAAGGGTTCCTAAGAGATCTGAACAAGCAGAGTTCCAAGGTGGCTCACAAGTGTGGCAAGAGTAGAGTTTCACAAAAACGACAAGGATCTTGCCCAGGCGGTGCACAATTGGGAGGACTTACTTCTGGACCAAGCTGCCTCCATGGATCAGATCTGAAAAAAGAATAAACAAAAAAAATAAAAGAAAAAAAAATTGGATTGGATTTTGGAGTTGATTCGTCAAGTTGTTGGGACTTTAAATACCAAGGTTGCTGGTTCAATCCCGGCCCGGGGGACCAAATGTAAGACTCCAAACGGTGCTAGGCCGTGGCAGTTCTGTGGAGGGGAAAGGTGCTGTTTAGGCTGCCCTCCTGAGTGTTACAAAAATATTTAAATGTAACCAAGATCAAGGTCCAGAACCTGGTAAATGAGGAATCAAGGAGTAGAGGATAAAGATGATAATAGTTTGGTAGCAACGGAACAGCACTATCTGAGACAAGATTATGCAGGGAAAAACTTGAACAAAAGAAGTTAAAGTTCCCTTAGAGTTCAAAGAACAAAAGCTGTTGTATGTAAACAAAGCCCACATGCTAATAACTCTAGTTGTCAGCAGAAGATTGGGGATGATCAACTCAAACCCAAGCAACCTCCAGGTTCTCAATGAACCTGCCCAACTCTCCGCAATCAAGCGCTTGAAGGGTACCAGATAACTGTGGGTGGCCGTATAGGACAAAGCACAATGTTTAAGAAACTCTAAAGCAAAAAGTAACTGATTTGAAGCAAGGATAACCTCAACACTTCTCAAGGGACTCAAGAGTAGGCTGGCAGAATGCAACTCCAAAGAAGCTGAGGGGAGGTATAACACTCCAGGTCTTAAGCTTAATAAGACATCTTCAATCAATTGTCATTGGCTCCAGAAAGGTTATCAGGGATCAGGACCAGTATGGTCAGAGAAAGGGATCAAGGAGTGGTATAACACACTCAAAAAAATTCCAACAGACAGAATTTTTCTTCAACCAGCAAGGCTATTGGTTGGTGATAAGGATCAGGGATCAAGGTTTTGAGTATGGAGGCTCAAGGATCAAAGGTGTGCTGATTTCATGCTGGATGATTCCATGCTCTGATGATTGATCCAAAAGGCAGGGGAGAGCCCCTCCTTATATGGGCAGGAGGCCCTGTTAGACTATGTACAACGGATTCTACAAATAGAGCGGAAAAAGGGAAGAAAATCATGTGGTCACTCGCGTCCGTCCGTGGATGGGCGCACGCAACAATACCAGAGTCACCTACCCCTCATCCAAAGGCGGACAGGGTGGGAAAGAGAAATGAACCAAACCGCCACGGATGTCCGCGGGCGGTAGTTGGCACTCTTCACCCCTTTTCCAAAGGCGGAAGCGGGTGAGAGAGCCCCAGGAAAGGTGAAGGATGAAGACCTTGAGAGTGCGGATGGGCGGATAGGAGATTGACTTGAAACAGTTGAGTAAATCCTGACAGGCTTGAGATTCACGACTGATAGATCAAGTGAGATGGGAGATTTGACAGATCCAAGGATTTGCCAAATGCTTGGGGGTGTGGTTGGGATGGATTCGGTAAATCATGGATGAGCGCCGCGCGACGGTAGCAATGAGGAGATTGGGACGCGCAACCACAAAGATGAGGACGCGCAACCACAAAGATGAGCATGCGCAATGACGACGGCGGAGATGACAAGCAATGCGCAACGGCAAGGATGATGAGCAACGCGGATAAAGGACGCGCAACGCGCGCGGATAAAGGAAGCGCAGCGCGCTAGGCGCGAAGCGCGACGCGCGCGGATGAAGGAAGCGCAACGCGCGAGGCGCGAGGCGCGACGCGCCCGGATAAAGGACGGTTTGGATGAGCCTGAGGATAAGTTTTTTTTTTTTTTTTTTTGATACCGGACGTTACGTTTGCGCAACAGTTTATGGGTTGAGGTCTTAAGGCCGCCAGGGTGTCCCAGATGGGGCACCACAATGTGAACAGTATAGGCAGGAGGAAGTGGGACCAGTCTCAACCAGAACCAAACAAACTACCAGTACCAACCCACCCCAGCACCACACAGCAATTTATGCAGCCAGTAGCATGGGATACTAAACAAAGTACCAGTACCAACAACCCCCAGCAGCACACAGCAATTTATGTAGTCAGAAGCATGTGATACCAAAAAAACCACCAGTACAAGTACCACAGGGCTACCCAGCAATATATGCAGGCAGCCAGAACCATGTAGTACCAACAACCACAGCACCACACAGCAATTTATGCAGCAAGTAGCATGTGATTGAAAAAAAACTACCAGTAAAAGTACCACAGGCCTACCCAGCAATATATTCAGGCATTCAAGACCATGCAGCACCAAAAAAATCACCAGTAATGCACAGAAATAAATGAAGGTAGAAGCAAGTAGAACCAAATAAACCACCAGTGAATGCACAGCAATAAATGCAGGAAGAATAGTCAGTACCAAATAAGCAACCAACACCAGACCAACCTTATCAGCACCTCACTGTTGATAATTGTCTTACTTTCCTTTCTCTTATTCTTGTTTCTCTCTTCTTATGTACTGTCAAGACATCTCTCCCCTCGAGAATAAGAGATTCAATGCCTGTTACTAGTCCTGTCACCTACAAGAACTACCTTCAAGCCAACCGTGTGAAAGACCGCCCTCAGGGTCTCCTTCAATTCTCCTCACACTCTGTTCTCCACTTTTCTTTTCTTGCTCTTCATCATCTCAGTCGTGTTCTTTCTCACTCTAGTTTTCATCTGACTACGTCCATACTCACACTCGCACTTACGACCGAACTCAGACTTGATCACCAACTCTTTGACCACTCCATCGGATCACCTTAGAAGAAGCAATTACCTACACTCAAAAAGTACTTCACTCCGACCTGCGGTAGGTTCTTAACAGACTTGCTAACTCAACATCAGGAACTGAAGATCTCGTTGCTCCGCAGTCTTCAACTTGTCTGGGCGGATTAGTCTCTTCATCTACAGTGTCTCTCATCTTCTCTACTTAGTCCTTTCTGGGCCATCATCCTATCTGTAGAGACGCCATAACTGTTTGTTATCTTTCATCTCTGTGATTGCTTCTCTTCTCTGGCTGTTTGTCATCCACTGAACTGACCCTTGGAATCCAAACAGCCTGGTTCAGGTTCAACAGTTCTTTTATCATTTCACACGGTTAAAAGCCAAAAATGGATCACTCAAGCTCAACCAATCTGGGAAGAACTACTGCATCACCTGGACCGGGAGTCAAAGGCAATTTCAAGGCACTGGCTCTCAAATCTCTCATGGAGTCCACCCCACTTCTCTCTGAAACCAACTATTCCATCTGGAGGAAGAAAATGGAACGACTCTTCAAGATGCGAGGTATCCTGGAGCTAATCAATTCCGAAGACCATTCTGTCAAAATTCCCGACGATGACAAGATTGCAGGCTACCTAATGTCAAAGTTGGAACCTGGAACGCACACCAACATCATCACGCCGGAAAATGAAGATTCCTCCAGACTGATATGGCGTGCTGCAAAGAATCACTTTGCATCTAGTCAGGCAGCTAATCAAGCAAGGATGTTCTTTAATTTCCAGTATCTGGGTTTTGATCAAAACGACATAGATGGATTTGTTACCTCCGTCAAGGCTCATTTGGGAAAGCTGGACAAAGTAGGAATAGACTTACCAAACAACATTCTCAGCTATCTCATACTTTTCAAACTACCCAAGTCTCTGAAGTAGATAAGGTCACAAATTATGCATTCCGGCGGAGAACTTTCTGTAACATTGTTCCTAAATCACCTAGTCCAACACAAGAACAAAGTTCAATCCAAAGCCGCTGGATCAACCTCCGACACCAATGTTGTTATGTATCACACCAGTAATCAGAAAGAATCTGATCCTCCAAAGTGCGAAAACGGGAAGCATAACCCATTTGTCAAGTCCCATCCTCCTTCATCCTGCTGGGCCAAATTCCCAGAGCTACAACCTGATCAACCTTCTAACAAAACTAAACGCTATGGAAAGAAGAAGCAACAGCCTGAGTCTCATTACTACTTGTTCTTCTGCGCCTTCAATCACCTTAACCACCCTCACACGAATCGGTTCATCCTGGACAGTGGATGCTCCATTCACATGTTTCACAATGAAAGGTCTTTCAAATCCCTTACAAAAGGAACCAAAAAGGGGTTCATCAAGACTGGCAAGAAGGGTGAAGGATTGGCTATCCACGGAATTGGCACTGCCGAGCTCTTGTGCAACGGTAGGACGATCCATCTGGAGAACGCTGCGTGGGTCCCGGAAGCCTCTGTTAACCTGGTGTCCCTTGGAGCTCTACTGGTGAAAGGATGCGGTCTCAAGGTCAACTCTAAATCGGAACCAGCTGCATTCACTCTCCATCGAGCAGGCGCTGAAGTCTTAACCGGATGCATTGAGAACAATCTTCTCATGATCCATGTTGAAAATTTGTCGACTCCGGTCTTGTCGGCTTTGGCAGCCACTGCAGCTAAGCCAAGTTCTCCATGCTCCCCAACTCAAGCTGAGTTACAAGACCTTCACCTCAAATTAGGTCACGCGAGTCTTGCTGGAATGGAGAAGCATCTAGGGTTCTCAATTGAAAAAGGCTCCAGGGATCTCTTCGAATGCCTAGCTTGCAAAAAGAGCAAAATCGAAAAGAACCCTTTTTCTGAAAACCAAGCCCCTGCTGCCAATGTTTTTGACCGACTCCATCTAGACCTCATGGGACCCTTCAATCCGGTCAGCAAAGGAGGAAAGCGATACTCACTGACCATTGTTGACAACAAATCAGGGTATCTCTCGGCTTTCCCGCTCCCTTCAAAGGATGCAGCTGCTGAAACCATTAAATTTGTTATTCAAAATGAAGCAAGGAAGCAAGGAAAATATCCGATTGAAGTAGTATCCGACGGAGGTGGGGAATTCGTGAACAAAACTCTGAGGGAATTCTTCAAAATGAACTCAATCAATCATCTCGTCAGTGAGCCTTACCACTCTCAAAACAACGGAAAGGCTGAGAGGGCCAACCGTACAATCATGGAGTCCATGCGATCAATTTTCAGCTCAACTAAAATACCAAAGAATTACTGGCATGTAGTAATCCAGAGCTGCTGCCTGGCATTGAACCAAATTCCATCCGAAAAAGGGGGTGACTCTCCTTGGTCCTTAATGCACAAAACCAAACTCCCGGCCAATTATCTCAAACCAATTGGATCTGGAGTTGTTTTTCTGATTCAGAACAACAAGAGTAGATAAAAGTTGGAAGAAAAGGGTGATGAAGGGATGCTCATTGGATATAATCCTTGATTTCACTCTTACAAGATTCTATCAAAAATAGGTAAGATAGTTGAAACTAAACATGTTTGGTTTCTCAAGAACCAGACCACAAATGTCATCTCTCTCAATGACGCAGTCCCCTTCGACTTGGTTAATCCTACAGAAGAAGTTGTTGGCAATACCATCAATGCAGAATTAATCCCGGAAGTTACTGAAGACCAAAAGCCTCTTATCAGCGACCTGGAAGACACCAGCTCTTCCTGCTCGTCGGACGCAAATCATTCGGATTCGGAAATCTTACAAAGTCTGAAGCCATCACTAGGTGACCGCACCAAACTTAAAGCTCTGGACTGATTTGGGTACTACTCTGAGTCCATACCAAAAAACATCCACGAGGCTCTCAAGCAACCAATTTGGGTTCCCCCCATTGAGAAGGAACTTGGAACAATCGAAGATCTTGACGTATGGGAGGATGCAAACAAAAATGAAGTTGTCAATCCACTCGACACAACCTGGGCTTTCCGGAGTAAAGTTGCCTCCTTACGTGCTCTACTTAGCTACTCGGTCAACAGAAATCTGAAGATCCTTCAGTTTGATGTGAAAGGAGCGTTTCTTCACGCTCCCCTGGAGGAAGATGTGTTCATCAAGACTCCGACAGGATCAAAAAGGACCTCTAAGTACCTCAAATTGAAGAAATCGTTGTACGGCCTCAAGCAGGCGCCTCTGAACTGGTACAAAACCCTCAGCTTGTGGATCAAAGAAAATGAGTTTGAAGAAAGCAACAGCGATCCTTGGCTCTATCTGCATCATGATAAAGTCACGGCTCTTTTTTTCCACGTTGATGACTTAGTAGTAGTAGGGAATGTCGAAGATTTCAAAAAGAAATTCTTAGATAAGTTCAAAGACTCTTTGGCGCATGAAGTGGATACCTTGTTGGGAATGAAGGTAGAAGTGGGGAAATAATTTATAGCCTTGTCCCTTCCAAATCATATTGAAAAGGGTCTGGAGGAAATGAATCTGATCAATGCTAAACCTTTGAACAATCCATGCACATCAGGTCTACATCTCAAACCCGCCTCTCAACTGGAAATCAAAGCCTTCAAGGAACTGGGGAAAAGCTATTGCTCACCAATAGGTCAACTGAACTTTATTGCAACTTTAGCCCGGCCGGATATCAGTTTCGCCGTGTCAAACCTAGCCCGTTTTTTGGAAGAGCCAGGAATCCAGCATTGGAAAGAACTAGAACATGTCTGGAGGTACCTCTTGAAAACGATTGACTATCAGCTGATTTTTCGGGCAAGAACTTCGGCAATGTGGTTGGTTGTCTATAGCAATGCTACATGTGGGGATGATCCGATTACCAGGTTATCCCAAACAGGTTTCGTCTGTCTGTTTAAAGGGTCTCCTATCTACTGGACCAGCCAACGTCAGAGGTGCATTGCACACTCCTCGACCAAGTCGGAATGCAATGCCTTGTCCGCCAGTCACCTTGAAGGACGGTGGATCAATCACTTGATTAGCAAAGTATGGCGAACTCAAACTCTACCACCAATACATCTCATCGATAATAAGGGGCTGAACGACAAAATTAAGAAGTTCGGATGCAAATCACATGCCAAGTATATTGACATCAAATTGAAGAGCTTGAGGAATGACTGAAATGAAAAAATTATCGACATAAAGCTCATTTCTTCGCAAGACATGTTGGCTGACTCCCTCACCAAGGCGGCAAGAACCTCTTCAGTTGAGCGGCTCTCTAAGCATATAGGTTCTTTCAAGTTAACATGATGTTGAGTTGAGCGGGCGTGTTGATAATTGTCTTACTTTCCTTTCTCTTATTCTTGTTTCTCTCTTCTTATGTACTGTCAAGACATCTCTCCCCTCGAGCATAAGAGATTCAATGCCTGTTACTAGTCCTGTCACCTACAAGAACTACCTTTGAGCCGACCGTGTGAAAGACCGCCCTCAGGGTCTCCTTCAATCCTCCTCACACTCTGTTCTCCACTTTTCTTGTCTCGCTCTTCATCATCTCAGTCGTGTTCTTTCTCACTCTAGTTTTCATCTGACTACGTCCATACTTGCACTCGCACTTACAACCGAACTCAGACTTGATCACCAACTCTTCAACCACTCCATCGGATCACCTTAGAAGAAGCAATTACCTACACTCAACGAGTACTTCACTCCGACCTGGGGTAGGTTCTTAACAGACTTGCTAACTCAACATCAGGAACTGAAGATCTTGTTGCTCCGCAGTCTTCAACTTGTCTGGGCGGATTAGTCTCTTCATCTACAGTGTCTCTCATCTTCTCTACTTAGTCCTTTCTGGGCCATCATCCTATCTGTAGAGACGCCATAACTGTTTGTTATCTTTCATCTCTGTGATTGCTTCTCTTCTCTGGCTGTTTGTCATCCACTGAACTGACCCTTGGAATCCAAACAGCCTGGTTCAGGTTCAACAGTTCTTTTATCATTTCACACTCACAACAATTTATGCAAGGCTGTGCAGGAATGAAAACCCTGTAAAATCTTTCCCAACCAGAAGAATTGCCTCAGTCTCATGAAGTGTCTTTTGTCTAACTAGCAGAATTGCCTCAGTTTCATGCAGTGTCTTTTTCTAACCAGATAAAGTGTCTCATGTACCTGTATCCCACTGTAACAGGGGAAGCCCCAGGGCACCCTCATGGGCAGCCCTGAGAATCCTCTGAGGACCAGATTTTCTATTTAAGGTGGGCCTCTCTGCCCTATCCAGGTTGTATCAGCATGCCATCTATGCCCTCAGATGCCATCTTGCCTACCCACCTAAACACCCAATCACCCCATCTCATCATCCATCTGTGGTACCTACCCAGATAAATATTAGTAGTGAATCAGTTATAAAAAGAAACAGGAAATCAGAGACCAAGTTATAACCTATCTTTAACCAATCAAACCACCCACCAGGTGCTTGAATAAGGGTTCTTCTGTGAACTGAAAATATTCAGCACCATATGAAAGAAAAACCACCTCTTAATCAACAAATAACCCTTACAAAGAAAGAGATCACAACAAAAAGAAACCACCAACCTTTCCTCTACCCAGCCCCCTGTGGGTAAACCCATTCTTGGGTCTTTTCCTGAACCATCCCTTTGATAAAAACTTTGAACCCTTTAATATTGGGATATTGGTTAAGATCAAACATATCTGATGAATAAATAACCAATAAAACAATAAATCTGGTATGTTCTTCAACAAAACCCTACCAATAAAAATAAATAAATAATCTAGGTCTGATCTGAGACCTATATTAATTCTCAAAGAAACCAGCCATTAATTTAAATACATTCATGTGCAGACTTACTATATTACTAGAAGGGCAGGAAATTCAAAACCACTCTTAGTTTTTTACTAAATAATCTAAAGGAGTAGAAGTAATACTAAATTCCCCTTCAAGGACTGCCAGCAAGCTATTTGCTACCTTATTTATATAATGCCACAGGAGTCTCTACAGCGCGCACCCTAACTTCTGATCCTGGCATTACTAATGCTGAATGCGCAGGCCATGACACAGCTCCCAATCCAAGGCTATATAATGACACCACATCCCCCCCCAAACTTGAGTTTGTTCCCCAGATTTCTTCCAATTGCTACCTCAACTGTACCCTTCCCTGAGTGAGAGAATGATATCCAAGTCCCAATTTGCTCTGCATGCAATTGCGCAATGGCAAATTCCTGGCAAAGCACCTTGAGTCCCCAAGCGTCCCAGAGAGGTACCTGGTCTGCCCCAGACAAACTGCCACACAGTTTGCTGAAACTTTTCTGTAAAAAAAATAAACACCAAGCCGCCGGCGCGCATGCACAACTACGGGAAAAAGAGAGACAATTGGAAATCATTCTGGGGTGCCTAGTTCTTCCTTGTGTGAACCAGCTAGAGAACCCCCTTACCAAAGCAAGAATTTCCTGCGCGCGCTCTAACCATACAATACCCATCCAGACCTATCACAAACATCCATACAGAGAGAAACAGACCCAGAAAAAAGGAAACAAATATTTTTTTTTGAATTTCTCCTTGTCCTGCCTTTCACTCCTGGGGCTTTTCCTTGCATGTAAGGACCTGGAATTGTGCTTCTCCCATGTTCCGGAAAAAATCATAAACCAAAGCCAGTGCCACTCCAAGAGACCAATCCATTCCAAGAATTAAGAAAATATTGGGACATTTCTCCTTGTCCCGCCTCCCATTTGCGGGGCTTGTCCTTGCGTGTACAGACCCTGCATTTCTCCCCACCCTTGTTTCCCCTCACCAAACCACCATCTGCAATAGCTCCCACCCAACTTGGCTTCTTTCCCCAGCAGGTTGCACCCTTCCACTCCATTGGAAGAAAAGACATGTGCACCTTCATCCAATCCCACATGGGGCAAGTTTGCCAATTCTTGTACCAAACTGCCATCTGAAAGTGCCCCCCCAAAACCCATGCGCCCCAATACTCTCTTTTCCCAGCCAAAATATTTAGGCCCAATCCCTTCCTGTTCTGTGCCTGAAGCCCTTTCCTGCGTTTTTATTGCACCAATCCCAAATCCCTTGCTAGCTGCAATTGCATCCATTGCACCGATCCCAAATCCCTTCCTAGCTGCAATTGCAACACCTCTGCTGTTGGCCCATCTTTTCCGCACTCCCTGTGCTCTGCTCCCTTCTGCACCACACGCATTCTTCTTGCCGTCAAAGGTTTCCAATCTTGGTTGCAATCCTTTGACGCCTGAACCATCCCTTCCACCACTGCCAACTCTGGAATCCCATTTCATGTCCCCCCCTGCATGATACCCACCACTCCCTTCCTCTCTGCAAGACCTTTACTCTTCCCATTGGTACCTGAAACACACTTTATATCTGATTTGGTCTCCTTCTCTGCAAAACTTGTCTGATGCAAATTGGTTCCCAAACCCCTCACCACAGGTCTTGGAGCAGCCGGCGGCAGTTGCTCCTCCACATCCACTTCCATCCTATCCATGGCACCTCCCCTTTCCTCCGCTGCCAAATGTCACACGACCACCCCACGTACTATAGGGCAATTCTTAGATGATCATGAGCGCGAAGGAATACCAAGTGCAAGGGCAAGTGCAAATAGCAAGACCCAGTTGCAAAGTGAAAACTTGGTTATGCCACTCAACAAATGGCAAGATGAATGGAAGATGTTCCAAAGAGGGAAACTCAACCTGAGTCCGATGTGATAACTAGGTTGCAGTAAAATGCGAGAACGTATGAAATTAACTAACTGAGGAGACAATCATCAGGCAAGGGGATAGCCCTTATAAGGTAATCCAAAGTGACTAGATACAACCTGGTGATGAGCTAACTACAGGTGAAGCGGTGAGGCAATGAATGACAGGAATAGAATAGGAAAGAAGCAGTGGTATAGATCCAAGGTCTTAGCGTAAAGGCGATACAATAGAATCTGAGCGTACAATTGCATGACGAATTGGGATAAGAGCGAGTGACATTGAAGGTAATGCGAATAAGAGGTAATAGTGTATGCAGGGTAGGGACTAGTCCAATTGCAAACTATACAGTAATGATGGCTTGGTTAGACGTAGATGCAATCTAACAAACAATGCATGACCAAAGATGGAAGTCCAAGGTTGTTGATTGGCCAGGGAAGGAGATTGGATCTCATAATGGATTGTTGACCGGTATGGAGTTAACTGCAAAGTTTTCAAGTATATACTGATTTGGTTGCCGAGATTGGAAGTTCAGCGCGAGCCAGATGAAATAGCGTATCGCACCGTTGATGTTGTTCTTTATTTGTGTCACGCTTTTAGACTGAGGTAGATGGTACTGAGGAGAGGACATGTCAAAGTGGTGAAGACAATAATCCTTAAGTGCAAAGCGTGACAGTTGCCCGGTTATAAAGATGCAAGCTCCTGCAAGCGTTCAGGTAAATTTTCCCATTGATCTCAAGTCATTTAATTATCACTGTATACCCTTATACATTACTTAATTCATTACCCAATAAATTTTTATAAATTTTGTAAAAATGTCGTCATTGTCATCCCGCCGTTGCGAAAACTGTATTTGCCGCAACAAGCGTTGTATTCCCAGTAATTCCGTCCAAGGTCTCCAAGGCAAGTGCGAGCAATGTCGACTTTGCAAGGTGGCGTGTAACTTCCCTATAAATGTCGAGTTGACCGTTGAGGGTCCTTCGGAATCATCAAGGGAGATGCGAAGTTTTAGGTCCGCGCCAAGGGTCAATTACAAAATACCACCATTCCTGGAGATCAAATACTTGGGGACGCGAGTGCCTGGTGGGTACTAATCAGGATTAACTAATGATCTTAAAATAATAACTAATTATTTGCTTGTTTGCTAGTGTTGCCTTGTTTTCAAAGATATACTACTAATACACCACCACCACCACCACCTTACTGGGGACCACCGACTGAAAACCCGGGGACCCAGATGAATGCCAAGGTGCGAGGCGAGGTATCCAGTGCAGAACCGGTAGGATTTATAACTGAGGAAGCAAGGGAGGAAGAAAACACAGAGGAACAAGAAGAGGAAAATGGAGGAAACGGAAGTGGAGAGAACGAAGAGGAAGCGGGTAAATTAGAAGAAGGAAATGAAGGAGATGGAAGGGAGGAATTGGCTGGGACGGAAGGAGTGGAGGGTTGAGGCAAAGCGGATCCGGTGCGAGTTGTATTGCTGGTCAAAACGGATGCGAGGCACCTGACAGACAATATTGGAGAAGGCACGTCGGGTGGCCAAAGGAAGAGAGCGTATGAAGAGCTCTTGGAGGAAGGTGGATGGAATGCGCGACCAAAGCAAGCTTGGGTTGTGAGGTGCGAGGAGATCTTTGAGAGGCACATTGTAACGGAGGTGCTGGTACTTTGAAGAATGTCCGCATTGATTAATGATGAAGACCTTGATACCTTTCGGTCCATGGTTGCGGAATTGATGGCAAATTGGGAGGATGCAGAAAGTGAGATAAAAGAAACTTTGTAATTTGATGTATATTATATTTTTTTTTTTATTAAAAAATTTTATTATTATTATTATTATTATTATTATTATTATTATTATTATAATTATTTTAATAATAAGTGGGAATGAAGGGAAAATGAGAAAAGAATAACACAGTGTGTTGGAGGGATTAAATGATGAAATGATGGTGAAATAAGATAAGTTTTAATGGGATGGAATATGGAATGGAGTGGATTGAGTAAGATAAATGTGGAATGGAATGAAATGGGATTGGATGGGATGAAATGTGGAGTGGAATGGAATGGATGGATGGGATGAAATGTGGAATGGGATGGAATGGAATTGGATGGGATTGGATGGGAAAGAATCATGATTTCCAAGGTTTGCAAGGATAGCTTGCATGGAATTCTTGAATCAGATTGGGTGAATTGCAAAGGTGATGGGCTGGTCCCACAAGGTGCGATCTTTGTTGGACTGGAAGCCAGACCATTCAATGAGGTATTGAAGTTTTCCTTTGCGTAACCTGGAATCCAGAATACGACTTTCTTCCCACTCTTGATGATCGAGGACAGTGACCGGTTCAGGAGGGGGATGAGTCTTGCCTGGACATAGGACTCGAGCTGGCTGTAGGAGAGACACATGAAAGACCGGGTGGATACCTTGCCATTTTGCAGGTAAAGTAAGTTTGAAGGAGTTAGGGGAGATGACTGATTCTACTTTAAAGGGACCAAGTTTTCTTTTGGAGAGTTTGCGAGTTGGGCGAGTACTGCAAATCTTGCAAGCATCGAGCCATACTTGATCTCCTACTGCGAAGGTTGGGGCCGAAGTGGGAGATTGGTCTGCTTGCTCCTTATAGCGCTGATTTGCTTCTTCAAAGTTGGTTCGAAGTTGCGATTGAAGGGATTGAATTTGTTCAAGGTAATTGGTAGCAGGTTGAGAAGGTGCTACGTGAAGGGAAGAGAAAGTCGGGTTTCTACCATAAAGATTTTGGAAGGGCGACTGTTTGGTGGAGGAATGAGTGGAGTTGTTGTAGGCAAATTCGGCTAGTGGGAGCCATCGCAACCAGTTGTCTTGTTGATAGGCAACATACATTCAAAGATATTGTTCAAGGATCTGATTAACTTGCTCGGTTTGCCCATCCGTTTCTGGGTGGTAAGCCTTTGATAAATTGCAAGTGATCTTCAAATGTTGGCATAGCCAGGTCGAGAAGCTTGAGACAAACAGAATCACAATCACTAACTATATTATCAAGGAGACCATGTTTTGAAAATACATATTCTATGAACAAGTTAGCCAAGTCTTCTGAAGAGGCCGTCACATTACTGCGTTAAAATAAAGCCATCTTTGAGAAGCAATCTACTATTACTAGAATAGCATCATATCCACTAGAAGAAGGTAATTGAGAGATGAAATCCATAGACAGCAAGTGCCAAGGACAAGGCGGAATTGGAAGTGGCTGAAGCAGCCCATACTTCCGGTGTTTTGAGGACTTGTTACGATTGCAATCATAGCACGCGCTAACATAGTCTTTTACTTCATTGGTCATACCAGGCCAGTAGAAGTCTTGTGCAATCAGTTGGTAGGTTTTATCCTGCCCATAATGACCAGCAAGCGGAGAATCATGCCATGACTCAAAGATATCTAACTTAATGCAAGAATTATCTGGTACTAATATACAATTATCGTAAACTAAAAATTCATTATCATCTATACTGTAACTACTATCTAATAAGTTCGCACTTTTGCAAAGTTTGATGCACTTGGGGTTGTCGCGTTGAGATTGTTGGAGTTCAGAAGCCAAATCTTGTAAGCAAGCGATGATCGAACTGAGTTGGGCAGATTGGGTTGAGAAGAGTGTCCTAACGTTTTCAGGGTTGTTTTCGGCAAAGGTGCTCCCCCCCCCTGGGTAAACGTTGTCCCAACGTGATAAAGCATCAGGAACTACCGCTTGTTTCCCAGGACGGTACGTGATTGTAAAGTTGAACTTGGAGAGGTATTTGGCCCATCGCGCCTGTCTACATGTGAGGACTTTTGAACTCATGAAATACTTCAAAGAATTATGATCAGTTAAAACCTCAAAGGATTCCCTAAGACTCAAAAGGTATGAACGCCATTTCTTCAAGCAGTAAATGATTGCAAGAAGTTCCTTGTCATGAATCTCATAGTTAAGCTCTGCAGCAAGCAACTTGCAAGACTCGAAAGCTACGGGGGAAAGAGAGAAGTGGAAGGAGAAAACTGCAAGATGACTCCTGCAATTGCATAGTTGCTTGCGTCTGTTTTGACAATAGTGCGAGCTAGCTCGTTGAAGTGAGCAAGTATTGGAGCAGTAGTGAACGCTTTCTTCAGAGCTTTGAACTCCGATGCAGCTTGTTTGGTAAAAACAAAAGGAGTGTCTTTTTGAAGAAGGTTAGTAAGATTCACGGTTTTTTTGGCATAACGCGCAATAAACCTTCTATAGAAATTACTGAAACCAAGGAAAACAAGAAGAGATTTAACGGAAGAAGGTGGGGGCCAGTCCAATATGTGTTCGCTCTTGGCTGGGTCCATTGATAGTCCTTGCTGCGAGACTATGACACCTAAAAAATGAAGAGAAGAGGAATGTAAATTGCACTTAGAGCCTTTTGCAAACAGGTCATTCTTGCAAAGTTGCTGTAGCACCTCTTGCACATGTGCAATGTGATCTTTGAGGTTTCTTGAGTAGACCAGTATATCATCAAGATATACCACGAGGTGTTTACCTACAAGATTGGAAAAAATGTTGTTGACAAAATGTTGAAAAGTGGAAGGAGCGTTGCAGAGGCCAAAAGGCATGACGGTATACTCATAGCTGCCAAACCGGGTCCTCATCGCAGTTAAATACTCATGACCTTCCTTAATGCAAATTAGGTTATAAGCACCTTGAAGGTCTAACTTCAAGAAATGAGTAGCTCCATGGAAGAGGGTAAGAAGATGTGACAAAGGTGGTACTGGATAGGCATTCTTCCAGGTTACCTGGTTCAGTTTCCTATAGTCAACACAAAGGCAAAGTCCGCCTTCCTTTTTTGGTACAAATAGAACAGGGGGACCGGTGTTTGAATCGCTTGGTCAAAGAAATCCTTTTGCTACATTTTCCGCAATGTAGTCTTGAAGCGCAATTGATTCTTGCGTCAAGAGAGAGTAAACTGGTCCTGGTGCCGGAGGTGGGCCAGTAAGTTTGATCTTGTGATCATAAGGACGGGATGGAGGCAGTTTATCTGCTTTTGCAGCTGAAAAGACGTCAGCAAAGTCATGATAAACCAAGGGTAAAGACTCTCGAATGATTTCTAAATCTTCAATCTTGTCATCTTTGAGCACCGGATTTGAGGTGCTCGCATGGTGCGAGAGGATTAGGGAGCTCAAAATACACCTTTTGGTTGGTGTCTGTTTCTCTTTGAAGGAACAGGAAAGAGGTAAGCTGGATAGGTAAGCGATAACTCCTAAATCTGAAGAGGGAATTTGAGAATGAAGGTCAGGATATTGCAAATCTCCTGGCAGAAAAGTGTCATCCAACTCAATGACAGTGTCAGGTAGGCTTTTTAATTCCTGATTGACGGAAAGGTTAGCGTTCTGGGGGTGCAAGGTTTGAAGGTTAATTACTCCTTCTTGCCAATTCACTTCCGGATTCCAGTAAACTAGGAAATCATGGCCTAGAATGGTATCATCCATTCCGGGTATAGCCAAGACAAATAAATCCCATTCAAAGCTGGGGAAATTGGAAAATGCAAAGGTCCATTTTGCCTTTTGGGAAACCCAATAAGAATTTTCAGTTGCACTACTTACTAGATAGATGGAAATTTATCTATCTCGGAACGCGTAAGATTTTTGGAAGTGGCAAAAGATTCACTGATGAAGGAAACATTAGCGCCAGAATCAAGTAATACTTGATAAGGAGTGTTGTCGGAATGAAATAGGATAAATCTCAAACTTGGAGCACTGAGTGACTCGCAAGTGCAAAGATTTACTCGCGGTGATTTGGATAATGTGTAGTTTTCCTTGCGAGTTTCAGAAAAACTACAAGCTAATTTTTTGACTGCTTAGCCGCTTCACGTGCTAATCGCTTTGCACAGCTGTCAACATCATGTTTACCTCCACAATACATAAACAGCCTGTTCTTTTCCCTTTGCAGTCGTTCCTCACTTTGAAGCATCCCAGTTTCCTTTTCCAGGAACTTTGGAGTTTTGGCAACAGCTTTCCCTTTTGAGTTGGAGTTCGAAGTCGGGGTGGGTTTGGATGGTTTTGGGTTCCTTGTGTTTTGCTTTGAGGAGTCGTCCACCTTTGGAGCCAAGGTGGATGATCCATGGTCATTTCGCCAAGAGCGATTCTTGTCATGATAGCCATTATCAAGCTCAATCACTCGATTGATTAGCTGCTGAAGCGAGGTTGTCTTATGACCCCCAACTGCGAGCTGTTCAATTAAGCGTGCCCTTAAACCCTTTTGGAAATGGAATAGAAGAGCAGCCTTGTTCCACTGGATGCAAGACTGTAAGGTTTGAAAATGAGGAATAAAAACGGAAGCTCTACTATTCTCCTTCATAACTAAACTATTAAGTTCCTATTTGGTGTTTCAAACTTCATTGGGATTGCCAAACAGGGTGAAAAATTGTTGCTTGAACTTGTCCCAGTTGTTGAGAATAAAAGTGGGACTGTGGTTGGATAAAAGTTCGAGGTACGGTTCAAACCACTTCAAGGCTCTACCTCCTAAGAAGGACAAAGCATACATAACTTTATGTCTATTGGAAGGGAAATTTTTGGAGTCTTTTGAAAAGATGATTTTACAAGACTGTAGGTAGGATCCAAGCTTATGAGGGTGTTCTCCTGTAAAGTGATCAGGTTGTTTCATGCCTGGAGTGCAAAAACTAGGATTGCTTGGACTAGATCGCTGGGCACCATGAGTGAGGGCCTGGATCAATGTTGAAAGCATGGTCGGAGCATCGGGATCGAGATCAGTAGTGCAAAGCCCTGGTCTACCACAAGTTGAGGTTTCATTGGAAGAATGGTCAGAGTCTGCGAATTCCGCAAGAGGGTCCGTCGGAGCATTCCATGGAGGAGCCCAAGGATCATTGAGAGGTTCCACAGATGGTGATTTGGAAGGAGGAACTGGATCTAAGGGTTGTTGGGCCCAAGGAGCGCTGGTTTTCCCTACCCAATGGATCTCATCATTGTAAGGGGCAAGGGAAGCGTTCCCGGTTGAGCAAGTACGTGACATTGAAAAAGAAGAAGTCTACTATAGGTTGGCAATCTACAATAGATGAGTTGAGTTAGTTAACTTACTGTCACACGACCACCCCATGTACTATAGGGCAATTCTTAGATGATCATGAGCGCAAAGTAATACCAAGTGCAAGGGCAAGTGCAAATAGCAAGACCCAGTTGCAAAGTGCAAACTTGGTTATGCCACTCAACAAATGGCGAGATGAATGGAAGGTGTTGCGAAGAGGGAAACTCAACCTGAGTCCAATGTGATAACTAGGTTGCAGTAAAATGCGAGAATGTATGAAATTAACTAACTGAGGAGACAATCATCAGGCAAGGGGATAGCCCTTATAAGGTAATCCAAAGTGACTAGATACAACCTGGTGATGAGCTAACTACAGGTGAAGCGGTGAGGCAATGAATGACAGGAATGGAATAGGAAATGAAGCAGTGGTATAGATCCGAGGTCTTAGCGTAAGTGCGAGACAATAGAATCTGAGCGTACAATTGCATGACAAATTGGGATAAGAGCGAGTGACGTTGAAGGTAATGTGAATAAGAGGTAATAGTGTATGCAGGGTAGGGACTAGTCCAATTGCAAACTATACAGTAATGATGGCTTGGTTATGATAAAATCTCGATTGGAAACCAGGACCAAACTGTGGAATTGCATCAATATCAGATCACAGACAAGATATGAAGAGATGAGATCAAAAGAAGAACAATCTGGGACTACCAACAGGGTGAGACAGGCTGTGAGTTGAGAATCAAATATGAAAAATAGGAGACAAGCAATGATTTGATAATCTGAGAATATAAGCTGATCAGTCACAGCTTGCTGGTGAAGGAGTTAGTTGGGAGGATTCACTATCAGCCCAAGGAATGACAACAAGTTCAGCCAGCGATGATGTTGAGAATGGAAAGGATCAACAGCGCCTTGACAGATTGGATTCTGAAAGAGGATCGTCAGATCAGTTCACTGATTGGTGAGTTGCGAGGATTGCTCTTACTTGATTCTGACTGGCTGCTGCGTTCTTCTCATTGATGCAGTTGGAGGTTTGATTGTGTCGATGTCGACAAAGGTATTGTTGTTTTGATTCCAGTACCAGGTTTGAGTGATCTTCACGTCTGTCTCCGTCCGTCGTGGTAGTTGTTCGTGAGATCGGTCAGCTATCTTGTCGTAGCATTGACCGCAGATAGAGTCGCCACAGCGGACGGTGTCCGCGCCCGCATGACAAGAGGATAAAGGAAAATGGGAAATATGAAAGAAAGGAAGAAATGAGAATTCAACAGAAATAAGAAGATAACAAGTGACTAATTGTAACACGCACGTGGTGCTTCAAAGAAATAGGCTATGAGATTAAGAATTAACTGAACAGCAAGATCTGTCAACTGCAAAGGTGACAATTGAGATCAGATTTCAACAGGTTAGACGTAGATGCGAGCTAAAAAACAATGCATGACCAAAGATGGAAGTCCGAGGCTGTTGATTGGCCAGGGAAGGAGATTGGATCTCATAATGGATGGTCGACCGGTATGGAGTTAACTGCGAAGTTGGCAAGTATATACTGAGTTGGTTGCCAAGATTGGAAGGTCAGTGCAAGGAAGATGAAATAGCGGATCGCACCGTTGATTTTGTGCTTTATTTGTGTCATGCTTTTAGACTGAGTTAGATGGTACTGAGGAGAGGACATGTCAAAGTGGTGAAGACAATAATCCTTAAGTGCGAAGCGTGACACCAACATCTCTACCTTGGCTTCCCCCCACAGCAGTTGTGAGCCAGCCCTGGTGGCAATGCCAAGGAACCTTTTCACCGTTACTTCCACTTCCTGTCCCTGCGTTTGTGCTTGCTTCATGGTGGCAGGCCAACCAGATTCTGTCAAAATCTGCTCGCATTCCAGGGATGCATATCCTGCCCCCCCAGACAAACCAACCCCATTCAGGTTGAATCCTCCGCCAGGTTCTTGCCTTCTGTCCTCCAAGATCCATTATCACCACCATACATGCACACCTGGGGCATGGGTTTGCTAGACAGCTGAAGAACCTCCTCTGGGTGAGGTGGAAAACCACAATGGTGCTGCAACATCCGGCTCATAAAGATCTTGAGGTCCCTTGCCAACTCCACTATTTTGCTAGCCCCAAGGACAGCTGCCAGTGGTGGGGCCGGGGCACGCGTTGCCACTTAATCCATCAATTCCGCCTGAGACTGGACCCCATTTTGCGCGCTTGCCCCCCAAGCCACCCTCTCAAGGTCTCTCCCCCAGAACCGCGGTTTCCCTTTTTGCCACCTTGCCAAAATTTCCCCCTTCAGCTTTGGCCAATCAAGGTTCCTTTAGCCTTCCATCCCTTCCACTTCCCAAAGCTTTTTCTTGTCTGTGATGAACAGAACAACAAGGCGTGCCTTTTACAAATCCTACACACCTTCAGATTCTGCAATAACTTCATGTTTCAAGATGAATCACTCCATTTCCGGGGTGTTGAATCAAATGTGAGGGTAATCCTGCTGCTCAATGAGAACAGGCTGGGTATAGTGAGGAAGAGTAGGGGCTATAGACCCTGAGGAGGAAGAAGAGAAGGTAGAAAAATTGATTTTTGCAAGGTGTTTTAGTACATTGCATCTGGTTACCCTCAAAAGACTGAGAACAAAAGATTACTTCCTGGCCAGACCCCCAGATGTGGAAATAATAGAGAGGTACTCCCCAAATTGTTCTAAAGTTTGGAATTTGATGGTCCTAGCGTCTGTAAGGTGTGGGATGCACCCTTAATTTGAGAGATAAAGATATGAATTCCTTCCTACAAAACCATAATCTGTGGGGGCCCAATATGATGCCCCCCCCCTCAACCCGGTGCCAAGAGTTGCAGAATTTATATTCTACCTCTCAAAACTAACCTAGGTACAAGTGCAATGACAGCCCAAAAAAAAATAAGAAGAAAACCCTAGAAACAGAACCCTATCCTAACCCTAACCCATACATGTACTTCCCCAATCCCTCAAGCCTGCCTGCCATAAGACACATCTGGTTTTCCTTCTCATGAAACAGCCCTCTGCCATACCCTACTTGGAGCCCCCTTTGCTTGCCCCTATCCGCCCAACAGGCCATTGTTATTTCCCTGTCCTCGTGGGTTGGACACCCTTGCCCGCGTCTGCCCCACTTGTCAGCCTCCTGGATGCCAAGACCCTTTCTATCCTTTAGCTACCAGAGGTGATAGAATAAATAATAAATATATTATTTAATAAATGCAGCAAAAATCCGTAAAATGTTTGGATTAAGCTTATTGCATGGTTAATTGGTTTGGTTATGGTTTATTGTTATAAATAAATATGAATAAATTGATTATTAAATATTTTTATAGAGGGGCCACAATCATCTTGGGGATCTTTAACACCTCTCTTCAGGGATTTTGGTATGAAAACACGTAGTCCTGGTTACTTTGGGCTCTTTAGTTTAAAGGATATTTTGCCCAAAGATAATATGTATATAAAATACACAGTTGAGTGGCAGGGCTTTGTAAACAAGCTGCCACAACAGAGAAAGGATATTAAAACTCACTTGTATATTATTAAATCCTTTGGGTATCTGTTTGGGATGTGCACTGATGGTTAAACCTGTATACTGTGGTTAAAATGTTGTTCAGCAGTTTTAATTGATACAAAGAGGTTGAGGACGGATATTATTAATCAGACTAAAGCCATAAATCACTTACTTATCTCTTTTAAGTATTTCATTACCTTGGCACGTTGTCTGGGTATAAATTTAACTTGGTCTCTGCCCATCAATATCCTCAAAAGAGCTCTTTATTTATAGATTTTTGAGTCCCAATATTGTCCTTCTGAGGGGTACAGGGGCTCAAAGGGACAGACACTGAGGCTAGCAGGGTAACCTGTGGGAGCCTTATACGTGTTCTTGGTGCTGTAGCACGGGTAGCACCTAATTCCTTGGGGTATGGGAATTATTCTACTTTATAATTGATATTAGGACGTGTGAATAACACTAATCTGTCCTGTTTCTGTCATTATTTAATTAATTATCCTTAGTAAATGTTTCCATTAAGTTAATAATTATTTCAAAAGACATTCCTACAGACATTCTGATGACAGGTGAGTTCTCATTATTTATTAAATAATTGGAGTAAAGTCATGATATTGATTTTACTCCTTATTTTCAAATTTCAGTTGATTTACCAAAATAGTTACTTAAAAATATAATTCATGGGAATTAAAGTAATATTCTTACATCATTAATTTTCTTAGTATGTCGCAAAAATATTGATGTCTAGAAATTATCATAAAAGTATATTAAAGTATTTTAATATATTTTTAGAATTTGTCATTGTCTTATTTTCGACATTCTTGGTACTTTGAATTATATTTAATAGAAAATAAGTATAAGGTTTATTTAAGTATTTTTATATAATATTATGTACTTTTAGACTATCTAATATCCACGGGAACATTTGATACATATGTAGAATGTTCCCATGTGGGTTGTAGCATGTTCATGCGGTACCTAAGTTTCTCAGGCCACCTGTCACTTTTTCAACCCGTAGTCCCGCAGCTGCGTACTTTTCAGAGGCCCGGGGCTGCGTGCACAACCTTGACAGAGTAACAGGGCTGTATCTCAGCTGGGCGCGGGTGCATTGGCTGCCACGGCTGCATGCGGCAATTGTGACAGAACAAATTTCCGTCAGTAACTCCTAAAATATACACAACACCTCAATTCTGACTGAATTTTAGGTGTGAAACCTATACGTGACAATAATTGTGAATTATTCAATTGGCCAGAAAGTTCAATATTGTTGCTGTGGTATTTTGGTCTTTCTTTCCTTAATTACTTAAAAATATAAGGAGTTGGATTTCAAGGGTGGGGTAAGTGAGTGACCCTACCTAATTTTGGGTGGAGAATCCATTTCTGTAAAAATATTTATGGTTTTCCTACTACTTCTTAGGTTAATTATATTATTATTTTTTTATGTTATTTTTGTTACTTTTGCAGCTTGCTCTGCAATAGTAGCAAGCTGACATTTCCCCACTCCAAGATATGGCCATATCTGAAAAACAAATCTGGAGGATGTTGGGAGAAAATTAACTTCTTGTGTGTTTCAGTTCCTTTTGCTGGCCCTGTAGTTTCTGAGATATATTGGTCCATCAGGTACGTTATTTTCTGGTAACCATCATCTTTGTCTGCAGATTCTCCTTTGTATCTTACTAAGTATAGTCTAACATCTTTTCCTTGTACTCTCTCTTTCTTTGTTCTCAATATCCTTCTGACTTTCCCTTTTTCTTTCACAGGGTCAGGATCTATTGGGATTGTTGCTGGAGGGAGGTTTCTACCTTCTCTTGGTTGAAAGTGTTTTACTAGGCTAACAGGAAATACTGGGTGTTTCCTTGATAATTCTTCACTCAAGATTACTTCCACAGCATTTTTGCCATGCATCTTCTTGATAACAAATGGTCCAACAAAGACTGGTTTCAGTTTTCTGTTACCTGCTAGATTGTTGAAATTGGTTGTAGATATCAAGATCTGATCTCCTATTTTAAAGTCAGGTTCTTTATGTGATTTGTCCCATCTTTGTTTTTTGTATTCTACTGCTTCTTCTACACATCTTTGAGCATGATTATTTGCCAGATCTATCATCTTTTTAAAGTCAAGAGATGTTGGATGAATAGTGCCTAAGTTTTAGTTTAAGTTATTCCTAGGGAGTTTTGGAATCCATCCTCTTTCTAGTATGTAAGAAGCTTCTTTGGTAGTAGAATGTTTACTGCTGTTATAAGCCATTTCTAGGGCTGGGAGTAGGCTTACCCAATCATGGCAATAACCATCTGAGTTTTTGTATTCTAGACCAAAGCTACAGAAACTTCTTAACATATTTTCTAGGGTCTGTATCATTCTTTCAGCTCATCCATCAGTTTGGGGATGGTATGCTGTAGAAAATGCTAGAGTAGTACCCAGTATATCATGTAGATTCCTCCAAAACTCAGAGGTGAATTTGGGGTCTCTGTCAATGATTATAATCTTGGGTATACCAACATCAGCTATGATCCTGTTCCAGAATAGAAAAGCTACATCCATAGCACTATCTTCTTTGTGGTTAGGTAAGAATTTTGCCTTCTTAGAGTATCTGTCAACTATAAATAGGACAGAGGTATATGAATGAGTGTCTCCAGGGGGGAGGCCAGTGACAAAATCCATATTGATAATTTAACACCTGTTTTTAGGTTCAGAGATCTTCTGTAGGATTCCAAACCTTTTTCCAGTAGTTTTATTAGATTTTTGGCAGGTCTCACGGCTAGTAACATACTTAATAGTGATTTCTTTCCAGTCTATCCACCAAGTAGTTTGTTTTACTTTTTCCAAGGTTCTTTCTGTAGATAGATGCCCTGATGAACAGTTTTCATGGCATTCCTGGAGTATATGTTGTATATGTTCTTTGTTGCTTAGTACTAATACACTGGAATTTTGGTGTCTGTAGTATAAAACTTCCTGCTTTATAGGGTTTCAGTAATGAAGCAGGTAGACTATTTATCAGATCTGCTTCTGGGGATTCACATTCCATAATGGTAATCAGCAGCTTGATTTCAGGGGAGTAGTTGTCCCTTACTAGGTTGAAGAAAGCAGTATCTAATTCACATGAGTGGATCCCCATTATTGGAGCATATAATGCAAAAAGATTGATGTTCAGGATAGGAATAATATCTTGATCTTCATGTTCATATTCTGGATTTTTAGAGTCATTAGGCAAAGTGTTCCTAGTTAGAATATCAGCATGCTGATGTTAAGCTCCAGCTTGATGCACTATAGTCATCTGACATCTTTACTGTTGTATAGCAATTTGCCACCTGAGCATATTTCTGCTGGGGTTTTTCATGTTCATAAGAGATCTTACAGCATTACAGTCCGTGGTCACTTGAAAAGTGGTGCCTTCTAAGTAATAGTGTAGCTTTTCTAAAGCCCATACTAGAGCCAAACATCCCAACTGACTGGCTCAATATCTCTATTCTGTATCTTTGATCTGTCTAGATGTGAAGAGTACTGGTTTCTCTACTTTTCTGTCTTCTTCTATCATTTCTTGATGTAGATCAGCTCCTAACCCTTCCATACAGGCATCAATGTACAGTTTGAAGGGCTTGGAGTAATCTGGTTGGATGAGTAAAGGAGTAGAGGTCATAGCTATTTTTAGTTTCTCATAGTTTTTCAATCTATCATGATTCATTTCAAATAGAGTGTTATTTTTGCCTACTTCATACAGACTCTTAGTTAGCATAGCAAACTTTGGTATGTATTGTCTGTAGTAACTGCAGAAACTAATGAAAGAAAGTAATTCTGTTTTGCTTTGAGGCATAGTTCTATTCATGACAGCAGCTATCTTATTTTGATCAGCAGCTAGAGTTAGACCAGAGACTATATGTCCTAAGGCTTTCAATTCTCCGTAGCCAAAGTTGCATTTCTTCATGGACACCTTCAATCCTGCTCTGGAGATATTCTGGAGTACTAATCTTACTTGGTTAATATGAGTATCCCAATCATCAGAGTATATGATAACATCATCTATATCTACCATCATCCATCCTTGTCTGATGTATGTACCTAGAACTGTATCCATTGTTCTCTGGAAGTGTGATGGGGCATTCTTTATACCAAAGGGCATCCTAAGATATTCATATATTCCCAAATGACAGATTATTCTCATAATCTTCCTGCTTTTGGGGCTTATTGTTATCTGGTGGAAACCTTTAAGCATATCCATAGTAGTGATGTACTTAGCCTTGGACAAGTTATGCAGAGCATGATCAATCCGGCGTATAGGATAATAATCTGCCTAAGTATAATTATTGAGCATTCTGAAATCTCCTACCATTCTTGACTTGTCATTATGCCAAGCTATGATTACAGGTGTGGTCACATCTACCTGCTCATTATGCCCTACTTTCCTTAATACTTTTAAGTCTATCAGTTCTTGGATAAGTTCCTCAAGAGCCTTTCTAGACTTAGGACTAGAAGGATAGGCTGGCCTTCTTAAGTTTGGAGGATAAGGAGGTTTCATGATTAATTTCAATACCATATAATGTCCTTTAATATCACCAATGGGATGATCTTTAGTACAAAAAGCATATTGGTTCTCAAAGCAGACTGTCAATATATCTTTCTTCTGTTCCTCAGAAAGTTTCATATTCAGAGCTGCTTGCGAGAAATATTCTTGGTCAAAGTGTTCTAAATGCTTTTGATAAGTAGAGGAGGGGAATTTACATTGAATGGTGCATATCTTAAACTTCTTGTCCCAATCACCACCTACTGTTAAGTTTCTGCCTTTACTCTGGAACACACCTATACAATATAGACATAAGGCATCATTACCCATTATCAGGTAGTCACATAGTCCTTTGATCAATACTACAAATTCCACTTGTATCCTCAAAGATCCTGTAGTATGGGGTAGTATTATAGGAGCAGTCCATACTCCAATAGCATTCATGGTAGAGTTGCAAGAGCTAAACCTGGCTTTTGGGACAGGCAGAAGATGTTCTTTCCAATCGGGATCCCATTTGTTTAAGAATTCAGCACAGACACATGAGCAAAAAGCTCCACTATCCACTAATAACCTTATAGGTATGTCTTTATACAATCCTGTTGCATAACAAGTTTGACCAGTGGTTTAACTTTTTCCACTCATAGGTTTAACTGTTAATGGTTTTCCATCAATAATATGTCTAGGAATCATGGTAGGATCCCATTGTTGGGGCAAGCTAGAATCCCCATGGATGTTATTGATTTCTACAGAAGTGCCTATATCTCCTTCTATAACATTAACAGGGTTGGTCAGGATCAATTCACATTCAGAAAGAGATCCTTCAGTATCAGCTATATCTTCATAGTTCTGATTCCCTTCAACCTCCTGCTCTCCTTCCAAGACTGCTATCTTTCTTTTTGGTAATGGGCAGTCTTTTCTCATATGCCCAGTCTTGTTACAATTCCAACAAGTCCCAGGCATCCTCTCTTTATCCCTATTCTCATTAGGTTTCTTATTATCAGAGGTATTCATTAGAGGAGGTTGTTCTATGTTTTTGTTGATGTTTTAGCTCTCTTTGGTTCTAGAAGGGGATTTCTTGTCTAAGCCATTCATGTCTATTACTTCTTCTAGCACATTGATTAGAGTTGGAAAGTCAGCATGCATACTCATCCTACATCTTACACTATGGTTAAGATTTCCAGTACACAGGTTGAGGATTCTTTCATTTACTTCCTCTTCATCATCATCTGGATAGAATACCATGTCCTCTTTGGCTTGGGCTTCTTTGAACTCTTCCCAATATTTCATGTGCTCTCTGACTAAGTCTTTGATCCTGGCTTCCTTGGCCAGATTCTGCTGGTGTGGCTGCAGGGAATCTTCTTGTAATGGAGGGTAGCTTGATTCTACTACCTTCTCCGACTCTAGGTTGGGAGAGGGCAGAAGTAATTGGTGCTTTTCCTTGTCCATCAACATTTGATTCACGGGTTCCAGCCCCTTCATGGTTAATGTCTGTTGTGGTGACCAAATCTGGACACCCTGGACCAGATGCGGAAAATTCAAAAAAAAAAATTTACGATTCTTTTCTTTAGGTGTCATTTCAAAAAAAAAAAAAAAAATTGGAATTTTTTTTTGTATCAGTATCACTCCTCCAATTCCCTCATCCTTCCAAGCGTTTCCCTGTCCCAGTGGTCTAGGAAAGGCCTCTCTTGGTCCCATCCCCAAGGCATTGCGTTTGATCCCTTCTCTCTTTGTTCCCCCTTCCTTTTGGCCAAATGTGCGGGCCAAGACCCACTCGGCCCAAGATCTCCTCCCAATCCTCCAACTCTCCCCCAATGCCCAAGACACCCAATCTCATCCATGCTTCTTCGAATCACTCCTGGCTCATCCAATCCCACAATTCACTCCAACAGGAATCATCAGCTTGGGATTAGATTGAATTACTCTCAGTACTCTCAGCAATTGAGAAATAGGCCAAGACCTACTCAAGTGAGACCGGATTTGAGGATCATCAACTCTTCCCCAATCCATCCCCTCACCATCAATCCTCATCCTCCCTCCTCCTCCCCTCAATCTCAGCCCATCCTCAGTCCATTCCCAATGGTCTAGCCCACCAGATTGATGCCATCAATCCTTCATCCCTCATCTCCATTGATCATTCCCATTGATCCAAACTTGGTCTCAATTGTCAGATCTTCATAGCCACTCTTTCCCAGGATAATAAGGATTACCATCATCCAACACCCACAAAACTGTACAATTTTAGCTTGTGTACCAAGAGTTTTACTCAAAATTATGACCTGACTTGTCATAAATCATCTCATCAAGATCACAGACCACACTCGTGTTTGAAATGTGACCAATTGTTTAACAGAAGGGATGCTCTCGTCTGCCATGGTCTGGCCAAAGTTTGTGGGACAAGAAATCATAAATGAGACCGTCTTGGACAAATCATCATCATCTCAAAATTAAAATTGGATCCAATAATCATTACCAAGACTAAGAGGACTTGACCCCCCCCCACAAAAAATCACTTTTTTTTCTTCCTTTTTTTATTTGTTGAGGGGCGGGTGGATGTGTTGAGCCTCTTCTCAACTTGTTGAATTCAAGCTGTTCACCAGTCTCTCTCCACTTTGCTCCATCTCTACCTCCAATTGACTTCTCTACTTCAATCTCCTCCTCCACTCCTTGTGCTCTCCTTCTATTCTTTTAAATCCAATCCTCAGAAGTGTACTCATTAAGATTTCATCATGATTCACTTCAATCCATCAATCCTTCTCCACCTCAATCAATCTTCTTCTGCTCTCTTCTTCCTCTCCATCAAACCCCCCCTCTCACAACCATCATCCACTCCAGTCTCAGGTACTCTTCCTCCTCCCAACTCACCCACATCTTTTGACCCAATTTTCAATCCACTGGGCAGGCTCAGCCACTCTTGATCTCCTCATTCAATCCAAGATACACTTGCCTTTGTCGTCATTGATCCTTTGAATGTACCTCAACCCATCCATTGATCCATTTCCATCATCCCCACCAAAACTCTCCAGCCCCCTTCCAACTTCGGGTGGGGGTGGGAAAGAGTTGTCTTGCCCGTTGACATCCGCGGGCGGTCTGGTCCAATTCTTTTCCCACCCCTTCCGCCTTTGGGTGAGGGGTGGGTGATCCTGGTATTGTCGCGCGCGCCTGTCTGCGGACGGAGGCAAGAGATGTTGAAGGGATGAGAAAGGTTGGACCCCGGTCAGGGAGGCTGGATTTCCACCAGCCTGAGTGATCAAATCTTTCTGATCACCTGAAAATCAAAAAAAAAAATTCTTTTTTCCGCTCTATTTGTAGAATCCATTGTACATAGTCTAACAGGGCCTCCTGCCCATAAAAGGAGGGGCTCTCCCCTGCCTTTTGGGAGGGGAGCACATCACATCCAAGCACATCCTAGGACATCCTGTATCATCATCAGATCCTACCATACCAGAGAGTATGACCACCATCTTGAAATTAAATCATCCTTGGGGTCTCATTCCCCTTTATCTGAGACTAAAATTTGGGTATATCTATGATTTCCCCTTAATCCTTGAGACTCCATACTCAAAACCCTGATCCTTGATCCTGATCAACAACCAATAGCTTTTCTGGTTGAACAAGAATTCGACTGATTTAATTCTTGAGTGTGTTACACCACTCCTGATCCCTTTATCTGACCATACTGGTCCTGATCATCCTTTGTTTATCTTTCTGGAACCAGTCACTTTTTACTGAAGAGGTTTTATTAAGCTTAAAACCTGGAGTGTTAAACCTCCCTTCATCTCTTTTGAAGTTGAATTCCGCCACGCTACTCTTGAGTCCCTTGAGAAGTGTTGGGTTATTCTTGTTTGAATCAGTTATTTTTTTGCTTCTAGAGCTTCTTCAAACAATTAGCTTTGTCTTGTGCAGCCACCCACAGTTATCTGGTACCCTTCAAGCGCTTGATTGCGGAGAGTTGGGCAGGTTCATTGAGAACCTGGAGGTTGTTTGGGATTGAGTTCATCTTTCCTAAGCTTCTGCTGACAACCAGAGCTATTAGCTTGTGGGCGTTGTTACTTACAATTTCCTTGTCTTGTTGAACTCTGAACAAACCTTGACCTCTTCTATTCAAGTTTTTCCCAGCATCATCTTGCCTCAGATAGTGTTTTTTCCCCAGCTACTGACTACTACCATCTTTATCCCCTTACATTTGGTCCCTTTTTTACCAGGTTCTGGACTTTGTCCATGGTTACATTTAAATATTTTTGTAACACGTAGGAGGGAAGCCTAAACAGCACCTTTCCCCTCCACAGAACTGCCACGGCCTAGCACCGTTTGGATTCTTACACCGTATTGGTGGTCTCACAGTTACTGGGAGCTGCTGGAAAAGATCAATACAAGGGAATTCTCCCTGAGGCTCTTGTGTTACATCTATTCATATTTAAATAACATTTTTATAAGTATTTTACAGAAAAAATCCGTAAAAAATAAGTTTTATTCAAAACTCACTTAAGTTGATGTTCAAAGGTACCAAGACTTTATTGGGATTGAATTGATCCTTTGTAGGTAATCCTACGGGGTCTTGGTGTATTCCAATGAGGTCTTCACCTGCCCAATCAATATTTTCAGGGCGTCCAGAGATGTCTGGGATTTCCTGATCCAATAGATCAACTTCAGTGGCGGTAGTTTCTGGTACAGGAGTGTTCACTGATAAAAAGTGTATTTTATTGGTTAATAAAATATATCAATATTATTTTTTTTAAAAAATAATATGGTAATACAAGTTTTATACTTACTTTTATATTTCAAAAAGTAATTTATACGTCATTTCTTCCAAGCTTTATGTTTCCTTAATAGGGCCTGAAAGTTGATACGCCTCTCAAGATCTTGTTGTTCAAGGAGTTTATCTAAGTGTTTAAGTGCAGAAGAGATATTAAGTTGCTCAGCTTGAGTTAAAGCTTTACAACCAGTATGTTTATAATTTTTAATATATTCTTCTTTTCTTATCTTTAAAAGATTCAAATAATAGATGATTAATTCTGCATTGGTTTTTAAATCCACTGCAAAATAATTTAATAATAAATCACGGTTATAAAGTCAGATAAATTTATCTACATGAAATGATGGGTCCAAGTTATTAAATATAATAAAATGAAATATTTACCGGCCAGACCCCCAATTGTCAGCCTCCTGGATGCCAAGACCCTTGCTATCCTTTAGCTACCAGAGGTGATAGAATAAATAATAAATATATTATTTAATAAATGCAGAAAAAATCCATAAGATATTTGGATTAAGCTTATTGCAAGGTTAATTGGTTTGGTTATGGTTTATTGTTATAAATCAATATGAATAAATTGATTATTAAATATTTTTATAGAGGGGCCACAATTCTATTGGGGATCTTTAAAACCTCTCTTCAGGGATTTCAGTATGAAAACACATAGTCCTGCTTACTTTGGGCTCTTTAGTTTAAAGGATATTTTGCCCAAAGATGATATTTATATAAAATACACGGTGGAGTGCCAGGGCCTTGTAACCAAGCTGCCACGACAGAGAAAGGATAATAAAACTCACTGGTATATTATTTGATCCTTTGGGTATCTGTTTGGGACGTGCACTGATGGGTTAAACCTGTATACTTGAGTTATAAGGTTGTTCAGCAGTTTTAATTGATATAAAGAGGTTGAGGACGGATATTATTAATCTGACTAAGCCATAAATCACTCACCTATCTCTTATAAGTACTTGATTACCTTGGAATGGTGTTTTTATATAAATATAACTGGTTCTCTGCCCATCAATATCCTCAAAAGAGCTCTTTATTTATAGCTTTTGGAGTCCCAATACTATCCTTCTGAGGGGTGCAGGGGCTCAAAGGGATGGACACTAAGGCTAGCAGGGTAACCAGTGGTAGCCTGTCATGTGGCCTTGGTGCTATAGCACGGGTAGCATCTAATTCCTCAGGGTATGGGAATTATTCCACTTTATAATTGATATTAGGACGTGTGAATAACACTAATCTGTCCTATTTATGTATTATTTTAATTAATTATCCTTAGTAAATGTTCCCAGTAAGCTAATAATTATTTGAAGAGATATTTCTACAGACATCCTGATGTCAGGTGAGTTCTCATTATGTATTAAATAACTGGAGTAAATTCATGATATTGATTTTACTCCTTATTTTCGAGTTCCGGTTGATTTACTAAAATAATTACTTAAAAATATAATTCATGGGAATTCATGTAATATTTTTACATCATTAGTTTTCTTAGTATTTCACAAAGATATTGATTTCTAGTAATTCTCATAAAAGTATATTAAAGTATTTTAATATATTTTTAGAAGTTGTCATTGTCTTATTTTCGACATTCTTGGTACTTTGAATTATATTTAATAAACAATACGTATAAGTGTTATTTAAGTATTTTTATATAATATTATATACTTTTAGACTATTTACTATACATGGGAACATTTATTACATATGTAGAATGTTCCCGTGTGGGTTGTAGCATGTTTACGCGGTACCTAAGCCTCTCAGGCCGCCTGTCACTCTTTCAACCCGTAGTCCCGCGGCTGCGTACTTGTCAGAGGCCCAGGGATGCGTACACAACCTTGACGGAGTGACAGGGCTGTATCTCAGCCGTGCGCAGGTGCATTGGCTACCACGGCTGCGTGCGGGAATTGTGACAAAACACATTTCCGCCCGTAACTCCTAAAATATACACAAAACCTCAATTATGACTGAATTTTAGGTGTGAAACCTATATGTGACAATACGTGTGGAATATTTAATTGGCCAAAAAGCTTAATAGTGGAGCCGTGGTATTTTGGTCTTTCTTTCCTTAACTATTTAAAAATATAAGGAGTTGGATTTCAAGGGTGGGGTCAGGGAGTGACCCTACCTAATTTTGGGTGGAACATCCATTTCTTCAATAATATTCATGGTTTTCCTTCTCCTTCTTAGGTCAATTATATGATTATTATTATTATGTTATTTTTGTTACTTTTGCAGCTTGCTCTGCAATAGTAGCAAGCTGACACCACTTGTATAACCACTGAAATTTCCCCACTCTTACCTTCCCAAACTAACCTTCCCACAAAACTGGTTGGGCCGGCTCCATTCCTATTTCTGTGACATCTGAGTGGGTTGCAAGCTGGCCACACCTGATTAAGCCCAACTTGCATATGGTGTGCTGAGCCCTGCAGCACCTACTTCTGAAACCGGGCATACCCCAAATGCTGAGCCTGGCCTACCTAATGCTGAGCCCACAGGCCGCAACGCAGTTCCCAATCCAAGTCTATATAATGACACCACATTGGTAAAAGTGCTGAAAAGAAATAAAGCCATCTTTGAGAAGCAATCTACTACTACTTAAATATCATCATAACCACTAGAAATTGTCAATTGCAAAATAAAATCCATTGACAACAAGTGCCAAGGAATAGGCAGGATTGGAAGTGGCTGGAGCAGCCCATAAATCTGGCTTTTTGAGGACTTGTTACAATTGCAATCATAGCATGAACTAACATAGTCTTTTACTTCCTTGGTCATACCGGGCCAATACAAGTATTGTGCAATCAATTGGTAGGTTTTATCCTACCCATGATGACCAGAAAGTGGATAATAATTCCAAGACTCAAATATATCTAACTTAATGCAAGGATTATCAGGTTCTAATATACAATCTTTATAAACTAAGTAACTATTTTTCATCAATACTGTAGTCACTATCTAATAGTTTCCCACTCTTGAAAAGTTTGATAAACTTGGGATTGTCATGATGAGATTTTAAAACTTTGGAAGCTTTGTCCCAAAGGTGGGTGGTGATTGAACTGAGTTGGGAAGAATTGTTGGAGAAGATTTTCCTAATGTTCTCAGGGTTTTTATTGGCAAAGGTTCTCCCCCCCTGGGTATACATTGTCCCAACATGATAAAGCATCAGGGACTACCGCTTGTTTCCTGGGGTGGTACATGATTTTAAAGTTGAACTTGGAGAGGTATTTGGCCCAAAATGCCTGTCTGCGTGTAAGGAATCTTGAGCTCATGAAATACATTAGGGAATAGTGATCAGTTAAGCCCTCAAAGGGTTCCATAAGACTCATAATGTATGAACCCCATTTCTTCAAGCAATAAAAAATTGCAAGAAGTTCCATGTCCTGAATCTTGTAGTTAAGCTCTCCAGCAAGCAGTTTGAAAGACTCAGAGACTACATTATGAAAAAGAGAGGAAGAGGAAGAAAAATGCAAGATTACCCTGCAATTGCATATTTGATTGCCTTTGTTTCCACAATAGTGTGAGCTAGCTTTTTAAAATGTGAAATTACTGTAGCATTAATGAAGGCTTTCTTTAGAGCTTCAAACTCCAAAGAAGCTTGTTCCATTAAAACAAAATGAGTGTCTTTTTGAAGAAGGTTGATAAAATCCATGGTTTTCTTGGCATAATGCTCAATAAAACTCCTGTAAAAATTACTGAAGCCAAGGAAAACTTGAAGGTATTTGACTGAAGAAGTTTCAGGCCAGGCCAATATGCGCTGAATTTTGTCTGGGTCCATCAATAGCCCTTTCTGCAAGACTATGATACCTAAAAACTGAAGAGAATGAGTGTGAAATTAGCACTTAGAGGCTTTTGAAAACAGATTATTCTTTCAAAGTTGCTGAAGAACCTCTTGCACATGTGCAATTTGATCCTGAAGAGTTTTTGAGTAGACCAGTATGTCACCAGGAAAAATCAGGCATCTCTGGCTGACCAGTGACTTCACTTCACCATGATGGTTACCCCAATTGCTTCACAGTTTATTATCAATTTCCAGAGAAAATCACCATGAAATCTGTTTGTTTTCTGGTAGAGTTCCCAAAGATGGAAACAAGGTTGATCCATGATTGCTTCTGAGTCTCCTGTAACATTATCCAAAAGTGAAAAATGAATTCGCATTTGATTCTTCCAATTTTCCACTGTGTTTCTAATTGATCTCTCCTGGACTTATCAAAGGTGTCTTTTGATTTTGCATTATTTTTCCCCCAAGATTCCCCTTGATTTCTCACTGGTTTCTCTTTGAATTTCTTCAGTTAAATGTTAGATTTTGTTGAGATATGTATGATTTTCAAATGATTTAACCCCATTTGATCCCTTCCAAGTAAATATTTCTTCAAATAATCAACATTTTTCCTCTTATTTGATTCATAAATTTTCAAATAAATCACCTACCATCTAATATGGTCCAGAAACCAGGAAATTAATTTTTTCAATGGATCATTTAATATTGAAGGAAAAACAGGTGAGATTGACTTTTTCTTGTATAAGGATAATTTGAAAAGCTGAAACTATCTCCCATGAACATTTTGAAGAGTCTAAGAAAGGCTATAAAGCCATGGAGAGTTGAATGGGAAATGACGAGACTACAAAGAGACAAAGGGGAAGAGATAATACCTTTAAATTCAAATGGAAATTGTCTGAAGAGGAGAAAGGGACACTCTGGTTTAGTTTTCTGGAATTCCAACTTGGACAATCAAGCTGTTCTTCCCAGGCTCATCAAATCCAGCCAATTATCTGAGGGATGTGATGAGTCTATTGATCAAAACCAAGACTAAGTCAATGAGAGCCTTGAAGGAGGTTAATTAGAAATAGATGCAACTTCTATGAATTGAAAACCATCAGACTGAGCACAGAGGTCAGAAAACATGAAAAACAGAAATAGACATATGAGAAGAAGAAGGAATAAAAAAACCAACAGCTCAGAGTTATTTATTTGGAAGGAAAGAGATCAGATGGCACAGGATGTGGGCAGAGTTCAAGTTAACAGAGTTGAGACGGCGTAGATGGGCAACTGCAAGCAATGGAGCTAGTCTGTCAGAGATGTTGAGTTAGAGATCTTGAGGATTAGTCTCTTACCAGGCAGATATCCATGAAGGTTGATACTTTGTTAGACGAGAGTGGTTGAAGAAGTTAAGTTGTGTTGATGTGAGTATTGAGTTGGAGGGAATGGCAATTTGGGAAGCGTAAGTCAGGTTGTAGGCGGTTCAAGAGTTGGAAATAGAGATATGGAAGGAAGATAGAAAGAAGAAAGAGAGAGATGAAGGGAGGAAGATCAATCTATCAAAGGTCAAAGAAAATGGGTGAGTTAAAAAGGAGAGAGGACCCTGAGTCCCCCAAGAGATTGTAAGAGGTCCACCTGGGCCCGCTCATAGAGGTGAGAAGTTTACAGGCATGTCACATAGCTACTGGGACGGCGGCAGAGGAGAGGTTAGGGCGCAGTCTTAACAGAGGTTGATCCAACGGTGACAGCAATCTGAGGTTGATCTAGACCAAAAAGTTTGGGTTTGATGATCATCCTGTGGAACTAGTGATTAGTTTTGATGGCTTTGTTTGAGTTTTTTTCATTATTTCTTCTGGAGATGCTTTCAAGATTATGGGATCCAGATCCTTGACGTCCAATTCCATATTGAAGACAATGACCACTTGTTTACCAAAGAGCCTTGTAGTTGTTTTGTAACCATAAAATTGAGTGATGGGGATGCTGGAACCTGAAGTGATCTCAATTTATTCAATTCCTCAATTTTCTTGATTGTTGGGGTCCTCATGATCCTGATCTTGGTCTCCTCTGAACTCAATCAGCTTGATAGCTGATAGGATTGAGCCGGCACCGGCATGAGTGATTACAAGATTGGCCGCGGATAGGAGCCTGTTGATTGAGGATGAGAATTTGAAGGATCTGAATGGGAGATAGGAATTTTTTTCTTAAAGTCTGAGCAGGTCTTGAATTGAGTAAGGATGATTGATCAAGGGGCTGAGCATGATCTTGAGAATCTGGTCTATGTTCATTGATTTTTCAGTCTGATTTCTGGGTCTTACCAGTTGATGGCTATCTGAGGAGAGATGGTGATTGATTGATGATCACCATTTATTGATGGATTGTAAATGATCAGAAAATAAAAGGTTGGATAGCCGTTCAGGCAAGTCTTGCAGTAGTCCTTCCCTATTGGATGGGTCATCTCAATCTTGCTCTTGAATCAATCCCCAACCTGATCCTGGTCTTGGTGCAGATGGTTGAAGTGGATTGGTTTTTTATTGTATTCAAGGGATTGGTGTTGTGTTTGATTTTCAGGCCAACCAACCTCAACAATTTGTTGTATCAATTGATTTGATTGTGACCAGGCTTGGTTTGGTGATCCTTCTAGCTCCTTCTATTGATTTCATCTGACTTGGGTTAATGGTGAAGATGAAATTAAGTGGTAAATGTTTGAAATTAAATAGTATAGTTTTTCAAGTGCGTTTGGGCGCCTTGTAAACTTACATTATTTTTTTGTAAAGTGCAATTGGCACCAAAGAAATCAATATTGGCACCTGGCCAACCAGTTTGGGCACCATTGCAACCGCAACTTGGCTTGCAGTCACGTTCAATTTGCGCCTTGTCAACCTAGTTTGGGCGCCAATCAAAGCTTGGCACATCAGCCAATATTGACCTTACTTTAAATGACAAAATTATATTTCAAACCTGTTTTTTTCAGTTTCATGTTTTTAATTTTCTTCACATGCAATATTCTTTTTTTAAAAAAAATGCTACATACATAATTGTTTTTTTTTAAAAAAAATAAAAATAAAAAAAGAAATGGAAAAATAAAAAAGAAAGAGAACTCATGCAAAAATATCTCAGGGATCTGCCAACACAGGGCCTGTAATGGTCTGCATTTCAAGATAGCATCTATAGTATTTTTTAACATGAGAGAAGAAATTTTAACTTTTTTCTTCATTTATTGCCTCTTGGATGCCAGCCTTGAATTGCTCAACAAGCTCAGCTTGAGTTTTGGGCTCTTTTCCTCTAACATACAATATTATTTAATAGAACCTCACCAAATCTCATCCTTCACTTGCCAGAATCAATTCCTGCCTTGAGGCCGCAAGGAACAGCTTTATTTTACCAGTCATCATCTACCAAATTCCTCCAAAGCATCTGCTGTTAGACAATTGCCTTGTGGTATCAACCAAGTAAAATCAAAAAAGGAGAACACAAACCAAACACAACCAAAAGGGACCTGCAAGATGATCATGATTGTATTGTTGATAACTCAAAACTGATTCCCAAAAAAACAAAAGCTTTGACTCAATCTTGGTCTCACGGGTGCCAATACAATTCCCCTACCATCCTTTGAGGCTCCAAAACCAAAATAAAAGGCAAATTTGAAGTATTCAAATGGAAGAAGGAGCACAAGAGATCCACAAAACTTGGTTTGAATTGTGAGAACAGAAAAGAAACCAAGCAGGAAGTTGATTGATTGGATCCTCCTTCAACCCAGAAAATTGAGCAAAGACCATCTGAGTGGAGTTTTGAGCAGCAATTGTTAGACCCTTCATCAAATCCTATCATCAGATCTGGATCATCAAAAACTTGTCAAGAACCAAGCCTCCTTGCTGTTAAAGTACCTGACTCCCTTGATGAATCCAAGCAATCCAAGCAACCCAAAAATATCAATGGAATCCTTGAGTCCATCTCATGAAAGAAACAAAAACAAGAATCATTGGCCAACAATTGAATCACCAACCAAACTTGCAACAATACTGCCAATGAGTGAGGGGGGGGTGTCAAGCTTTGATGTGGGTCAAAACAAGCTTGAGTAGGCACCAATATTTGACCCCCCGGCAAACTACCCTATCAAGCTCCCTGGGCACCTATGCAACCCCCAATTGGCTCATGACAATTTGGGCTTTTCCAGGCGCCCAAACGCGCTTGATAGAGTGTATGTTAAAATAATGAAACTAATCAACTTTTGGTGATTTGTGACCACTGTTGACTTCTTGCTCAGAGGCTCTTAACTTGGTCATGATTGCTTTCCATCATGATGAAAAGTCTTAGTTAGGGTGCAATTGAGGTAATTGGTTGAATCTAGTGGGTTGCTAGTCTCAAATGAATCAATCTACTTATCTGATCCAACACCATCAATACAATTGATTTGACGCCATTGGTCCAAAAAGACCAGCAACAAATAGGAGTTTGATAAACTACTCTTCAACCTTTTTGGTTGTAGCTTGATGATGCTGAAAGTGGCTTGGCTGATGGAGGTTGATGAGATAATTGTGAGGGTGGCAATTGGATACTTGATGAGATGCTGATGCCTAGCCTCAAAGTGAATGGATGGGATGAGCTTAATTGTTGATGAAAAGGCTCATTCCTATCTCACCCCCTTGCCAAAAGAGTCAAAGATCAGATTCCAGGATGAGACTATTGAAGGTGAACCAATTGAAAGAAGGATTGTTGGCTCATTTTGAACATAGGCTTTTAAACATTTAAAATATAAAGATAGCTTGAGCTCTGATTAAACAAAAGCTGATGAGAAATGAATGAAAGGAGCTTTTAATTTCAAGCATAATGGATCTGAGGACATGAGGAAATGGGCACTCTGGTTGATTGGTTGGCTGAATGAATTATCAATTCCACTTTAGAGCACCAGTGTTTATATAGACTAAATACATGATTGGCTAACATGTGGTTGAGTACCAAATGAATAAGGCAAAATAAACATAATCTATTTAAGTGAAATCAAAAGTGAAATTTTATGACTAAACAATCTGATAGCTATGAATAAACAGTCTGGTAATCACAATACTATGACACAGCCCAGTCATATTTTATCAGTTTTTTTGTTACTTCAATAACAACAATGATAAGAACGAAATCAATCCTTCAATGAAACTCTGAACTCCAGTGAAATTCACATACATGAAAACTCATATTCCAAAAATCAAAAGCTTCACAAATTTTTCCATCTGGTTCCAATTTTGAGTTAAATCAAGTGACATAAAGACTAAACACTTATAAAGAAAGAATGGACCACACGCCATGATGAAAGCAATTTTTGCACATGTTATGTTGAGACCAACCCCTGCAGCTTTGATGGAGGCCAGTAGTGTTTGGGTTGAGGTAATTCTGGAAAAATATCCCAGGATTTTGTTTTGCTCTGTAGCTGTCTTGGTGCCATCCAAGCCAAAGTATTTGATCTTTCTATGACTCAAAGCAATCTGAATTCCAAGAATTAAATTTTTCTGAAAAACATGGTAAGTGTCTTTGTGAACATTGAAGCTTATCTTGAGGAAGTCTTACAAACCAAGAAACCTTTTCCAACAAGAAAACACCTCCATCTTTCTTAGGCTATTCTCTTTCCCCAATTCATCCATGATCATGTTAAAATTGGGTGAGATATCTAGAAAAACACTTTAGTGAGAGTTGACATAGTTGAGTTGTGTTCAAAATTGGGTGAGGTGTGTTGATAAACACTTTAGTTAGAATGTAGCTAGGTGAGGTGTGTTGAAAAAGACATGAGTGAGAGTGTAGCTAGGTGAGGTGTGTTGAAAAAACTTTATTGAGAGTGTAGCTAGGTGAGGTGTGTTGAAAAACACCTTAGTTAGAGTGTAGCTAGATGAGGTGTGTTGAAAAACACTTTAGTGAGAGTTTAGCTAGGTGAGGTGTGTTCAAAATTGGGTGATGTGTGTTGAAAGATACTTTATTGAGAGTGTAGCTAGTTGAGGTGTGTTGAAAAATACTTTGATGAGAGTGTAGCTAGGTGAGGTGTGTTGAAAAAAAAATTAGTGAGAGTGTAGCTAGGTGACGTTTGCTAAAAATTGGGTGAGGTGTGTTGAAAAAAACATGAGTCAAGGTGTAGCTAGGTGAGCTGTGTTGAAAAAAACATGAGTGAGAGTGTAGCTAGGTGAGGTTTGTTGAAAAATAATTTAGTGAGAGTGTAGCTAGGGGAGGTTTGTTCAAAATTGGGTGAGGTTTGTTGAAAAATGTTTTAGTGAGAGTGTAGCTAGGTGAGGTGTGTTCAAAATTGGGTGAGGTGTGTTGAAAAATACTTTAGTGAGAGTGTGGCTAGATGAAGTGTGTTGAAAAACACTTGAGTGAGAGTGTATCTAGGTGAGGTGTGTTGAAAAACACTTTAGTGAGAGTTAAGCTAGGTGAGATGTGTTGAAAAACACTTGAATGAGAGTGTAGCTAGGTGAGGTGTGTTGGAAAACACTCTGTGATCCAGGGGTAGTTTTGCTTATGTAATAACCCTGGAGGCAAGGGGGTGAGTTGCCTGTACCACAGTTGTCTTACTGCCAGCTCAACTTCCTGTTCCTACCCTATTGTGTGGGTGGACCACACTTGGGTTCTGACAGTCCAAATTCTGGTGCCTGTCATACTATGTGAAGAAGTCCACACATGGGTCTCTAGCAGTCCCATTTGCAGATCTGCTCACAACATGGGAGTGCTCTGCACTGGCCACAGTGAAACTACAACAACATAAGAGTGTAGTCCCTCCTGAGCTTACCCCTGGGTGAAATACATACTGTCAGCCTCCTGGATGCCAAGACCCTTGCTATCCTTTAGCTACCAGAGGTGATAGAATAAATAATAAATATATTATTTCATAAATGCAGCAAAAATCCGTAAAATATTTGGATTAAGCTTATTGCAAGGTTAAGTGGTTTGGTTATGGTTTATTGTTTTGAATCAATATGAATAGATTGATGATTGAATATTTTTATAGAGGGGCCACAATTATATTGGGGATCTTTAACGCCTCTCTTCAGGAATTTCAGTATGAAAACACGTAGTCCTGGTTACTTTGGGTTCTTTAGTTTAAAGGATATTTTACCCAAAGATAATATGTATATAAAATAAACAGTGGAGTGGCAGTGTTAAAATGTGGATGCACTCAGATAATGTGCATAGGAGTGTGTAATCCAAATGGGATGCAAAAATGGGCCTCCACGGCCCATTGGACATCACGTGGGCCACGTGGGCCTATGTGGGTGTTATTGGTTTTGGGCATTTGGGCTCCAAAACACGTTTTTATGGTCTTTTGGGACACGGGCCCTCACGGGCACGCCAGGGTGAATGGGCCACCCAAGCCAGATGGGCTTATTTGGGCATAAAAGGGCTCAAGCTTTATTATGGACATACTTGGCCAGACGGGCTGGCCCGCCAAAGTATGTAATTCTCACGATTTGGGCTTGGGGCGGCCCATTGGGGCCGCCGCCCCTGTTGCGGCCCGCTAGGGGCCGCTGCCCGTGTTGCGGCACGCTTGGCGTTCGGGGCCGCCTGTGTTCCTCGGTGCGGCCCACGCGGGGCCCAACAGCCCGCCGCGGGGCTGTTGCGTGGCCAAGGGATCCCGCATGGGCCCAGCTGGTTGTGCTAGGCGACCAGCGCCACAGAGCCGGGGCTTGCGGCCCCCGCTTGCTCGCCGTCGCAAGGGGGATGGGGGCAAGCTGGCTGGGTTGAACCATCCAGCGACCGACCGCGACAGCGTGGTCGGTCAGGGCAGGGGGGACCTGACCACCCCCTTGCCCAAGGAGGTGGCGGTGCCGGTTGCAAGGGTAGCGACCGGCAGGTGGGGGGGAATTCATCACCCCCCCACCATCAATTGTTTGAGGCGACCAAGCAGGGCAGGGGCGCTCTCCCCCCCCCCCCCCCCTTTACCAAGGGGGAGGAGCGATGGGCCTGGGGGGACTTGATCACCTCCCAGGCCAACGTACTTGACAACGCCCTGGGGGTATCAACCCCCAGGGCACCTGGTGAGGGGATTTGACTGCCCCCACCAGGGATTTGAGAGAAAGAGGGGGGGGGGGACAGCATGTCTGCTGGTCACACACCCCCCATGTGAGTCTGAGACCGGACCCAGGTGTGCCCTGGGTCCCACCTGGCCCATTTGAGGGGCCAGGGGCTGGCTGCATGAGGCAACCAGCCCGTAAACAAGGCAATAAAGGTCACCATGGCTGGTTGTAAAGGACAACAATCCAAGGGGATTGAACAGTTAAGGGGCTGGTTCAGCCCCATTGCGGTGGAAACACCAGAAAGAACCGGAATAGGCTGGTTGTAAGGGTACAGGGACGGATGCCATGTGGGCTGATGTAGTCCAAACCAAGTAACAAGGCCAGTAGAGCCTGTAGAGCTCTTTTGGGGCGGAAAATTTGCCTTTTGGCTTGTTGTATCATGGGCTCACAAGAGGCCAATCTTTTGTACTTAAGGAGCTCTTCTTCCTGCTGTTTTCCATCCATTCATTCATCATTCCAATCAAATTCATCCAAGATATTGCCCCATTGTGAGAGCCCCATTAGACAATATTGACACCCAGTGTCAAGCATTTCTTTTGCTTTAAATACTGCTCATTTGCCTAAGCTAATTGCTGGCCATAATTCTAACAGGCAGGGCCTTTTAGCCAAGCTACCACAACAGAGAAAGGATAATAAAACTTACTGGTATATTATTAAATCCTTTGGGTATCTGTTTGAGACTTGTACTGATGGGTTAAACCTGTATACTGGGGTTAGAAGGTTGTTCAGCAGTTTTAATTGATAAAAAGAGGTTGAGGTCAGATATTATTGATCAGACATTGCCATAAATCACTTACTTATCTATGATACGTATTTGATTACCTTGGCACGGTGTCTGGATATGAATATAACTGGGTCTCTGCCAATCAATATCCTCAAAACAGCTCTTTATTTATAGCTTTTGGAGCCCCAATATTGTCCTTCTGAGGGTTGTAGGTGCTCAAAGGCATGGACACTAAGGCTAGCAGGGTAACCAGTGGTAGCCTGTCATGTGGCCTTGGTGCTATAGCACGGGTAGCATCTAATTCCTCAGGGTATGGGGATTATTCCACTTTAAAATAGACATCAGGACGTGTGAATAACACTAATCTGTCCTATTTATGTATTATTTAATTAATTATCCTTAGTAAATTTTCCCAGTAATTTAATAATTATGTAAATAGACATTTCTACGGACATCTTGATTTCAGGTAAGTTCTCATTATGTATTATATAACTGGAGTAAAAGTCAAAATATTGATTTTACTCCTTATTTTTGAGTTCCAGTTGATTTACTAAGATAATTAATTAAAAATATAATTCATGTGAATTCATGCAATACTTTTACATCATTAGTTTTCTTAGTATGTCACAAAAATATTGATGTCTAGTAATCCTCATAAAAGTATATTAAAGTATTTTAATATATTTTTAGAAGTTTTCATTGTCTTATTTTCGACATTCTTGGTACTTTGAATTATATTAAATAAAAATTACGTATAAGGATTATTTATGTATTTTTATATAATATTATGTATTTTTAGACTGTCTACTATCCATGGGAACATTTATTACATATGTAGAATTTTCCCGTGTAGGCTGTAGCATGTTTACGCGGTACCTGAGCCTCTCAGGCCGCCTGTCACTCTGTCAACCTGTAGTCCCGCAGCTGCGTACTTTTCAGAGGCCTGGGGCTGTGTACACGACCTCAACGGAGTGTCAGGGCTGTATCTCAGCCGCACGCAGGTGCATTGGCTGCCGCGGCTGCGTGGGGGAATTGTGACAAAACACATTTCCGCCCGTAACTCCTAAAATATACACAACAACTCAATTATGACTGAATTTTAGGTGTGAAACCTATACGTGACAATGTGTGTGAAATATTTAATAGACCAAAAACTCAATAGTGGAGCCGTAGTATTTTGGTTTTTCTTTCCTTAATTATTTAAAAATATAAGGAGTTGGATTTCAAGGGTGGTTTCATTGAGTGACCCTACCCAATTTTGGGTGATGAATCCATTTCTGTAATAATATTTATGGCTTTCCTAATCCTTCTTAGGTGAATTGTATTGTTATTATTTTTATGTTATTTTTGTTACTTTTGCAGCTTGCTCTGCAATAGTAGCAAGCTGACATTCCCCCACTCCAAGATATGGCCATATCTGAAAAAAATCTGGAGGGTGTTGGGAGAAAATTAAATTCATGTGTGTTTCAGTTTCTTTTGCTGGCTCTGTAGTTTCTGAGATGTATTGGTCCATCAGGTATGTTATTTTCTGGTAACCATTCATCTTTGTCTGCAGATTCTCCTTTGTATCTTACTAAGTATAGTCTAACATCTTTTCTTTGTACTCTCTCTTTCTTATCTCTCAATATCCTGCTGACTTTCCCTTTTTCTTTCACAGGGTCAGGTTCTATTGGGATTATTGCTGGAGGGAGGTTTCTGCCTTCTCTTGGTTGAAAGTGTTTGACTAGTCTCACAGGAAATACTGGATGATTCCTTGATAATTCTTCACTCAAGATTACTTCCACAGCATTTTTGCCATCCATCTTTTTGATAACAAATGGTCCAACAAAGGCTGGTTTCAGTTTTCTGTTGCCTGCTAGGTTGTTAAAATTGGTTGTAGATATCAAGATCTGATCTCCTATTTTAAAGTCAGGTTCTTTATGTGATTTGTCCCATCTTTGTTTGTTGTATTCTACTGCTTCTTCCACACATTTCTGAGCATGATTATTTGCCAGATCTATCATCTTCTTAAATTCAAGAGATGTTGTATGAATAGTGGCTAAGTTATAGTTCAAGTTATTCCTAGGGAGTTTTGGAATCCATCCTCTTTCTAGTATGTAAGGAGCTTCTTTGGTAGTAGAATGTTTACTGCTATTATAAGCCATTTCTAGGGCTGGGAGTAGACTTGCCCAATCATGGCAATAACCATCTGAGTTTTTGTATTCTAGACCAAAGCTAGAGAACCTCCTTAGCATATCTTCTAGGGTCTGTATCATTCTTTCAGCTCATCCATCAGTTTCGGGGGGGTATGCTGTAGAAAATGCTAGAGTAGTACCCAGTATATCATGTTGATTCCTCCAAAACTCAGAGGTGAATTTGGGGTCTCTGTCACTGATTATAATCTTGGGTATACCCACATCAGCTATGATCCTATTCCAGAATAGTAAAGCTACATCCATAGCACTATCTTCTTTGTGGTTAGGTAAGAATTTTGCCTTTTTAGAATATCTGTCAACTATAACTAGGACAGAGTTATATGAATGAGTACCTCCAGGGGGGAGGCCAGTGACAAAATCCATATTGATGATTTCCCATCTGGTTGTAGGTTCAGATATCTTCTGTAAGAGTCAAAACCTTTTACCAGTAGTTTTATTAGATTTCTGGAAGTTTTCACAGCTAGTAATGTATTCAGTAGTGATTTCTTTCCAGTCTATCCACCAAGAAGTTTGTTTTACTTTTTCTAAAGTTCTATCTGTGGATAGATGCCCTGATGAACAGTTGTCATGGAATCCTTGGAGTATATGTTGTATATGTTCTTTGTTGCTTAGTACTAATAAGCTGGAATGTTGGTGTCTATAGTAAAGAAGACCATCCCAAAAGGTAAACCTTCCTGCTTTATAGGCTTTAAGTACTGAAGCAGGCAGGCTATTTATGAAAGATTCTTCTGGGGATTCACATTCCATAATGGTAATCAGCAGCTTGATTTCAGGAGAGTAGCTATCCCTTACTAGGTTGAAGAAAGCAGTATCTAATTCACATAAGTGGATCCCCATTATTGGAGCACTCAATGCAAAAAGATTGAAGTTCAGCATAGGAAAGATATCTTGATCTTCAGGGTCATATGCTGGATTTTTAGAGTCATTAGGCAAAGCATTCCTACTTAGACTATCAGCATTCTTATGTTTAGCTCCAGCTTTATGCACTATAGTCATCTGTCCTCTATACTATTGTATAGAAATTTGCCACCTGAGCATATGTCTGCTGGGAGTTTTCATGTTCATAAGAGTTCTTACAGAATTTCAGTCCGTGATTACTTGAAAAGTGTTGCCTTATAAGTAATAATTTAGCTTCTCTAAAGCCCATCCTAGTGCCAAACATTCCAACTGACTGGCCCCATATCTCTTCTCTGTATCTTTGATCTGTCTAGATATGAAGAGTACTGGTTTCTCTACAGGTCTGTCTTCTTCCATCCTTTCCTGATGTAAAGCAGCTCCTAGCCCTTCCATGCAAGCTTCAATGTACATTTTGAAGGGCTTTGAGTAATCTGGTTGGATAAGTAGAGGAGTAGAGGTCATAGCTAATTTTAATTCCTCATAGTTTTTTAATCTCTCAAGAGTCATTTCAAACAGGGTGTTGTTGTTGCATACTTCATACAGACTTTTAGTTAGCATAGCAAACTTTGGTATGTATTGTCTGTAATAACTGCAAAAACTAATGAAAGACAGTAATTCTGTTTTTTTTTGAGGCATAGGTCTATTCATGACAGCAGCTATCTTATTTTAAACAGCAGCTAGAGTTAGACCAGATACTATATGTCCTAAGGCTTTCAATTCTCTGTAGCCAAAGTTGCATTTTTTCATGGACACCTTTAATCCTGCTATGGAGATTGTCTGGAGTACTTATCTTACTTGGTTAATATGAGTATCCCAGTCATCAGGGTATATGATAACATCATCTATATATACCATTATCCATCCTTGTCTGATTTAAGTACCTAGAACTGTATCCATTGTTCTCTGGAAGTGTGATGGAGCATTCTTTATACCAAAGGGCATCCTAAGATATTCATATATTCTCAAATGACAGATTATTCTCATAAAAGTCCTGCTTTCAGGGCTTATTGGTATCTGGTGAAAACCTTTAAGCATATCCATAGTAGTGATGTACTTAGCCTTGGACAAATTATGCAGAGCATGATGAATCCGGGGTATAGGATAATCATCTGCTTGAGTGTAATTGTTGAGCATTCTGAAGTCTCCTACCATTCTTGACTTGTCATTATCCCAAGCTATGATTACAGGTGTGGTCACATCTACCTGTTCATTATGCCCTGCTTTCCTTAATACTTGAAAGTCTATCAGTTCTTGGATATGTTCCTCAAGAGCTTTTCTAGACTTAGGACTAGAAGTATAGGCTGGCCTTCCTAAGTTAGGAGGATAAGGAGGCTTAATGGTCAATGTCAATACCATATCATGTCCTTTAATATCACCAATGGGATGATCTTTAGTACAAAAAGCATTCTGGTTCTCAAAGCAGACTTTCAATATATCTTTCTTCTGTTCCTCAGAAAGTTTCATATTCAGATCTGCTTGAGAGAAATATTCTTGGTCAAAGTCTTCTAAATGCTTTTGATAAGTAGAGGAGGGGAATTTAGACTGAATGGTGCATACCTTAAACTTCTTATCCCAAATAACTCCTACTGTGAAGTATCTTCCTTTACTCTGGAACATGTTTATACCATATAGACATAAGTCTTCATTAGCCAGTATCAGGTAGTCACATAGTCTTTTGAGCAATACTACAAATTCCACTTGTATTCTCAAAGATCCTTTAGTGTGAGGTAGTATTATAGGAGCAGTCCATACTCCAACAGCATTCATGGTAGAGTTGAAAGAGTTGAACCTGGCTTTTGGGACAGGAAAAAGGTGTTCTTTCCAATTGGGGTCCCATTTGTTTAAGAATTCAGCACAGACACATGAGCAAAAGGCTCCACTATCCAGTAATAACCTTATAGGTCTTTTTTTATACAATACTGTTGCATAACAAGTTTTACCAGTGGTATAACGTTTCCCACTCATAGGTTTAACTGTTAATGGTTTGAAATCCATAATATGCCTAGGAATCATGGTAGGATCCCATTGTTGGGGCAAGCTAGAATCCCCATGGATGTTATTGATTTCTGCAGAAGTGCCTATATCTCCTTCTATAACATTAACAGGGTGGGTCAGGATCAATTCACATTCAGAAAGAGATCCTTCAGTATCAGCTATATCTTCATAGTTCTGATTCCCTTCAACCTCCTGCTCTCCTTCCAAGACTGCTATCTTCCTTTTTATTAATGGACAGTCTTGTCTCATATGCCCAGTCTTGTTACAATTCCAACAAGTTGCCAGCATCCTCTCTTTATCCCTTTTCTCATTAGGTTTCTTATTATCAGAGGCATTTGTCAGAGGAGGTTGTTCTCTGGTTTTGTTGATGTTATAGTTCTCTTTGGGTCTGGAAGGGGCTTTCTTGTCCAACCCATTCATGCCTATTACTTCTTCTACCACATTGATTAGAGTGGTCAAGTTGGGATCCATACTCATCCTACATCTTACACTATGGTTAAGGTTGCCAGGACACAGGTGGAGGAGTCTTTCATTTACTTCCTCTTTATCAGCATCTGGATAGAAGAAATCCAACATTTTCTTCTGTTCCAAGCACCATTTGTGAGGTTTATCCTTGGAGGGGTCAAATGAGGAATTTTTGAAATTTTTCATAATTTTGCTTTTCCACATTCTAGAACCAAATTTTTCTTTAATCAGATGTTTCCAAGAATTCCATGGTAAGGATCCTACTTCTTCTCTCTTACTGATAAACCAGTCTCATGCTACTCCTTCAAATAACCTGGGTAGCCTGACTACAGCTATAGCTTCTGGTAGGTCATAAGAGTTAATGTTGTAGTCAATTAATTTAATAAAATTTATATGATTGTATTCTCCTTCACTGGAGAACTTGGGCCATTCAGAAATAGGGGGTAAAGTTTGAGTGCTTGCTCCATCTCAGGAGTAGGACTAGGCCTAAAGGTATCACTCCTATGCATTCCCAATAAGGGTGGTGCATAATGAGTAGTGGTTTGTCTGGGAGGTTTTGGTTCCTCTGTAGTACTCCCCAAGGGGTTGGTCAGACGGACTTTCAATTCTCTAAGATCATTTTTGATCAGATTAAGTCGCAGGTCCACTTTGTTATTGAGCACATCCATTTTTCCACTGCGGGATAGAATAGAGCTGTTAGTGGTGGTTGCCAATTCTTTTTTTAAGGGGTGGAAAGACATAAAAAAATCTTCTTGGATTCCTGATAACATATTCTCAATTGTTTGAGTCTGTTTGATCCTACCTTGATTCATTGTCTCCAATAACTGTTCTGTGTTTTCTTTGATTTCTTCCATTCCTACCGTCTTTGTTTGGTTATTAATCAATTTGGCTACCACTGAGGTTAATTTATCCATTTGGGTATAAACCCCGTCCAAATTTGCACAAACAATTTTGAAATTATGACGCATATCATTAGAAAAGGGAGTTATTACATCAGAGGTTTTTTTGGGCTCAGAATTAGAAGCTAATTGTTGTAAACCTTTTTCCACTTTTGAGCTAGGGATATTATCTGATCCCAGTCTTTCTTTCCCTTTGGCTTGGGACGGGAAGAGGATCTCTTCTTTCCTGATCCTTTGCCTTTCAGTTGAGCTAATTGATCCCAATGATTCCACTTTTCTACGTAGGATTCTACCACTTTCCTGGGAATCATTTTCTGAAGAGCAATCTGGGTGGCGTTTTCCTGGGAGATTATCTTTTTCATAGATACCATGTCCTCCTTGGCTTGTGCTTCTTTGAATTCTTCCCAATATTTCACGTTCTCTTTGACTAAGTCCTTGATCCTGGCTTCCTTGGCTAGATTCTGCTGGGGTGGCTGCAGGGAATCTTTTTGTAAAGGAGGGTGGCTTGATTCTCCTACCTTCTCCAGCTCTAGGTTTGGAGAGGGCAGAAGTTATTGGTGCTGCTCCTTGTCCATCAACATTTGATTCACGGGTTCTAGTCCCTTCATGGTTGTCCTTATTGGTGGCCTCACGGTTACTGAGAGCTGTTGGCAAAGATCCATAGGAGGGAATTCTTCCTGAGGCTCTTGTGTTACGTCTATTCATTTTCAGAATAATATGTTTGTGAGTCTTTTACAGAAAAAATCCGTAAAAATAAGTTTTATTTCAAAACTCACTTAAATTGATGTTCAAAGGTAACAAGACCTTATTGGGGTTAAATTGATCCTTAGTAGGTAATCCTACGGGGTCTTGGTGTATTCCTATGAGGTCTTCACCTGCCCAATCAATATTTTCAGGGCGTCCAGAGATATCTGGGATTTCCTGATCCAATAAATCAACTTCAGTGGCGGTGGTTTCTGGTACAGGAGGGTTCACTGATAAAAAGTGTATTTTATTGGTTAATAAAATATATAAATATTATTTTCTTCAAAAATAATATGGTAATACAAGTTGTATACTTACTTTTATATTTCAAAAAGTAATTTATACAGTATTTCTTCCAAGCTTTATATTTCCTTAATAGGGCCTGAAATTTGAGACACCTTTCAAGATCTTCTTGTTCAAGGAGTTTATCTAAGTGTTTATGTGCAGAAGAGATATTAAGTTGCTCAGCTTGAGTTAAAGCTTTCCAACCAGTAGGTTTATAATTTTTAGTATATATTCTTCTTTTCTTATCTTTAAAAGATTTAAATAAGAGATTATTAATTCTGCATTGCTTTTTAAATCCACTTCGAAAGAATTTCATGATAAATCACAGTTATAAAGTCAGATAAATTTATCTTTGATTTAAGTTTTTTTGTGAAATGTCTGGTCCAAGGTATTAATTATAATAAAATGGAATATTTCCCGGCCAGACCCCCAATTTTCAGCCTCCTGGATTCCAAGACCCTTGCTATCCTTTAGCTACCAGAGGTGATATAATAAATAATAAATATATTATTTAATAAATGCAGCAAAAATCCGTAAAATATTTGGATTAAGCTTATTGCAAGGTTAAGTGGTTTGGTTATGGTTTATTGTTTTTAATCAATATGAATAGATTGATTATTAAATATTTTTATAGAGGGGAAACAATTGTATTGGGGATCTTCAACACCTCTTTTCAGGGATTTCAGTATGAAAACATGTAGTCCTGGTTACTTTGGGTTCTTTAGTTTAAAGGATATTTTACCCAAAGATAATATGTAAATAAAATACACAGTGGAGTGGCAGGGCCTTGTAGCCAAGCTACCACGACAGAGAAAGGATAATAAAACTTACTGGTATATTATTAAATCCTTTGGGTATCTGTTTGAGACGTGTACTGATGGGTTAAACCTGTATACTGGGGTTATAAGGTTGTTCAGCAGTTTTAATTGATAAAAAGAGGTCGAGGACAGATATTATTGATCAGACATTGCCATAAATCACTTACTTATCTCTTATAAGTACTTGATTAACTTGGCACAGTGTCAGGATTTGAATATAACTGGGTCTCTGCCCATCAATATCCTCAAAAGAGCTCTTTATTTATAGCTTTTGGAGTCCCAACATTGTCCTTCTGAGGTTTTTAGGTGCTCAAAGGGACAGACACTAAGGCTAGCAGGGTAACCAAGGGTAGCCTGTCATGTGTTCTTGGTGCTATAGCACGGGTCGCATCTAATTCCTTAGGGTATGGGAATTATTCCACTTTATAATAGACATTAGGACGTGTGAATAACACTAATCTGTCCTATTTATGTATTATTTAATTAATTATCCTTAGTAAATTTTCCCAGTAATTTAATAATTATATAAATAGAAATTTTTACATAAATCTTGATGTCAGTTAAGTTCTCATTATGTATTATATAACTGGAGTAAAAGTCATAATATTGATTTTACTCCTCATTTTTGAGTTCCAGTTGATTTACTAAGATAATTACTTAAAAATATAAGTCATGTGAATTCATGTAATAATTTTACATCATTAGTTTTCTTAGTATTTCACAAAGATATTGATGTCTAGTAATTCTCATCAAAGTAAATTAAAGTCTTTCAATATATTTTTAGAAGTTTTCATTGTCTTATTTTTGACATTCTTGGTAATTTGAATTATATTAAATAAAAAATACGTATAAGGATTATTTATGTATTTTAATATAATATTATGTATTTTTATACTGTCTACTATCCACAGGAAGATTTATTAAATATGTAGAATGTTCCTGTGTAGGTTGTAGCATGTTTACGCAGTACCTGAGCCTCTCAGGCCGCCTTTCACTCTGTCAACCCGTAGTCCCGCAGCTGCGTTATTGTCAGAGGCCCGGGGCTGCGTACACAACCTTGACAGAGTGTCAGGGCTGTATCTCAGCCGTGCGCGGGTGCATTGGCTGCCGCGGCTGCGTCCGGGAATTGTGACAAAACACATTTCCGCCCGTAACTCCTAAAATATACACAACACCTCAATTCTGACTGAATTTTAGGTGCGAAACCTATACGTGACAATGTGTATGAAATATTTAATTGACCAAAAACTCAATAGTGGAGCCGTAGTATTTTGGTTTTTCTTTCCTTAATTATTTAAAAATATAAGGAGTTGGATTTCAAGGGTGGGGTCAGTGAGTGACCCTACCTAATTTTGGGTGGACAATCCATTTCTGTAATAATATTCATGGTTTTTCTACTCCTTCATAGGTTAATTGTATTATTATTACTATTATGTTATTTTTGTTACTTTTGCAGCTTGCTCTGCAATAGTAGCAAGCTGACACATACTACACCTGTAGTTTGTAAAGTACTCCACCCCTGAAAAGGGATTTATTGGTGTGGAATGAACCTAGCTCTTGAGTTACTAGTAAAACTATCCCCTTTGGGATTCAAAGCATTTTTCCTCCATTAAAATCCCCCTCTTCAATGTTGGGATTTTGATTTCAAACCCTTCAAGAACCATTGCACAGTGCCTAGTGAACATTTGGTTCTATAAAGGTCAGATTGAGAAAATCAATAATCTGCAACCAGTTTGGTGCTAGCTTCAGCATGCCAAGAGATAGTTATATAAAGCTTCATGCTTGCAATACCCTATAACATGGCAAGATCATCACACACCTTTGATTACCTAATCTTGTAAAGCCTGCATTCTAAGCAAGTGAATCCAGTGTTTCATCACTTATTCTTTCCCAGGAGAGGATTGTCTGAGGATAAGTTTACCCAGGGAGTTTACCCAGGATGGGAGCCCTGTATTGTTTCTGTGTTGATGACATGGCCTGAATGTTGTGCAAGCACCTCATGGTTTGCATCATTATCCCCTGGGATGATAAGAATAAAATACATTTACTCTGTATGATTTTGATGTCTAGTTGCCAGAAAATGGGTATTGACTCTGGCAGTTTTATGCCCCTGTAGATCCAAATAAGCAAGGAATTGACACAGAAATTCACACTTGACCAGATTTAAATTACTTTTAATCATGGGGTGTTTTATGCTCTATGGGGGCATCATAACACTTCCTGTGATTCCTGGTTTCCGGAAAATGGAAATAAACATCTATAAATTTAACTGGTTATACAGATTGAAAGCATGGGGTGAAGAAGGAAAAAAAATCAGAATAATGTGTGTTGTAAGTAGTGTGGTTTTGATTTTCTCTACAGGGGCATAAAAACCAGACTATCTACAAGCCAAATTATGGTGCTTCTTTTTCCTTCTTTACCCCATACTTTCACTCTGTGAAACCAGTTAAATTTATGGATGTTGATGCGTGGTTTCTGGAAACCAGGCATCACAGTCAGTGTTATGCCAAACCAGACATCAACCTTTGGGCTGTTTCATGCTCTACAGGGGTATACCAATCCCTGTGATGCCCATTTTCCCAAAAACGGGCATCACAGGCAGTGGTATACCCCTGTAGAGCATGAAAAACCCCAAAGGTTGATGCCCTGTGTGGTGAACAATACAGGACACCTCATGGATTATGGAAATTTTTTGAATTTTTTTTTTTTACATTTGCTTATCCATCAATACAACTTCAAAAAAAAAACTTCTTTTGAAATGATTTCCTATTTCAGTTTCCAATTCTCATCTTTCCCTTCTCCTAGTTGTCTAGGAAGATGTCTCAGTGCCTGGATCCCTGTGCCCGGTGTTCAAGTCCTTCTTGCTTCTCTCCTCATCCTTCAGTCCCCTTTCTTTTGTTTTTTTTTGCCAAATGCGCGCGCGGACAGCCATCAAACCCAATTTTCATCATCATCATAATCATCCTAGATCATCATCATCATCATCATCATCATCATCATCATCATGAAGAATCAAGTGGGTGATGACTACAACCATCATCATCTTAGGATGACTCATTATCCATCATCACCACTACCCCCTCCCCCCATTTCCCTCACCTCCAAGCAACCCGCAACCTTGGAGTTTCTGGGATTGTTGTGCCAATAAATGTCCGCCTCATCTTACGCCATATTTCCTCCATGACCAGCCGCAGCAAATCCCTGGCCACGCTGCACTCAAGCTTTGATCCCAGCTTTCTCAACTCCGTGTGGCCCTTCTCACACAAGCTTGTTGCAATCCGCCCATTGCTCCGCCTTCAGCAAGGCGCCAATCAATCACATCATCCCCAGCAACCCTCAACCTCAACATCCCTTGCTTTCTATGCCTTAAGCAAGGTGGCAGTAAATTGGATCATTCTAAACAACCCTGATCTCATTGTGGCTTGCTTGCTCTGCCACCATTGCTTCCTGTCCTTCAATCACACACAACAACCTATTGCTCCATCACCCTTGCAAGATTGAATCATCAACTTCCGCCCAATCCATTGGCCAATGACCACGAGCTTTGCTTGTGGTTGTTGGAAACTTTGAACCACCCCTTGATCCGCTGCCTGAGCTCACCGGTCTCCTGCGCGGCTTGTCCGCTGCCAGCGCGGGTCTCTGCGGTTCCGCCTGCGGCTGTCTCCTGGGCTTCTCACTAGCTACTCTCCTGCACGTGCCCATCATTGGCACGGGAGGGGATCTTCCCATTCCTGTCATTCTTGATTCAATTCATCTTTTTTTGATTGTTTTGTTTGTTTCTTTTTTTCTTTTGTTTCCTCATGACAATCTTCAAAAAAAAAAAACTTTTTTTTTGCTCTATTTGTAAATCTCTCTTGTAAATAGTCTACAGACCTCTTGTCTATAAAAGGAGGGGCTCTACCCTGCCTTTTTCCAATCATCCATGGGAGTGTGTTTGTACGCCCCCCCCGTTATCATAATAATTTGATCCTAATCCTCATCCTGGGTATATCCTTGATTGCCCCTTGATCCTTTGAGCCTCCATACTTGAGTTTTTGATCAGTCCATCTGTGACCCTGATCCTTATCACCAACTATAGCCTTGCTGGTTGAAGAGAATTCTGGCTGTTGGAATTCTTGAGTGTGTTATACCACTCCTTGATCCCTTTCTCCGACCATACTGGTCTTGATCCTTCCCTGATCATCTTTCTGGACCCAGTCACGTTTGACTGAGAGGTTTCTTTAAGCTTGCAACCTGGAGTGTTAGACCTCCCTTTATTCTTTAAAAGTTGAATTCCGCCATGCTACTCTTGAGTTCCTTGAGAAGTGTTGGGTTACTCTTGTTCAAATCTGTTATTGCTTTTCTTCTAGAGATTCACAAACAGATTGCTTTTTTTTTGTTCAGCCACCCACAGTTATCTGGTACCCTTTAAGCGCTTGATTGCGGAGAGTTGGGCAGGTTCATTGAGAACCTGGAGAATGTTTGGGATTGAGTTAATCTTTTGTAATCTTCTGCTGACAACCAGAGTTATTAGCTTGTGGGAATTGTTACTTGCAACTGCCTTGTTCCATTGAACTCTGAACAGAACTTTGACTTATTTTGTTCAAGTCTTTCCCTCCACCATCTTGCCTCAGATAGTGTTGATTACTTTGCTACCAACTATTCCCAAACTCATCCCTTATATTGATTCCTTATTTACAAGTTCCTGGACCTCAATTCCAGTTACATTTAAATATTATTTTAACTCTTAGGAGGGCAGCCTAAACAGCACCTTTCCCCTCAGCAGAACTGCCTACGGCTTAGCACTGTTTGGAGTCTTACACTGGTTTCCAGAAACCGGGCATCACAGGCAGTGTTATGCCTGCATAGAGTGTGAAATACCCCAAAGGTTGATTCCCGCTTTCTGGAAACTGGGCATCAACTTGGAGCCATGTTATGCCCCCGTAGAGCATGAAACACCCCAAAGGTTGATGTCTGGTTTCCGGAAACCGGGAATCACAGGCAGTGGTAGACCCCTGTAGAGCATGAAACACCCCAAAGGTTGATGCCCAGTTTCCAGAAACTGGGCATCACAGGCAGTGGTAGACCCCTGTAGAGCATCAAACACCCCAAAGGTTGATGCCGGGTTTCCAGAAACTGGGCATCACAGGCAGTTTTATGCCTGTGTAGAGCGTGAAACACCCCAAAGGTTGATGCCCAGTTTCCAGAAAGCAGGAATCACCTTGGAGCCATGTTATGCCCCCGTAGAGCGTGAAAAACCCCAAAGGTTGATGCCCGGTTTCCAGAAACCAGGCATCAACCTTTGGGGTGTTTCATGCTCTACGGGGGAATAACATGGCTCCAAGGTGATGCCCGGTTTCAGGAAACCGGGCATCAACCTTTGGGGTGTTTCAAGCTCTACGCAGGCATAACACTGCCTGTGGTGCCCGTTTTCTTGAAACTGGGCATCAACCTTTGGGTGCTTCATGCTCTATAGGGGTCTACCACTGCCTATGATGCCTGGTTTCCGCAAACTGGGCATCAACATTTGGGGTGTTTCACACTCTATGGGAGCATAACACTTCCTCTGATTTCCTGTTCCCAGAAACAGTCCATTCACCGGACTTGGTATTTCCATGAAAATTGCTCAGAGAATTTACAATGGGTGTTTGGCTGCAATGCAAGAGGATGAGGTGATCACTGGTGGATCATCTGCACGCCATGCAGAATTAAGAATTCAATTACCACATTGTATTTAAACCGATTGATCTGCAGTCTACATCTCCTCTTTCATAGTATATCCAGTCTCTGTAATGGGTATTTTGTTTATACATGTTTGGTCTGCTATATAGATGCACCACCATCAAAACATGAATATACTCTAACAGAAATTGTTGCAGGATTTTCAAGGACCTTTGATTAGTTCTTTCATACCTTGTTTCCATAGCAAATACATTTAAGAACCCCCGGAACCATTATATAAAGAGCATCTTTACCTGTTCTTTTCCCCCCTCACCATCCACTAAATATTTCTTCACTACACTACCTTTTCATCCCCAGCTCCTAAATCCTACTTTCCATTCTTATCATACTCTTTCAAAACTATATATCTGATCATGGTTAATACTCAATCTTTTTGAAATTGCCTTGGGAATGATACTCCTGCGCCACTTGCATCAATAGACAATACAAGTGCCCAGGTAAATACCCAAACTTTACCTGATAGCTTGGAGCCTTCAGCAACCAATGCACCCCCTTCCCCTAGCTCAAACCTGCCAAAACATCCTGCTTGGAACAAAGTTGTTGGTGAAAAAAAAATGCAGCGAAACCACTCCCACCCCCTCCTCCATCCAGGAATGGTGGATTCCTCAACAATTAAGAAGTATCTTTCATATAATGCCAGGAATTCCTCTCCAGTAACAAACAAAAACTTCAACAATTGGAAAAAATTGCAAATCACAAAAAAGCCCCCCGCTCTCTTTGTGATATTTCTTGTCAAGGAATCAAAGCCTGTGCCAAATATTTTTCCAGTAAGTCATTCCCACTAAGCTTTACTCTTGACCCCTTTTTACCATTGTGTTTTGTATCATTCATATCAAAGGGTGAAGAATTACCTGAAGAAGAAGAGTCAGAATTGGTAGTGGCAACCTCCTCAAAAATCAATCTGCCTCTCAATCATCCTCCAAAAGACCTTCCAAAAAAGAGCATGTATTTGTTTGAGAAAGTGATGAGGAAGAAGATGAAATCAATATTTCTGCACCACCCAATACAGAAAAACCAGATGATTCTGCTGCAGTCCCCAAGAATGAAACCAGTACCAATCCAGGTGGGGAAACAATCTCAAATATTGGCTCCTGTTAACAAACACCTGCTCAATCAACTAAAAATCTCCCTCTCTCTAAGAGCCTCCAAAACCCAGCTCCTGGTAACAAACATTTATTTATTTATTATTTATTTATTGATAGAAAAACTAATGTTTAAATTATTTTCATTTCATTCAAGATGGGATGCCTTGTCTCAAAAACTATCATTCAGAAGCTCAGACAATTCTCAAATTATTCTCTACACCCCTCAGCCTTTCAGCATATGAGTTGGCAGTTTCATCAAGGCATAGCATTTACCCCTTCTGGATATGCTAAGCATCAAAAAATCACCACAAGTTTTCTTTTGACTCAAGTTTCTCCACAAAAACTAGTTGCTCCACAAGCACTGTCCCCAAAATCACCAAAAAAAATAATAGGTATCCATTAGATAATAACTGTGCAAATTTGCCCCAATATCAAGATGATACCAATTCAATTTCACCTCAAGGTATTTTTCCCATATTTGACACTCAAGACTTTGTCCTATTAGCCTGGTTACAAAACCAAAACCATATCATCCTTCCAATGGTGATCACATCCATCATGAATGTGCATCATCAAATTAGTACAGAGGCCTCAAGGTTGCTGCTTTGTGATTTCAATATTTAAAATAAAACAATTTTTCAAAATCCTCTTCAAAACCTTCATCCCAATAACAGCTCAAAGATTCCCCTCATAGTTTTGACCATCTTCAAGCATCTTAATCTGGATCCTTCACTGGAGATATATTTCTGTTGTCCATAGTACTTCTACTTGGTTGACCAAGAAAAAAATGTCACAGAACCTAATATCAAATGCACACAAAATTTAAAAAGATTTGACTGGGTTCCACCTTGCTCATCCACCTTGGAATCTATGAAAACTTCCATTAACTCCATGCCTAGCAGGAAACATTTACAAGAATATCAGAGGCTATATAATGACACCAAATCCTCCCCCCAACTTGAGTTCTGTCCCCAGAGATCTTCCCATTGCTACCTTGACCCCCTTTGCACCTACCAATACAAACCACCCCCCTCCGCGCCCTTCCCCCTACACCACCAACTTTTCCGAGCACACCAACTCCAATGTTGGAGCGGGCCCCAATGAGCGCACCAACTCCAATGTCCGGTTCCCAATCCAAGGCTATATAATGACACCACAGTGCACAAGGACGTAATGGATGAGACAGGAAGGAATGACATGTGAAGAAAATGTGAATATGAAGATGTAGTTTATGCAGGGTAAGGGACTAGTCCATTTGCAAACTTTACAGTTAATGTGGCTTTCCAGCATGAGTGAAAACTAGTTCTAGTGCATAAATGAGAATGGAAATCCAAGGATTGATAATATCCAGGGTAGGAGGGAAAAGTTTGAATGGATTGTCAAATGGTATTTATAGTTAACTGCAACATTTGCAATTAGATACTGAGTTGCCAAGATTGGAAGGTCATTATGTGAGCCAAAGGTGGTAAGCAGACGGCACCATGGATTTTGTGCTTTGTATGTGTCATGCTTATGGACTGAGGTAGATGGTACTGAGGAAAAGTATATGTTGAAGGAATGGAGGAAAATGACCCTTAACCTTGAAGAGTGAAAGGATCAAAAATGAAATGGAATCCATCAAAAGGCCACCATTTTCTGTTGGAATAATCTGTGTCACTATCTTGGAAAATATTATATCTTCTCCCAATATATGTGACCAGACTCAACCAAGTCCCATCTCACAGGTAAATTCTACATTCCATATTCCCCTCAGAGTTATTATTGTGGCCCCAACTTTAAGTTTTAAGCTATGAGGAGAAAATTTTTGAATAAATGATTTATTGAGAAAAAATGGTTGGTAAAGATTTTCTACGTGATCTTCAACATTGTGATTGATTAATTTTTCATAATTGTCAGCTAGCTACTATTTCAAAGCAAGCTGCAAAAGTAACAAATATAACATAAAAATAATAATAATATAATTAACCTAAGAAGTAGTAGGAAAACCATAAGTATTATTACAGAAATGGATTCTCCACCCAAAATTAGGTAGGGTCACTCACTGACCCCACCCTTTAAATCCAACTCCTTATATTTTTAAATAATTAAGGAAAGAAAAACCAAAATACTACGGCTCCACTATTGAGCTTTTTGGCCAATTAAATATTTCACACACATTGTCACGTATAGGTTTCACACCTAAAATTCAGTCAGAATTGAGGTGTTGTGTATATTTTAGGAGTGACGGACGGAAATGTGTTTTGTCACAATTCCCAAACGCAGCCACAGCAGCCAATGCACCCGCGCGCGGCTGAGATACAGACCTGACACTCTGTCAAGGTTGTGTACGCAGCCCCGGGCCTCTGACAAGTACGCAGCCGTGGGACTACGGGTTGACAGAGTGAAAGGCGGCCTGAGAGGCTCAGGTACTGCGTAAACATGCTACAACACACACGGGAACATTCTAAATATGTAATAAATGTTCCTGTGGATAGTAGATAGTCTAAAATTACATAATATTATATAAAAATACTTAAATAATTCTTATACGTATTTTTTATTTAATATAATTCAAAGTACCAAGAATTTCAAAAATAAGACAATGACAACTTCTAAAAATATATTAAAATACTTTAATATATTTTTATGAGAATTTCTAGGCATCAATATCTTTGTGAAATACTAAGAAAACTAATGATGTAAAAATATTACATAAATTCCCATTACTTATATTTTTAAGTAATTATCTTAGTAAATCAACTGGAACTCGAAAATAAGGAGTAAAATCAATATTTTGACTTTTACTCCAGATATATAATACATAATGAGAACTCACCTGACATCAAGATGTCTGTATAAATGTCTATTTATATAATTATTAAATTACTGGGAAAATTTACTAAGGATAATTAATTAAATAATACATAAATGGAATTGATTAGTGTTATTCACATGTCCTAATATCTATTATGAAGTAGAATAATTCCCATACCCTTAGGAATTAAATGCTACCCGTGCTATAGCACCAAGAACACATGACAGGCTACCCCTGGTTACTTTCACGCTTTGCACTTAAGGATTATTGTCTTCACCACTTTGACATGTCCTCTCTTCAGTACCATCTACCTCAGTCTAAAAGCGTGACGCAAATAAAAGCACAACATCAATGGTACAATCTGCTATTTCCTCTGGCTCGCGCTGACCTTCCAACCTTGGCGACCAACTCAGTATATACTTGCTAACTTTGCGGTTAACTCCATACTGGTTGGCCATCCATTATGAGATCCAATCTCCTTCCCTGGCCAATCAACAGCCTTGGACTTCCATCTTTGGTCATGCATTGTTTGTTAGTTCACATCTACCTCTAACTAAGCCATCACTATTGTATAGTTTGCAATTGGACTAGTCCCTACCCTGCATAAACTATTACCTCTCATTTGCATTACCTTCAATGTCACTTGCTCCTATCCCAATTCGTCATGCAATTGTACGCTCAGATTCTATTTTATTGCACTTACGCTAAGACCTTGGATCTATACCACTGCTTCATTTCCTATCCCGTTCCTGTCATTCATTGCCTCACCACTTCAACTGTAGTTAGCTCATCACCGGTTGTATCTAGTCGCTTTGGATTACCTTATAAGGGCTATCCCCTTGCCTGATGATTGTCTCCTCAGTTAGTTAATTTCATACATTCTTGCATTTTGCTACAACCTAGTTATCACATTGGACTCAGGTTGGGTTTCCTTCTTTGGAACACATTCCATTCCTTTTGCCATTTGCTGAGTGGCATTAACCAAGTTTGCACTTTGCAACTGGGTCTTGCTATTTGCACTTGCCCTTGCACTTGGCATTCCTTTGTGCTCACAATCATCTAAGAATTGCCCTATAGTATGTGGGGTGGTTGTGTGACAGTAAATTAACTAACTCAACTCCTCATCTATTGTGGCCTGCCAACCTATAGTAGACTTCTTTCTTTTTGATGTCACGTACTTGCTCAACCAGGAACGCTTCCCTTGCCCCTTACAATGATGAGATCCATTGGGTAGGGAGAACCAGCACTCCTTGGGCCCAACAACCCTTAGATCCAGTTCCTCCTTCTAAATCGCCATCTGTGGAACCTTTTGATGATCCTTGGGCTCCTCCACGGGATGCTCCGACGGAACCTCTTGCGGAATTTGCAGACTCCAACCATTCTTCCAATGAAACCTTGACTCGTGGTAGACCAGGGGTTCGCACTACTGCTCCCAAGCCCGTTGCTCCAACCCTGCTTTCAACATTGATCCAGGCCCTCACTCATGGTGCCCAGCGATCTAGTCCAAGCACTCCTAGCTTTCGCACTCCGGGCATGAAACAACCCAATCACTTTACGGGAGAACACCCTCATAAGCTTAGATTCTACCTGCAGTCTTGTAAAATCATCTTTTCAAACAACTCCAACAATTTCCCTTCCAATAGACATAAAGTTATGTATGCTTTGTCTTTCTTAGGAGGTAGAGCCTTGCAGTGGTTTGAACCGTACCTCAAACTTTTGTCCAAAAACAGTCCCACTTTTATTCTCAACAACTGGGACAGGTTTGAGAAACAACTGTTCACCCTGTTTGGCGATCCCAATGAAGTTTGAAACGCCAAATACAAACTTAATAGTTTAGTTATGAAGGAGAATAGTAGAGCTTCCGTTTATATTTCTCATTTTCAAACCTTGCAGTCCTGCATCCAGTGGAACAAGGCCGCTCTTCTATTCCATTTCCGAAAGGGTCTACCGGCACGCTTAATCAAACAGCTTGCAGTTGGGGGTCATAAGACAACCTTGCTTCAGCAGCTAATCAATTGAGTGATTGAGCTTGATAATGGCTATCATGACAAGAATTGCTCTTGGCGAAACAACCATGGACCTTCCACCTCGGCTCCGAGGGTGGACAACTCCTTGAAGCAAAACACAAGGAACCCAAAACCATCCAAACTAACCCCAACTTTGAATTCCAACTCAAAAGGGAAAGCCGTCGCCAAAACTCCAAAGTTCTTGGACAAAGAAACCCGGATGCTTCCAAGAGAGGAATGGCTGTGAAGGGAAAAGAACGGGCTGTGTATGTATTGTGGAGGTAAACATGATGTTGACAGCTGTGCAAAGCGGTTAGCGCGTGAAGCGGCTAAGCAGTCAAAAAATTAGCTTGTAGTTTTTCTGATACTTGCAAGGAAAACTACACATTATCTAAATCACCGCAAGTAAATCTTTGCACTTGCAAGTCACTAGGTGCTCCGAGTTCAAGATTTATAATATTTCATTCCGACAACACTCCTTATCAAGTATTACTTGATTCTGGCGCTAATGTTTCCTTCATCAGTGAATCTTTCTCCACTTCCAAAAATCTTACGTGTTCCAAGATAGATAAATTTCCTATCTATTTAGTAAGTAGTGCGACTGAACCGTCTTATTGGGTTTCCCAAAAGGCAAAATGGACCTTTGCATTTTCCAATTTCCCCAGCTTTGAATGGGATTTATTTTTCTTGGCTATACCCAGAATGGATGATACCATTCTAGGCCATGATTTCCTAGTTTACTGGAATCCGGATGTGAATTGGCAAGAAGGAGGAATTAACCTTTGAACCTCACACCCCCAGAACGCTAACCTTTCCGTCAATCAGGAATTAAACAGCCTACCTGACACTGTCATTGAGTTGGATGACACTTTTCCACCAGGAGATTTGCAATATCCTGACCTTCATTCCCAAATTCCCTCTTCAGATTTAGGATTTATCGCTTACCTATCCAGCTTACCTCTTTCCTGTTCCTTTGAAGAGAAACAGAAACCAACCAAACAGTGTATTTTGAGCTCCCTAATCCTCTCGCACCATGCAAGCACCTCGAACCCGGTGCTTGAAGATGACAAGATTGAAGATTTAGAAATCATTCGAGAGTCTTTACCTTTGGTTTATCATGACTTTGCTGACGTCTTTTCAGCTGCAAAAGCAGATAAACTGCCTCCATCCCGTCCTCACAATCACAAGATCAAACTTACTGGCCCACCTCCGGCACCAGGACCAGTCTACTCTCTCTCAATGCAAGAATCAATTGCGCTTCAAGACTACATTGCGGAAAATGTAGCAAAAGGATTTCTTCGACCAAGCAATTTGAACACCAGTTCACCTTTCCTATTTGTTCCAAAAAAGGACAGCGGACTTTTCCTTTGTGTTGAATACAGGAAACTGAACCAGGTAACCCGGAAGAATGCCTATCCAGTACCGCCTATGTCACATCTCCTCACCCTCTTCCATGGAGCTACTTATTTCTCAAAGTTAGACCTTCAAGGTGCCTATAAACTAATTTGCATTAAGGAAGGTCATGAGTATTTGACTGCGATGAGAACCCGGTTCGGCAGTTATGAGTATACCGTCATGCCTTTCGGCCTCTGCAACGCTCCTTCCACTTTTCAACATTTTGTCAACAACATTTTCTCCAATCTTGTAGGTAAATACCTTGTGGAATATCTCAATGATATACTAGTCTACTCAAGGAACCTCGAATATCACATTGCACATGTGCAAGAGGTGCTACAGCAACTTTGCAAGAATGACCTGTTTGCAAAAGCCTCTGAGTGTGAGTTCAATTCCTCTTCTCTTCATTTTCTAGGTGTTGTAGTCTCCCAGCAAGGACTATTGATGGACCCAGCCAAGAGCAAACGCATATTGGACTGGCCCCCACCTTCTTTGGTTAAATCTCTTCAAGTTTTCCTTGGTTTCAGTAATTTCTATAGAAGGTTTATTGCGCGTTACGCCGAAAAAACCGTGAATCTTACTAACCTTCTTCAAAAAGACACTCCTTTTGTTTTTACCAAACAAGCTGCTTCGGAGTTCAAAGCTCTGAAGAAAGCATTCACCACTGCTCCAATACTCGCTCATTTCAACGAGCTAGCTCGCACTATTGTCAAAACAGACGCAAGCGACTATGCGATTGCAGGAGTAATCTTGCACTTTTCTTCCTCCACTTCTCTCTTTCATCCCGTAGCTTTTGAGTCTTTCAAGTTGCTTGCTTCAGAGCTTAACTATGAGATTCATGACAAGGAACTTCTTGCAATCGTTTATTGCTTGAAAAAATGGTGTTCATACCTTTTGAGCCTTAGGGAATCCTTTGAGGTTTTGACTGATCATAATTCTTTGAAGTATTTCATGATCTCAAAAGTCCTCACACGTAGACAGGCACAATGGGCCGAATACCTCTCCAAGTTCCACTTTACGATCACGTATTGTCCTGGGAACCAAGCGGTAGTTCCTGATGCTTTATCACGTTGGGACGACGTTTACCCAGCGGGGGGGAGCACCTTTGCCAAAAACAACCCTGAAAACGTTAGGACACTCTTCTCAATCCAATCTGCCCAACTCAGTTTGATCATCGCTTGCTTACAAGATTTGGCTTCCAAACTCCGACAAGCTCAACGCGACGACCCCAAGTGCATCAAACTTTGCAAAAGTGCAAACTTATTAGATAGTAGTTACAGTATAGATGATAATGACTTTTTAGTTTATGATAATCGTATAGTAGTACCAGATAATTCTTGCATTAAGTTAGATATCTTTGAGTCACGGCATGATTCTCTGCTTGCTGGTCATTATGGGCAGGATAAAACCTACCAATTGATCACACGAGACTTCTACTGGCCTGGTATGACCAAAGAAGTAAAATACTATGTTAGTGCATGCTATGATTGCAATCGTAACAAGTCCTCAAAACACCGGAAGTATGGGCTGCTCCAGCCACTTCCAATTCCGCCTCGTCCTTGGCACTTGCTGTCTATGGATTTCATCTCTCAATTACCTTCTTCTAGTGGATAGGATGCTATTCTAGTAATAGTAGATTGCTTCTCAAAGATGGCTTCATTTTTACGCAGTAATGTGACGGCCTCTTCAGAAGACTTAGCTAACTTGTTCATAGAATATGTATTTTTGAAACATTGGCCTCCCTGATAATATAGTTAGTGATTGTGGATCTCTGTTTGTCTCAAGCTTCTGGACCTTGCTATGCCAACATTTGAAGATTACTCGCAATTTATCAATGGCTTACCACCCGGAAACGGATGGGCAAACCAAGCGAGTTAATCAGATTCTCAAACAATATCTTTGAATGTATGTCGCCTATCAACAAGACGACCGGTTGCAATGGCTCCCACTAGCCAAATTTGCCTACAACAACTCTACTCATTCCTCCACCAAACAGTTGCCCTTCCAAACTCTTTATGGTAGAAACCCGACTTTCTCTTCCCTCCACGTAGCACCTTCTCAACCTGCTACTGATTACCTTGAACAAATTCAATCCCTTCAATTGCAACTTTGAACCAACCTCGAAGAAGCAAACCAGCGCTATAAGGAGCAAGCAGACTGATCTTGCACTTTGGCTCCAACCTTTGCAGTAGGAGATCAAGTATGGCTCAATGCTTGCAACATTCGCAGCACTCGCCCAACTCGCAAAATCTCCAAAAGAAAGCTTGGCCCCTTTAAAGTAGAATCAGTCATCTCCCCTAACGCCTTTAAACTTACTTTACCTGCAAAATGGAAAGGTATCCACCCGGTCTTTCATGTGTCTCTTCTAGAGCCAGCTGGAGTCCTATACCCGGGCAAGACTCATCCCCCTCCTGAACCAGTCACTTTCCTCGATCATCAAGAGTGGGAAGTAAGCCATATTCTGGATTCCAGGTTACGCAAAGGAAAACTTCAATACCTCGTTGAATGGTCTGGCTTCCAGTCCAACAAAGATCGCACCTCGTGGGAACCAGCCCATCACCTTCGCAATTCACCCAATCTGATTCAAGACTTCCATGCAAGCTACCCTTGCAAACCTTGACAATCATGATTCTTTCCCATCCAATCCCATTCCATTCCACATTTCATCCCATCCAATCCCATTCCATTCCATTCCACATTTCATCCCATCCAATCCCATTCCATTCCACTCCACATTTCATCCCATCCAATCCCATTTCATTCCATTCCACATTTTATCTTACTCAATCCCATTTCATCTCATATTCCATCTTATCCAAACCCATTTTATTTTACACCATCATCCCATCAGTTAATTCCTCCTGTGTTATTCTTTTTCTCATTTTTCTTTCATTTCTACTAAATAAAAAACTTCATTCCTTATTATTAAAAAAAAAAATAAAAAATAAAAATAAAAATAAAAAAATAATAACATTTCTATTTATAATAATGAAAAAAAAAGAAAATATATATTTTTAATTACAAAGTTTCTTTTCTTTCTTTCTCCGCATCTTCCCAATTCGCTGTCAATTCCGCAACCATGGATCAAAAAGTATCCAGGTCTTCATGGTTGATCAATGCGGACATTCTTCAAAGAACCAGCACTTCCATTACGATGTGCCTCTCAAAAATCTCCTCGCATCTCGCAACCCAAGCTTGCTTTGGCCAAGCATTCCATCCACCTTCCTCCAAGAGCTCTTCATACGCTCTCTTCCTTTGGCCACCCAACGTGCCTTCTCCAATATCGTCCGTCAGGCACCTTGCATCCGTTTTGACCGGCCCTACGGCTCCCACCGAATCCGCTTTGCCTTGGTCCTCCATTCCTTCTGTCCCATCCACTTCATCCCTTCCATCTCCTTCATTCCCTTCTTCTAATTCACCCGCTCCATTTTTGTTTTCTCCACTTCCGTTTCCTCCATTTCCCGCTTCTCTTTCCGCTTTGTTTTCTTCCTCCTCCCTTGCTCCCTTGGTTATAACTCCTACCAGTTCGCACCGGACACTTTGCCTTGCACCTTGGCATTCATCTGGGCCCCCGGGAGTTCAGTTGACGGTCCCCAGTAAGGTGGTGGTGGTGGTGGTGTGTTGGTAGTATATCTTGGGAAACGCGGCAACACTAGCAAAACAAGCAAAATTAGTTACTATTTTATGATCATTAGTCAGTCCAGATTAGTACTCACCAGGCACTCGAGTCCCCAAGTATTTGATCTCCGGCAATGGTGGTATCTCGTAATTAACCCTTGGCGCGGACCTACAACTTTGCATTTCCCTCGATGATTCCAAAGGACCCTTGACAGTTGACTTGACATTTATAGGGAAATTGCATGCCACATTGCAAAGGCAACATTGCTCGCACTTGCCTTGAAGGCCTCGGACGGCAGTGCTAGGAATACATCGCTCATTGCGGCAAATACAGTTTTTGCAATGGCGGGATGACAATTAAAACATTTTTATAAAATTTATAAATCTATTGGGTAATAAATTAAATAACGTATAAGGGTATACAGTGATAATTAACAACTTGGAATCAATGGGAAAATTTATCTGAACGCTTGCAGGAGCTCGCGTCTTTATACCCGGGAAACTGTCACGCTTTGCACTTAACAATTATTGTCTTCACCACTTCAACATGTCCTCTCTTCAGTACCATCTACCTCAGTCTAAAAGCGTGACACAAATAAAAGCACAACATCAATGGTGAAATCCGCTATTTCCTCTGGCTTGCGCTGACCTTCCAACCTCGGCGACCAACTCAGTATATACTTGCAAACTTTGCGGTTAACTCCATACTGGTTGGCCATCCATTATGAGATCCAATCTCCTTCCCTGGCCAATCAACAGCCTTGGACTTCCATCTTTGGTCATGAATTGTTTGTTAGCTTGCATCTACGTCCAACTAAGCCATCACTACTGTATAGTTTGCAATTGGACTAGTCCCTACCCTGCATACACTATTACCTCTCATTTGCATTACCTTCAATGTCACTCGCTCCTATCCCAATTTGTCATGCAATTTTACGCTCAGATTCTATTGTCTCGCACTTACGCTAAGACCTCAGATCTATACCACTGCTTCATTTCCTATCCCGTTCCTGTCATTCATTGCCTCACCACTTCAACTGTAGTTTGCTCATCACCAGGTTGTATCTAGTTGCTTTGGATTACCTTATAAGGGCTATCCCCTTTCCTGATTATTGTCTCCTCAGTTAGTTAATTTCATACGTTCTCGCATTTTGCTACAACCTAGTTATCACATTGGACTCAGGTTGGGTTTCCTTCTTCGGAACACATTCCATTCCTCTTGCCGTTTGTTGAGTGGCATTAACCAAGTTTGCACTTTGCAACTGGGTCTTGCTATTTGCACTTGCCCTCGCACTTGGCATTCCTTTGCGCTCACAATCATCTAAGAATTTCCCTATAGTATGTGGGGTGGTTGTGTGACAGTTACCCTGCTAGCCTTAGCGTCCGTCCCTTTGAGCACCTGCAACCCTCAGAAGGACAATACTGGGAATCCAAAGCTATAAATAAAGAGCTCTTTTGAGGATATTGATGAGCAGAGACCCAGTTATATTTATATCCAGACACCGTGCCAAGGTAATCAAGTACTTATAAGAGATAATTAAGTGATTTATGGCTAAGTCTGATCAATAGTATCCATCCTCAACCTCTTTTTTTATCAATTAAAACTGCTGAACAACCTTATAACCCCAGTATACAGGTTTAACCCATCAGTGCATGTCTCAAACAGATACCCAAAGGATTTAATAATATACCAGTGAGTTTTATTATCCTTTCTCTGTTGTGGAAGCTTGGCTACAAGGCCCTGCCACCCCACCATGTATTTTATATAAATATTATCTTTGGGTAAAATATCCTTTAAACTAAAGAGCCCAAAGTAACCAGGACTATGTGTTTTCATACTGAAATCCCTGAAGAGAGGTGTTAAAGATCCCCAATATAATTGTGGCCCCTCTATAAAAATATTTAATAATCAATCTATTCATATTGATTTAAAACAATAAACCATAACCAAACCACTTAACCTTGCAATAAGCTTAATCCAAATATTTTATGGATTTTTGCTGCATTTATTAAATAATATATTTATCATTTATTCTATCACCTCTGGTAGCTAAAGGATAGCAAGGGTCTTGGCATCCAGGAGGCTGAAAATAATATTGTTTTTTTCATTCTAAGTGATTGAATTCATGATGATCTATTCTTGAAAATTGGTATAACATTTTCAATTAAATAAAAAATTTGAGGGAAGTGGAGGTGAAAGTCTCCAAAAGAGTTGTCAACAACACCCTTGACCCAAAGGGGGTGGTGCGTGTTTTGAAGGGTTTGTTCACAAATCTTTGACTTTTCAACCTCCACTCAAAAGGTTTGTGAGTTTATCACTTCCCTTAAATAATTTTTAAATATTATTTTTCAATCTGCTTCCAGGCAGATTCAAAGTAGAATCAAAACTGAAAAAAAGGAAATTTATTTCAATAATTCCAAAAACCCAAAAAATAATAAAAATAAAAATCATAGATATATGAATTTGAAGCAGGTTCAAATTAGAGAAAAAAAAATCAAAAATATGTAAAAAAAAAAAACAATCAAACAAAAATAAATAAAAAAATCAAAAAATCAAAAGAAAATAAAAAAGAAATTAACAAAATACTTAGCCTTCACTTATCTAATAAAATAAAAAAAATGGAAAGAGAAAAAAAATTAAATGAGATTGAATGAAAAATGGATAAACATCTGAATATTTAGGAAACTTGTAAATGAAATATTTGAGAGTTTTTTTCATTCTTCCTTTGAATCCTCTAGGTTGCTTATTATTAAAATGTTTTATTTGCTCTTTGTCTTTTTTAGATGATTGAAAACCACAATTTCTTAAAATTTTGTTTCTAATTTTTATTCTACTTTGAAGCCAATTTAAACAAGCTTTGCATGAGAATGTTCTTCAAGTTCTTATTTAATGATTTTTCTTCTTCATGGTGACAGGCTGCCATTCTCATAATTTTATCATCATTTTTCATTCTCCTTTTTATGGTTTCTTTCATGCTTCTCACAATGATTGAAAAATTCTGCTTGTTATTATTATTCTTTATTCTAATCCTAAGCTGCTTGAATTAACTAATCACATTTTAATTTATCTTATTATCATCTTTTCAGTTTATTATAAGCTGATATTTTTTATGATTTTTTCATTATTTTTCTGGAAAATGAAATTCTTCTATTTTACTTATTGTTCTATTTTTTTCATAATTCTTTGAAAATGCTTCAAATAAGCCTTGGATTAATTTTTAATATATATTTCATTAATTTTTTGTGAAATTGTTTTAAATTTTTCAAAGCTACATGTGTCTATAATTTTATTAACATTAGTTATTGTCTTTCCAAGCTACTTGAACGCAGCTTCAGATCAATTTTTTATCAATTAATTATTTGTTTATCTTATTCTTTTTTTAAATAATTTTAGGCTGTTTTGAAGCAGCCTTAGTTTGATGTTTAATGTATTATGTCTTCATATTTAATCCAATTTTTATAAATTTTTAAATTTTGAAGACTTCCCTCCCCCTCAAAGTCTTTGAAAGAGGGGGAAATAACTCCCCCCCTCCCTCCAGAGTCCTCAAAGGAGGGGATGCATGAAGCTCCCACCCGGTAAATTCATGGAAACCTTATTTCAATTTCAATTATTCCTGCGCAAGTTTCCTTAATTGAATTAAGGCTTTCATGCCTTCCTTGGGTGGGAAAACACGCCCAGGGGCACGGATTTATCCAAATAGTCGCAAATTTATCTCTCTCTCTTTTTTTTTTTTTCTTGATAAATTCACGCCAGCTATCTTTTTTTAGAATAAAAAATTTGTGAGCATGTCAACTTAAAAGGCCTTAATTCATCCCGAGCCTTAAGAGAAACCCAACCCAAAAACTGTACGCTCATCCATCATTTTTGCACATTATATCGCGTTGATTTTGAAACAGCACACTCGATGGAGTTCAATCAACTCAATAAAATCAACTTTTGTTGAATTTATACTCAATCAAACGTGTATAGATGAAGCCACAGCTCTATGTAGCATGTAGCATCAAAATCCAATTGGGATTTTTATCCTTTTTCGAAACCAATCCAATTCGAAAGTAAATCAAAAAAATGAAAAATTTATAAAAAGGAAAGATGCTGAACCCAGGAAAGAAAAACTCATGGAATCCATGAAATCCAACACCCTAGACAAAAAAGGATGAAATATAGGCAGTCAATTTTTTTTTTTTTTTTCATGTATTTTTGTAACAAGTTGACATGGTCTAACTCTTGAAATGGAATCGCAGCCAGGGACATCCTGGTCGATTGGAAAAATGGAAGGAAACTGATTTCAGAAAATCATCTTAGCGCACTCCAACTAGTAAAACTGGTTGTGTGAATGAGCTCCTTAGCCCTAAGCCGGTCGAACGTTCGATCGGCTGAGCTTCTCACTTTCCATCAAATTGGAAAGGATACCAACATGTCAGGGTCACTTCTCTTTAGCCCAAAGCATGACTTGATCAAGTTGAGAGTATACTTCAAACGGAAACTTGTGTCTCATGCCTGGTTTGAGGGTTTCTTTCCATATAGACCTTCGGGTTTGAACGTCATACAAGGTGTATATATACGATTTTTCCTTAGAACGATTTATAATGGAGAACATCCTGGCATGACTCTCCCCCGGAAACATAACCACTTCGAGTGGAAAGTTGATTTGTTGTGTCCTCAACTGGAAAATTTTGTCGCTTTTGAAAAATGTCATCTCAATCTGACTTTCAGCCTTTTGCGATTGCCTCACGAGGCTCAAGCTCGAAAGCTCTTCCCTGGTTTCCCATCGGGGGGGTTGATCGAGTAGGCTGCTGCCAACATGGAGCTCTTCATTTATCTTCATCTTTTGTTTGTCTCTAGTGTCGGCTTCATGACTTGATGATGGCTCCTCTGCTCTTTTTGATCCTGAACTTTGGGGAATTGGATCTGAATTGCTTGGAGCGAAACGACTCAAACCAATTGCTTTTGGGTCCCTGGCGGCCCCTTTCCCTAAATTCAACACAGGCCCCGAGGTTGCTCGCATTGGGTACTTGTTGCCTGCCTGCAAGCGCATTTGGTCGCCTTTCTCTGAATTCCCGGGCCCAGCCGTCTTTGAAGGCAAGTTCTGGATTGGCGGCTGCTTCAAATTTTTGAGGGCTTGATTTTGGCTGCTGGGTTGTGAGCCCCAATTGTGGCGGGCTGACTGTGATTGCAGATTCTGGTAGGATGACTGTGGTCGACTGGTTCCAGCCGGGGCTGAAGCGCCCGTTTCGGAGTGAGGTAGAGTTGCTCGATCAACATTTGCATTTTGCCCGGCGTTCGAGCTGCTCTCATCGGAGCGCGGCCCAAAGTACATTATAGCCTGCGATAGTTCATCGTAACCAGGGTGTGTGTTGGTCCAGCGCTGCATTCCAATGACTTTGTGAGTCACGACGAACATGAACCAGATACAACGACTTAAAACCGGAAAATCCCTCATCGTATGAACTACTTCCACCCGCTTATTAGTAGACGCACGCACAAAGTGTACCAACTTCTGCAATTGAAGCACAGACGGAAAATATTGAGAGGCTTTTACCGAGAGTCCACTAGAATCAACCTTGATCGGTGCACTAATTGACAAAACACGCCTCCCTGGGCCAAATTGAATATGGCTCAGTTGTTGCGAAGCCTGCGGTTGCCACCTATCAGTGCTGTGCCCGATTCCGTTCGTGGAGCGATAGGAAGTAGTATTGACCTCAAAATCTCAGGCTAGAAACGAGGCCTTTAAATACCAAATCCTCTGGCGGATTTCATCCCCTATCCAGCCTCTCATACTCCATCCAAATAAGTGTATGTACAACGTTCATCTGATCAAGTTGCACTAACTGCGAGAAATCGCTAGCCAGCGACGCACCACGCAACTCGAGTGAAGCTGGATCTAATTTGATTTATCCGGTGGCATGCGGAGACCTGAAGGGAGCACGCGGAAATCTGGATTTCAAGTGGGACATCGTCATTGGTTGAAATCGTTTTAGCCATCACGGACATACTTACATACGACACACAAATGTTTTACGGTGGTCGGTGCCCAGAGGCCTACAGAGCTTTATCAAACACGTAAGATGCAGATCGGGTTTTTCAACACATACGCCCCATGGAGGTTCATCATGATGGAATCCTTCCGGAATTTTTGGCTTCTTCGGTGTTCGTTTGTCAGTTGAAGGATCTCATAGGCAGCATATTCACTTCTACCCACCTAGCAAATTCACTGCTGCGTGCACGGCTGGTAGAGCAAGCCAAGGTTCACAATAACAGCGTTTCACGTCTTCACATCTATCCTGGGTAATTTCAAGCCACATCTTGAAGTCTCAAACTAATTTTCTTACAAGATCATCCAGATCCCTTCAATCCGGGTGTTTGACATCATCGCAATCAGACAAAGCTTAATCTTAAATCAGACCAACTCCCTGTCATCACAGTCAAACTTGTCAAGGGAGGTAAGCTCATCCATCATGTTGCTCTGGGACAATCAAAACCGGTTGCAGGGCAGCGAGTCTATGAGGTCATTGAAGATCTGCTGCGATCTAGTCAGTAATCGGGTGCTACGTTGTAGAACCAATGTCAAAGAACGACCTGTGACTATCAGATCAGGTTGGGAGCACGAGGTAAAATCAAGCTGTGATGAAGCAACCCAGGTCTGATAGATATAGCAATGTGCAAAACAGACGGAATTGGTGACTTTTTGTCTCATGTTACCATCAACTTGTCGAGCTGGTGCTAGAAATGTTTTCAATGAGAAGGGGGGACTTCTTCCATGCCGCTCATGGAAGGGAGTGAAAACCCTCGGCTCAAGTCATGGGAACCCTGGTACTGGAGAAAAAAACAAGGGACGTTCCTGTAGATGAAAGAGATCAAGCCCTGTCTCACTGAAGGCTCAATAGGGAGAGCTTTGCCACCCATCCCAACCAAGTCATCGTCACAAACCCTGACATCCATGAGGTCAGAACGCATGAAAATCTTCCCTGGAGTTTCGTGATGATCAGTCGGTGGTGAGTGGATTCACAATGATTGAGTTTCGTGATGATCAGTCGGTGGTTAGTGGGTTCACAATGATTGCGAGTCAACCTCGAGCAGGCTTCTTGTTGCTGCCTATCACGTGGCCAACATTTCTTGTCGGGATGGTGGGACATTAGCACTGGGGATGCCCCTAAAAATTACCAATGAATTGATTTAAATGTGGCTTTCACGGCCTCTGGACTATCGCAAGGGTCTGAAAATATTCACCACGTGCAGATAATGCCTCACTACTGAAGCACAATTTTTCATGACCTGACGCATCGCAGACAAAGCCTGTATGTAAAGCTAGGCCTGATCCTGGTCTGCATCGGTAGGACCCTCAAGGTGACGTGTCGAGTTGAGACCGGTGATGAAGCACTGCGACCAATATCCGAGTGGCGAGCGGTGGATGTAGCACTCACATTGCGAGTAACAGATGTATTATTCTGGTCAAGATGTTTGATCAGGGTATGAGAAGAGGTGATGAGAAGTAGGGACGTCAAATAAATCTTATCGCACGTCGTGTTGAGCAACTTATCGCTAAATTGGGGTGTCATGGCAGCCGAGGCCTGGATGAGGAACCTGGTAGAGCGCAATAGAAGTTAAACCAATCGTGTTGTGGCTCGAAGAGGCGCAACCACTCAAAAGGGGTGGAAAAGAGGGAGGCACCCAATCAAGTACGAGCGGAAAAAGATAAGAGAGAAGCCGTCGTTCGAGGTTTCGACGCATGTCATGTGGATGATCATTACATTGCATAATTGGTGCACCATCAATTCAATCGACCAAGGCAATCGCTTTGACCCGATCATTCCTTCGACCCACGCAGACAAAACAATCCACCTTCAAATGAATCCAATCTGATGGAAAAAGAGCCAGTGAGTGATCAAAAACTGACGAGCAAGATATTGAAATGCCAACATTTCTAAATTGAAGCACATGACATACCTTGTTAGCAATGTCCAAGGCATCCACTTCAGGATTAAGGCGAACAAAAGCCTTCTTTTTACCATCGGGTCTGGCAAATGTTGTACAAATATTTCGGCAAATTGGGGTAATTAGCGTTTGACCAGACGGGACGTTGCCAAAAATGAACAACGCACCGAATCAGGGTATTGACACGGAGGGGTGTGACATCATAAAGTTTCTTGACAGCATCGGCAATCTGTCGTTTGTTGGCTGAAGAGTAAGAGTGAGATGAGGATCAGCTTGAGGATCCTGATAAAATGAATTCACGAATCGTTTCGAATTGGAGACGAATGTGTTTTGGTGGAGGGGAGACCAACCCTTCAAATCAACAATGAATAAGAGCGTGTTGTTATCTTCAATTTTCTTCATGGCACTCTCGGTGTTCAAAGGACGGATCAATGTCCGGTAAGCATCCATTCGAGGTGCATGGGGTACCGACGTCCTAGGGTACTTCGGTTTTCGAGACAATCGGAGGGTTTTGGGCCGGCGAAAGGTTACGGAGGTCCGCACGCGACGCTGAGTTTTTGAAGAGGCACCCTTGATGACGGCCTTCTTGGCCGATTTGGCCTTAGCCACTTGACCCTTCACCGAAGAGGCTTAGTTCGATCAATCGCACGGCGATTTAGGGGAACAGATTCAATCAGGCCAGCCCGATCATGATCAGTTGGAAGTTTCAGGTTTAAAGAAGCAAGAGCAGGCAGAGTGAAAACATAAGAATAGGCAATCAGATTCGGCGGTCGATGGGACAACTGGCTTTGAAGTTGATGAATCGATGGGACCAACCTTTCGGGTCGGCCTTAGTGGTTGCTGCTTTCGGTGGCATGGCGGCAATCTTGAGGTTCTGTCGGTGCTGGATGGGTCGTCGAGCGTGCGAGGTTCGCCGTGTGAGGAGACCCGCCGGGTGGGGGCGGAGAGGTACCCGCGCTGTCGTTAACCTAACTGATGAGAGCCACTTAGGTTTCCCATTAAGCCCCCCTTACACCCCTCGGTACCCCCCCCCCCCTCATTCGCCCTCACCATCGCTTCCAAGCCGGCAGGAAACCAGCGTCGCTGTCCAACCCCAGCTCTACCACAACCCAGCTCCGCAAGACCTCAAGATCCATCGACCATCCAACCATGGCACGAGCTCAATCCACCAGGGTCGCACCAACCCGAACAGGTCTCCCTCGAGGTATCAACTCTGGCCACAAGACCATCCCCCGCGTGTTACCCAACAAACCATCTCACTTCAAAGGCCGCGCCTCTAAACGCACTACGGTATGAATTTCTCATCCCGATCTTCGATCATCCTAGGTCTATCGCCGTTTTTTGGCTCACCAGCCCTGTTGCTGGCCTGCTACGGATTTGCTAGTTCGTCCGCTCTATCGTTCGTGAAGTCGCCGGATTCGCTCCTTACGAGCGACGAGTGATGGAATTGATTAGGAACTCGAAGGACAAAAAGGCTCGAAAGTTAACCAAACGCCGAGTAAGCGTCCCATTTCATGGCCCTCCATCTAATCAGTTTACTCTTTGTGTGGTGGCAACCTTCCTGATGATTCAACTTTTGCTTCCCCCCCCCCTTTTCGCACTGTTGCCTTGCTTCTTGGCTCTTCCAACCAGCTCGGTACTCTTCGCCGAGCTAAGCGCAAAGTTGATGAACTAACTGGAGTCATTGCGGAGAGCCGAAGAGCAGCTCACTAAGTCCTCCATGAACCGTCTTATTTTGCTTTTCATTACTCGTAGTACCATCAAAAGTTACTTGACCATCTTGGCCTCCGAAATCACCTATGACTCTCATGCTCCCCAACTGTCCATCTGGACATTACGCTTCTTGACTTGCCAGAATGGTTTATCTTAACCGCTCAGAGCATTCATCAAACATGTGAATTTTCCTCAAGCAGTGCCCGCTGAGCCTTTCTAAGTTAAGCCCTACTACATCAATACGAGCGCTATGAAATTGCCCTTGGATTTATTGCCAATGTTCTGCGCATTTACAAGCTTAATCCATTGTTTGAGTCTACATTTATTACCGTCTCGTCCGATTGATCATTTTGACTGGAGGCCGTCTTCGTCAGATGATCACTGTAATGATTCTGGGCGACTGTAAAGGAGGAAGAATCCGTGCGCGCGTTGGATCGAGTGATGCTTCCGGGTCGCCGAGTTTTTCGGCCTATTACATATTGGATCATTTGGATTCTTTCTTTTTGAGATTCGCTACGTCAAGGAATGGGCGCCAAGGTAAGTTTTTTAAATGGTTGAGAGACGTGGCAGTTGCGAGGGATGCGAGCCAAGTGCTCTTGGAAAACAAACGTACATGGTCACCAGGTTTTCCTCCCTCGCTTGTTTAAAAGCCACTCGACTTTCCAAGTCACATTCAGGATCGACTTCTGACTCTAAGAGCTCCTCATTGGACTGGATTAACCGCTCGATCGAATAACCCAACCTGCTCATCTCGTTCGTCAAAGTACCCAGATCGAGTTCAAGCAGTTTTTCGACCGTGACAGGTTGCCTGTGGCGCACTTCGAAGGAGTCTTGGTCTCCATCGCTTATTCCACGCATTGATGAATGGTACGGTTTGGCCTGGGTTAGGGGGTGGGGTGAATTTCTGCGACTGAGTTGTTGGGATGCTTAACAAGCTGTATGGGGATATTGAGGCTGGGCGGCAGTGGCTTGTCCGTGAGGCTATTTGTTTTTGGGAAGGACCAATGTCCAACCCTTGGTAGCTCAACTGGAAGAGCGCGGGACTGTAATGGGTTGAATATAAGTTTCATCCCAAAGTTGCTGGCTGATCCCCGCCCGGGGGAATTTCGCTATACTTGTTAGGGGCCCACTTTTCTCTATTAAATTCACGCCATTTTTCAAAGAGAGGGATTAACATGAATTTTTTTGCTAGATTCCCGCCTTCAGTTTATTTTCCCACTCCGGGAAGGTGTGTGAACCTTAAAAGGTGTCCCAAGTTAGAAAAATACATGGATACAGAAATTTAAGGATTGACGCACCTTTTTAAATGTGCAGAGGCCTTTCAAGGTTCAAGGTGCTCCCTAGGTTGGGCAAACACACATTTTAAGGTTAAAAGGGGCAATTGGGGTGAGAAAACACACATTTTCAGGCTTTTTTGGGCCCTTGGAGCCTTTGTGGACTAAAAAAATCCCCCAAACCACCTGTGGGGTCTGCCTGGGGTGGAATTCTTTGTAGAATTTGATTCTGGAAATCACTTGAGATATTGTAAGATTTAAAAATACCATAAATATAGTTTTTCTGCAAAGAACTCACATCTGAGCTCATATTTGAAGAAGAAAAAAAATTCATCAATTGTAATAAAGATAAGAAAAATGATCAAAAGTCAATCAAATTTCACAAAATGAAACATTTCCTGTGGAATAAAAATACCTTTGTACCAAAAATAAAAAAACTCTACATATAAATATTTTATGATGGGAATGCAAATATTCTGAAGAATTCCAAAAGTAAATTCATCCAGTGACAGAATAATAATAAAAAGAGAAGAAACTGATTTATTTGATTGAAAATTAATATTTCTGAGAAAATGTGACCAGGAGAGGTTTCATGTTGCTTTCTAAAAAAGTGTCATCAAGGAAGCTCTAGTTGAAGCTTTTTCCATTATCTAGTTTAATCTATCTCCATTCTTGAATCAAAGAGTGTTAAAATACGTAGGCACTTACATGTGCGCCACATATAGGTTTAATCCAAATGGGATGCACATATGGGCCTCTATGGCCCATTGGACAACCACAAGGACCACACAGGCCTGTTTGGATGTCACAGATTTGGGGAAACTGGTCTCAAAACATGTGAAATAGGTCATTTGGTACAAGGGCCCATTGGGATGGATGCACCACCCCAGCCCAATGGGCTTGTATGGGCATTATTGTGACCAAGGTTCATTTTGGACATACTTGGCCAGCTGGGCTGGCCTGCCAAAGTTGTCATTTCTTGATTTTGGGCTGGGACAGCCTGTTGTGGCCATTGCACATGTCACGGCTTCTGTTTCTTGCATTTGGCCCATTTCTGGGCCCAAAAACCCGCGCGGGGTTGTTGTAGGGGGCAGAGGGACTCATTTGGAGTCCCTCCACCCCGGTCAGCTGTTGCGGCCATGTGCAAGGGGTTACCGCGCTGGTGGGGGGAGCAAGACTGCTTGCCCCCCCCATCTCCTGACCTTCATTGTTGCAAGGGAGGGAAAAAGGTGGCTAGGACAGTTGCAATGAGGCAACTGAAAATGGGGGGGATTTGATCACCCTCCCACCAGCAAAGGACCAGGCCGTTTGCAACAAGGCAAACAGCAGTGGGGGGACCTGAAAACCCTCTCACCAAAGAACAAGGGGTGCTCTCCCCCCCCCTTACCAAGGGGGAGGAGCAATGGGCTGAGGGGCTGACCACCTCCCAGCCCACCTATTGATAGCAACGCCCTAGGGGCATTCACCTCCAGGGCCCTGGTAGGGGGATTTGACTGCCCCCTCCAGGGAATTGACAGAAAGAGAGGGGGGCCAGCATGTCTACCAGTTACACCCCCCCCCCTTGTGAGCTTGAGACTGGACCCAGATGAGTTCTGGGTCCCACCTGGCCCATTTGTGGGGCCAGGGGCTGGTTGCATGAGGCAACCAGCCATGTGAGTGATGTCAGAGGGTCAACCAAGCTGGTTTCAACAGACAACCAGCCAGGGATTGAACATCCAAAGGGCTAGTTCAGCTCTGTAGTGATGGAAACATTGGAATCAACTGGAATGGGCTGGTTGTAAGGGTACAGGGACTGATGCAATGCGGGCTGATGTAGCCCAAACCAAATAAAAAGGCCTGTAGAGCCTGTAGGGCCCCTTTGGGGCTGAATTTTTGCCTTTTCCCCTATTGTATCATGGGCCCACAAGAGGCCAATCTTTTGTACTTTAGGAGCTCTTCTCCCTGCTATTTTCCATCCTATCCATTTGAATTCATCCAATCAATTATCCAATGTATTTACCCATTGTTAGAGCCCATTAGCCTTTATAGACACAAGGTTTAAAGCATTTCCTTTGCTTTAACTACTGGTCCTCCTGCCACTAAGCTAATTGCTGGACATAATTTTCACAAAGATTTGGTGCACAGTCACTGTGCACAATGCAAAGTGACTGTGCAGTGGAGCTTGGTCAAAACTTTGAACTTAGCTTGCTGAAATCTTGACCTGAGCTTGATAATAGTTTGGGACTGAGCTCCTTGGTGAGGCTTACTAGCAAGTGTTTTCAGATTCTTTGAAATGTAAAAATGCCTCTTTACCAAAAATAAAAAATAAAATGAGATAATGCTAAAAATACTTATTTTACAAGAGTAACAAAAAAATTTCAGAATGACTCAAAAAAGACTTCATCAAGCTCAAGAATCTTGAAACAAATATTTTTAATTGATTTGAATTCAACTTTCTCACAATTCCCTCAAACTATGGTGCTTGATTTGCATCTGAAAACAAAACTCCATTTGGCCAACCTTCACATTCTAATCTCAATTTTTAAATCCTGGGTAGTTAAATTTATGACCAAAGAAGGCTTAAATCTCAAAATATTGAGCAACTTTGTTGAAAATTCAGATAGCCTTTGGTGTAAAGCACTTTTGTGATCAGAAATCTCCATCCATCTACCAAGTTGGAAAAGGAGCTAATCCTTCCAGGACCTCTGTATGTGTGCCAAGTGACCCAAAAAATCAACCCAGGTTTTTTTCTTGCGGTAAAAATTCACCACCATTTACAAGATTCATCCATCCCACTTAAAAAAATATCACAATCATCAAATACAGACAAAAAAAAAGTAGCATGTAAAAATAATGTGTGGAGTGATGTTCTAATCAAAAAAAAATTTGCAGGATTTTATTATTACCTTATTTGTTTTTTTGTTCTTTTTTTATATTTCTTTTTTTCTTTCCTTCATATCTTCCTTTTTTCACATCCATCAATCATTGCATGCAACACAGCTTACCAATAAATTTTTTGGAAATGATAGTTCAAACTAACCTTTCTAGTAATCAGTCATTCTGAGTGATAAAAAAGATCTAATTAAGGTAATATTGTGAGTAGAATGGTGCTTTGTTGTGTAACAAAATGCATATAATGAGAATTGTTCAGAAACACTTACCAGCTACATGAATGAAATGAAAATATGAATTTAAAATTGTTGGAAATAATCAATGAAGACATAAGCAAAAAGAGAAGTTATGGAATAGAGCACAAAGATTATTGAATCACAGAATCCTATCCATGTTTAGTTGAAGCAATTCAAGTTGAAGCTGAGATGATCACCTGTGGAAAATATTTTTATGGAAGAATTCTACATGAAAGATTTCAAGCAATCATTCTTGAGTGGACATAGAAGAATTGGTAACAGAAGTTTATATTTTATTTTTGACAAGTTGAAAATTTCCCTGATGAATATTTGAATTGATTAATCACAAGAGGCTTCAAAAAACTTAATTGGATCCATTTTAGGTGTGAGCTTTAAATTTTTTGCAATCCATGATCACTCTCCTCTAAAAATAGCCAACCTTCAATCTTATCCATAAATTCCAATGCTGTATTTTCCAGAAATTTCATGAAGTTAGTGGGTAGATCCAATTTGATGTTCAATCTTGAGATCCTTTCACCATGATCATCATCAAAAAAATTCATTTCTGTCATGATCAACATCCAATTTTTGTTTATGGCTAAATATATTTCTAGGGCTTTCTGTTTATGCATAATCCTGGTCTCTTATTTGGCTATCCTCATTCTAAATTGGTCTGAAAATTGATTGGAAGTCAGTATGTGCACCTTGAAAGATTCATGTTTGGCTGATAATATGCATAATAATTATAATTGAAGCTTTAAATTGGTAGACACAAGCCAAGGCTTATTGGCCCCATCTTCATTTTCAAGATTATACATGCTTGGGAATTCCCTTTCAGGTATATGATAAATTATTAGTTGATAAAGCATTGGAATTTCACAATAATTGAGGCTTTAAATTTTAAGATACAAGAAAAATATGATTGGCCTCATCTTGACCATAAAGATTATTTGTGCTTAAAAAGTTTTTTGGGGCAATTTATCAAGTTCAAGTTGAGACAATTGTTTTCTGAATTCCTCAAATGGCACCTTGAATGCTTCTGGTGAATACCCTGCCCTTTTTTAGTCTGAGAGATAAAAGATAAGATAAGCCCATTTTCAAATTGATTGAAAAGTGCACTGTAAAAATTCTTCATTGACAGTTGGGGGGTATGTGTATTTCAGAAAGGGTGATGTTAAATTCACGGCTCCAACTGTGTGGTAGTTGTGTAGGGCCCTACATGGCTCAATGAGCCGTGGGGGCCCAAAGACAACTACAAAGGGCCGTTTCAAACACGGGAAACCCCCAGGGGTTTGTGTAGGAGCCGTATAACCCCCAGACAAGGCTCAAATTGGCCGTGTTTGGGGGTGCACAACCCCCCGGAAGCCGTGCCAGAATTTTGGGCACCCCCTGGACCACACTTGGGTTCTGTCAACCCAAATTTGGGATTAATGCATACTTTGTGGGACTGTTGTTCCACACCTAGAGATCCAAAAGAGACATTAAAGTGAAACCCAAGTGAAATTAAAGTGAATAATCATAAATCATATAAAAATCTGCAAACAATTCTTTCTCAACTCAAAAATGAGAAAACTTTGTTTGATCAATTGAAAGTTTGATTGAATACTGAAGTATACCATTGCATTTTTTTTCATGGGAACAGTAGCAAGCCCTCCTTCTTCTGACGTGGCTGCGCGGAAGGTCTACATTGATAGTGCCATCAACAAAGCTTTGGAAAAAGAAAAAAAGGATTTGGGTAATGAAACATTGGAAGCCGCAATTGCATCCTCATCAAGGGAAACAATTGAGGAAAAAAATGTTTCACAAATGGAAATGACAGCTGGTGGTGAGTAAAATTCTATGTTACTGGTCTTTGCCATATTTAATTTGATTGAAACTGATGGTTTCATGTAACTATGAAACTATGACTTAACCAATGACTGTTTACTAGATCCACTTGAACCACCTCCCTTGAGAGCTTTTCCTAATAGGGAAGAGGCACAAAGCTATTGTCAAACATGGGAAATGAAGCATGGTTACGCTTTAACAGTTTGCAACTCAAAGTGTGACCAATATGTGGATTTAGCCTGTGATAGACATGGTTCCTATTCAGGAAGTCTTTTTACCAAACATTCTAGACAAACTCACACAAGGGAGGTTGGGTGCAAGTGTTTAATCCATGCAATTTGCACAAAGGCAGACCCCTTGTGGCACCTCTCCTACAAAGAAACCCAACATAAACATCAACCATCTGAACATCCCTCTGTGCATCCTCAACTGAGGAGAATCTTGGGGGTGGCCTTAGACAATCTAGTAGAAGGCATGCATGATGGGCTCAATACGTTACAACTGAAGATAAAATTGAGCAAGATTGACGGGAAGGATTATGTTGATGAACAAACAATCTATAACACTAAGTGGAAGTTTACACTTGCAGAACTAAAGGAAAAAAGTGTAATGGAGGTACTCTATGAACAGCTTGAAGAAACAAGTTGGATTCACTGTTCAAAGTTCAGTGGAGAGGGTCACTTGGAGGCCCTTTACTTAGGACATCCAGAGGCAGTAAAGCTTTCAAAACAATTCCATCATATTGCTATTTTGGATTGTACTTATAAAACAAGTAATCAAAAAACCCCACTATTGCATGTTGTAGGAATGACAGCCAATTAAAAAGCTTTCACAAAAGCTCTTGATTTTACAACAAAAGAAACGTTTGAGTTCTACAGTTTTTCTGTGAATGAATTAAAGGAGTTGGCTTATGATACTGAGAGACTTCCAAAAGTCTTTGTGATGGACCTTGAAAAAGCTCTGATTTGTGCAATTGAAACTAGTTTCCCAGATTCATCAAGACAATTTTGCACTTGGCACTTGTCTAAAAACATACAAGCAAACTTTAAAGTGCGCTTTGTTAATGAAGTTGAAGGATGGAAAAGCTTTATAATCTGTGGGGAGAGTATGGGGCCTCAAAGACCAAGGAGGAGGCAGAGGTCAATGATGCAGAACGCAGAGTAGGTCCAAATCACTGCTTCTTATTCTTCCTAGTTTTGGGTTCTGACCTTTTGACTTGTATAGTTTTTATTGAAAGACTATGAGGATGTGCTTGAGTATATGGAAAATAACATTTTCCCTGTCAAAGAGACATTTGTAACAGTGTGGACTTGTAGTAACCCAGATTTTGGAAACAAAAAAACTTCTCAGGTTAAAGGGGCCTATGCAACTCTCAAACAATTCCTTGCAAAATCTCTGGGAAACCTGTTGGATGTTTGGAAAAGCCTTGACAGAACATTTTCAAATCAGATTAATTCAGTTCATGCATCACTTTATAACTCTTGAATTAAGTTACGGACAGTTCTTCCACCTGAACTGTTACCATTGGGTTACAAATTTTCTTTAGAGGCAATTAATCTTGTTAGGGAACAATTCAAGAAGTTCAAATGTGATCATGATGGCAAACTGTGCACCAAGTCATATTTCAAGACTATGGGTTTGCCCTGTTCCCACCAAATATGTGACCCTGTAGCATTCAGAGGATCCCTGGTACCTGAAGATGTTCATCCTCAGTGGAGGTGGGACTATGACCCTTGAAGTTCTAGTTCTGTAAGTTGTCTTAAGTTGGATTATTCAAGTTGGATTGTTAAAATCACTATGTGATTAATGATTTTTGATTAATGAATCCTAATTCACTAATGGTTGATCCTTTTGAATTTTTGCTGATGCAATGTGGATGAAATGCTAAGCATTACTCAGTTACGTGAAAAATTCAATGCAATGATCTTGGAATCTCCAGATCATGAGCAAAGCAGACTATTGAAGTATATCATTCAGAAGATTACAAAATATCAATCAAAGCCAAGACTTGAACCTAAAGTCTTACCATCAAGTAGGAGCCTGCCAAAATTGACAAATACGCAGCAAGAACCATCTCAGTTTGAGCTTGTTGAAAAAAAACTCAAGGGGGAAAAAAGAACTAGAAGGACTCCAAACAAGAAAAGACAAAAGATTGTAAGTCTTTTCTTTTGAGATATGTTCATTTTTTTGGTTTAATGAACTTAGTTACTAACTAATGATGAATTGTGAGACAAATTTGGCAGAATCTGAATCTGAATTTCATAGTTCAGAGGAAGAGACTGAAAGTGAATTGGGATCACTTAATTTGGAATCAGAATCCTCTTCAGAGGAAGAGAACATGCAGCAAAGCTCAACCAGAAGCTCATCTTTGGTGAGTTCTCATTTCATTGATCCAATTAAAGAAATGAATACTAAGTTAGTTATAGTGATAGGAACCAAACTTGAAATACCTCAATCAAATACCCAATAAATTCCATAAGTTCTTGGGTGAGGTTTGGGATCCGATTGGAGATGGGGATTGCGGATTTAGAGTCATTCCTAAATCTCTTGGTTATGAAGAACATGGTTGGTTTAAAGTTAGGAAGGAAATGATTGAAAAATTAGAGAAACATAAAGCATGCTACATTAAGATGCTTGGTGGTGCACAGGAGGTTGAAAATATTAAGCAAAGAATTGATGTTGAAGACATCAATGAAAAGATTCCCTCCTCAAAATGGCTGGCTAAATTTTACATGGGTCAAATCATAGCAGACACATATTCCAAACCTATATGTTTCATTTCATTGGATTCATGTGATACTTATACTCCAATAAAAAATGGTGTTACTGATCAATCAGATCCAATGTTCATTTCCTTTGTAAACAATAACCACTGGGTTCTATTAGTACTTGAGGGAGAAATGATTCCAATCCCACCCATTGTAGCAAAACCACGTTCCTTGATTTCTAAAAAAGCCTCTGGTTGGGTTGATAATCTCAAAGATCAACTGAAAATTTATTCTGGATTTTAATAGACTTTGACTTCATTTCATCATTGGGTTTCATATAAATTGTAATTCTAATGCAGCTAACAAGTTCTATTAATATAAAGGGTTATCACATTTTGAACATCATTATGTTGAGTGTTTTCAGTTAACATCATTATATTGAGTGTTTTGAATGAGAGTTTAATGGTAATTCAGTTCAACTTGTATTGGGCTGATTCCATCACAAGCTTAACTTATGTTAAGCTTGTGATGGGATCAGCTTAACATAAGTTGAACTTGTTTTTTTTGGGTGTTTTTACTTTAGGGCTTGCCAAAAGACTTTTATTTTTTTTGGGCACTTTTACTTTAGGGCTTGTCAAAAGACTTCTTTAATTTTTGGGCCCTTTTACTTTAGGGCTAGTCAAGTTGAAATGACTTTAGGGCTTGTCAAGTTAGTTGTATTTTTTTGGTGTTTTTACTTTAGGGCTTGTGAAGTTACTTGTCTTTTTTTTGGTGTTTTTACTTTAGGGCTAGTCCAGTTACTTGTGTTTTTTTGGGTCTTTTTACTTTAGGGCTAGTCCATTGGATAGTACCAGTTTTTTTTTTATTTATTTATTTATTTATTTGTTTTTTTTTAACCAAAAAATGAACATTCTTTGATTTTTTGGTTTAATTCTGTTTTTTTGGAAGGTTTATTTAGTTTATGGGTTGTGTTAGTACCCTTTCATTCCTTTTCCTTTTTTTTTTTTTTTTTTTTCTCACCGCAGTCCGGTGCCGTTTGGAAGTCCACATGGCGGTGGACTGGGTTGGGTGGGCCGCACAACTCTGTGAGCCATGGGGGGCTGTACACAACCCAAATTGGACTGTGTGCCATGCCACACAGCCCATTTCAAACCATGTGCACAGCTCAATGAGCCCTGAATTCAACATTACCCTTTCAGAAAACTTCCATTAAAATGGTGGTTTCCAAATGGTATGTTTTATAAATCTAATATGCCCTAATATTTGATGAAGGACTTCACACAAGATGGGGGGAGGATATATATAGAGAGAAGGCAAAAACATAGGAATAAAACTTGGATAAAATCCATTAATAGATACATAAAATTGCATTTAGTGGAGATTACACAGATATAAATATGGAGGATGGTCCAGGCTAAATTCACACATTAAAATAAATCCAAAAATTTTTTCAAAAAAGGCCTGATTTCAGTAGTATTTTTTGTAAACTCACAACTTTCTTCAAAGAAAGGCATTAATATAGGATTTTCTTGCAAAGTTTATTAATTTGGTGTATTTTCCCACTCCAGGAGGTTGTGTGAAACTTAGAAGTTTGTTTCAATACCAAAAAATGCACAAAAAAATAACTTCAATGGTTAGCACAACTTTTGAAGGTTTAAAGGGGTGCCTTGGATGGGAACACAAGCCCATTGAGGATGCGTGCAGGAATTTTAAGGCTCAAAGTGCTCCGTAGTTTGGGAACACACACCTTTTATGGTTCAAAATGGCACGTGGGGTGTCAAACAACAACTTTTGAAGATTTTTTGGGCCTATGGAGGCCAAAAACATTAATTGGGGCCTTGTGAGGCTAAATTATGGCCCTGGGATGCACTGTGGGATGTTTTTGGGGTAGAAGCTTTTGAATATTTCAATTATGGGAATCAAAACATTTAAAATAAAAATAAATATATTTGTTTTTCAAGGAGATGAAATCTGAGGTTAGATTCTTTTTAAAAAAATCATACATTGTTGGAAAAATAAGAAAAATGGTAAAACTCAGTTTTCTTTCACAACATGAAACAGTTCTTTTAGAATTTAAATATCTTCACACAAACAGTTCTTGTTTGATTTAAATATATTTACTCAAAAAATAAAAATTTTACATATACCTATTTTATGACAGAAATCATTGTATGTTTAAATATCAAAAGAAAAACCTAATAAAGTCCAAAAATTAAAATTATTAAAAATTTAAAATTTGTTTCTTTGAATAGAATCATCATTTACAGTGGTGTAGATACCTTTATAAAAAAATGAATTCATCAAAAAATTCTATATATACTTATTGTATGAAGGGAGCTCAAATATCTCAAAAGATTTCATCAAAAAAATTCATTGAGTAACACACTTATAATAAACAAATCAAAAATTGATTTTGTTGAATAAAACTTAATATTGCTGATGGGATTGAAATAACTTTTTACCAAATAAAAAAAATATATATAATTATAAATATAAATATAAATATAAAATGAGATCAATACAAATTGTTTTAAAATTTTGAACAGAAAATTCATCAGGGTAAATAATAATAATAAAATATCAAAAAATTATTTCTTTGAATAAAAATAAATCAGTTTGTTGTATTTTTCTTGTTATTGATGAATTTCTTGTTGGAAATTTTGAAATAATTTGAATTATTTTTTCAAAAGTTTATATATATCTTTTTAAATAAATTTTTACATTTGGTAAAAAAATTTCTCAATTTTATCAGAAATATTAGATTTCATTCAGAAAAAGGCATTTTTTGATATTTTCCTTATATTAGGGCGTATCAAAGTTAAGCAAACCCGCCATTTTTTAATGGCAGGTTTCAACCCAAATCTGCCATTTCAAACTCGCCATTAAAAATCAAAAAAACTCACTTATTTCAGATCAGACGTGTCAAAGTTAACATGAAATAAGTGGGTTTTTTAAAGTAAAGTATATAAAGACCTTCACCAGCTCAACCATGTGTCATTCCACATCATCACCCCTGGTTTCATCCTCTGACCTCATTGGAACACTTCATCACTCTTGTCACTTGATTGCTATCCTCATCACTTCATAACTCTCATTGCTTCATCAATCTCATCCCCTCATCAATCTCATTGCTTAATCACTCTCATAACTTTCTCACACATTATGGCTTTCATCATATCCATCCTCTCATTAATTCATTGCTTCATCCCTTACTCTTATCAAATGGCCCCTGAGTGATCCTCCTCTGGCAAGTCCACTAAACAATCCAATGGACCAAAGCAAACATGCCCCAGGAACTCAACATCCAACAATCCTCCACCATCAGATTTCAAGGGCTCAAGTCAGCTGAAGAGAGCTGATCACATCATCCTGGTAAACTGGCCCAAAATTCCATCCAACTATGATGCTTGCTTTGGAGCTGGAAACACAAGTTGGCCAACCTCCATCCTCTAAGGTTAATGGTTATCTCCTGATGGCCAATGAAATCAAGAATAAAACCAAAGGTAGGCTGGGTCTTTCATCCAAACAGATGTGGGAGCAATTCAAGAATTATTGAACCAAGTACAAAAAAGCCCACTCAATTTCCACCACCACCACCTGCTTTTGTATCACCAACTCTGATAAAGCAAAGGGAATCAACTTGGTGGTTGATAAGTTGACTCCATTTTTCCTTTTAATGTTCAAATGGATGAAATCTTTGGAAAGAAGGCCAATATCACCCCTTTAGCAGCTTTTGATGCCCAACAATCAGATTCAGTTGATGCTGAGGACCTAACTGTGGATGCTCAACCTAGCAATGATGATCCCAATGAAACCTATTAGTGGCCCCAATCTGATTTGGACAAGGATATTCCAACAGAATCAGCTCCAATCACGTTTAAATCAGCATTGATCAACAATTCAAACCTTTCTTTGGACCACTCACTTCCTTCTTTTGATTGCTCTCTTCCTGGGGTGAAAGGACTTAACAACTTGGCAAATGAGGAGCAAGTTATTCCTGTATTGCCACTACCATCAACATCTTCTCAAGTAAGGAACCAAGATCTTTTCTCATCTGTCTGGTTAATCCTGACTGATTTAGATTGTAAAAAAACAGGCACATCCGTTCCTGAATGGCCAAATACTCAAGCCAATGGGGCCTCCCACATCCCCTTCAAATGAGAGCAATGACATTCTGCCACAAACCTCCTCTGAAAAGGGACAGCAAAAGGCCTCCAATTCCATCAAAATCAACCCCAATAGCTGTCAAAAGGGTAGAAACACTTCAAATTTTTCTGGCTTTGAGGATATCATGGAGAAGCAAGATTCAAGTTAGCGCATTGGATCCTCCTTGTTTTCAAAATCAAGCTCATTCCTATTCCTCTCTAAAAAAAAGTGAAATTACAAATTGAATCTGAAAAGCTTCAATTTGAAAAGGAGAAGTGGGATCATCAACTGGCTATGGATTTTCAAAAGCAGAAAGCTGAGATTTTGGCTCATCAAAAAAAGTTGGATGCTGAGTTTCAAATGAAACAGGCTGAGATGGAGTTTCAAAAAGAGGAAAAGGAGAAGGATCAAGAGGAAGACCAACTCCAAAAGGAGAGGGAAAGGCTAGCCACAGATAAAAAAGATAGGTTATTGGGAGCAATGGCATTTATTGGTAGCAGTATAACTGTTGATGAAATAAAGGAAATTACTCAATTGCTTGGCTTGTAAAATATTTGCTTTGATAATTTTTTTTTTTTTTTTTTAAAAAAAAATTATTTAAAAAAATGTTTGAGCCTATTTTTAAACCCATCAATGAAAAAATTTTTCTTATATTTATTTATATTTTTTAGTCTAGAATATATTTGACCGCTTTTCAAGTCTTTGCAAAAGTTGAGAGTTGCCTTGTTAATTTGAAAAGACATAGCCATCCTAGTATGGGTGGCAGTATCCACTGCAGGAAAATTGCAGTGCTTGTACTTTTTTGTGCCCAAACCATTTTAAAAATACCTTTTTCTTTAAAATAAATTCCAAATCCCAAGTCAGGGAAGAAAAATTGGCCCTTGATATTCATCCTTCTGGTTGATAATTTGTCCATTCAATTTTTTGGTTGGGAACACCAGTAAAAAGGAATAGGAGGAGACATCACCTTTGTCAATGTGGGGAGAGTTTTAGAAGGATTCTGAGGTGAAGGTGATGTGAGGGGAGCAGTCAAAAGGAGTGAGGCCATATCCAAATTCCAATGAAGAGAAAGAGGGGATATTGTTGTCCAGCACGGTTTCTTGGTTGGAATTGTGTGCCAGTCTGGATAATTTTCTGAAAATTTGGCCTAAATTTGGTGATACCTTGTCAGACCTAAGGTTCAAAAATTTAAAATCCTTGGGAGAAAATTGAATGGCTTATTTCTTCAAATAGAGTCTAAAAATTTCAGAAGGGTCCATTGATTTTTGCCATCCAATTGCCCACATTTTCCCACCCCAAGATATTGAGGGACCAACCATGTTGACCAAAATTTTGGATTGGTAAAGGAATTTTGTGACCAAGTTGATGTCTCTCTTTTCTTTCTGGGAGAGTTTATTCAATGGGAAAAATTTAATTATTGCAACCAGAGAGTGGCAATTGGAACAATCAAAAACAGCAACTTTTCCAGAGCTGAATAAATGGAATTGTTCAACATTCTTTTTGGCTTTTCCAAACTCTTTGGGTGTGGGTTTTTGAGTTTTCTTTTTGGAAGCAATAGCAGGTTAAAAATCCAATGGTTGTATTTTTTTGTCAAGACCAAACCACCTTTTCTTTAAAACCATCTTCATTTACTTCCAAAGAGATTTGAAAATCTCTCATTTGAGCCCTCTTTTGCTGAAGAGCCCTCTGCTTACAACCTATCTTTATGTTTTTCAATCCATCTCCTTCCATCTTGATCCCTCCCATGCACCTGCTGTGCTTGGGGTGAGGATCAAGAAGGAAAATATCTGGTTGTATAACATTTTGAGTGGGGTGGGAGAAGCATGTGCAGTCCAGAAAGGGGGTAGGAGTTGACAGAACAAGGGGTCAAAGTGGGTTTGCATTGTATGGCATTGAAAAAAACAAAAAAAAAAAATCAATGATTAGTATGATATAATCAAGGTAGATGATCAACAAAAAAAACAAAAAAACTATACCAGTCTAAGCTGAACCCACCCCCCCCAAAAAAAAACAATGATTAGTATGATATAATCATCAACAAACACAAAAAAAAAAAAAACATTACTGGTCCTAGTTGAAACCAAAAAAAAAAATAAAAAAAGAAAAAAAGAGGTGGGGGGGACTCAGTTGGGCAGGCTGGAGGTGGGGGCCAGCGGCAACCAAACAAGAGGGGGGGATGGTGGCCACCAAGCAACAGGGGGGGGGGGGCGGCAACCAAGCAAGCAAGCAACAGGGAGGGGGGGGCGGTGAGCAAGAAACAGGGGTGGGTGGCTGGAAACCAAGCAACAGGGGTGGAGGGCTTGCAACCAAGCAACAGGGGGGGGGGCAGCAACCAAGCAACAGGGGTGGGGGGCCGGCAACCAAGCAACAGGGGTGGGGGGCCGGCAAACAAGCAACAGGGGTGGGGGGCTGGTGTGGTGTTGTTATATAGTCTTGGGTTGGGAACTGTGCCATGGTTGGCGCACTCATTCTGGCCCACTTGGACATCAGAGTTGGCCCGCTCAGACATTGGGGTTTGTGTGCTCATCATGGCCTGCTTGGACATTGGAGACCCAAGAATGGAGCAGGCCCAACCAGGTTTGCAGGAAGCTAGTTTGGGGAGGTAGAGCAGGGCAATTGGGGCTATAGGAGCAGGCAGGATGCGCGTAAGCGCGGGCCAGGAAATCATTCCGTGCGCCGGACAGATACAACAACGCAGAGGGCTCAAAGTAGGGCGCAGTGGAGGGCCGTGTCATGAGAAGGAAAAACCGGGTGTGTGTAACGGTGTGGTGCTCCAAAACCTAAACTATAGCCATTAGACTCACTTTTCTATTATAAGGACAGCTCCAATCGTCAAACAGACCTCAAAAATGGATTCTAAACCAAAAATAACCCCTAGTCACTCAGCCAAAGTACCCCTCTATCTCTCACGGTTTAGAAGATACAGCTTAAATCAACCCTGGCCTACCCATACCCCTACCCCTACCAGGTGTCACAGACCAGTGAAGGTTCATGGATATACCCTGGATGCCTTCAAGTACATAACCCATACAGTACAACCATACAGCACCAAACAAACCTGCAGCAGTGTACATAATTGATATATGCAAGGCACTGCATGAAGAACCAAACAAATCACCCGTATACACAGCAATATATGCAAGACACTGCATGAAGAACCAAACAAATCACCTTTATACACAGCAATATATGCAAGACACTGTATGCAGAGGCTGTAAAGCATCATACAGGAAATAATACAGAAGCAATATATGCAAGGAACTGCATGGAGAACCAAACAAATCACCTGTATACACAGCAATATATGCAAGACACTGCATGCAAAGGCTGTACAGCATCATACAGGACACTATACAGAAGTAATTTGTGCAGGGGGCACCTGTATCAATGCAGCACAGCAATGCATGCAAGGGTGTACATGCATGTAGATCCTGCACAGCCTCCTCCTCTGACCAGCAAAAATGCCTCATGAACTGTATTCACTGTACCAGGGATACCCTCAGGGGCAGCCCTGAGGGCAGGATTTTCTATAAATAGAGGGCCTCTCTCCCCCATCCAGGTCCCATCATCAGTTCCCCCCATCCTTCCCTCCAGGGGATCACCATGCCTCCTAGGCACCCTTAACCCATACTATCATCATCACCAATCCCATACTCCATAACCGTCACCATCACCATCATCATCATCATCAACCATCACCATCACGATCACCATCACCAACACATACTTTTGACCATGACCCAGCCCAATAACCCATACTTTTGACCATCCATCACCACCATTATTCACTCAATACCCCATACCTTTGAAAATCATCACCATGTACCCATAACCTGAACATCATCCATCATCACCATCCATCATCATCACCTACCATCATCATCACCTACCATCATCATCATCAGTCACCATCATCAGTCAACATCCTCACCTACCATCATCATCAGTCATCATCATCAGTCATAATCATCAGTCATCATCATCACCTACCATCATCATCATCAGTCATCATCATCATCCATCATCATCATCACCTACCTTGACCATCATCAATCATCATCATCATCACCTACCATCATCATCATCAGTCATCATCATCATCCATCATCATCATCACCTACCTTGACCATCATCAATAATCATCATCATCACCTACCATCATCATCATCAGTCATCATCATCATCCATCATCATCATCACCTACCATCATCATCATCAGTCATCATCATCATCCATCATCATCATCACCTATCCATAATCATCATCATCAATCATCATCAACCATCATCATCAGTCATCATCATCATCCATCATCATCATCACCTACCATCATCATCATCAGTCATCATCATCATCCATCATCATCATCACCTATCCATAATCATCATCATTGATCATCATCAACCATCATCATCAGTTGTAAAGTATAGGCTCAACCATTTTAACTTTATCAAACATCACCTTTAACATCAAGGGAGTATTCATCAGTAACCAATAAAACAAAATAAAGAATATATAAAGGATAAGACTAGAGAAAGGATTCTTCCCTTACTCAGCTTCTATCCACCAGGTCACCCATCTGTTCCACCATTTCTTCCTTATCAAGCTTGAATACATTGATCCTAGGTCTGATAGAGACTACTATAGTAGCAACTCTATCTGAAAATCAGCCACCAAATCTCTTTTCTTTTATTTTTGTGAGACTACTATAGTACTCAGAGGGGCAGGAAATTCAAAACCACCCTTAGCATTGCTCTATCTTATTTGTAGTTGTAATACTAAATCCCCCCTCAAGTGACTGCCAGCAAGGTATTTGCTAAAATTAACTCAATCCCAAAGGAGTCTCCACAACGGTAGATGGGCTTGAGGGTGGTTGTGGTATGGGAAAGGGATAGGTTTAGGCTAGGGTTCTGGTTTCTAGGGTTTCTTTTCTATTTGTTGTTGTGCTTGTACTTAGGATAGGGTTGAGAGGGTGGGTATAAAGTCCATGCTCTCAACCCCAGCTTGTAGGGGGAGGGAGAGGATTGGATAAATTGATATAGATGGAGAGAGGGAGGGTAAAGGATACAGAAAGGAAAGGAAATTCATCTCTCTCTCTCTTCACTTTACTGGAGCAACCTTATCCTCATAGACACTAGGACCATTGATTTTGGAACTTGAGGACAACTAGGAGAGTATTTCCCTTGTACTTTCCACACTTGTGACCAAGAAACAGGGGAGGGGGGCCAGCAACCAAGCAACAGGGGGGGTGGAAACCAAGAAAGAGGGGGAGGGCCAGAAAAAAAGCAAGAGGGGGAGGGCCAATGAGCAAGCAAGAGGGGGTGGGCCAGCAAGCGAGCAAGAGGGGGGGGGGGGGCAGCAAGTGAGGGAGAGGGGGAGCCAAAGAGGAGGGAGGGGCCAAGTCAGCAGGAATGGGTGAGAGGGAGGGGAAAGGAGGATGAGGAGGAGGGGGGGAGCTTACCTGGGTTGCCAACCAAAGGAGGAGGGGAGGTGATTGGTGAGGTGGAGGTGGAGGCTGGGGAGGAGGAAGGAATGGGTGGTGGGTGAGGTGGAGAATTCAGCAAGAGGGGGTGAGAGGGAGGTAAAAGGTGGATGGATGAGGAGGAGGGGGTGAGCTTACCTGGGGTGCCAACCAAAAAAGGAGGGGAGGTTGTGGGTGAGGTGGAGGTGACGGTGAGGTGGAGGTGATGTGGTGGAGTTGGTGGGTGAGGAGGGGGAAGGGGACCGGTGTTTTAGTGGGGTGAGGTGGTTTGGAATTTGGCTTTTGTCTAAGTCCACCAAAAAAAAATGGAGTCAGCATAGGATTCTTGGTTAAACAACCAAAACCAAAAAAATTCTGTGATTTTATTTTTTACCTATTTAAAAACCAAATCCTACTCATCAAAGTGAGCAAGTGTGAGGGGTAGAATCCACTCTCTCATAGCCAAAGATGAGGTAGAAGATGAGACCGGGATGACTTGAGGAGGGTTGTGAATATCTTCTTCAAATATTTTGTCCCATTCATCTTTGATGTTGGAAAGAAGGTTGTGAAGGATTACACAACCAATAATCCAGTTGATGAGGATCTTCATTTCCTTTTAATTTTTTAGCTGGTTTTGTATCTCCCATAAGCTGGCCCATCTTCCTTTCAGGATTCCTATGGCATGCTCAATCCAAACTTGTGATTGGGAAAGATAATAGTTGAAATTGGTTTTGGCTTGATCATTGTTTGAAACATTGCGGTATTCTGGAACCACATATTTCCCACTAGAATAAGCTGAATTGGAAAAAAGGTATTTATCTTGCTCAAATTAGTTATCTTCTTATTGGGAAATCCACATCTGATTGAAAACATATGAATTGTGACAAGAACCTGGAAGGCCAGCATGGAGGGATATGAACTTCTTGTTTTTATCACAAACAAGTTTAAGTGACACAGAGTATTTATACAAACCAATAAAAAATATTTTTTCAGTGTGTTATCAAAGGTTTTATCAAAGGCTTTGGAAAAGAAATGAATCAATTGCATTTTTTTCTAATCAAGATAGTGGTTGCAATCTAGCTTGGGTTTTTGACTCAAGGGGATAGTGGTTCCATCAACAAAACCAATGCAACCGGGAAAGCCTTTGATCTCCATTACTTGAGATATCTCCTTGATTTCTTCTTTGGTTGGCCAACAAAGTACTGAGAGATGGAAAGATAGGATAGGAATCATGACTCTTTTGGTGTATAATTCAATGGTTCCATAACCAACTGAGAATAGATTTTATAATCAATTAATTGCTGCTCCATTTCCATTTGATCCCAATCTACAAAGAGCAAAAGCCAGTTGGATAGCTGGATTGCATTGAGGATTCTGAGAATTATTCTTGAAGATAGTGTGGTCTTCAATCATCCTCAGAATTTCCATGAATGAATGAAGGAAATAAAGTTTGGAACAGTTGCTGGAAGCTTAAGTTGGGGAGTAGATGAAGCTTTTGCCTTTCATACATAGGGTTTTGGAGAGTGTGTCTTTGTGGAAATATGTATTGCTTTTCCAATAGAGCATTCAAATCTAACCAAGTTGATTCCAAACCAGAGCCTGAATCAGAGTCTGAATCAGGTTAAAATAATAAAAAAAATTCAGTCAGCTTTTTTGTGTTTTCAACTTGCTGCCGGGAAGTTTGATTGGAAATGTTTAGAAATATGATGATGGGATTTTTTTGAAGCAATGGAGATGTGTGTGATGCAATGGAGATGGGACCAGTATGGATTTTCTGAGGAGGAGGTGTGGATGGGTGTTCTGCATGCAATGGGATGTGTGTGATGTGTGTGATGTGATGGAGATGAGATGTGGGTAATGATGGAGATGGGATTGGTATGGATTTGCTGAGTTAGAGGTGTGGATGGGTGTGATGCATGTAATTGATGGTGAATGGATGAAATGGCAGGTTTGAGGCCCGCCATTTTTGTGAAACCCACCATTTTCATGAAACCCGCCATTTTGAAATACACCAGTTAGGGGGTATGTGTATTTCAGAGACCCACCATTAAAAATGGCGGGTTTGGTCATAAAAAAATGGCAGGTTTCTACTTTATGGGTTCTATGTTAAAATATTTTCAAAAATTTGAATTCTTTTAATTCAATAAATTTATTTACCATTTTTTCATGTTTTTTTATGATTGTAAACCTTCAATCAGAAATAAGATTTTTTTCAAGTAAATCAATTTTTGATCTTTTTTATCATTATTCTTGACCTTGATAGAAATTTTGTCAACCTATTTCAAAATATTTGAATTTATCTTTCTTGATGCTTACTTCTAGCATTTTTTTTGTTTTTTTAATGTTTTGTAAAAATTTCTTCAAATTCTATCAGAGATATCAACTTTTATTCAAATAAATAAATTTCAATTTTTTCTTTGTTATTATGTTACCCAATGTTTATTGTTTTGAAATATTTAAACATCATTGAGCTCCCCTCAAAAAATAGGTATATATAGAATTTTTCTATTTTTTTCTATGTTTGGTATGAAGGTATCAGAAATATTAATTTTATTAAAAGAAATCAATTTTTGATATTTTTTTTATTTTATTATTGTACTTAATTAATTTTTTGTTTTGAAATTTAAATTTTTTCCATGAAATAGGTGCATGTAATATCTTTCTATGTTTTCTAATGTTTGGTAAAAATTTATTTAAATTTGACAAGAAATATTCCATTTTGTGAGAGAAAACTGACTTCTTACTATTTTCCTTATTTTTTTACAATGGATGGAATTTTTATTTAAATCTGAGCTCAAATTTGAATTCATTGAAAAAAATTATATTATTTTGTTTTTAAATGTTACGCAATCTCATCTGATTTCCATAATTGAATTATTTAACAGCTTCTACTGCATACAGACCTCACAGGGGTTCTGGGGGTCTTATTTTGGCACCCTATGGCCCCAGTTGATTTTTGAACACCTTGATAGCCCAAAAATGTTTCTAAAATGTGTATTTTTACACCTCAAGCGCCCCTTTTAAACATGAAAGTTTTTTTTTCCCACTCAAGTCAGATTTTGAAATCATAGACTAATGAACATGCATTAGAGTCAAGTCAAACTCCATCCAAGATTTGATAACCAAACCCTATTGCCATGAACACAACAGCAAAATAGAAAGAACCAACAGAAAAATTAAAAATTCCATTTTATCTATTCTTTGAAGTGCCAATCTTTCCCTGAATCTCTGGGAAGGAATTGCTAAAAATTCCTGTCTTAATCTAAAGCAAATCCCAAAATCCGCCCAGTAGTCCTTCTCCATTTCAACTCTTCACAAACTAATCTCTCCCTGTCAGCTATTTTGACCCTACCGGTTCCATAGTTATTTATCTTGACACTAAAATTTCTCAAGGTGAAAAATTCAAGGATTGTGGAGTAATTGGAACCCTTGTTGTTTAAAATCCAAATTTCATTTCTTATCAAATAATCAAACCTAAAAATTCTATGATTTCTTCCAAGCAAGTCAGAATTGTTAAAGATAATAATCATGCAAAGTCACCTCCTGAAATACCTTGTCCTGAGGAAGTACTTATCCAAATTCAACTCCCCAACAATGTGCCTTTCACTCTCAACAATACCTCTTTTCAAGATAATGCTTCTCTCCAAATCAAACCAATTGAACCTCTATATTATCTCTCAAGCAAGACCTCTCCCATTGAACCAGTTGGAGACAGTCAGTCTGACTCCTCATCTGACTTCTCTGAAGATTTTGCCAAAAACCATTTTCCCAACTACCATCTCTGTGATTGATCCTCTTTCAAACCTCCTCAGCCATATAGATATGACCACTAATTTGTACCCTAATCCTACAAACAGGCAAAGAACTTCTCCAGCCACTTAAAATAGGACTTGTTGATGGACTCCAAAATATAAGGCATTTAAAAGCTTGAATTTTGGGATTACTAAAATGTACCCAATCCAGTCAATCCACTCAACACCACCTGGGCTAACTGTCTCAAACACAACTACCACAGAGATCCTCTAATATACAAAGTTTCAAGCTTTTGATAAAATATACAGTCTAGACTATCAATATAACTTTTCTCTAACTTGTAAAGCTGCATCACTCCACATTTCTCTGCTTTTTGGTCTCTTTCATTTGCTACCCATCAAGAAATTCAATCTCAAAAGTGCCTTTCTCCATGCACCCCTCTTGGACCAAGGCATCATAAAAACCCCCAAAGGATCCAAACAAAAATTCCAAATACCTTCTCCTCAAAAAGTCCCTCTAAGGCCTAAAAAAATCACCAGCAATTTTTTTACACACACTTGAAAAATGGATTGCAAGACAAGTTTTTTATGAATCTTTTTAATATCTGTTTCTCTACATCCATCCTTCCACCAATTCTGTTCTCTTCTTTCAGATAGATGATCTGATTCTAGTTGGCACTGGAAACAATTTTCAAAATAATTTCCTCAAAATTCACCACAATCCCAACACAATCCTAGGAATCAATTATGAATGGCTTGATAAAAAAATTCTTCTCTTGCAAACCAAACACATAGATCAGGGTCTGAAGGAGCTCAAGATGTCTGAATGAAAATCTTCTTAAATTCCCCTCTCTGCTGCAACAGATGAAGAAAACAAAGAATTAAAAACTTTAAATATAAACTACTGGTCTGATTTTTTTCTCATGAACTATATAGAATTACTAAAATTTCAAGAGTTAAGATTTTCCTTCTCTCATTTGGCCCAATTTTGTGAAAAAACTGGTATAAAACACTCTAGAGAGGTCAAAAAATGTTGGTAATACTTAAAAGCCACTAGAAATCTCAAACTCACTCTTGAATTCAATAACACAAGCACTCAAATTCAAAGATTTAGAAATAACACCTGGAGAAACAACCTTGAATCAAGAGACTCTAAATCTTGTCAGCTATCCCTTCTGTTTGGTTCCCTCATCTCTTGGAGTAGCTATTTCCAAAAAAATGTCACCCACTCTACAATGGAAGCTGAACTAAATGCTCTAGTTGACTTGTTTTTGGAGTCTATCTGAATGAGATTTCTAGTTTAAAAACTTTGGGAAAAGGAAATTGAGCCCAGCTTCCACTTCATTAAAAATAAATTCATGGATGCCAAATTAAATAAATTTGGCTTTAATTCAAAGAATCAACATATCAAAATAAAAACCAAAGCTCCAGGCAAAGGACTCAAACTTGGAATTCTGCCTATACATTTAATTCCTTCCTCTGAAATGAAAGCAGATGGCCTCACCAGAGCTCTTCCCCAATAAAACCTTACTAATCTTACTGGCCTCATCTTTCCTTCAGGATTATTCCTCTCAATCTCCATTCCTACCAGTCACATGGGGTGTCAAGTAGTCAAGCTCTTCTCCCATCTGTTGCTTCTTCCTCTATCCTCCTCCTCTCTAAAAAAATCAAGCATGCCTGCCAGAGCCTCAAGTTACCCCTATTTGGAAAACTTGAGAGATTTTTGGGTGAATTTCTTCTTCAGCCCCCTCAATAACATCTTCCTCAGAAAACCCAAGATCAATCAAACTCAAACTTGAACCAACTTATCATCAAATTCATCCTCATCTAAAATCTTAATCCTCAACGCTTTTCCTTCCTCAACCTCTACTTTTTTTCTTCTTGTTTTCAAATCTTTGTTCTCACAGCTTATTTTCTCATTTTCTCAATCTTTCAATCATCATGACTTTCTGACTGGTAAGACTTGACCCCAATTTTCCCTGAATTTCCCATCCTCCAATATAACAAATTCATCATTTTCAATTCAAATTACTTCTCTTCTCATTCTCCTCAACAAATTTTCTCCACCTTATGATAAAAATTATTTTCACCTTCTAAATGGAGCTATATATATTCTGTCTATCCTGACTTGATGTTTTTTCTTCTCAGTTTCTTCCTCTTCTCCTTTCTTTAAAGTTGACTAACTTTTCCTTGTTCTAGCCCTCTTAACCTCTTTTCTTTCAAAAATAAAATCACCAGAAATCCAAAATTCAAAAAATTTTAAGGTTTACACCCCTTCCTGAAGTTAGAAAATAAGCCAAATGCATGAATTTAGAAAAAAAAATCCTATAATAATGCCTATGAAAGGCATTAATTTAAAAGAAAAATTACTAAAAACATGCCTTTTTCAGAAAAAAGCCATGTTTTTAGTATGTTTTAGGGTGTGATTATACCCTGGGCCATGGGGAATAACCATTTATTGTGGATACATTTGCTAATTAAATAATAAATTTCATAATATGTGCACCCTTTCTACATGCAGATGATCTGATTCAATTCTAGTTCATATTTTTTTATTGGAAAAAATATTTCAACAGGGCTTAGTTGCAGAATGAAATATTTGGGAAACTTTAGCGGGGATGATACAGAGTATCAGGGTTAGCTTGGAATGAGAAAAAGATATTTCAATTATATTTTAAGTTCTGTTTTCTTGAATAACATGGGGTGTGAGCATTGGGCCTGTCAAAGGGGAAAGGTTATGAGAATTCTTTGGGATAGATCAAAAAGTATATTTGTACAGATAGCGTGTGATTAGTGGGGGTGAAGGGCAGGCATGCGGCACAAGAAAGGTTGGCATAGTTTTGAAAAGGAGCTAAAAGGAGAGATACTGCGGAACTTTTTGATTTATTATTTATTTACTTTTATTTTGTAGGAATTGTTTTTTAGCTAAAAAGGAAATTGGATAATAAGATTATTCAAGGATATTATCAAAGGGGTGCTACTTTATTCAATTATCACATTTTATTCAACCAAGATATTATTTTTCAAATTCTTAATTAAACAAGAAGCTTAATTTTCAAATGGCCCAGGCCAAAAAAGTCCAAGATAAATTAATATCACACCCATGATGCCAACAGGAAATTTTAGAAAAAAAAATTGATAAAATGATGCCAAAAGGCATCATTGGCATAATTATAGTACTTTTTTGACTATAATCACACAAATTGGTGTGTGTTCCGTCACCAGGAATGCATGCATCCTTTTTAAGGTTTTAAGGGGTACCTAAGGTGGGAGAAAATGCCATTTGATTGTGTGTTGGACCCACAAAGTCCTGTAAACATTAATTGAGGCCCTGGGGGGTTAAATTGAGGCCTCCAGACCCGCTGTGGAGTCTTTCTGGGGTAGAAATTTTTGGATAATTCAAATATGGACACCAATTTAGTAAATTTAATATTTAAAAATTCTATAAATATCAAATTTTGGAAATGTAAGAAAAATAAGAAAAATGATAAAACATCAATTTTCTTGCACAAAGTGAGATATATGCACTGGAATATAAATAAATTTGTACCAAACATAAAAAACTATAAAAAAATTCTAAATCAACCTTTTTCATTATTAGAATTTAAATATTTTGAAATATCCAAACAGAAATATCATGCAGTGTGTAAATAACTGTCAAAAATATAAAAAATATCAAGATTTGCAATGGAATGCAAATAACTTTGTACCAAGCCTAAAAAATTTTAAATAAATATAAAATATATCTATTTCAAAATATAATTTAACTATTTTAAAGTTTTTCAGCAAAATTTCATAAACTAAAAAAATAAAAACATCAAATGTGAAAAATTTATTATTTAAAAACTTGAATTTTGATATTTCTTTGATAATTCACAACCTCCATGGAGTTTCTTTTGTAATTTTTTCTTTTACCTGAATTATTCTCATTAATTATTTCAATTTCAAATTTATATATATATATATATATATTTTAGTAAAAGACATCTACATTCCATCAGAAATTATATTTTTATTCAAATAAATCAATTTTTGATTTCAACATTCTTATTACAATATTCAATGAATCATTTCTTGACGTATTTCAAAGCATTTGAATCCCCCTGAGATTAAAATTATATATAGTGTTTCTCTATTTCATTTTATTTTTGTGGTAAGGTTCTCAAATCACACTCAAAATTTCAATTATTATTCAAAGAAATCAATCTTTTACAGTTGATTTTTTTATTATATTATTTTTCTGGCCAATTTTAAATTTGCAACCTTGAAACCCCTGTTCTCTACCAAAAACGGGTTGTGTGGCGCAATTTGCAACCCATTTAAGTTGTGAACGGCCATTTGCAACTCAGGTGGGTTGTGAATGGCTGTTTGCGACCTCTAGGTTGCAAACCGCGCCACACGACCCATTTTTGGTAGTGAATGGCCAAAAAAAACAATTTAAATTCAATTATTTATTTCATTTTATTTATATATATTTTTTATTTATTTTTATTTTTAATTTAATTTAATTAATTAATTTGTTTTTGATATATTTATTTATTTTTTTATTCATTTAATTTTATTTAAATTTATTCATATATATTTTTTATATATTTACATTTTTAATTTAATTAATTAATTAATTTTTTATTTATTTATTTATTTCATTTTATTTTTTTGTATTTTTTTATAAATATTTTTAAATTAATGGCTCAATTTATTTTTTATTTTTTCATCAAAAAAAAAAAAACAAATAAATAAGGTAAAAAAAAGTAAAAAAAATGTTTTTTAAAAAATATATATATCCATTTGCAACTCAGATGGGTCGCAAACAGCCATCTGGGAGTCAAATGGGTTGCAAACAGCCATCTGGGAGTCAGATGGGTTGCAGATAGCATTTTGCGCCCCTTTCCCAACCTTAGGGTTGTGAATTTAACATTGGCCTATTTTACTTGATAAAATATGGCCTAAATTTCTAAAAGCATCTGAATTATCCATTTTCAATAGATATATCTAGTATTTTTGATTATTCTTCATGCTTGGTATAATTTCACATACATCCCATCAAAAATCTTAAATTTTCTTCAAATAATTATTGTTTTCTATACTTTAATTATAATTATTTATTTACTGGATGATATTTTTGTTTCAACATATCAAAATAGTGTAGTTCTCAGTGTGAAATAGTTTCATTTAGAATTTCTGTATTTTTTGTACCAAGGCATTTTTATTCCACTGGATATATCTCACTTTTTTCAAGGAAATTGTTGTTTTATATGTTTTCTTATTTTTCTTACATTGGGTGAAGTTTTTTTCAAAATCTGAGGTCAGTTTTGAATTTCTTGCAAAATTTGATATGAATAGAATTTTTTAATATTAAATTTACTCAATTGGTGTCCATACTTGAATTCTCCAAAAACTTCCACCCAGGACAGACATCAAAGGGGGCCTCAAGGCCTCAATGTACCCCCCCAGGGCCTCAATTAATGTATACAGGACTTTGGGGGCCCAACTCACAGTGAAATGGTGTGTTCTTACACCCCAGAAATCTCTTTAAAGCTTAAAAAGGCTTCATGCATTCCTGGGGTGGGAAAGCATGTCAATTGGCTTGATTTTAGTAAAAAAATTACTATAATGAGGCCAAAGGTAATTTTTGTTTTTTGGAGACCTGTGGGAGAGAGTAACAGATTTCTTGGCATCATCTAAAAGAAATAACAGAGTGAATGCATTGCTGGAGGGGAAAAGTTCTGAGGCAGAAACAGGCAATAAGGTTTGCTATGTTTCAGAGTTAGAGTTGTAAAAATGCTGTGTAATAGTTATGGAAAACCTTGTGGATTGAAAGTATTTTGGATAAAAAAAATTAATCAGTAGCAGAGAATTAACCAGAAGAAATTTGAGCTTGTATATAATTTTGCACCACATTGTTCACTTTCACTTTTTTTTTGTAATTCTTAATTATTTTTTTCATTAGGCCTGAAAGATATTCTTTCAATATTTCACATGGTGGTATGTGAAAAAAAAAATCCTGAAAATTCACTGGTTGTTCAGCCAGTTTCATAGCATTTTAATTATGGTGTACCCTCCTGATTTGTTGGAGGATGCAGGAGTGTGAAAAGCTAGTTTCCAAGTAACAGGAAGTAACCCAATGGGTTATTTTTAAAATCAGTTTTAAACTTACTACAAACTTTTAAAAAGTCATGGAACAATGGTCAAGAGGGTTGGGACCAATTTTATTTTATTTAATGGTATTTTAAGCTGGTTTGAGTGCCTTTAAAACTTATGTCATGTTTTTTTAAAGTTTTATTGGTTCCAATAAAACTGATATTGGTTCCTTGAAAACTGTTTTGGGCACCTTATCAAATGCAAATTGTCTTCTGGTCAAATTACATTGGTACCTCATCAACCAGATTTGGGCTCCAATCAAATCTTGGCACATTGAATAATGTGTGAGGAGGAAACAAAAAAACAAGTGAAGGGATCAAAGAAAAATAAATAAGTGAGGGCCTTCACAAGCCCCAATTGGTGCATGAAAATTGGAAATTTTCCAGGTAACAAAAAATTCTTGAAATACCATATCTCCTTTTGGAATCCTTGGATCAAAATTACCTCCTGGGGCAAGTTTATTTATGGAAAATTCACCAATCCAAATTAGAAAGAAAAATGAGCAAATGATTGCAAACTTTCACATGCCAACCCCTCTTGATGTTAAGGGATGGATTTGTATTTAGATCAACATAGATCACCAGAAATTATCTTGAGTTAGCATCAAATGATTGAGCTTATTTCATTGGGTTTTTGCACAAACTGTGAAAATGAAGATGTGCCTGTTGTGACTCAAATCTTCAACCTCAGGCAAGCTGAGATACATACTAGAGTTCTGCCTTTAACTAAAAGCTAGGCTACAGACACTTGTGGCTTCCAGGGTTGTTTGGTATTACTGGTCTAGGCTCAAGTGCACAGACTCCCACTGTTGTGATACATATGTTAGCAGGTCTATCCTCAACAGTTTCATCTTTCAAAGTGAGTTTCAAATATAATTTCAAGTTTGGGATGAATTTTTAAACTTTAAATTAGATTGTTTAAAGTAAAATTTAATACTTTGAGATTCAAAAATTCAAGAACTGATGAACTTCAAAAATGAGTAAAAAATAAAACAGGGAAATAAGAGTTCTTAGAAGTTTGAGACAAAGTATCTTGGGTTCTCAATTACAAACCAAAGATATTTTCCCTACAGTTATAAATACATTGCACATGAAAAATAATTTTAAATGACAATGAATGAGGTCAAATCAATATATGAATTACTAAAAATTACTAGTAAAACTGAGATAGTAGGAAAATTAATGAAAATTTAAATGGGTGAAGGAATGTAAATAGTTAGATTTGTTGGCAGTAAATATTAATTTAATTAAAACAAATTAAATCTCATCAACCATTTCTGGTAGTTATTAGAGCTCTTATTTTTCAAAAAGAAACTTCATGGATAAAATGAGTTTGAATGAAATGAATCCAAATTTCAACTGTCATAAAATTACTGAACCATGGAATAAGAGATTCTTGCTGTTCAACTATTTTGAAATACTTTTGTTTTTTGATTTGAATTGATTCAAGAGGTGTAAGAAAAAATTGAAGATTGTAACTGAGATAGTAAAATTAAATGGTCCCTTGTCTTGGAAGATAATTTTGGTGTTGGAAAGCACTTAAAATACCATTTTAACATGATCCAAATGCATTTATACTGATTTTTCACTCACTCTTAGAGGGTATGAGATAGCAGTTTAGTTTTTTTCTCTTTTTGAAATTCCTTTTTTCCAATTTCAATTTTTTTTTCTTGTGCCCTTAGTTTTTCAGTTTTTGTGGGTGTTTTGCAATCATATAAATATTTAGATGGATTGATGGATACTTGAAGAAATCAAAATGATCATTCAAACTAAATATTATTCTCCCAATAAAATTTTGGTAACTATTATCTTGGTTAAAAATTAATTTATTTCTCTGGAGTGGCATTGCACTTGTAGTGCTTTGGAACAGTTGGTACCATCAAAAATCTAGTGGAATGGAACAGGTATTTCCAGTGCACTTCTAGCTCACAGCTACAGGTAGAGTGTCATTTCAATTCTAGTGCATGGTTACAGGCAAAGTGCCATTTCACTTCTAGTGCATGGAAAAAATGAGTACCATTTCACTTCTTTTAAATTGGCACCAGTGGTTCCATTGAACCTCTAGTGCATTGGCACAGGTAGAAACATCATATAGTGCATTGACACAGGTAGAAAAATCACATAGTGCATTGGCACAGGTAGAAACATCATAGTGCATTTGGCACAGTGTCACGCCTTGCACTTAGGGATTATTGTCTTCATCACTTTGACATATCCTCTCCTCAGTACCATCTACCTCAGTCTATAAGCGTGACACAAATAAAGCACAACATCAATGGTGCAATCTGCTTACTTCCTCTGGCTTGCGTTGACCTTCCAATCTTGGCGACCAACTCAGTATATACTTGCAAAATTTGCAGTTAACTCCATACCGGTTGGCCATCCATTACAAGATCCAGTCTCCTTCCCTGGCCCATCAACAGCCTCAGACTTCCATCTCCGGTCATGCACTTTTTGTTAGTTTGCATCTACGTCTAACTAAGCCATCATTACTGTACAGTTTGCAATTGGACTAGTCCCTACCCTGCATACACTATTACTTCTCACTCATATTACCTTCAAGGTCATTTGCTCCTGTCTCAATTCATCATACATTTGTACACTCAGATTCTATTGTCTCCCACTTATGCCATGACCTCAGATATGATTGTACTATTGCTCTATTTCCTATCCCATTCCTGTCACTCATTTGCCTCACTGCCTTCAACTGTAGTTGTCTCCCCATCAGGTTGTATCTAGTCACTTTGGATTACCTTATAAAGGCTACCCCCTTGCCTGATGATTGTCTCCTCAGTTAATTAATTTCATACATTCATGCATTTTGCTACAAGCCAGTTATCACATCGGACTCAGGTTGAGTTTCCCTCCTTGGAACACACTCCATTCCTCTTGCCGTTTGCCGAGTGGCATCACTAAGTTTGCACTTTGCAACTGAGTCTTGATATTTGCACTTGCCCTTGCACTCAGCATTCCTCCGCGCTCACAATGTGGTGTCAATTTATAGACACTGATTAGGAACTGCGTTGCGGCTGCGCGCTCAGCATTGGGGGCAAGCGGGCTCAGCATTAGGGTATGTGCAGTGCTCAGCAGCAGCCGCTGTTTGGCTCCGCACCTGGTGGACGGGTTGGGCTCAGCATCAAATGCGGCGTGGGCGGCAATTTGCCCCGGAGATTGGATTTGGAAGGTAGTACGCTTGACTAGGTTTGCGGGCGCGCCAGTTTGGATATGTAGGGGCGGAGCAATCCGCGGGCTATGAAGGAACGGATGGAGCGCGCATGCAAGCGCACTGATCATGCCGGATATTACCAAACACCCACGACGGGCGCGGGCAAACGGATACAGACAGGCGCGGGGGGCTCCAAGTAGGGCGCCGTGCAAGGACCGCGTCATGAGAAGGACGAACTGGATGGACGGAACAGCGTACAGACAACGGGGGGAGTTTGGTACGGAGGAGGTGGGGAGAGGAGGCTAGGGTTTCTGTTTCGGGATTGTTTTCTGTTTCTTTGTCATACTGTCATTTGCGCGTGTACTTAGGTTAGGGTTGAGGGGGAGGACTTATCCTCACTCCCAACTCCGGGTTAGAGGAGGGGCATGCGGGAGGAGGAATCATCACATCACATCATTGGATTGGATCACTCATCTCGCCAGGAGATTAAAGGAACTCATACCGGATACACATCCAGGTAAAAAGTTCTTAGGATTGAAGGATTAGCGATTTCTCTCTCTCTCTCTACTTTTCTTTATCTCTTTATCTCCTTATTTCTATTTCTCATTTAAGTGTGACTTTGGACATCCTCATCTCCTTTCAAACGCAGGGAACAGTTAACATCCAAACCTTGGGACAATTATAGGGGGATAACCTTTATTCTTTCCACATCTGGGGGTCTGGTTGGGAATTAACCTTCCGTTTCTTGTCTTTTGAAGGTAACTGGGCGCGATGTCCTATTCATACCTCCCTACAGTTGCTCCTTCTTCTTCTTCTCCTTCTCCTTCCGTCTCCGGGTCCGCTACTCCAACCCCACTCTCATCTTCCATCCCTCCTCCTCCCCCTCCCTCCGCTCGACCCAGGACAAGCTACGCCATTCCCCCATTGGTCTCCAGTGACCATGAACCCACTTGTCCGGTTTGCATCAGGCCACGCGACTACCCTCACATCTGATTCAACACCGCGGATGTGGAGCAATTCATCTCAAGATACAAAGGTATTGCAGATGCGGAAGGTGCGTCGGACGCCGATAAGGCCCAGCTTGCCGTCCTGTTCATTATGGACAAAGAGAAGCTCCGGGATGTGGAGGAAATGGAAGGCTACAAGAATCAAGATTGGCCAAAACTGAAGGCAGAGATCCTAACGCGGTGGGGTAGGCGCGAACCTTGATTTGGGGAAAGCAATTTTGACCGCGTGGCCTCGGAGGCGAGCGCGCGCGGAGGAGTCAGAACGCGGGTGGAGCTGGCGGAGTACACCTTGACATTCAATTGGATCTATCGGTAATTTTCAAAGAAAAAGGTGGTGGCGGGACAGATGGGGGCCATGAAACGCGCGTTTCTGGGCCTTTTAGGCGCTCAACTCCGGGCAAGGGTGTAGCTGCATCTTTACAATCACAACTTGGTAAAGCAGTAATTGGACGGGGGCATCGTGCTCCTTCCGGAGTTGGCTGTCATTTTCCAGGCTGTGGAGAGTGAGCTCAACTTAGAGGAGCTTATTGAGGACACCGCTAAGTCCTTCCCAGCGGGACCAAAGAAATCCGCCCCCCAGGTTCTGGCTCCGGTGCAATTTCCGGCCCCAGTTCCACCTACTTCCATGCGTGTTCCGGTTCCTCAACCCGCGCCCGCCCCTCTGGTAAGCGAATTGACGGAACTGATGAAGGATCTGAAGATCTGCATGAGCCGTATGGGCCAGCAGCAGCCGCAAGGGCCTCCACCTCACATGGTGGAAGGGTTTTGGCCGCCCGGTACCTTTGTGCCAAGGGGGTGCTTGTACTGCGGGGCAAACAGTCATTGGCGATTGGCGTGCAAGGAGCTTACGAAGGATCTCAGCGCGGGATTGGTTCAAACGGCGGGGATGGGGTACATGTTTCCAATGGGCAAACAGATTCCGATGGAGCCAAGCCAGCTGACCGCAATGCAGCAGGTGCGCACACGGGGTCAGGAGGCGGGAACGACGGCGCAAGCATCACTGGGCATCGTTACCGGTCCCGGATTGTGGCAACCACCTTGGGTGGAAGCTGAGGGAAGGTTAGTGGCAATGGAAGAAAAGGTGGCAGTCTCCGATAAAATGGAGGTGGATGCGAAGGAGCAACCCCCCTCGGCCGTTCCAAAACCGGCTGCGCGCGTGCCCGGAACCGAGGCGCCGGCAGCGAATCCTGTAGGGAAGAAGAAAGCGGCGGATGTCATGCGTAGGGTGATGGGAAACCAGACTCCGGTCCCACTGACCTTGCGGGAACTGGCTGCTGTGTCTCCGGTGGTGGTAGACAAGATGGTGCAGGCTTTGCGGGATTGCGGTCAGGGCCGGGTACCTCAGATGGTGCAGCGGGTTCATGTGGCGCGGAAGGAGGAGGGGCGCAGGGAGTGCGAGTTGAAATTGGTTTTGACTCCGCTTGCTTACGTTCCAATGGTCATAGCGGGAAGGAAGGTGTGGGCTATGGTGGACAGCGGTTCAATTGTGAACCTGCTGCCATCACGGATGGTGGATGATTTGGGGTTGGTTTGGCAGAAATGCGCAATGGGTCTCCGCGCGCTTAACGGAGGGGAGTGTTGTGTGGATGGGGTAGTCGAGGAGGAGGAGGTTGAGGTTGCAAGGGTCCGTAGGCCTCTTTCTTTTCTTTTGGTTGATTGTGGGGATGTGATTTTGGGAAGGCCGTTCATGTTTGGGTTTTGAGCATGAATGGTTTTTGATCCGGAGGCAGGAACAGAGGCGTTGACAGTGGAGGATTCGTCCGGCGGAAGGTTCAAGACGACTATCTGAAATCACGGGCAAGGGAAGCGGAGGAGAGTGTTGGAGTATGAGGAGGAACCGGACGCGGAGTTGGTCTGCGACGGGAAACCTTTGGAGGATTTTTCCAAGTCAACCGAGGAGACCGCGCAGAACAAGCTCCGGTTTTGCGCAGGCAGTCGAATAATGAGGAGCAGGGAGAGGGAGGAAGGAAATTTCAGGGCGCGCACGTTGCAGAAGTAAGTCCCTTTTCTCAGTATGCATTGCCCAAGGGTACTACGCTTCGAAAAACCTATCATTGTGCCACACTCGTGAGCAAAGGCAAAAGCCGCGGTTCCGTTCTGTGCAGGACTTACAACAAAGGATGCGTGCGGATGATGTGGTGCAACGCGGGCAAGTACAAGCCAGTGTCACGGAAGGTCCAACCAAGGAATGAGCCAATGCCCCAGGAACTGAACGGACCGCTTCGACCAATTGCTTGGTTGTGGGACCCTTGGGTCACGCCAATTAAGGCTTTGGGGTGGGTTACTAGTTCGGCGCGGATCACAGAGGAGCGGATTGCAGCTTTCAATTTTGGCCCGACGGGATGGTTGAGTACGGAGAAGCGTGAGTTGCTGATTTTGGTTCTGGTTCTTTGGGAAAGAGCGCTCGCGTTTGGACCGGAAGAGCGGGGGCTCCTGAAAAACAATATTGGAGACCCCTATGTCATCCCCACTGTCAATCACAAGCCGTGGCAGATCAAGCCAATTCCAATACTGCGGGCGGTCCGGGAGCAGTTTCTGGAGTTGGTGCGGGAGTGGGTGAAGACTGGCCTTTACGAACAGTCAACGTCTAGTTACTCCAGTCCAATCTTTGCGGTGGTTAAGCAGGATGGAAAGTTGTTGAGGATTGTTCATGATCTACAGCGGCTCAACTCCTTTACAATCCGGGACACAGGACGGCCCCCTTGCGTTGACGAGTTCCTTGAGTCAATGGCGGGGCGCGCTTGTTACGGTTGAGTGGATGTGATGGGGGGGTATGACCAGCGCAATTTGGATCCTTGCTTGCGGCCTCTAACGGCATTTGAGACTGGGTTGGGAAGAATGCAGCTGACTTGGCTCCCGCAAGGCACAACCAATTCTGTGGCGGTGTACCAGGCGCAAATGGCTTGGATCCTGAAGGATGATCTTCTGGAGGGAGTCCAAATCTTCATCAACGACGCGGGCATCAAAGGTCCAAAATCCAATTATGGGGGAGCGGAGCTGGTTGAAGTTCCCCGCGTCCAACATTTTGTGTGGGAATATGCGCAGATGTTGGAACGCATCCTGTTTTGCATTGAGGAGGCAGGACTGACGGTGTTGGGGAAGAAGTTGGCGGTTTGTGTCCCGGCGCTCGAAGTCCTTGGCCATGTTGTTGCTTCCGACGGCCGGCGCATTTCAGAGAAAAAGCGGAACAAGGTCCTTGAATGGCCAACCCCGCGGACGGTGTCGCATATCCTTCAGTTCTTGGGATTATGTAGCTATGTCTGTATGTTCATCGAGAGGTTTGCGGAGGTTTCAAGCCCGCTCCAATCACTAATGCGGAAAGGCGTGGAGTGGAAGTGGGGGGAAGAATGCAATCGCGCGTTCCGGAAGCTCAAGGAGATTGTGGGACGTGACATTGTGCTCTGCGATCTCGACTACAACGCGGGAGGAATCAGGCTAGCAGTCATTTTCAGCAAATTTGGCGCGGGGGGGTTCTCACTCAAGAGGATGACAGCAAGGATAGGCCAGTACTTTACGAGTCGTTCACCTTCACTCCAACGGAAAGCCGGTACTCCCAGCCAAAGTTGGAGTTGTGCGGGGTCACCAAGATTGTGCGGAGGCTCCAGTATCTTTTGTGGGGGGTTCACTTTGAGCTTTTGGTGGACGCGGAGGCGCTGGCGCGGATGATCAATTCCCCGGCGTTGCCCAATGCTCCCATGACCAGGTGGATGGCGTTTCTTCAACTTTTCTCCTTTGCTGTTGTTCATGTTCCGGGGAGAGCGTTCACTATGCCGGACGCGTTGTTGTGGTATCCAAGGGATGACCCGTTTGAGGATGCGGAACTGCTTGATGTAGATACCCCGTTTGTCAAGGTAGGGGTTGTGGAGGCAGGTGTTCAGCTGATGCTCCGGCAGACCGGGCAGTAAGCAATTCTTTGTGACTACTTGCGGGACTTTTTTTCCCAATGGAGCTACGGAGAAGGACATGCAATGGGCAAAGCGGCGGGCGGGGAATTTCTACGTACAGGAGGGGCAGCTTTGGCGGCGGAAGACTCCGGTTCCTTTTGTGGTTACCACTTCAAGGGCGGATCAGGAAGCTATCCTCCGGAGCCTTCACAACAATCTTGGTCATCAAGGGGAGGTCAAGACGTGGAGGCGGGTCAAATAGCGGTTCTGGTGGCCGGGGGTAGTGCGTGTGGTGCGGGAATGGCTGGCGTCCTGCAAAACCTGTCAACGGCGGAGCACGAGACTGCCCAAGGAAGTCGGAAACCCCACAGGGGAAGACGCCCTCTTTGGTCAGGTCTTGCTTGATGTTGTCCACATCAAGGCCGGTAAGTTTGCCTATCTACTCCTCACGCGGGACGACCTGTCTGGTTGGGCGGAAGCGCGTCCGTTGGTCAAGCTCTCGGCGGACAAAGTTGCTCTATTTCTGGAGGAAGATTGGTTCGCGTGGTACGGGTCGCTTTGTCTGGTCACAGTGGACGGAGGGGCTGAGTTTTGCGGCCGTTTGGTCAAGTTGGTGAAGAGTTGCGGAGCCAATTTTGGCTCAGTAACAGAGTACTATCCTGAGGGGGCCGGCATGATCAAACGCGGGCATCAGCCAATCAAGGACGCCCTGGTCAAGATGTGCGGGGAGGACGGTAAGCGCTGGCAGGAGACCCTTCTGATGGTTCTGTTTGCGGATCGGATTTTGGTGAAGCGGTTGACAGGCTACTTGCCGTACAAGTTACTTTTTGGACAGCGCCCCGTGCTTCCGGTGGACATTGAGTTGGAGACATTCCTGGGGGTTGACTGGTGGAAGGTGAAGACTTCCGCCGAAATGCTTGAGGCTTGCGCCAAACAGCTCCTTTGACTGGACGGAATGCTTGCAAAGGCTGCGGACCGGCTGAAGAAGACTCGGACGGCATTGGTGCGCTATTGGGACAAGCGCTGCTTGCATCGTCTCCGGGATCCCTTGCAGAAGGGGGATTTTGTGCTCCTGTACAACCAAAGTCTGGAGTCTCAGTGGGGGAAGTTGTTTGCTAACCGGTGGAACGGCCCGTTCCGCGTGTCGTCCAAGTTCAAGGGCGGCAGCTATCAGTTGGAGGAATTAGACGGTACTCCGCTGAAACGGAAGGCGGCGGCTTTGCATGTCAAGCGCTTCTTTGCGCGAGGATCTACCTTGTTCAACAAAACAGCGGAAGGGGGTGAAGGATCTGATGAGGGGAGTGTGGAGCGTGGCAATAGTGTAGGAACGCAATCCGGGGATTTGTCTTTGGGCGTAGAAGCGGAGACCGTGCTGTTGCAACGGAGTAGGTGGTTGCGACCAGCTGGGGACAGTGGCCAAGTTGGGGGGGGAGGTAGAGGGGGTAGGGGATAAGTTTTGATTTGGTGAGGGGGTGCTCTAGCCAGTTCACAGCCGGAACAACTAGAAACCCCAGAATGTTTGTTTCTCTATGTTTCTTTCTTATCTGGATTGTGGGGTCTTTGCTGGCTTGGGGTTTTTTCAGGAAAAGCGGGCGCGGCACAAAGCCGGGTCCGTAAACGCAAGGAAAAGCCCCAAGGAACCAGGACGCGTGGGCAATCCCGCGGATGGGGGAAGCGGGACAAAGAGGGATTTGCGGGCGGTCTATGGGTGTTGTGCAAAAAAAAAAAAAAAGTGTTCTTTTCTATTTTTCTTCTCTGTTGGTTTCTTTTTCTTTTTTTTCTCTCAGGATATCTCAAGGATGGGTGGCTGGTATGGGAATTAGCTTGATTTGGTGAGGGGGTGCTCTAGCCGGTTCACAGCCGGGACAACTAGACACCTCAGAATGTCCGTTCTCTTACTCTCTCTCTCTCTCTTCCCTTACGGTGGCGCGCGCTGGTGTTTTTGTTGTTGTGTTTGTTACAGGAAGGGTACGGGGAACTGTGTGGCAGTTGGTCTGGGGAAGTCCAGGTGCCTCTTTTGGAACGGCTAGTCACTTACGGTTGCTCACAAAGCAAGCGCGCGGGCGCGGACTCAATCTCAAGCTCACTCTCACAAAGCACGGTCGCGCACTTTTTCTCAGAAGGTTAGGACCTCGCGCGGATACATGTATTTTCTTAATGGAAAGGGAAGCGCGGTACAACAACAAGAAGAGAAGAAGTAGAGGAAAGGAAGAAGGGGAAAAGGGGGGGCAATGCACCTAAGCCATCTTCATCATTTCCTCCATTTCCGCCCTTGAGGACGCCAGTAAAGCCCGGAAAGACACCAGGAGTTTGCGCCGGGATTCCAAGGATTGTGCGCTGGGGATTGCGAGGAAATTCCGGAGCATCGTGGTCAACCTTTCTGCAAAAGCCTTGAAGCCGGCCGCCGGGAGTGCCATTATGATTGGAATCTCCAGGATCTTGGGAGGGCTGGGGGGAGGAGCGGCCGGTGGAGATGGGGCCCCCGTGGAACCAACAGGGGGGCTTGGTCCAGCTGGAGGCGATGAGGGGACAACTATAGGTGACGGAGGCGGAGGGACGTCAGGGGTTGTAGGCCTCTCATCCGAGGCCGCTGGTGGCGCGGGCGGTGTCGGCGGTCATGGAGGAGGAGAAGGGGGTGCTGGCGCCGCTGCGGGTCTTCCAAAGAGTCTTGGGTCCAGTACCGTTTGTTTCACGCCGACAGCGGCGGCCCAAGCGCGGGTCGCCACGCGCCATTCCTCCAAGGTTTTGTATTTTACCCATTGCGGAGGTCCGGCCCAGCGGAGAGGTGATGCCAAGTTGTGGCTCACGTGCAAGGTGGTGGGTGACGGAGCTTGGGGGCGGCTGGATGAAGGTGAACACGGGGGTGTCCACAAGCCTTCCGAGATTGAGTTGTTGTCCGAAACCACAAAAGGGTTGGGACGAGCCCTCTTTTGCGGCCTGGGGAGAGAGCTGGATTGGGGGGGAGCTTGAGGGATGCTGTCGCTAAGCAAGCAGCAACGATGGCCGCAACGGCAAGCAACACAGGCGCGTCGACCGGGGACGATTGAACACGCGTGCCCGTTCCGGGCGCAGAACTCGCATGGGAGCATATTGGCAATGATGCGGAAGGAGGACGGGGAAGGTGGTAGTGGAAGTGGCGGGGGTGGTAGTATGGTGAAGCAATGGGAAAGTTCTGGGGACAGAACTCAAGTTGGGGGGGGATGTGGTGTCAATTTATAGACACGGATTAGGAACTGCGTCGCGGCTGCGCGCTCAGCATTGGGGGCAAGCGGGCTCAGCATTAGGGTATGCGCAGTGCTCAGCAGCGGCAGCTGCTGGATCATCAGCAGCCGCTGTTTGGCTCTGCACCTGGTGGATGGGTTGGGCTCAGAATCAAATGCGGCGTGGGCGGCGATCCACCCCGGAGATCAGATTCAGAAGGTAGTGCGCTTGACTAGGTTCGCGGGCGCACCAGTTTGGATACGTAGGGGCGGAGCAATCCGCGGGCTATGAAGGAACGGATGGAGCGCGCGTGCAAGCGCACTGATCATGCCGGATATTACCAAACACCCACGACGGGCGCGGGCAAACGGATACAGACAGGCGCGGGGGGCTCCAAGTAGGGCGTGGTGCAAGGACCGCGTCATGAGAAGGACAAACCAGATGGACGGAACGGCGTACAGACGACGGGGGGAGTTTGGTACAGAGGAGGTGGGGAGAGGGGGGTAGGGTTTCTGTTTCGGGATTGTTTTCTGTTTCTTTGTCATACTGTCATTTGCGCGTGTACTTAGGTTAGGGTTGAGGGGGAGGACTTATCCTCACTCCCAACTCCGGGTTAGAGGAGGGGCATGCGGGAGGAGGAATCATCACATCACATCATTGGATTGGATCACTCATCTCATCAGGAGATTAAAGGAACTCATACCGGATACACATCCAGGTGGAAATTTCTTAGGATTGAAGGATTGGAAATTTCTCTCTCTCTCTACTTTTCTTTATCTCTTTATCTCCTTATTTCTATTTCTCATTTAAGTGCAACTTTGGACATCCTCGTCTCCTTTCAAACGCAGGGAACTGTTAACTTCCGAACCTTGGGACAATTATTGGGGGATAACCTTTATTCTTTCCACAACAATCATCTAAGAATTGCCCTATAGTACGTGGGGTGGTTGTGTGACAGTAAATGAACTAACTCAACTCATCTATTGTAGCTTGCCAACCTATAGTAGACTTCTTCTTCTTGATGTCACATAATCTCTCAACCAGGAACGCTTCCCTTGCCCCTTACAATGATGATATCCATTGGGTAGGGAGAACCAGCGCTCCTCGGGCCCAAAAACCCTTAGATCCCGTTCCTCCTTCTAAATCGCCATCTGTTGAACCCCTCAATGATCCTTGGACTCCTCCACGGGATGTTCCGGCGGACCCTCTTGCAGAATTTGCAGATTCCAATCATTCTTCCAATGAAACCTTGACTTGTGGTAGACCAGGGGTTTGCACTACTGCTCCCAAGCCCAATGCTTTGACCCTGCTTTTGACTTTGATCCAGGCCCTCACTCATGGTGCCCCACGATCTAGTCTGAGTACTCCTAGCTTTTGCACTCCGGGCATGAAGCAACCTTTTCACTTTACGGGAGAACACCCTCATAAGCTTAGATCCTACCTACAGTCCTGTAAAATCATCTTCTCAAACAACTCCAACAATTTCCCTTCCAATAGACATAAAGTTATGTACGCTTTGTCCTTCTTAGGAGGTAGAGCCTTGCAGTGGTTTGAACCGTACCTCAAACTTTTGTCCAACGACAGTCCCACGTGTATTCTCAACAACTGGGACAGGTTTGAGCAACAACTGTTCACCCTTTTTGGCGACCCCAATGAAGTTTGAAACGCCAAATACGAACTTAATAGTCTAGTTATGAAGGAAAACAGTAGAGCTTCCGTTTATATTTCTCACTTTCAAACCTTGCAGTCTTGCATCCAGTGGAACAAGGCCGTTCTTCTATTCCATTTCCAAAAGGGTCTACTGGCACGCTTAATCAAACAGCTCGCAGTTGGGGGGCATAAGACAACCTTGCTCCAGAAGCTAATCGATTGAGTGATTGAGCTTGATAATGGCTATCACAACAAGAATTGCTCTTGGCAAGACAACCATGGACCGTCCACCTCATCTCCAAGGGTGGAAGACTCCTCAAAGCAAAACGCGAGGAACCCAAAACCATCCAAACCAACCCCAACTTCAAACTCCAACTCAAAAGGGAAAAACGTCACCAAAACTCCAAAGTTCTTGGAAAAAGAAACCAGGATGCTACAGAACAAGGAATGGCTACAAAGGGAGAAGAATGGGCTGTGTATGTATTGTGGAGGAAAACATGATGTCAACAGTTGGGCAAAGCGGCTAAGCAGTCAAAAAATTAGCTTGTAGTTTTTCTGATACTTGCAAGGAAAACTACACATTATCTAAATCACCGCAAGTAAATCTTTGCACTTGCAAGTCACTAGGTGCTCCTAGCTCAAGATTTATCCTATTCCATTCCAACAACACCCCTTATTGAGTTTTACTTGATTCCGGCGCTAATGTTTCCTTCATCAGTGAATCTTTTGCCACTTCCAAAAATCTTACGCATTCCAAGATAGATAAATTTCCTATCTATTTAGTAAGTAGTGCAACTGAACCGTCCTATTGGGTCTCCCAAAAGGCAAAATGGACCTTTGCATTCTCCAATTTCCTCAGATTTGAATTGGATTTATTTGTCTTGGCTATACCCGGAATGGATGATACTATTCTAGGCCATGATTTCCTAGTTTACTGGAATCCGGATGTGAATTGGCAAGAAGGAGTAACTAACCTTTGAACCTTGCACCCCCAGAATTCTAATCTTTCCGTCAAACAGGAATTAAACAGCCTACCTGACACTTTCATTGAGTTGGATGACACTTTTCTGCCAGGAGATTTGCAATATCCTGACCTTCATTCCCAAGTTCCCTCTTCAAATTTAGGAGTCATTGCTTACCTATCCAGCTTACCTCTTTCCTGTTTCTTCAAAGAGAAACAGACACCAACCAAATGGTGTATCTTGAGCTCCCTAATCCTCTCGCATCATGCAAGCACCTCAAATCCGGTGCTCAAAGATGACAAGATTGAAGATTTAGAAATCATTTGAGAGTCTTTACCTTCAGTTTATCATGACTTGGCTGACGTCTTCTCAGCTGCAAGAGCGGATAAACTGCCTCCATCCCGTTCTTACAATCACAATATCAAACTTACTGGCCCACCTCCGGCACCAGGACCAGTCTACTCTCTCTTGACGCAAGAATCAATTGCGCTTCAAGACTACATTGCGGAAAATGTAGCCAAAGGATTTCTTCAATCAAGCGATTCAAATACCGGTTTACCTTTCCTATTTGTTCCAAAAAAGGACAGTGGACTTTGCCTTTGTGTTGACTACAGGACACTGAACCAGGTAACCCAGAATAATGCCTATCCAGTACCGCCTATGTCACATCTCCTCACCCTCTTCCATGGAGCTGCTTATTTCTCAAAGTTAGACCTTTGAGGTGCCTATAACCTAATTTGCATTACAAAAGGTCATGAGTATTTGACCGCAATGAGAACCCGTTTTGGCGGTTATGAGTATACCGTCATGCCTTTTGGCCTCTGTAACGCTCCTTCCACTTTTCAGCATTTTGTCAATGACATTTTCTCCAATCTTGTAGGTAAATACCTTTTGGTATATCTAGATGATATACTAGTCTACTCAAGGAACCTTGAAGATCACATTGCACATTTGCGAGAGGTGCTGCAGCAACTTTGCAAGAATGACCTGTTTGCAAAAGCCTCTAAGTGCAAATTCCATTCCTCTTCCCTTTGGTTTCTAGGTGTCATAGTCTTGCAGCAAGGACTATCGATGGACCCAGCCAAAAGCAAACACATATTGGACTGGCCCCCACCTTCTTCCGTTAAATCTCTTCAAGTTTTCCTTGGTTTCAGTAATTTTTACAGGAGGTTCATTGAGCGTTACACCAAGAAAACCGTGAATCTTACTAACCTTCTTCAAAAATACACTCCTTTTGATTTTACCAAACAGGCTGCTTTGGAGTTTGAAGCTCTGAAGAAAGCGTTCACCACTGCTCCAATAATCGCTCACTTCAATGAGCTAGCTCGCACTATTGTCAAAACAGACGCAAGCAACTATGCAATTGCAGGAGTAATCTTGCAGTTCTCTTCCTCCACTTCTCTCTTTCACCCCGTAGCTTTCAAGTCTTGCAAGTTGCTCGCTGCAGAGCTTAACTATGAGATTCATGACAAGGAACTTCTTGCAATTGTTTATTGCTTAAAGAAATGGCGTTCATACCTTTTTAGCCTTAGAGAATCCTTTGAGGTTTTAAATGATCATAATCCTTTAAAGTATTTCATGAGCTCAAAAGTCCTCACATGTAGACAGGCACAATGGGCCGAATACCTCTCCAAGTTCAACTTTACAATCACGTACCTCCCTGGGAAACAAGCAGTAGTCCCTGATGCTTTTTCACGTTGGGACAACTTTTACCCAGGGGGGGAGCACCTTTGCCAAAAACAACCCTGAAAACGTTAGGACACTCTTCTCAACCCAATCTGCCCAACTCAGTTCAATCATTGCTCACTTACAAGATTTGGCTTCCAAACTCCGACAAGCTCAACGCAACAACCCCAAGTGCATTGAACTTTGCAAGAGTGCAAACTTATTAGATAGCAGTTACAGTATTGATGATAATGACTTCTTAGTCTATGATAATTGTATAGTAGTACCAGATAATTCTTGCATTAAGTTAGATATCTTCAAGTCACAGCATGATTCTCCGCTTGCTGGTCATCATGGGCAGGATAAAACCTACCAATTTATTGCACAAGACTTTTACTGGACTGGTATGACCAAAGAAGTAATTAATTACTTCTTCTCATACCCAGCATCATACTCAGACCATTCTACTAATGGTTTCTTGCCCCATTTCTTCCATCCAAATTACCTCATGGATTTCATTTGTGGCTTTGGAATGTTTCATTTTCCTTTGAACAGCCAAACACCACTGAAAAAACATGTGTAAATCTTCACTTGTGAGTTTGATATTCCTGTGTAGTTTTTATATTTCCTTCTTTACGGAGTCTTTATATTTCCTCCTTTAAATACCTTTATAGAATCAAATCATTTGTTGATCAAGTTATCCATTCTCGTTTTATTTTAATTTCTTTTTCTATTCTATTCATAGTCTTATTGACCAAGCACCAGCCATTTGTATTTTTATTCTCTCCCATAAACTTCTTTCATCCAGCTTAAATTCACCCAGAAACATTGTGGTTTCTTCCAAAGTTTTGGTACTCTTTAAAGACGCTAAAAGTTCTCTTCAGTCATACACAGGGATACAGCTTAATCAACAAACATCATATCATCAGTTTTGAATTTGTACTGATTTGATTTTCTTATTAACATCTTTACACTTCATTTTATTTTATTTCATGGTCAAATGAGCTTCATTCACATTTTTCTTTTTTGTATGAATAACAAAAAGAATGGCAATTTAGTATCAAATTCACCAATAGAAACCAAGCACATATGTGCGCACAAAATATTCCTGAGAATAATCAAACATTGAATCAATTGCAAATGAATTTCAATGAAATAAGTCTTACAATTTTGAGGTGATGAATGAGTAATAATAAAAAAGCTTCACTCTTGATCGAGGGAAACTAATGCCACTACTGGATAATCTATTTTGGATACAATTTCACCTGATTTGTACTCAATCCATGCACAATGAGAAATTACATTGTTAATGTTGATGATATACTCGTTGTCACTCACTGGGAGTTGTAGATAGAGCTGAAGATGAGGTTTGTTAAGTTCAGTGAAGATATTAGAGGATTTCCCTGGGGTTGGAGGCAGTGGCTTAACCTTGAGCCATGTATTGGATATCTATTCTTGAGCGTTTGTGAGTCTTGAATGAGTAAATATAGTTGAGAATCAAATGTAGTAATTACAGATAGAAGTTTGTAAACTATTGACAAAGGAAGTGCTCCCATAAAAATATACAAAATTTCAGCGCAGGGACTTCAGTCTAGCCAACACCTTTTGCATGATTCGCACAGATGTAATTTCTAAGCTTTCCAGAAGGACTGAGCTTTGAGATTCTAGCCACTCCTTGTCGTAAATATCCCGTGATAAATTTTTCCCAGGTTGGATGTCAGACATTGTTGGGTTTCTTGGTCAGCGTCTTATCCTTTGCAGAGCCCCTTGGCAAGTGGAGGGTTTCCCAGCCTGTTTTTGATTGCAATAATTATCCAGCAAAAGGAAAGCCTTGGAAACGTCCTTACTGCGCCATCCCATGCAACGTACCTTGCAGAATTTTTGCAATTTGACTTTAGACAATGAAGTGCTTGCTACAGGCGGTACTTTATTGTCAGTATCATTGTTGCTACAATAGCTGCGAATGATTGGCAGGAACTCTTGAAGGCCACCTATTTCTAAAGCAGATTCCTGCCTGAACTTTCTTGTCTGGATGATGATGAAACCAGTAGAACTTATCAATAATTCAAATCCAAATCCAATAAGCTGGTGGATACAGAGGCACAGAGACTTACAATCGTCCTTTGCGCACCCCTAACTTGGCGCTTGCTTGTTGAAACTTGCCTCTCCACCGGCCATTTCTCTCGCTCCCTAGTTCTGAACCGGAAAATATCAGTTTGGTGACAAACATCCAAGATTCAATGCCTTACTTTTGAGCAAAATGGTCCCTGGCATAGTTTGTCAGATGTTTCAAGATAACTTGAGGTGTACACTCATGTTCTTGGAGCCCTTCGTATTCTCCACAGTCAACCAACTCAAGGAAGATGTCGCAAGCAACACCCAGGCAAAACTTGTTTTCGGGGGTGTTCAAAGATGTGGTGAAATCTAAACAAAAGCGCCACATGCCCTTGGCCTTAAGCATCTGATGCATGATTTTTAGTTTTTCTTGGGAGGCCCACGGATGACCAGGACCTCCACAATAAGGAAATTGAGGATCACGAGCCTGCTCATCATGATCACCATTGCTGCTACCGGTGGCTTCCGAGTAAGTGTTGGATTCAGTTTCAGAGCCATTGGTTGGTTCATCAGTTGAAGCAGTTAGCCAACACCTTTTTTCCCTGGCAGTGGGTGGGGGAGGTGGTAAATCAGCACCGGGAGGCAACCCAAAAAGTGCCTCAAAGTGCTTCTGTATAAGTTCCTAAATTTTATACAAATGAAATATAAGTAGGAATTGCTAGTAATTTTGAGAGATGAATGCACTTACTTTGATTTTCCAGGTACAAGATATGGTTGCGCCTGCGGAGGTTTTTGCTGGCTGGGCTCTTGATGCCCGCACCTTAGAGGGATGGAGCCTGGCTAAAAGGACTTCAATTTTTTCATGAATTTCTCGCAGATGAGATGTATGGGCAGATAGCTCTTCTCGAATAGCTGATATCTGTTCTGATTGCACCTTTAGGAGCTTAAAAATGGTAGGTTGGATCTCTTGCAAAGTGCGCAGACTTGGACTGTCGGAGGTGGATTCAGAGGTGGGCTCCTTGTTGCTATCTCAACTGGAGCAGTCAGTCAGCTTGTGTTTAAAGGATTTTAGGAGAAACGGCTTACTTGTGGCGAGTATTGGAGGTCAGTGCTGGCAATGAGGAAGGAAGGAGGAGGTCCATCGGTGTTTGACCATGCCCGGAATCTAAAGTGGGGGAGAATAGGATAACGCGGGGGATTTGAATCAAAGGTGGGGTGTTCCATTGGATGAGATTGCCAGAGTTAGCAGTGGGGACATCCTCCCTTACTTGAGCTGCACCGTTTGAGACCGCAGCATCCGCAGGGTTAGTCATAATTGGGACATTGATCAAGCCATGAGCTGATGGGGTATTGAGAGTGGATCTGGGATGGCTTTGGACTGGAGATATTAAAGGAAGTTAGACATAACGGGGTATGGCAAGTTGAATGAATGTAGTGAGAAAATAAAAGAAAATTGTGCATACTCAGGGAAGCATAAGCAAGACAAAGTCTTATCAGGTCAGATCTGGTTTTTCCAGCAACACTGCACCAGATCTGCTGAAGCACCAACTTCATATCATCTTCCTTGACGTGTGCAAAGTTAGAATGGTGCCAATCAACTTGATCCAGCTCCATAACAGGTAATGAGAAACCCCATGGGAAGTCAATGCAAGCAACCAATTCAACACCCATGGGAACCAAATCCTCCGCTCCACGGTTAGTCTTCTGTTGCTCAATTGCGCCGGGCACCTCGGTGGCATTTTGTTGAGGGTTTCCAAAGCGCCTACAACGGTGTTGGGGCCCACAAGGCTGATTGGCATCCAAGTCTCCACTTTCAACAATTAGAACTTTTTGTTTTTGCCCTACTTTGGGTGTCGAGGGTGTCAGTGGACCTGCCTGGTTTGATGGACAATGGAACCTTTGAAAATTGCGATGTCTGCGCGCTGGAAGTAAAATTGCCAATATAAGCTTAATGACAACAAAAACATGGAAAAGGCGGTATTGAGCTTACGGGTGATAGATGATTGTGCCGATACGTTGAAACTTTGTCCCAAGCGTGTTTTTCCTGGGGGTTGTAAAGAAGGCAATCCCGTTGGGGGATTGGGTGATGACAATAGAATGATGCATGATGGGCAGCTACGGCATTTAGGCGGCATGATTATTTGCAGTGTGTTGTGCGAGTGTATCCTAAAAAAGATATCAAACCCAGTGGCCACGGATGCAGGATCATCATTAATAGCCACCCTGGCTTACACCTAGACAATTGAAGTCAGTAGTGGGGAAGTGCACACCTGTTCATGAAATTCAACTTGCCGGATGATCAGTGAGCCATGATTTGCTCTAGGGGAAACCATTCCATCTAAGGGAAACCAGAGCGCTTGGGTTCAAATCCAAAGGGAGGTGCCAAAGTCATTGGAAGATGGGGGTGGGGAGACGTTGAGGGTGTTTTCAATGGAATTTCTTAATTACTGGGTGTGGCACCTGGAAGAAAGAACAGTGTGATGCTAGCCACTGGGTAGTGATAGACTCTTCTGGCCAGCAAGCAAGTTGGATAAAACGAGTTACATAAGCTGGCAAACCCGAGGGGTTTATGATGGAGCCACATTCAGTACAAAGGGGTACTTGGCCAAAGGCCCAATTTGGCTAGCCAAAGTTTCACCTACGAGTAAGAGGGTGCAACAGAACACCATTATTGGTATCATCTACGGGTTTGCCACAAGGTTTACAGTGCGAATCATCGACTTTGGGCATTGGGTGATTGCTGGAACAATTGTTGAGCATTATATTTCAAATTTCTGATTCATTTGTAATACATCAAAAAAATACTTGTGTTTCAAATAAATTGTACAGCCTTTTCAACACAAAAAGACAATGGTGACGCTCACAAAAACACTTACCCTAACCTATACATGCAGCCCTTATAAACTTGGTTAGTGTTATCGTAGATTGAACTTCTCTTTCAATCACCTTGTTTTTTTTGTTGTCTCATTCATCCTACAATTGGCGTTGCTTCTTTTCATAATCGTCTCGCCAATAGGTTTGTGTCTCATCTTAACGTTAGTGTCCTCTTAGACCCGGTTCTAAAAGGCCTTCAACGTGATTCAAACAGGTCTGTCAATGTCTGGTTATTTTCCCATTTATTCATGAAATACAATCACCTTGTTTTTGTTGTTGTGTCTCATTCATCCTACAATTGGTGTTGCTTCTTTTCATAATTGTCTTGCCAATAGGTTTGTGTCTCATCTTAACATTAGTGTCCTCTTAGACCCGGTTCTAAAAGGCCTTCAATGTGATTCAAACAGGTTTGTGTCTCATCTTAACGTTAGTGTCCTCTTAGACCCGGTTCTAAAAGGCCTTCAACGTGATTCAAACAGATCAATTGTTCAGCTGGTTATGAGCCCAGAGCTGCCACTCTGCATTCTGCCTTGAAGATCATCATGTTGTTTGATAACTCATCTTGAAATCTCCCTGAACTCTCCGATGTCAATTACGCTGAATGGAGAATCCAAGTCGGCGCTCACATCATGGAGAGAGGGCTACCCGAATTCATTGGAGACTTGGTCCCAGGCCTCTCGGACCAACCAATAACCAACCCAGCCGAGCTGCGAATTCACTTCTCTAGAAAACTTCAGGCAATGGGAATCATTCTGCGTTACATGGGACAATCCAATATAGACAGGCTGGTTAATGACGATAATCAAACAAATCCTCTACAACTTTGGAACGACATAGAGAATCACTTCCAATCTAACTCAATTGAAAACCAGGCTAAAGTCTTCCAGAAATTCTTGAAAATTTCTTTTGACGACAGCATCAGTGATTTCCTCAAGGAATTAGCTCATCATAGAAGAGCAATGCAATCAGTAGGAATCAAGATAGGAACACCACAAGATTTTTATCTTCATGAAAACCTCTTAGCCAAAGTTATCATTAGTCACATCCCACAACATCTAGAGAATATCAAAGACCAACTCACAAACCAAAGACCATTAACATTGGACACCATACAGCAATATCTGGAAAACAAATCCAGAGAAACCGTAGTAACAACAAGGAATCACGCGGTCAAACAGGAATCCGCACTACTTTCAAAAGGCAACAATGAATGTAAGAACGGTGAACACAACCCTAAGGCCTGGCACCCAATTCACAAATGCTGGGAACTTCATCCAGAACTCAAGAAAGCAGCAAAAGAACGTGCCAACAAGCGTAAAAAGAATAAGCGCAATGCCACCGCAAAGACCTCTCAGCAGGATGTGTCAAATGATGATCTTGACAACTCCTCGCAACCCTCTGTGGGCTCCGGCTTCCACTGCGTGGCCCTGGCGCTAGCCGCTCAAGGACAAACAAACGTTGCTTACCTCAACAGCGGTGCATCCCATCACATGATTGCTGATAGAGCCGCATTTGCCTCCTATACCGCAAGCAGATCTAACATTGAACTGGCCGACGGGAAAACCATGACTTGCAAAGGCCATGGAAAAGTAATAGTAAAATCACAATCTGGCAAACCCGCAGAATTCAACTTCCTCCATGTACCCGGTCTTGTTGGAACCCTGATCAGCAATGGAAGGCTCTATTGAAAGGGTTACTATGTGACCCCTCCCAATGGGCAAAGCAATAAATTTCAAGTCACCAACAACAAATCGTCTCTATTCAATGGCTTTCTAAAAGGGGATGTCTTTGTTGTGAACTTCAAGACAATGCAAAGTGAGTTGAGTCACCTCTTGTCTCCATTGACAGCACAAATAGCAACAACTGACTTGGATTTGCTTCATAAGAAGGCCGGCCATCCTAGTAACAAATCTCTTGGAAAGATGTTTGGCATCTCCAACATTTCAGTTACCTGTAAACCTTGTTGGCTTTCCAAATCGACTTTTCTCCCTTTTTCTTCCACCTTACCCATTCCTTTAGAATCTTTAGAATTTGTGCACATGGATCTTAGCGGTCGAATCAAACTGGCAACAACAAATGGGGAAGAATATTACTTTAAGTTGACTGAATCCTTTACATCTTACAAAGTGGTGTACATACTACAGGAAAAGTCAGATGCTTTCAAATGCTTCAAACTCTATCATGCAATGGTAACCACCCTCCATTCAAAAGCAATCAAAAACGTTGTTACCGATGGGGGAGGAGAATTCAACTCCTGCGAATTCAAAACATTCTTGGCAGAGAATGGAATAAGCGTGCATATTTCAGCCCCTTACACTCCCCAGCAAAACCCTGTGGCAGAACGGGGAAATCGCACCACCACCAAGAAGGCCAGGGCCCTTCTGAAGACAGCCAATCTACCGCACCATATGTGGAACAAGGCTGTAATGACGGCGGTCTTTTATGAAAATATAACTCCTACCAGGAAGAACAAGTGGAAGACCACCCATGAACTATGGTTTGGAAAATCATATCCTCTCTTTCTATTGAATCCTTTTGGTTTCCGAGCTTATATTCATACCCTCAAAGCTCATCGTGACTCAAAATTTGACAACACGGCGAAAAGGGGAATTCTCCTTGGATATCAGCTGGGCATGCATAACTGGAAATTGCTCACCAAAGACGGATCCGTTCCCACCAGTCACAATGTGGTCTTTGATGACGCCATCTTTCCTGGCACCTCTGGCCGTCTTCTCACAAACACTCCTCAATTCTCCAAAGACAAGGAGGAGCACATACTACCCTGTAGCTACCCAACAGCCTCCCCCACCTCACCCCAGCGACCCAAAGATGAGGCTCCTCCCACGCCATCTGCACCTCCGGACAACAATACCCTATCTGGCATTGAACAACACCAGGAGGACAGTCACATATCCAGCGTTCAGCCGCCAAGGCCCAGGAGACCCGGGTGGGACATGGTGCTGGAACTGGTAGATTGTCCGGCGCCTAATGATATTGACCTCAGTATAGGGGAGCACAATATTGTGCACGGTCCTCGTTGTTGCGCGCACGTGTTGTTTTCTGACTCCTGCAACCTTTCCTCTCCCGCCATGGCCTTCTTGGCAGGAGCGCAGTACCTTGAAGAGTCATCCAATGTCCCTCGAACGTTTGCTCAAGCCCGGCAATCCAAAGATTAGGAAAACTGGCTTAAAGCCATTGAGCTGGAACTGGAGGCTATGAAACTGCTGAACGTGTGGGAGATAGTGAGGATTCCCCATGGGGCTCATCTTCTTGCCACGGTCTGGGTCTTCAGGAAGAATTTTGATAAAAACGGTGTCCTTTCCAAGTTCAAAGCACAACTGTGTGCCGCTGGCAACCGCCAGGAGGATGGGATCAATTATCACAAGACGTATGCTCCAACAGGTCGGCCTGTGGCCCTCAAGACCGTACTTTCCTTGGCAGTGCAAGAAGGCTTGGACATCCACCAGATGGATGTTAAAAACGCCTTTCTCAATGGGGACCTTGACAAGGAAATCTACCTGCAACCCCCATCAGGCATGTCCATACCCCCTGGTTTTTGTTTGCGTCTGAAGAAGTCAATCTACGGTCTCAAGCAAGCACCGCGGGTCTGGTATGCGGCTCTCAAGCAGTTCTTCACGTCCATCTCCTTCACTCCCTCGCCCGCTGATCCGTGTCTGTTTATCTCCCAAGTTCCCGGGTGGGAATGTTGGGTGCACGTATACGTGGATGATATGGTCATTGCAAGCAAAGATGTGGGCCGGTTTAAGACGCTCATCCGTAAACACTTTCTCATGGAGGATCTTGTTCCGGTGAGTCATTTGCTTGGAATGCGCATCACCCATACAAGTGATGGGCTGCCTATCATCCAGGACACATATACCTCGAAAATCCTGCAAACCTTTAGCATGGAAGAAGCGAAAGCCGTGGCAACGCCAATGGTGCCTCACACAAGGCTTGTAAAAGCTACCGACGAGGAACAGTCTCAGTTTCTGGCCTTGGGCATCAACTACTGAAAGGCTGTTGGGCTTCTGAACTATCTTTCGGTCACAACTCGTCCCGATATCTCCTTTGCGGTCTTGCAGCTTTTGCAGCACCTGGAGAGTCCTGGGATTGCTCACTGGAAGGCCTGTCTTCACCTTTTGCAATATCTGCGGGGGACTATCGACCATTGAATCAACCTGCGGAAGGGTCCAGGAACTTGCGCCATCTATACCAATGCTGACTTTGCAAACTGCCCCGACACGAGGCATTTGTACACCGGTTTTATTCTTTGGTTGGGATCTGCCATCATCTTGTGGCGTTCCGCTAAGCAGTCCACCGTCTCCTCTTCAACTACCGAGGCAGAATACAAGGCACTCTATGAAGGAATACAGGAGGCCACTTGGTTCTCCATCCTCCGGTCATTGATGCGCCGGCCTTTGCCGGGACCCCTCAAGGTGTTCTGCGATAATCAGGCGACCATCAGCCTGGCTAAAAATCCCATGTTCCAGCGGAGAAGCAAACATTTTGACACTCTCTACCACTGGCTTTGCAAGAAGATCCTTGACGGTACCGTCTCTGTCTCCTACACGCCCACCTTGTCTATGCAGGCCAACTTACTAACTAAGTCTCTTGCGCGAGTTAAACACGAGTCTTGTGTGGATGCTTTGAGCATGCAAATGAGAAAATATGGGGGGGTGTTGAGCATTATATTTCAAATTTCTGATTCATTTGTAATACATCAAAAAATACTTGTGTTTCAAATAAATTGTACAGCCTTTTCAACACGAAAAGACAATGGTGACACTCACAAAAACACTTACCCTAACCTATACATGCAGCCCTTATGAACTCGGTTAGTGTTATCGTAGATTGAACTTCTCTTTCAATCACCTTGTTTTTGTTGTTGTGTCTCATTCATCCTACAATTGGTGTTGCTTCTTTTCATAATCGTCTCGCCAATAGGTTTGTGTCTCATCTTAACGTTAGTGTCCTCTTAGACCCGGTTCTAAAAGGCCTTCAACGTGATTCAAACAGGTCTGTCAATGTCTGGTTATTTTCCCATTTATTCATGAAATACAATCACCTTGTTTTTTTTGTTGTGTCTCATTCATCCTACAATTGGTGTTGCTTCTTTTCATAATCGTCTCGCCAATAGGTTCGTGTCTCATCTTAACGTTAGTGTCCTCTTAGACCCGGTTCTAAAAGGCCTTAAACGTGATTCAAACAGGTTCGTGTCTCATCTTAACGTTAGTGTCCTCTTAGACCCGGTTCTAAAAGGCCTTCAACGTGATTCAAACAGATCGATTGTTCAACTACAATGAGACCCACTGGTCCTTTCAGAGTGGTGCAACAGATTGATGGAGTCCTAACAAACAACCCACCTTCATGAAGTCATGGATTCGTGAACTCATGGGAAGTAAGACCCTGGTGGATGAGCCTCGAAATTTGCTTTAAGCACAGTACTCCTGGTTCCCGCAAGCTTCTCACCACTTGAAACTCATCTCAACGTTCAAGCTAGGAGGGCCTTACCAGAGCTTACATTAAAAATACCTCGATCTAACATTAGTGATCTTGTTCAGATACCACGTGATTGTGACTCCTCTATCAGCGAGTGTTTGCTGGGTCTCAGCAATTAACTGCTATTATCTGACCTGCATCAGTTGATACGCGTAGAAATTTCAACTGGTTGCTTTACTGATTATCTTGATTCACCAGTTACTCACACTCAAGGAGGGGGGCGTAAGTTTGACGCAATCCAATGACAAATGGCCTTCATTGATCTGACGTTCATGACTTGACTTTGATGTTTGAAAAAAAAATCAGAATGGGCAAGTCGTATGACTTGTCTGAATGACTGGCTGGATAGGGTAATCCGTAAGTTATATTATCCATGAGACGTTCGTTGAAGAAAATTTGATAATCTGACGTCTTTTCTGCTTGGGGTATGGGATGGAGGAGCAGACTACTGCTGTTTGGAGAGCAGACACCTCACAACAACTGTTAGCGCGCTCCAGAGTCAAATTAATCAATTAGCTCAGAGGATAGAGCACCGCCAATCAGCCAATTTGACTGCTTCTGACGTTGCCAAGCAACTAACCTTAGCTATTGGCGCCCTGGAGGGTAGAATCAATCATCTAGCTGAAAGGATCGACCGCTGCAAATCAGCCCGTATTGGTGATCCTAACGGCGCCGAGGAGTTGACTTGTAATATTGAAGCCCCCTTGCCGAACTTGCAAACTGAGGGCGTTAATACAATGGTCATTGTTTGCGAGCTAGACAATAATTTGATCAAGAGGCTGGTGGGGGATGTCTTAAATTTGCCGCCGGCTCTCTGGGAAGACAAAAATCGGTTCCGTGAAACTTTCTGGCAACTACTCCGTACACAGGAATGGGCGGCACAGGTGGATGAATGGCTATGGGGCCGCATATTGGAGTGTCAAAGGGTGGCAATTGAAAATCGAATTGGATTGGAAGAAGGGAGAGATCAAGAACGGATAATAGAAGAGGAGAACCAAGCGGAAGAGGCCACATATGGAATCAGGCATCAGAGATTGATGGCCAAGGACCAGATGAGAAGAGAATGGGAAGTATCTGCCTATGAAGAGGACTGGGCGGAGTGTGCCGGGGAGGGGGAAACTTACAAGGCTTATATAAGACGCATTGAGAACTCCTTGCGTGCTCGTAATGAAGTAGAAGCCAGGTAAAGTGGGCGCTGAGACACCAATCGAGTCGAGGGACAACCAAATCGTGCTGTGGAAGAAGGGAGAATCAACCTCTTTGTCTAAATCCAAGAACTGGGTCGATGCCATGTCGTTTGGGTTATAGCTGCAACGGAAGCAAAAGATTTTGGAGATGTTAAAAAAGATACTTACCAATTTTGTTGGTGCCCGTTGGGTTCTTCTTTTTAATTGTATTAAAAAAACCTGCTCAATGTACATAATTAGCCGAGTGAGGTTTCAAAATTATGCGTAAAAAAAAAGGAATGTCTGACTGTGAATGAAGATGGTTTGGCAATGTCTTGTTTATCCAGTCCCACGTTTTTTTGGGACATCAAACTATGTAACTTGCAAATCAAACTGTGTAACTTGCGATCTGAGGTGATTCCCTTCTATTTTACGCCATGGGGGGTGACCGATGGTCTAGGATTGGGCATTCACCCTCCTCCATTTTGCCCGTTATGCTTGGTGTGCTATCAATGAACATATGCCTCCAAAGGCTCTAAACGCGCTTGTTTTTCTCGCTCATGAGCAAGAAGCCACTGATCACTGGAATGTCATTGCGAAGACGCTCTGATTTTATGTACTTGAATTCCTCATGGTATTTTGTTTGTACGCACAAAAGCAACTTGACCTTACTCCACCATCCACACATGTATGTAAGCCGCCACAACAAGCATTCAAGGTAAGAAACATATATACATGATACTGGCATCTAGCCCGGTAGAGGGTAATCCAACATGAGCATAGACAATCTAATGATGAAAAAGAACGCCTAAGGCGGCCCTGGTGAATGGTTGGGGCTCACCCCCGGAGGCCTGAAGTTCACATACCTCTATGGGTCCAAGGCTGGGACCAAAACACCTGATATATCTCCTCAAAATGGTCTGGACCAACCATATCAACTTCCCTAGCCTCCGCATCACAGTCATCAATCTCGACCCCAATAGGTTTGTCTTCAACGCTTTTGGGATAATCAAGTCCAAGATCAGATGTGTGTTGGGGCATTTGTAACTCGGAGCCAGTGGGACTGGGTATAAAGCACTTTTTGGAATCTGAATCCTGATTGGTAGTGGGAGTTGTCATGGTATTTTTCTTCTCCACGTCCTGTACCTCCACAGGGCTGAATTGAATCAGATTGACGCGTTTGCCCCTTTTTTCGCAGCAATTATTGGCTGTCTCAATATTTTTGTTGACTATCTTGGGATTCGTCGATATGGACAAATGGTATGCACATACCAAGGCACTACCGGTTTCTTCAATTGGACAACATGGGACCGGCGTGGATGGCGCAACTAGCGGACTAGCCGTTTCTTCCAGTGGACTTGGCGGGCGAGTTGCAGGTTTGATAAGACCTCTGGAAATTAAGTTGTTGAGGAATTTTTGGGGATCAATATTGGTTGCCGTAGAACTCGATTCCACAGGTGTCATTGCGTGCTGAGAATCTTCAGCTTGGAGATGCCGCTCAAATCTTGGGTTAGATTCCACTGGATCTAGTAATCCATGTAAGTGATTTGCTTTTTTTTTTTCCTTTCTGGTAAAGCCCAATTTCAAACTAGGAAACTGACCTTCATCACACAAATTCACTTGGTTCAAGGTGAGCATCACCTGCGCAATGGGCATATTGAGGGTTTTTTCCATTTCTTCCAGTCCCAAATCTTTTTGCGCCAAAAAAACAACCTCCAACTGCCTTAACTGTTCCTTGAAAAACAGATCCGCGTGCTCTTCCACTATTACGGGGGCTTTTTGTGAACGCCTGGGTTGAGGGAAACTTGTTTTGGGGATAAAGATAAGCAGGGGCTTCCACTGGGCCAATGCAACGTTGTTGTCCGAGGTTAGCTCCAGGTAGTTTTTGCACTCAAAGGTAATCAACTCTTGATCCTCCAATGCTGAAGTGTCTGTACCCCACCCCATACCGGTCGGCAAGATCAATGTCACGTTTTGTTTTTGCTGACCTTGCCATAACCGTTCATTGGAAAATGTGCCAATACTCCGCCCTGGTGACTGTCTGCGTCTTTTTGAAGAAAGCCGGGTGGGGGCCAACATGTGCCAACGCTTGGATGGAGTGCACAGGTTTTGCGTTTCCTGATCTGGGAGCTCACTGCTTGAGCTACTACAATGGGCACTTGCATTGCTTTCTGAGCTTGATATTATGAACGCTCCAGCCTGATCTGGGGGCTCACTGCTCAAGTCAATCCGACGGCAAAACATTATGTCCAATGGCGCCTTTTCCACCCTTCCTTCAAGGTTTCTTGAAGTCTCCACCGTTTTGGAACCATGCAACGCTTTTTTTGATTTTATTTTTGTCTTCCCTGAATTTTTGGTATTCAGTTCATTGCCGAGAGAAGATAAGTCACTGCTTGGGAGGTGGTCCGTCTCAACAAGTCTTGCTTTTTCACCATGTTTTGGGTAGGGGCGCTGGTTTTCCCTACACTTCTCTAACAGATTGGAGGATAGGACCAAAACCAAGGGATCAGCCACACTTGGACTTAGTTCTTAACACTGGTCAGTGAAATGACCTCTTGATGCATTTGGGAATAGTCAAAAATAGTGTTAACCATGACGGCCCACCTTTGTTTTGTTTTTTCCCACCAGCTCTGGGGTAAGTCTTCATCTTATCCACTATGTCCAACGGCACCTTTTCCACCCTTCCTTCCATGTTTCTTGAAGTCTCCACCGTTTCGGAACCACGCAACGCCTTTTTTGATTTTATTTTTGTCTTCCCTGAATTTTTGGTTCCCACATCGGTTCCAACTCCTGATGTGATGATTGCTATTGCCCCTATCTCAATTGCATTGTGTTTTTCATTGCCGATTGAAGATAAGTCGCTGCTTGGGAGGCGGTCCGTCTTGTCACGCTTTGCTTTTTTGCCGTGTTTTGGGTAGGGGCACTGGTTTTCCCTACACTTCTCTAACAGATTGGAGGATAGGACCAAAACCAAGGGATCAGCCACACTTGGACTTTCAACCGCATTCATGAGATTATTAATGTCAGGAACTCACAATTTGTTCGTGGGAATTTAACCACAATCTTTGCCATTGATTTCAATTTAATTTCTCGGTAGAGTCTGGTGTGTCTTGATTTTGTTCCACTAGCTGAATTGCCTTGTGGCTATATTGAGCAACTTGGTGTTTACTTTTGAAGTTTGTTTTCCACACGCTGTTCCAGCATTACTTTCAGGACCTTCTTTCAATAGATGATTAAGCACGCTGATCAAAGGGAAAGAAATCAGAAATGGAGCCCACCCGTGATTCTTTACTTAGTTGTTGTGAGAACAAGCTTTGCAATCCATGTCCCTTTCACTATCCACTAGCTTTGAATTATAGTTATTATAAGCTACTCATTTGTCACCTACCTCCCTTAGTTGCGCCTTTGACTCTCACTGCTCACCGTTTTGATTGCTAACCCTCAGTGTTGCCCACGTGCAAGATTTCCAACGGTCTGTAAAAGCCAAGGACACCTTCTTTGCTCTTGAAACTTTTTTTGGTCTTGTATGTCCATCTATATTTGACATGCTTCTTAAATCATAAGTGTCACGTTTATGATCGATTCCAAGCCTTGACTCCCCCTCACCTCAAATTCCACTCAAAGTTTAAACGTACAATCCATTGTCTTGTAGCCTCATCCTTGGGTTTGCAAATTTTTTCCTGGTGTCCCAGTACAGGTAAGTAATTCCCATGTGTTCAAAAGCTTTTTTTTTGGAAAATGATCTTGATAATTCGAGGCCATTGTAGGAAGTTTTCACCATCATGTTGCCCGCACTGCACAAGAAACAAGCTCCGAAGGCGCGCCGGACCACCGTCATGGTCCATGTTTGACCCCGGTCACTGGATGATCCAATATCTGCCCCAGATCCACTTGCGCCAGGCACGCCTCCACCAACTAACCTCAATGGTACTACCGATCAGCCTGATGAAGCTTCTAAGTCTTTGGGCTATGGATCTGATGATGACCACTCATCCGTTGAGTACTTAACCAAGTCAGAGCTCAAGTCTGCCAGAAAACCAAAAGTAGATTCCCGTTTTGCGACTGTCCCAGGGAAGCTTCAATTTCTCTTGGAGCCGCAAGTGAACTTTCAAGCTAGATCCACTACCAAGTCAATTCTACTTGACATGATTCATCATTTCTTCCCCTCGTAAAACCCTGGACCCCGCTACACTAAGGAGTTTTTGATCCGTGCCTTTAATGAAAAAGTCTCACCTCTAATCTCCGAGTTCCATCACATTCAGAAACAATCTTGCAAGGCTGAAAAACACCGTTGCAATTCTGAGATACCGGAGGGGAAGCAAGGTGCCATACAAGTTGCGGAAGATCCTCCAATGCACAACGGCGCGCATTGTACTCTCGATTTGTCTGGCATAAATCCCCATAGCCCCAATATATCCGTTGATGTACTTCTTGGTATTGTATTTTGAGTCCAGCCGCAACTTAAGCTACCCACGGTCATGAGCAAAGCTTTGGCAATTGGGTTTTTTAACCAATACGTCCAGTCCCCTCCTAACGGAGGATACCCTCTGCCATTTACCCAATTCCACCAACCCATTCCAAAGCCCTATCACAAATACCTCACTCAAGATGAGATCCATTTTGCCCTTCAATGTCACTGCCGCCACATCTACGTCCCCATAGCTACCACCAAAGTTATCCTTCTGGCCCTCAACAAACAATTTGTTCTTGATGATGTTTCTGACAAAGACATATTCAAGGGAGTCAACTATTATGTTCTAAATCAATCTCACTCGACGTAAAATTTTGTGTGCTAACGCCGGTGTCGCCCACTCTCTGTTATATTCTATTGAATGTTGTGATGGTTGACTTGTGCTTGTGCTAGTGCAAAATGCAATGTCAACCTTGGCTTTTCTGCGTCAAAATTTGCGTGTTAACGCCGGTGGAGCCCGCTCTCCGTTATATGTTATTGGATGTTGTGATGGTTGACTTGTTCTTGTGCTAGTGCAAAATGCAATGTCAACCTTGGCTTTCCTTTCAACATGTCTGCACGCCACAGCTTTGGCCATGCAAATCTTTGCCCTATTCGCTTTTCATTGTGCAAGGCTTGCCCACTACTTGCAACTGTGTTACGTGCAAGCCTTAATTTTTTTTTAGCTTGAGAAACGACTATTGTTGCTCTGTCTTGATCTCTTGAGTCAACGCCTCTTTGAAGAATCTCTTAGTTTTCCATTACCTGACCATCTCACGCAGAAGTTGCACTGATCAGGTGTGCGTCTCTCATATTCTATGCCCCCTCGCAGACAAAACAACCGAGTCTTGTGTACCTGCTTGAGTCATAAATGCGGTACAAAAAAATATTGGATGAACAGTGCTTGGCACCGCGGTAATCTTGTTGTTTCACAGACAGCTCACCAACACCAACTGGATGATCAGGCCCAATGTGAGACATTGACTTCAGACGGAATTTCCCCAAGGCGAGGTAAGTCATTTCTTTAATTGGTTCAGCCTAGGTAGGACTTGATCCCTCTTAACATTTCACGTCCTCTTGTGTAGACACAGACTCTTCCACAGGGCATGATGTGATTGGGGGCTTGACATCGATGGAACCAGACCAGGGAGGTCAAGGCACTGCCCAGGACAATGACTTCATCGCCATCATGGAATCTTCGGAAGGCCAAGAGCAAGCCACTGGGCTCAACCGCGCCCTAGCAGCCGTGACTGAATGCTTATCATTAACTAGAATCAGCCCAGGGGTAGCCGGAGTCAAGTATGATGCATGTATGTACTTTTTTCTTTTCCTGATTTTGGTTGCATCTAAAAGTAATGACCCAATATTCCCACACCAACATTCTGATTCAACATTGAACCAGCCAAATACATGATATCCCCTTTTCAATCTACTCCTCCTGTTTTCGCATACGGAATACTTGTTGCTACCATGATGGCAATCCTTCAACCGGCTTCCAACCATTCCTCAGCTTGGCTATTGGGGAGCCAGCAGGACTTGATTGAGCTGGTCCTGTGTAATGGCGTCCAGTTGGGTTCCTTACCTTGGTCATTGACAGCTACAGAACAATTGGCATTGGATAAGCTCCCTTCGGATATTTGAAGTACCATCAAATGGTTAAAGATTGACCCTGTCCTTCATTGGCTAAACTGTTGTGCCTCATGCTTTGCCACTTATCCATTTGATTGGACCCCCAACCATTGTATTCACCGCGTTGATCAACTTGATGGGGATAAATCACTAAACAGTGAGCCCCTGGACTCACTGAACGATACAATGCCTAATTGCAAGGGAACTTGCGGCAAACCACTGTTCCAATTGCGCCATTCAGTCTCAACTCCAGTGCGTCTGTTTGCCTACCAAAGTCTCAACAATTGGCTGGCTTGCTTTTTCACTTGGCCTGGTATTGAAGATGCTTTTGACAAGTCGCTCACCCAAGATTCTACCTCACCTCCGGATTCTTCAACCAATTGCGTATTTGATATTCACAACTCATTGATTTGGAGAGAGTTTAAGGGGCCTGACAGCAAACCTTTCACAAGGCGTTCAGGGAATCTTATTTTTGGGCTTTTTATCGATGCCATCAACCCATATGGCAATAAGCAGGCGGGAAAACATGCTTCAATTATGTTCATGATCCTTGTTTGTATGTCCCTGCCTTATCAGATAAGATTCCAGCCGCAGAATCTCTTCTTGGTTGGAATTGCTCCGGGTCCGAATGAACCCAGATTGACTCAGACGAACTGGATTCTCAAGCCTATGGTCAAGCAGCTCTTGTCCTTATGGACAACAGGCCTCTTCCTATCATGCACTTATTGTCATCCCAATGGCCAACATATCAGGGCTGCTCTCCTACCAGTTTTTGCCGATCTCCCGGCGTTGCGTTGCACCTTGGGCTTTCCGGCACACAGTTCTAACAAGTTTATGTGCTCCTTCTGCAACACTTCCAAATCCAACATTCAAAATCTCGAAATTTTGTCCTGGACTCCCCAAACCTCAGAGCACCAAGTCAAGTGGGCACATGCATCCCGTGATGCTAGCACATCCCAAGAACAGCATTGAATATTCATCCAGCATGGAGTACAATACTCGGTGTTGACCAAGTTAGATTATTGGAGGCCGATTGAGTTTCAGACTGCGGATGCCATGCACAATCTCCTCCTTGGCCTTTTTAAATGGCATTGTGTTTGTTTCTGGGGGATGCTTGAGAAGGATTTAAACAAAGACCGTGAATTTGCCAACATAAAAATCCCCAAGGCTGAAATATCCAAGCTAGCCAAAGAATCTCAATCTAATGATGCCCAAACCTATCCCAACAGAGCGCCTGACACCTCAGAGGACACCAATGACTCGGAGAATGATTCCGATGATACTGACAAGCTACCCTTCCTTAACCATCACTTCCGCACTAACACCGATTCCAGTGACACAAACTGGGAGGGGCCCAACCTCTTGACTTTGGGGTGGGGCCGCACATGGACAGCTGGCTCAGAAGATGACGTTGTTTTTGACTCAGCCATGTTGAACGTTATCAACGGACTTCTCCCTTGAATCCACTATCCCTCCTGGATCAAACAAGCAGTGCCAGTGCTAGGCAAAGCGTCCAATGGAAAATTGAAGGCCGATGAGTGGCGCAACCTCTTCCAAATGCAACTGCCACTCATCCTGACCAAGGTTTGGTATGGATGAAACCGTATGGACATGTCTCTTTTGCAAAACTTTGGGCATCTAGTGTCAGCTTTCAACCTTGCATTGAAACGATCAATGACAGATGAACGCATCAATTCTTATTCCTATCACATGAAAGAATACCTTGCCAGCTCCATTGTTATCTTTCCCAAATGCCAATTGGCGCCCAATCACCACATGTCAATGCATTTGACAGAGTGTCTAGCGCATTTTGGTCCTGTTTGCGCGTGGTGGTCATTCCCTATGGAACGATTAATAGGGCAAGTATTGCATTCAAGTCACAACAACCGCCTGGGTTAGCCTGATGAGTATCAAATCTAATTCTGAAGTATAATTGCTCACTTAAGACTGTTTTTGTACTCTTTCTTCTGCTATTAGGTCAGTTGGAAATTACATTTCTGAAAACATTTTTCCGGGCAAGTAATTTGCGTGGCTTACTAGGTAGACCCAAATTCTTCCCGGTCGCTCTCAAGCCGTACTTACCAAAACTTACGAATATATATGATCCAGTAACTTTCACACCAAAGTATTCTCCACATCCCCTTCACTCACCAACTCTCAGTAGTTTTGATTGCCAAAAACTTGCATATTATCTAAATGCCAAGCCAGGCAATATGACTTGGGTTGTATAAAGTGATTGGACTCGCTTGACCGAGATTGAAAAAAAGAATGCCGCCCCTATATCTTCTCAATGTGAGCTTCATTGGCAGTGCACCCATAGAAATGTCAGCTTTTCAACATGGAAGCAAAACCCCAACAACAGCATTGTGTCTGTGAATTCCATGTTACCAAAAATTCTGCACGTTGCACGGATCAAAACTATATTTACTCATTCAAGACTCACAAACACTCCAGAACAAATATCCGATACGTGGCTCAAGGTTAAACCACTGCCTCCAACCCCAGGGACATCCTCTAATATCTTCACTGAACTTAACAAACCTCATCTTCAGCTCTATCTACAACTCCCAGTGAGTGACAACGAGTATATCATCAACATTAACAATGTAATTTCTCATTGTGCATGGATTGAGTACAAATCAGGTGAAATTGTATCCAAAATAGATTATCCAGTAGTGGCATTAGTTTCCCTCGATCAAGAGTGAAGCTTTTTTATTATTACTCATTCATCACCTCAAAATTGTAAGACTTATTTCATTGAAATTCATTTGCAATTGATTCAATGTTTGATTATTCTCAGGAATATTTTGTGCGCACATATGTGCATGGTTTCTATTGGTGAATTTAATACTAAATTGCCATTCTTTTTGTTATTCATACAAAAAAGAAAAATGTGAATGAAGCTCATTTGACCATGAAATAAAATAAAATGAAGTGTAAAGAGGTTAATAAGAAAATCAAATCAGTACAAATTCAAAACTGATGATATGATGTTTGTTGATTAAGCTGTATCCCTGTGTATGACTGAAGAGAACTTTTAGCGTCTTTAAAGAGTACCAAAACTTTGGAAGAAACCACAATGTTTCTGGGTGAATTTAAGCTGGATGAAAGAAGTTTATGGGAGAGAATAAAAATACAAATGGCTGGTGCTTGGTCAATAAGACTATGAATAGAATAGAAAAAGAAATTAAAATAAAACGAGAATGGATAACTTGATCAACAAATGATTTGATTCTATAAAGGTATTTAAAGGAGGAAATATAAAGACTCCATAAAGAAGGAAATATAAAAACTACACAGGAATATCAAACTCACAAGTGAAGATTTACACATGTTTTTTCAGTGGTGTTTGGCTGTTCAAAGGAAAATGAAACATTCCAAAGCCACAAATGAAATCCATGAGGTAATTTGGATGGAAGAAATGGGGCAAGAAACCATTAGTAGAATGGTCTGAGTATGATGCTCGGTATGAGCTTGTCTGTATTGGGATAAGTATGGTGAAAATTTGGAATTCACCAAGCCCATAATTCATATTTTTATTTTTGGAGAAATTGAAAATGCTTTTAGTATAAAAGACCATGTTAGCGCGTGCTATGATTGCAATTGTAACAAGTCCTCAAATCACTGGAAGTATGGGCTGCTCCAGCCACTTCCAATTCCGCCTCATCCTTGGCACTTGCTTTCTATGGATTTCATCTCTCAATTACCTTCTTCTAGTGGATATGATGCTATTCTAGTAGTAGTAGATTGCTTCTCAAAGATGGCTTTATTTCTGCGCAGTAATGTGACAGCCTCTTCAGAAGACTTAGCTAACTTGTTCATAGAATATGTATTTTCAAAACATGGTCTCCCTGATAATATAGTTAGTGATCGTGGATCTCTGTTTGTCTCGAGCTTCTGGACCTTGCTATGCCAACATTTGAAGATCACTCACAATTTATCAATGGCGTACCACCTGGAAATGGGCGGGCAAACCTAGCAAGTTAATCATATTCTCAAACAATATCTTCAAATGTATGTTGCCTATCAACAAGACAACTGGTTGCAATGGCTCCCACTAGCCAAGTTTTCCTACAACAACTCCACTCATTCATCCACCAAAAATTTGCCCTTCCAAACTCTTTATGGTAGAAACCCAACTTTCTCTTCCCTTCACGTAGCACCTTCTCAACCTGCTACCAATTACCTTGAACAAATTCAATCCCTTCAATCGCAACTTTGAACCAACCTCAAAGAAGCAAACCAGCGCTATAAGGAGCAAGCAGACCAACTTTGCACTACGGCTCCAACCTTTGCAGTAGGAGATCAATTGTGGCTTGATGCTTGCAATATTTGCAGTACTTGCCAAACCCACAAACTCTCCGAAAGAAAGCTTGGCCCCTTTAAAGTAGAATCAGTCATCTCCCCTAATGCCTTTAAACTTACCTTACCTGTAAAATGGAAAGGTATCCACCTGGTCTTTCATGTGTCTCTCCTAGAGCCAGCTCAAGTCCCATACCCGGGAAAGATTCATCCCCCTCCCGAACCGGTCACTGTCCTCAATCATCAAGAGTGGGAAGTAAGCCATATTCTGGATTCCAGGTTACGCAAAGGAAAACTTCAATACCTTGTTGAATGGTCTGGCTTCCAGTCCAACAAAGATCACACCTCATGGGAACCATCCCATCACCTTTGCAATTCTCCCAATCTGATTCGAGGTTTCCATGCAAGCTACCCTTGTAAACCTTGACAATCATGATTCCATCCCATCCAATCCCATTCCATTCCATATTCCATCCCATCCAATCCCATTCCACCCCACATTCCATCTCATCCAATCCCATTCCATTCCACATCTCCATTCCATCAATCAATCCCTCCATCTCATCGCATTATTCCTTCTTCTCATACTCCTCTCATTCTTACCAAATAAAATTCCCATTCCTTATACAACAAAAGAAAAAATAATAATAATAATAATTAAAAAGTCTCCTTCATTTCTTTCTCCGCATCTTCCCAATTAGCAGTCAACTCTGCAACCATGGATCAAAAGGCATCCAGGTCTTCATCATTTATCAATGACAACATTCTTTGAAGAACCAGCACCTCTGTTACAATGTGCCCCTCAAAGATCTCCTTGCACTTTTCAATTCAAGCTTGCTTTGGCCAAGCATTCCATCCACCTTCCTCCAAGAGCTCCTTGTATGCTCTCTTCCTTTGGCCTCCCAACAAACCTTCCCCAAAATTGCCCGTCAATCGCCTTGCACCAGTCTCAATTGGCACTTTGACTCGCAACGGGTTTGCTTTGCCTTGGCCCTCCATTCCTTCCATTCCATCCATTCCATCCCTTGCATCTCCTCCATTCCCTTCTCCCATTCCTTCCGTTACAGCCCCCGCTTCTTGTTCTGTTCCCTCTCTTCCTCCACTTCCATCTCCATCTTCTCCATTTCCCGATTCCCTTTCCATTTCATTCCTTCCTTCCTCCCTCACTTCCTCGGCTATGACCCCAACCGGTTCCGCACCTGGCATTACATCTCGCACCTCAGTATTCATCTGGACTCCCCGAAATTCAGTCGGCGGTCCCCAATAAGGTGGTGGTGGTGGTGGTGTGTTCGTGGTATGCCTCCGGAAACGGGGCAACACTAGCAAGACAAGTGAAATTGAGTCACTACCTTTATTATTACTAGTCAGTCCCAATTAGTACTCACCAGGAACTTGAGTACCCAGGAATTTGATCTCCGGCAATGGTGGTATCTCCTAATTAACCCTTGGCGCGGACCTACGACTCCGCATCTCTCTTGATGACTCCGTGGGAGCATCAACAGACAACTTGCTATTTATGGGAAAGGTACAAGCAACCTTGCAAAGACAACACTGCTTGCACTTGCCTCAAAGACCTCTGACCGCAGTACTAGGGACACACTGCTTGTTTGGCTGAATACAGTTTTTGCAACGGCGGGATGACAATGAAAACATTTTATCTAACTTATAATTCTAACAAGTAATGAAGTAAATAATAATAAAGGGTATACAGTATTATCAACGACTTGAAATCAATGGGAAAATTTATCTGAACGCTTGCAGGAGCTCGCGTCTTTATACCCGGGCAACTGTCACGCCTTGCACTTAGGGATTATTGTCTTCATCACTTTGACATATCCTCTCCTCAGTACCATCTACCTCAGTCTATAAGCATGACTCACCATTTCTTCCTTCAATTGTGTATCCCTTCCATACAATGAAAGAACATTTTTGAGCTCAACACTTCTCCAAATGATCCAAGCTTGCCCAACATATTAGGAAAGAAGTTCAAGAGTTTTTATTGTTTTGGCATAGGGATTCTACCCATTATGGGCTCTCTCTTAGCAGGGCCATGATTTTGTTTATTCTTTGTTCCTCATATCATGATAAGTGTGTAGATATTAATAAAAAAACACTTGTGGAAGCTTGGGTTGAAAGCCACTACAAGTCAGTTGAATATTCAAACCCAACAGTTGAGCATCTTACAAGTGGTGGTTGACTAACTTCCATCCCTCTTTGAGCACCTACCAACCACAGCTTTTTTAGAAATTTATGCAGTTGGCCACCTGTTCAAACTCAGTTCTTACGCTGTGACTGGCATTCATCTCACAAGCTAGCTTCTTTTGATATATATTTTGTTTCACATGCTCCTGGTTCAAATGAAATTTGCATCTCACTTCTGTAATGAACTGTTAAATATTTTTCTTTTGAGTTATTTCCCTATGCTATCACCTAATTCTTTTATTCCTGTGATTCCTTTTTTCTAACCACATACAGTTTGGCAGAAGCCTCAACGCGAGTTTACAATCCATGCGTATATAAATCTCACTGAAGCCCGCAATACCCTAGTCTCTTAATTGAAAAAAAAATCAAACACAGCTTCTGAGTCCCAAACCAATCGATGGTAGTTTTCACCGTCTCAAAGCCGCACGACGTAAATTGAAGGAATATCTAGGTTCAAAAGAAAGCAATCGGATAACCCACTTTGGACCCTCCGAAGCCGACCCACTTGACATGGTTGGAGGACGTTTAGCCCTTTGGGAGCGACCGGATGTAGTGCAGAGTGCTACCCTAGAATGCCAATCAAGCTAATCTAAGTTGATAAGTATCCGTTCTCGGTGCATTTTGCACTTTCTCCGTCGTAACCCTTCGAGTCTGGTTCAAGCTCCAAATCCACTGCCGGTCGCGTAGGGTAGGTGTGTTGCTTGTAAATGTGTTGAAGTATTTGCGCATTTACAAGTGTATGTAATTAAGTTGTACTTTTTGATGAAGCTATGTACTGTGTCGTGGCACCGCACAGGAATGAATGTTGTTTTGAGTTTTTGATCGGTAGGCTTGAGTTCATATTGATTTTGAGGATTATAATCGGAGGTGTGTGGTGTCGGTCGTCTGTACCCGCCTGCGTCACGGTGCCTATGTGAATAAAGTACATGATGTATCTATCATGTAAAGCATGCTTATTGTCGAGATGTAATGAGTAGTCCTTATTTACTATATGTGTGAACAGATACAATATTTACTTATTACATATCTTGACGGAAGTATGTGTACACATCTTCATATGTATCTACATACATACGTGTCATGATACTTTTGAGCTCGTTCACAGTCGTGTTAGTGTTAAGTATAGCAGCTAGTTTTATTATTACTGCACCGAGCCGAATCAACTGCAGGCTGGGGTTTATTCGACTCGACTGTGGTTGGACTGGGGCCAGATTGGAGTATCCTTGATCGAAGTACCCCCCGGCAAGTCTTCGTGTCATTCCAACACCATTTGGCACCACTTCCACCTACAGTATCACGGTCACCATCTCTGTCGAATTCTAACGGCACCCGCAACGCAATCTCATCCCAATCGGAAGCCAAGACAGGCTAACGCAACGTTCAAATAGTCGCACACATCACGCCAGGCAACGCGAACGTGGCCCAAAACAACCGAAAGACCCGAGCAAGGTGAGAGGGGAACAACAGAGAGAGATAGAGAGAGCGCGCGAGAGAAATAGGGAGGGATAGGGAGGGATAGAAAGATAGCAGCACGAAAGAAGGAGACCGTGTCGCCGGAAGTTGAAAACGTAAGTGAGTTGGGACGAAGGAGAGAAAAAAAAACAAGTGGTTGGCATCAATGAATATCAATTCTTCGGATACTTCCTCTCAAAGACTCTTCTGACAGAGACACTCACAGTAACGTCGGAAGATTGAAACTCTGGGATGGAAGACTGAAGACTCAAAGACTAGGTCCAAGTTCAACCCAACCTAACGACTGAGTCTGGGTCTGCATCCTAGTCAGTGACTGTGGGACTGACCAGGGCTTCTCTGATTCCCCGACCCAACCGACCAACCACACTCCCCTGGCCTTTGCTTGTGCTCCTCAACAGGCCTAAGCATACATCTCTCGCCATAACTACCGCTAGTACTACCACCACCACCGTCGTCACCCCTATCCTCCTGGCTTATCTATCTCCTATCACTTCATCGCTCGTCCGTCTACCGCTTTTCCAACCAACCATGAATCGGCTCTTGACTTTTCTGTCCTGAGCTCAATCAGTTGAACTACTTTTTAGCAACCAAAAAAAAAAAAAAAAAAAAAAAAAAAAAGAAGACGTTTATCCATCTTGCTCCCCAACTCATCCATCTACTCCCACTTACTTCCGTCTGTTCATCCCTGAGCTAGATCTTGAGCCCATCCCTCTCTCAAGAAAATCACCTAGGATCTACATTCACGCTAGATTATACATACCATCATTCCACAGGATCCCATCGTGCTCACACTACCATTAGTGACCCTCCAACACACTGTCAATTGATTCGCTTCCAAGGGTTAGCTCTCATCGATCATATCACTTTGACATTTATATATCTATTTCGTTATGTCGACTCAGTCGCCCCCTCAGCTTGAAACGCCCGATATGCAAGCTCATCGTCGACTCGTCAACGAACGGGTTCTAAAACGCGTAAGATTGTCAAAGGTGAGCGCCTCCGCTTTATCCTAATCATCTTAGAATTCTTCAACGCCCTCCATTCCAAGGACCCTCTTAATTCATCGCATCATTCGACGCGTGTCAATTTTCTCATCTACTCGCATAGCCTGCGATCTTGATTAGCAAATCGAGAAAACCCACATTCGTTACCTTGTCATTTATACCGCTATCCCTCAGTCTTTCATCCTAGCCGTAGATCTTTTCCCGAGGTATATACTCTATCCAGTCAAGGGGCAGCCATGGCGATCTGAAAGTAAATTTTACGCCAGCTCGTCTTTATCCTCTGGACATCGAGGACTATCATATTGTTTTGTGAGATGTCGATCAACAAACTCGCATTCTCGACTAATTCAGCTCAGCTTCTACTCTCAGTCTGTGCTCACTTTCCTAATCCACATCCTCACATCCATTTGCTCTTCCACCATCAGCCATCGGACTTGATCGTTGTCACAAGTGACACGCTCTGTGCATCTCACTTTTATGATCTACTACAACTGCCCCCCCTCTTACACCCAAGAACACCTTTCTCCGTCTGCATGACCCATTATCTCTTGTTTGAGTTGCAATCCCCCGTCCTATCTAATCATGGAGGTCTCTCAGTGCATACTTATCGCTTGCTCGTAGAGTCTTCAGCCCGACTACTACCGGTCATTGATGGCAGGTTGTATCGATAAACCGAATCTCTGTTGTCTGGACTGACTCTCGAGTCATCCAATCTTCGACGCGTCTAAAACCGTTGGGCGCCTAACCGCGGCGGCCCCCGATTTTACCGCCATGGCTTGTCTGCAGGGTTTAACCGGATCGGAATGCTCTTGTGTAACAAGTTGCAGACGCCTTCGATTTCTAACACGTATCCTGCCGGAACTAAGCTATCGGCCCTGTATGGTAGTGGCCTTCGGGTGTGACTGTACCGACCGTTCTGTTTTCCATTCCATCCTGTCTTTTGGGGACTTCGAGATCATCTGTTGGCCTGAACTGGGGCCAATCCTCTCAGTCTGCTGCGATATCATTTATGAATATTCTAGTGCTTTCTTCTCACTTCCTCCTCTACCCCCCGCCGCCGCCGCCGCTCCCCGACCCCTTCCCCCTAGCCTTATTCTCTCCCCCCTGCCCCATCAACACCATCCACCAAGACTCTTCGAGCACCACTGACATCGTCCTCTTCCCTCTGAATTCTTTCCGATGTCGCTCTTCAGGCTAAACGTGCACTTCAGACTCGCCTGCGTCTTGCCGGATTCAAGGCTTCTCACGGCTGGCAAGATGTGTCGTTCGAAAAAATTGAACCTCAATTTTTGCAAGGCATGAAGCCGAAGCAAGTTGAACATGCTTCAACCAGGCTGCGACGACAGGCCAGCCGGACCATCCAACGCACCCAGACCAAATACGCTGGCTTCGATCAGTCACCACCCAGTCTGACGACACCTGATCATCAGAGGCGTAATACGGGCTATCAGTCAGAACCTGAACCGACGACGGTGTTTAGTCCTCAGACGACGCCACAGATGATGTCCAATCGATTCAACCTACCATTCTCAACTCAGCCTCGATCGCTACCTCCACCACCCACATACCCACACACGCCCGAGCAGATCATTCGTTCGAAATGGTCCATGGCTCGCCCACTAAGTCAATCTCAATCTAGTTCGACCCCCGAAGATGATGAACTGAGGGATCAAACCACAGCAGCCGAAATGATGCTCTTCTTAGCCACTGGTTCCCCTTCTCCAGATTGTCGTTCCATGAATTCCGTCCCTACCTCCAGGACCCATCATCTTCACCATCGCTCCGTTCAAATCCAGACTCAATTTCACACATGACGCCCAACTGGACTCCAAAAATCAAGTGCTTGGTATACAAGGAACCACAAATGAGGCCGTTATTGATACTACATGAAGTATCTTTTTTTTTTCTTTTTTCGCAAAGGCAATCCATTCATCAAACCTTTTTGATTCCTTTTTTTTTCTTTTTTGATCATAAGAAGCAGGGTTGTCCTTTTTGCTAGCGTTTATCCTTTCTTATCCGCTACTCATTTTCCCTCCGATCCCCAAAAGTTCTTGTATTGTTAAATATCTCACAGAATGATTTGTTGTTAGTAATAATACATCCATCCCATCTGCGTCTAGGCATGCACACTTCCTCATTCAGTCATTTCACCCACACTCACTCATGCATCGAATCTCGCAGACTCACGTTTGGATCGTATAAACATGACGCGTGAGCGGGGTCTGCATGATCTCGATGGTTTATGTGATAATTTGCACATATTTATCAACAGACTGTTTGTTTTGATCGACTTGTTTCACATTCCTAATCGTCTACTCTTCTATGATCACAAAAGCTCGACTGAATTTCCACCTCGTAAGAAGGAATCGATGTTTGATTTAAGAAAACCCCTTGACCCCCCCCCCCGCCCCTCCCGACCCGGGATTGGGAGTGACATGAATGGATGCTAATTGACTTGCAGACAAAGAATCAGGGTGAGATGGGTGTTTTCCAACCAGTGTTGGTGATGCGCAAGGGCGTCACAATCGCGGGTTGTATAAATATCTTAGTGATTGTCAGTGATGGATTTAGTTTACATGCCCAAACGTCTTCATGGTCACAGTCTCCAGCGAGTTGATGACATGGATCCTGTTGTGCGGTTGCCCAGAGATGATTGATTTTTTTTAAAAAAGGATTGGGCATAGAAAGGACATTAAATTTTGGTTGAGAGGGTGGGGACATTGCAGAGATGGCCAGGCAAGGGTTGGTATATCCTTGGACTTAGGTGAATTGCGTCAAACAACTGCCCGGGCCGGGAGGTGGACATAGTGCAAATGGAAGACCCAAGCTACAACAAATCTTGAAGTTAGGAAGCTATCTTTGAAGTTCAAAGTTGATGCTTTAAGTATAGGGAAAGGTTGGGAGAAATGTTTCAATAGGAAAGCTGGCACAAGCATGATGCAACACTTGTCATGCAGAAGGTGCAAGAACATGAAATTAAGCAACTGATGAAAGAATCTACAAGGAAACCTTTTGTGCTTTTGAGATAATCTTCAGCCTAGTCTATGGATGAGATACAGCCTGAGGAATGTCCACTCAAGGTTGAAAGCAATCAAACACATAAGGAATTTACAAGGAGGTGCCAGGTGAGAATGAATTTTGATATCAAAGTGCAGGCTAACTGCAAGATAAACAACATAGAGAGATGAGATGACTATCAAATGGAATGCAGTGTGAATGGAAATTAATGCAAATGAGGTGAACAAGAGTAAGTTTAATTGCAAGATAACAAGCTATAGGATTAGGTCATAGGCATGACTAAATTTTATCAATAAGGAATTGATACTGGATGGGACAAGCAAGGTGTGAATCATTTTTTCAAAGGTGACTGTAAATGAGTTTAATGAATCTAGGCAAGAAAAACCCTATTGATTGACCAGGTTGGAATTCTGCAGTTGATGATTTGAGGAAATGTGAGGGATTGGAAGATCAATTGCAAAATGATGAAATTAGTCAAAGTTGAAATGAAAGATCAGGAGATCAATTTCAAATTATGAGTGAGTGAGTAGTTGTAATGAGAGGATCCCTTGATTTTGGAATTTAAAGTAGTAAAAATAATGCACTAAGTTGTTAGAGTGATTTTGATTAGGTCTGATGCTTTTGGTACAAAAGTATATACTGAGCTGAAAGAGTTAGATGTAATTTTTTTCCTCCAAACAGTTGAAACTTAGATCCAGAAGCATGAGAGTGGACTGAGTATAAAACTAAATGCACCTGAAAGCTATGAGGAGCAATTTCTCATTTCCAAAATAAATTCAATTGATACTGCTACCTATCACTTGATGTTTGATAGCCTTGATTAATACCATATCATACATCAATATTTTGTCTTCTCTTTTCAAATTTGATAATTGTATTGAACACAACAAAGGGTGCATACCAAGTACTTTGGCTGGGGCAAATAGGTCTAAATGCTAACAGTTCCAGCTTTAAAAAGTTAAATGTTACTATAGATTATTGGATCCTAATCTCAAATTAACTTCAGGGTTGAAGCATTTGAAAATCAAGGCCTGAGTTTTCTTTTCTGGTGCAAAAATCTGGAAAATAATGAAATTTGATTCCAGATCTTGCTCCAATGTCTGGGTATAACTTGAAAATCAAACTTATATTTCTCTACAATGCATGTACTTGACTGCTCCCACACTTGCAAATCTCTGAAAACTAAATGTAGGCTGAATCCAGAATGTTAGCTATTCACAATAATATCAATATTTTATAAAATATAAGTTTATGACACCAGGGAAAAAATGGAGGCACATGCTAGCATGTGCCACCCTGTAAATTTTTTTTGAAATTGGTTACAAATGGGTTTAACTCTGCCCTTATTCAGGAAATCTATTTGAATAAGTCCCAAATACCCACACCATAACTTTTGTTGAAATATTTTACAACCAATGTACAACCAAATATTATTCATGCTTGAAAGGAGGTTCAATTGCAACTCAAGGTTTCTTCAAAATTTCTAATATATTTTGGTGATGTATGATCAAAAAAATCAGTTTGATATAGATTATAACAATTTTTTTTTTAATTTTTTCATTCTTGAAAATTCATTATAAAATTTCAAGTATCTTTGCAAAAAAATTCAAAATTAAATAAATCAATAAGTCTTTGGAGAATGTGACTTCTGAAAATACAGACCTTGAAATTTGGAACACAGCACCACCCCAGATGGGTCCTTCTTCATTTAATAAAAAACCATTAATATCCTGTTTTCAAACTGGTTCTTTGAACTTATATACTCACCAAGATGGGCCCTTATATGCATCCCAACTTTGATTAAAACACTAGTATTGCAGAAATATTCAGTTAACGCTTTAAGATTTGAAAAATATCCTAATAAGCTCATTATTTAAAATAAAAAATGATATCCAGAGTTTAATCAGCTACTTTATTCATACTAAAAGGATATTCCTCAAATTTTACAAATTTTCCAGGGGATTTTTACCCATGTTTTTGGTTGATATTGAATAAAACCATCACTCTTGGTACAGATTTTCCATCATGATCAAGATGGTCAACATTGATTTTCTGAAAAATTGATGCATGAAGGGCATGACTTAACTACACAATAAAAGCAGAATTTTAGCTGGAATTCTTAAAAAAGCACCCTGATTTCAAATTTTAAAAAATAATTTTTTTATTGGTTAATCTTGTTGGCTTATAATGAAGAGCTGAATCATTAGATTCATAAAAACCACAACAGAAGTGGATAGAAATAATTGGTGAGTCAGTAAAGCAAAACTAATCTATAATGTCTTTCAAATTTTTTTCCTCTTGCTGATATTCCTGCTTGGTGGTACCATTGTAGAAAACCAATAAATTAGGATAATTTGAAACCTATGAATATGTACTGGAACTCATGATTTATGTCAGCCTCCTGGATGCCAAGAACCTTGCTATCCTTTAGCTACCAGAGGTGATAGAGTAAATAATAAATATATTATTTAATAAATGCAGCAAAAATCCGTAGAATATTTGGATTAAGCTTATTGCAAGGTTAAGTGGTTTGGTTATTGTTTATTTTTTTGAATCAATATTAATAAATTGATTATTAAATATTTATAGAGGGGCCAAAATTATATTGGGGATCTTTAACACCTCTCTTCAGGGATTTCAGTATGAAAACACGCAGTCCTGGTTACTTTGGGCTGTTTAGTTTAAAGAATATCTTACCCAAAGATAATATGTATATAGAATACAAAATGGAGTGGTAGGAACTTGTAGCCAAGCTACCAAAAAAGAGAAAAGATAATAAAACTTACTGGTATATTATTAAATCCTTTGGGTATCTGTTTTGAGACATGTACTGATGGTTCAAACCTGTATACTGGGGTTTATAAGGTTGTTCAGCAGTTTTAATTGATAAAAGGAGGTTGAGGACGGATACTACTGATCAGAAATTGCAATAAATAACTTAATTATCTCTTATAAGTACTTGATTACCTTGGCACGGCGTCCAGATATGAATATTACTGGGTCCTTTCCCATCAATATCCTCAAAAGAGCTCTTTATTTATGGTTTTTGGAGTCCCAATATTGTCCTTCTGAGGGTTGTAGGTGCTCAAAGGGACAGACACTAAGGCTAGCAGGGTAACCAGAGGTAGCCTGTCATGTGTTTTTGGTGCTATAGCACGGGTAGCATCTAATTCCTCAGGGTATGGGAATTATTCCACAACATTAGGACCTGTGAATAACACTAATCTGTCCTATTTATGTATTATTTAATTAATTATCATTAGTAAATGTTCCCAGTAATTTTATAATTATATTAATAGAAATTTCTACGGACATCTTGATGTCAGGTAAGTTTTCATTATGTATTATATAACTGGAGTAAAAGTCATAATATTGATTTTAATCTTTATTTTTGAGTTCCAGTTGATTTAGTAAGATAATTACTTACAAAATATAAGTCATGTGAATTCATGTAATATTTTGACATCATTAGTTTTCTTAGTATGTCACAAAGATATTGATGTCTAGTAATTCTCATAAAAGTATATTAAAGTATTTCAATATATTTTTAAAAGTTGTCATTGTCTTATTTTTGACATTCTTGGTACTTTGAATTATATTAAATAAAAAATACGTATAAGGATTATTTATGTATTTTTATATAATATTATGTATTTTTAGACTGTCTACTATCCATGGGAACATTTATTACATATGTAGAATGTTCCCGTGTAGGCTGTAGCATGTTTACGCAGTACCTGAGCCTCTCAGGCTGCCTGTCACTCTGTCAACCCATAGTCCCGCGGCTGCGTACTTGTCAGAGGCCCGGGGCTGCGTACACCACCTCGACGGAGTGACAAGGCTGTATCTCAGCCGCACGCGGGTGCATTGGCTGCTGCAGCTGCGTGCCGGAATTGTGACAAAACACATTTCCGCCCCTAACTCCTAAAATATACACAACAACTCAATTCTGACTGAATTTTAGGTGTGAAACCTATGCGTGACAATGTGTGTGAAATATTTAATTGGCCAAAAAGCTCAATAATGGAGCCGTAGTATTTTGGTTTTTCTTTCCTTAATTATTTAAAAATATAAGGAGTTGGATTTCAAGGGTGGGGTCAGTGAGTGAACCTACCTAATTTTGGGTGGACAATCCTTTTCTGTAATAATATTCATGGTTTTCCTACTCCCTTTTAGTTTAATTGTATTATTATTATTTTTATGTTATTTTTGTTACTTTTGCAGCTTGCTCTGCAATAGTAGCAAGCTGACAATTTACCTTCAGCTTTCTTGCTCAGATTCATTTTCATGATGGAGTGTAATATGGTTTTGGGTTTTTTCATTGGTTCCACAGCATCTTCTTTGTACTGAATAAATTTTGAAATGTCTTTAACAGGGCATTTTTATAATACATCATTGCTAAATTATCAAATAACCTTTTTAACCATTGAACTATTCAAAAGTACCAGCTGCTACCCTTGTAAAAAACTTGGTAAATTATTTTCCAACCAGTGAACAGTCTAGAAGATTTTATGAGTAGAATTTGGTTGTTTTATTTTTCAACTATAAATTTTCTTGAAATATCTCTTGACATTTTTACAGTTAAATATAATTCAGAAAGAAAAAATGGAATTTTTCTCTTGGAGAAGGGGGAACACAGATTCAAGGTATTTTAAATTGTGGAAATTGAGTTTCAGCCTCTTCAAGATATAATTAAAATCCGGTTTTGATGGATTTATCCATGTTAAAAATATGGGATTGGTTTTTTAATTTCCTGTTCAAAAAATTCCTGACATGAATTGATTCCCCAAAGTTTTAGAATTGGGACATAAATGTCCCCCAGACCTTTGGGCAAAGGTCTGGGGGATACTATATTCATTCAAGACCCCAGTTTGGGTAGTATAGGCAGTCAATGCCACTCCAGTGCATGTAGTGGAATCAGTCTTAGCAACAGATTCCCTTCACTGGTGCCCCTCTTCTCCCACTTGGAAAGAGGTCTTTTGGTGTTTCTCTTACCAATAAGAGCCTGGATGTTGAATATTGATCCAGTTGTGATTGAAATGGAAGTCTTGGTGCCATTGTTTCAGCTAGAATGTCCTCTAGGTCTTCCATTGGTTTGGCTTCTCCATTTGCTCTTCCACCCTCTTCATTCTTGTCATAGACCTCCTAGGATTGATCCACCATCTCTTTAAAATTTATATTGAATAATTTACTTGCTCCAATTGGTATCCTAACTGTGAGTTGGAATATTTTTCATACACTGTTTGAATTAATTTTTGTAGCATTGTGGTTGTAAGTTCTGTAATTTTTGTTTGAAAATTATCTGGAGATCCCATTAGGGTGTCCAAGAATTACAATTTATATGAAACCTAATGATGAAATGAAGTCAAAGTCTATTACAATCCATAATACATTTGCTGTTGATCTTTGAGATTATCAACCCAACCAGAGGCTTTTTTAGAAATCAAGGAACGTGGTTTTGCTACAATGGGTGGGATTGGAATCATTTCTCCCTCAAGTACTAATAGAACCCAGTGGTTATTGTTTACAAAGGAAATGAACATTGGATCTGATTGATCAGTAACACCATTTTTTATTGGAGTATAAGTATCACATGAATCCAATGAAATGAAACATATAGTTGGGAATATGTGTCTGCTATGATTTGACCCATGTCAAATTTAGCCAGCCATTTTGAGGAGGGAATCTTTTCATTGATGTCTTCAACATAAATTCTTTGTTTAATATTTTCAACCTCCTTTGCACCACCAAGCATCTTAATGTAGCATGCTTTATGTTTCTCTAATTTTTCAATCATTTCCTTCCTAACTTTAAACCAACCATGTTCTTCATAACCAAGAGATTTAGGAATGACTCTAAATCCACAATTCCCATCTCCAATTGAATCCCAAACCTCACCCAAGAACTTACGGAATTTCTTGGGTATTTGATTGAGGTATTTCACGTTTGGTTCCTATCATGAAAACTAACTTAGTATTCATTTCTTTAATTGGATCAATGAAATTAAAACTCACCAAAGATGAGCTTCTGGTTGAGCTTTGCTGCATGCTCTCTTCCTCTGAAGAGGATTCTGATTCCAAATTAAGTGATCCCAATTCACTTCCAGTCTCTTCCTCTGAACTATGAAATTCAGATGCAGATTCTGCAAACATTGACTAACAATTCATCATTAGTTGACTAAGTTCATTAAACCAAAAAAATGAACATATCTCAAAAGAAAAGACTTACAATCTTTTGTCTTTTCTTGTTTGGAGCCCTTCTAGTTCTTTTTGCTCCCCTTGAGTTGTTTTTCAACAATCTCAACCTGAGATGGTTCTGGCTGGGTATCTGTCAATTTTGGCCAGCCCCTACTTGATTGTAAGACTTTAGGTTCAAGTCTTGTTTGATTGATATTTTGTAATCTTCTGAATGATATACTTCAATAGGCCGCTTTGCTCATGATCTGGAGATTCCAAGATCATTGCATTGACTTTTTCACGTAACTGAGTAATGCTTAGCATTTCATTGAAATTGGACTGGAAAAATTCAAAAGGATCAACCATTAGTGAATTAGTTAATCAAAAAGCATTAATCACATAGTGATTTGAACAATCCAACTTGGACAATCCAACTTAAGCCAACTTACAGAACCAGAACTGCAAGGTTCATAGTCCAACCTCCACTGAGGATGAACATCTCCAGGTACCGCAGATCCTCTGAATGCTAGACAGTCACCTATTTGGTGGGAACAGGGCAAACCCATAGTCTTGAAATATGACTTGGTGCAGACTTTGCCATTATGATCACGTTTGAACTTCTCAAATTGTTCCTCAAAAAGATGGATTGCCTCTAAATACAATTTGTAACCCAATGGTAACAGTTCAGGGGGAAGAAATGTCCCTAACTTAATTCAAGAGTTATAAAGTGATGCATGAACTGAATTAATTTTATTGAAAACTTTTCCTTCAAGGCTTTTCCAAACATCCAACAGGTTTCCCAAAGAGTTTACAAGAAATCTTTTGAGAGTTGCATGGGCCCCTTCAACCTGAGAAGTTGTTTTGTTTCCAAAATCTGGGTTTATACAAGTCCACACTGTTACAAACGTCTCTTTGATAGGGAAAATGTTATTTTCCATATACTTGAGTACATCCTCATAGTCTTCAAGAAACAATATACAAGTCAAAAGGTCAGAACACAAAACTAGGAAGAATAAGAAGCAGTGATTTGGACCTACTCTGAGTTCCTCATCATTGAACTCTGCCTCCTCCTTGTTCTTTGAGGCCCCATACTTTGCCCACAGATTCATTAAGCTTTTCCATCCTTCAACGTCATTAACAAAGCGGATTTTACAGTTTGCTTGTATGTTTTTAGAAAAGTGCCAAGTGCAACATTGTCTTGATGAATCTGGGAAACTAGTTTCAATTGCACAAATCAGAGCTTTTTCACAGTCCATCACAAAGACTTTTGGAAGTCTCTCAGGATCATAAGCCAACACCTTTAATGCATTTAAAGACCAACTGTAGAGCTCAACATGGCCTCCAAGTGACCCTCTCCACTGAACTTTGACCAGTGAATCCAACTTGTTTCTTCAAGCTGTTCATATAGTACCTCAATAAAACTTTTCCCTTTAGTTCTGCAAGTGTCACCTTCTGCTTAGTGTTATAGATTGTTTGGTCATCAACATAATCCCACCCATCAATCTTGTTCAATTTTCTCTTCAGTTGTAACGTAATGAGCCCATCATTCATGCCTTCTACAAGATTGTCTAAGGCCACCCCCAAGATTCTCCTCAGTTGAGGATGCACAGAGGGATGTTCAGATGGTTGATGGTTATGTTGGGTTTCTTTGTAGGAGAGGGGCCACAAGGTTTCTGCCTTTGTTTGACTTTCATGGATTAAAAACTTGCACCCAACCTTCCTTGTGCAAGTTTGTCTAGACCGTTTGGTAAGAAGACTTACTGAATAGGAACCATGTCTATCACAGGCTAAATCCACATATTTTTCACGCTTTGAGTTGAAAACTGTTAAAGCGTAACAATGCTTCATTGCCCATGTTTGAAATAATTTTTGTTCCTCTTCCCTAGTAGGAAAAGATCTCAAGGGAGATGGGTCAAGTGGATCTAGTAAATATTCATTGGTTAAGTCATAGTTTCATAGTTACATGCACCTATTAGTTTCAAACAAATTAAATCCAGCAAAGGTCTCAGTAACATAAAATGTTACTCACAACCAGAGGTCAGATCCCACTGTGAAAAATTTTGTTCCTCAATTGTCACCCTTGATGAGGATGCAATCAGGGCTTCCAATCTTTCATTACCCAAATCCTTTTTTTCTTTTTCCAAAGCTTTGTTGATGGCACTATCAATGTAGACCTTCCATGCAGCCATTTCAGAAGAAGGAGGGCTTTCCACTGTTCCCATGCAAAAAAATGAAATGGTATAATTCAGTATTCAATCCAACTTTCAATTGATCAAACAAAGTTTGCTCACTTTCAAGTTGAGAAAGAATTTTTTGCAGATTTTTATATGATTTATGATTAGTCAATTTAATTTCACTTGGGTTTTGCTTCAATGTCTCTTTTGGATCTCTAGGTGTGGAAAAACAGTCCCAAAAAGTATATGTTAATCCCAAATTTTGGTTTCCAGAACCCAAGTGTGGTCCAGGGGGTGCCCAAAATTCTGGCATGGCTTCCAGGGGGTTGTGCACCCCCAAACATGGCCAATTTGAGCTGTTTATGGGAGTACACGGCTCATTTGAACCATGTATGGGGGTTACATGGCTCCTACACAACCCCACCGGGGTTGCGCGTGCTTGAAATGGCCCTTTGTAGTTGTCTTTGGGCCCCCATGGCTCATTTGAGCCATATAGGACCCTACACAACTACCACACGGTTGGAGCTGTGAATTTAACATCACCTATATTAAATATATAAAATTTAACAAAATAAATGAAATAGAGAATAATATACTTCAAAAAGTTCCTCTGTGCATGTCAGTGATTAAGCATATTAAAAACAAGGGAACAAGAAAAAGAGGGATAAAAACTCTGTTTTTCTCTTGAAAAATGTTTCATGAACTTCAAGATCCTGCTTGAATCCCTCCAATCAATCTTTTGTGGTCAATATTTAAAGGCACAACATCAAAACCACTGAAAAAAAAAATGATTCAAGGGGAGAAATCCAGACCCATGGAACAGAGATACTGAGCCAATACAATATGATTCACAGATGCTCCATGGTGTCTGCCAAAGTAAGGACAAAAAAAGTGAATAAAATCTATTCACTCATGGTGCCAAATGTTTCCAGGCTATTGGCTGGGTTTCAAAATACAAAGGGAGGTAAAAATTACCAAATGTAGCAAAAAACTGCTACAACACAACAGGGGCAGCTAAATAAGGGAAAAGAGTGAGACCAGACTAGGCAATTAGTTTCTGGGAAAGTGGGTGGGAGAAATTTGAGGATACCAGGGGTGGTGGGTAAATTGTGGGGAATGATCCAGAGAGTCAATGAGTAAGATGCAGGAGATGTCACTTGATAGAGCATATAACTTGAAAAACACAGGAAAGTGGTTGGAATGAAAGTTTGATATGTGGAAGATTGGCCAGAGAAGGAAAGAGGGATAATACTATGTTTCAGAAGAGTGAAATAAGTACCAAAGAAGCTGAAAAAACACAGAAGGGTGTGGCAAAGTAACAGGCAAAGATACAAGGAGGTTTAATTTGAGGATGTTTTTCTCCTACTTTTGTATTTGATATTGAACAAGGAATTTTGAAAAAAAGATAAGGAATTAATTTAATTTTCTAAGAATTATAAAGGGCTTAAAATTTTGGGTTTTACAAGAGAATTTAAATGTTTCAGGGAGACCATAAAAAACATAATCCTTGTGGAGTCCCCCCCCTTTAGGAGTTATTGTCAATTATTTTTTGAGGACAGCACAGGCTAAAATAATAACTTCAATTAGGGTTTTGAAAAACTTTTGAAGGTTTAAAAGAGATCCTGGGGTGAGGGAACACATGTTTCAAGGGCCTTTTGAGCCCCCCAAGGCTTGTAAACATTGATTGGGTCCCTGGGGGCTAATATAAGGCCCTCAGAGCCACCATCAGTTCTGTGTGGTGTAGCATCTTTGGAGAATCCAAATTTTTAAACCAATTGAGTAAATGTAATATGGAATAATGCCATAAATATAAATTATTTTGCCAGGAGTTCAAATCTGAGGTCAGATTTGAAAGAAATTGTGAAGTATGAGAAAAATAAGAAAAATAATAAGAAATAATTTTATTTACACAAAATGGATTATTTCCAATGGAAACAACTAAAATGAAACCAAAGGCTTGAATTTAGCAAAAAAGAAACTGCTAAAATGATGAGTATTTTTTAAAAAAGGAATTATTTTAGTAATTCTGAATGCATGATTTTAGGCTGGAACTTTGGGGAGTATACTGGAAAAGCTTTTGGAGGGTAAAGAAGAGTATACCAAGGCATACCATAATAGGGCCCAGCTGAATTAATTATCCTGTTGAGAATCTTGTTCCACATATTCAAAGGCCTCATTGTGAATTTATTTTATTGTATCCTTGCACTAAGTTCATGCCTTTTTTTATATATAAATTCCTTATCATACCATAGAAAAAATGCTTCCCAAATTCACTTGGGCTCAAGGACAGAAGATCAGAAATTCCAAACTTAAACAATTCTTTGAATGGCAAAACCCATGCAAATTATCACATTTTTCCCAATTCTTGGGTCTGTGCAGGTTTTTGTGAATTTTTATTGAGTGGTTTGTGGAGGTAGCCAGCCTGATGAATTAATTTGTGAGAAAAGAGTAGGAGTTTTTCTGGAAAGAGCAGTGTTATTATGTTTTTTGGGAGCTGAAGGACAAGTAGGGCAAAGGATTTTCTTGAAGGGATTGAGTTACTCAAAAGGTGGAATAAGGATTGTAGTGGATTTGCGCAATTTTGGATTAGGAAGAGTTTTGCCCCCCCCAAAAAATGAAAATATCACCCATTTCCCCCAAAATTAGTTAATTTTGGGGAGGTGGAGTCCTGCTACTCTCAACCAAATTTAGGATGGTTTGAAATAACCAAGATTTCAGAGAATTTACAGAACCATTTGTGGGAGATTTAACGCAATTCTATAGGCAATTCTCAAGAATTAGCAAGGATCATCAATTCAAACAATTTAACTGTTACTCCAAATGAATGGATTGGTGGCCAAACTTCAACCATTTTTCTTCACAGTAGGGAATTTTGTGGAGAAATAATTAACCATGCCAGATTTCTTTTCCCATTACCTACAGATTCAGTGGAGGAGTTCAAAGAAGGATCTTGATTTTGAATCAATATGTATAACTGTAGCCATGAAAAAAGTAGTGGAAAAACTCTCACCACTCCAGTGTGGTGTTTATTTATATACATGAAATCAAGAGTACCATGCTGGCCAAGCTATGGTATTGAATAGCATCAAGAGTCACAAGAGGGGTCCCTCATCCATAGGAAAGTGAATTGTTCCACAAAAGAAAGGAAAAAATGCAAGGGTTCACAATTGGTTGTCTCATGGTGCAGAAAGCTTCCAGGATATTAGTTGAGTTTGAAAAGATAAAGGGAGACAAAAATTACAAATTTGGATGAAAAAAGTCTACAAAAAAACAAGAAAAGGCAAGTAAGGGAGAAGGGAAAAATAAGATTAGGAAAGTCATTTCTGGGAAAATGTGTGGTAGAAATTTAAGGAGACCAGGGTGGTGTTAAATTTGTGGAGACTGATCTGGAGATTTAATCCATAAAATCAATGAGTAAGATGTGGGAGATCACACTTCATATAGCTTTTAACTTGAAAAAAAACAGGAAATTTGTCAACTTCCTACTATGTACAGAGCAACCTGTCAAAGTAACAGAAATATAAAATAAAAACAAGGAAATAAGAATATTAAATTTAACTTAAGAAGAAGTAGGAAATCCAGAAATATTATTGCAGAAATGGATTCTCCACCCAAAATTGATAGGGTCACTCACTGACCCCACCCTTGAAATCCAACTCCTTGTATTTTTAATAATTAAAGAAAGAAAAGACCAAAATACCATGGCATCACTATGGGACTTTTTGGGCTATTGAATATTTCACACACATTGTCACATATAGGTTTCAAACCTAAAATTCAGTCAGAATTGAGGTGTTTTGTATGTTTTAGGAGTTACATGCAGAAATGTGTTCTGTCACAATTCCTGCGCACAGTCCTGCATCCATACATAACCCTTAGATACAAGTAGCATCAAACTCCCGCCTACTGAAGTCCTGCGCCCAGCTAATTCTGCCACGCACGCAGCTGATCCTACCCCCCATGCATCTGAATGGACTGATCCCTGCGTCAGGATCAGTTGTGACTAATCTGGCAAACACGTACCGCTCATTGTTAGAATTATGGCCAGCAATTAGCTTAGGCAAATGAGAAGTATTTAAAGCAAAAGAAATGCTGGACACTGGGTGTCAATGTTTGCTAATGGGGCTTTCACAATGGGGCAATATGTTGGATGAATTTGATTGGAATGATGAATGAATGTATGGAAAACAGCAGGGAGAAGAGCTCCTTAAGTACAAAAGATTGGCCTCTTGTGAGCCCATGATACAACAAGCCAAAAGGCAAATTTTCCGCCCCAAAAGAGCTCTACAGGCTCTACTGGCCTTGTTACTTGGTTGGGACTACAGCAGCCCGCATAATGTCAGTTCCTGAACCCTTACGACTGGCCTATTCCGGTCCATTCCAGTGTTTCCACCATTACAGGGCTGAACCAGCCCCTTGCTGTTTAATCCCCTTGGCTGGTTGTCCGTTACAACCAGCCATGATGACCTCATTACGTTGTTTACGGGCTGGTTGCCTCATGCAGCCAGCCCCTGGCCCCTCAAATGGGCCAGGTGGGACCCAGGGCACACCTGGGTGCGGTCTCAGACTCACATGGGGGGGTGTGACCAGCGGACATGCTGTCCCCCCCCTCTTTCTCTCAAATCCCTGGTGGGGGCAGTCAAATCCCCTCACCAGGGGCCCTGGGGGTCGATACCCCCAGGGCATTGTCAAGAAAGTTGGCCTGGGAGGTGATCAGGTCCCCCCAGGCCCATTGCTCCTCCCCCTTGGTAAAGGGGGGGGGGAGAGCTCCCCTGCTCGGTCGCTTCACACGCTTGAGGGTGGAGGGGTGATGAATTCCCCCCCACCTGCTGGTTGCTACGCTTGCAGCCGGCGCCGCCACCTCCTTGGGCAAGGGGGTGGTCAGGTCCCCCCTGCCCTGACCGACTGCACTATTGCGGCCGGTTGCTGGCTGGTTCAACCCAGCCAGCTCTCCCCCATCCCCCTTGCAACGGCGAGCAAGGGGAGGGGGAGCAAGCCGGGGCCGCAAGCCCCGTCTCTGCGGCGCTTGTTGCCGGGCCCACGCGGCATCCCACTGCGCGGGATCCCTCGGCCGCGCGACAGCCCCGCGCGGCATCCCTCGTCCGCGCGACAGCCCCGCGCGGGCCTTCGGGCCCCACGTGGGCCGTACCAAGGAACACAGGCAGCCCCAAACGGGCCGCAACGCAGGCAGCGGCCCCAAGCAGGCCGCGACAGGGGCGGCGGCCCCAAGCCCGAATTGTGAGAATTACATACTTTGGCGGGCCAGCACGTCTGGCCAAGTATGTCCATGATAAAGCTTGGGCCCTTTTATAACCAAATAAGCCCATCTGGCTTGGGTGGCCCATCCAGCCTGGCGGGCCTGTGAGAGCCCGTGTCCCAAAAGACCATAAAAACGTGTTTTGGCGCCCAAATTCCCAAAACCAATAACACCCACATGGGCCCACGTGGCCCACGTGATATCCAATGGGCCGTGGAGGCCCATTTTTGCATCCCATTTCAATTACAAACTCCTATGAACATTACCTGAGTGCATCTGCATTTTAACACTCATAAGAGCTACAACCTAGTCAGGATTATCTGATATATGTAATAAAGTTACATATCCATTACTAATAGTCTAAAAACTTTAAAAATTAAATAAAATTACTAAAAAAATAATTTTAAAGTATTTTTAATAAGAGAAATGTTAAATCCACGGCTCATTGGGTTTGAAAGGGCTGCGTGGCATGCCACACAGTCCAATCCAAGCCGTTTACAACTCCCCCCGGCTCAAAGAGTTGCGTGGCCAACCCAGCCTGGTCTGCCGGCATGTGGGATTCCACACAACTACATTCAAGCCATGTGGAGTTGTACATGGCTCAAATGTAGTCGCGTGGCATCCCACACGCCACCAGACTGCGGTGTCACACAACCACCCCACGTACTATAGGGCAATTCTTAGATGATTGTGAGCGCAAAGGAATACCAAGTGCGAGGGCAAGTGCGAATAGCAAGACCCAGTTGCAAAGTGCAAACTTGGTTATGCCACTCAACAAACGGCAAGATGAATGGAATGTGTTCCAAAGAAGGAAACTCAACCTGAGTCCGATGTGATAACTAGGTTGCAGCAAAATGCAAGAACATATGAAATTAACTAACTGAGGAGACAATCATCAGGCAAGGGGATAGCCCTTATAAGGTAATCCAAAGTGACTAGATACAACCTGGTGATGAGCTAACTACAGGTGAAGCGGTGAGGCAATGAACGACAGGAATGGAATAGGAAATGAAGCAGTGGTATAGATCCGAGGTCTTAACTTAAGTGCAAGACAATAGAATCTGAGCGTACAATTGCATGACGAATTGGGATAGGAGAGAGTGAGGTTGAAGGTAATGCAAATGAGAGGTAATAGTGTACGCAGGGTAGGGACTAGTCCAATTGCCAACTATACAGTAGTGATGGCTTGGTTAGACGTAGATGCGAACTAACAAACAATGCATTACCAAAGATGGAAGTCCAAGGCTGCTGATTGGCCAGGGAAGGAGATTGGATCTCATAATGGATGGCGGACTGGTATGGAGTTAACGGCAAAGTTTGCAAGTATATACTGAGTTGGTCGCCGAGATTGGAAGGTCAGCGCAAGCCAGAGGAAATAGTGGATTGCACCATTGATGTTGTGCTTTTATTTGTGTCACGCTTTTAGACTGAGGTAGATGGTACTGAGGAGAGGACATGTCAAAGTGGTGAAGACAATAATCCTTAAGTGCGAAGCGTGACATGCGGTGAGCCAAAAAAAAGGAATGAAAGGGTACTAACATAACCCATAAACTAAATAAAGCTTCCAAAAAAACCAAAATTAACCAAAAAATCAAAGAATGTTCATTTTTTGGTTAAAAAAAAAAAAAATAAAAAAAATAAAAAACAAAAATAAAACAAAAAAACTGAGACTATCCAATGGACTAGCCCTAAAGTAAAAAGAACCAAAGAAAACACAAGTAACTGCACTAGCCCTAAACTAAAAACACCAAAAAAAAGACAAGTAACTTGACAAGTCCTAAAGTAAAAACACCAAAAAAAAAGACAAGTAACTTGACAAGCCCTAAAGTAAAAATACTGAAAAAAATACAAGTAACTTGAAAAGCCCTAAAGTAAAAACACCAAAAAAAAGACAAGTAACTTGATAAGCCCTAAAGTGAAAACACCACAAAAAAATACAAGTAACTTGACAAGCCCTAAAGTAAGTTCAACTTGAAAAACAAGTACAACTTGTGTTAAGCTGATACCATCCCAAGATTAACCTAACTCAGGCTTGGGATGGAATCAGCCCAACACAATTTGAACTTGTTGGAGTATTATGTTTTCTGCTGCTAGCCTTGATCCCTTCTGTCACAGAATCTTATTACTAAATGTCACCTGGTCCTTTATTAACTTATGAATTCTTTCTTATTGGCTTACTCCATAGTTGATCACATTGTCTTTTGTCCATATAGTTTCTTCCAATACTGATTAGTCATCAAGTTCCTTAGGCCCCCTGTGAGGGGATCTCTAGTTGTCTATTTAAACTGGTCTTTTCAGGACCTTGCAATTCACCTCATCAACTTTGTTTCTTTCAACCTTGGTCCTCAAATTTCCAAGTTGAGTAAGAGTCCATGATCTGATCATCAACTCCAACAGGTTATGAGCCCAGAGCACCACCTATTGTGCTGTCTCTGTTTTTGCTTCAAGTAAATCCTCTCTGTGTGGTAGCTCTCCAATTATCCTATTGTTAATTGCATCTACTCTTTATTCAGTGACCTTCGATGGTCATCCCTCAACACTGGTAGCTCTACTGTCTTTCTATTACTGATTGTATCTGCCTTCTTATCCAAACTGATCCTCTCAATCACCTCTATTAGTCACCTCTATGGCTTCCCAAGTAGCACTACTGTCTTTCTATTACTGACCGTATCTACCTTCTCATCCGACTGATCCTATTGATTGTTGGAATTTGAGGTGTAATCAACTCCCAGACTCTTCTTCTTTATTCTGTTTTTGTACTGTCTTCTCACAAGCTTCTGTTTCCGTATTACTCGTTCACATGCTATGTCTCTTTTTGTGTTACTTTCTCATACTTGTCTCATTACTCACACCTGTTTCATTCTGCTCTCTTCTTCCTTGTCTTGACTCAATACACTCAAACTCGTTCAGCTTAAATACTGAACCCTTGTGTCTCCTTTTGTCACTCATCACCCCACTCGACCTTGAATTTTCCTCCTCCACCATTCACTATTGATTGAATTGTCCTATCTCTAAAAACTCTCACGGCCACTTGTTGTTCACCTTTCAGGTACTTTCCATTACGTCTTATGAAGGGTGATTCCTCCTTGAAAGTTGTCTAACCAGTCAAAATCCATCTTTCAGTTTCTCCACTTCTAACAGATTTACAGTCCCATTGCTGCCCGCACCACGGAATTTTTTTTTTTTGAAAGGTGAACTTTGACCCCTGTCTCAGTCATTATGACGGAAAGAGAAACCAAGGACAATCTCAATGTACCTATCCTTGATGGCACCAATTTTAGTGAATGGCAGATGCAAATGGAAATTCATCTACGGTCAAAGGACCTCATGGATGTCTCTGCCATCAACATCGACATTCCTAGTGACATTCTTTCATACTCTATTCTTGGCAAGCTTTGCAAAAATACTCAACTCTACCATCTTGTTGATGGATTGGCCATGGATGAACTTGCAGTAGAAAGGCCCTCAATCATTTTAACAAGATTACAGAGTTATGTTCACCACCTTAGTGCCAACAATAGATCAGCCATTGAAGGACCCTTGGGGGCTGCCACTGCACTTGTCTCAAATGCCGACTCCAAATATCCCTCAAGGATCATCTACTACTGTACCGATGGTCGTCATAATCCTCGTGTCACATCCCACAAACCGGAGAAATGTTATGTCGAGTTCCCCCACTTAAGACCTCAGCAAAAGAAAGATGACGAATCTAAAGTAAATGCTCACTTCACTTATGCACAAGCGTACTTATCTGAGGATCTGGTCTTGGACACTGTTGAGGAAGAAAATGAGGCAATACTTGATTGCGGAGCCACCCACCACATGTTTGGCCAAAAATCTCTGTTCACCTCTTTCCAACCTTGCAACCCATTTCAGATAAGCACCGGTGATGCCACTAGTCAACTCCTGGCTCTTGGTCAAGGTACTATTAACTTGAACATTGGCAGTGGTCGACTTGTTTTGAAGGATGCCCTTTTTGTCCCAAGGATCAGAAGAAATCTCATCGCCATGCTTCCCTTAATCTCCACATCTGTCACCATTGTCAAGAATGGCAACACATTTCTCCTGAAAGATCGTGACTCAACAATTTTCTCTGGACACCTCAAGGGACGTCTAATGAATGTACCCTATCATGTTCCCAGTGCAAACCTGTCTGAATCCACTCCCAATCTGTGGCACCATTGGCTAGGACATCCAGGTCCTGCCGTGATGAAGTCGCTTGGTCTCTCGGTCTCAGGCCTATCCCCCTGCTCCACCTGTGTCTCATCCAAGTTGACACTACTTCCCTTTCAAGGACATTTTGAGCCCACTTGCAAAGTTCTTGACTGTATTCACCTGGATCTAGTTGGGCCCATCAACCCTCCATTGGTATCGGGTTTCAAATATTTCCTCACTGTTGTGGATCAGCACACCTCGTTCAAGTTTGTCAAACTTCTAAAGAACAAATCTGATGCTTTCAATGAGTTTGTCAAGCTGAAGAATGTGATGGAAACGCTTCACTACAGGAAAATCAAAAAGGTAATCTCAGATCAGGGCGGTGAATTTGTAAACAAGGACTTTCAGGACTTGGCCAGCACTCACGGGTTTATACATCAGTTTTCCCCTGCGTACACCCCTCAGAATAATCGAATTGCTGAGAGGGCCAATCGCACAATTCTTGATAAGGCTCAATGCCTGCTTCGCCAGTCATCGCTTCCAAACTCCTTCTGGGCAGAGGCCATCAACACCGCTTGCTTCCTTTCAAACTTGGCGCCCACTCCCTCTTGAAACAATCAGTCTCCCTTCTACCTGTGGAACAACATGCCGCCAAAGATCAAAAAGCTGAAGACGTTTGGGTGCAAAGCCTTTATCTCTATTCCAAGACACAATCAAAAATGGAAGCTGGGACCTACCGGTGATGAAGGGATCTTTCTGGGGTATGAAAACAACTCTGCTACGTATCGGATCCTTTGTCTTTGTGATTGTCAGGTTGTGGTTTCTAGGCATGTAGTATTCTTTGAACATGAGTTCCCTTCACCTGGCGCCGTCATCTCTCACAATGATCTGTCTTCCTTTGTCGAGGGGGGTTTCACTGTTGAGAAGGACGACATCTTCTACAATTGCAAAGAACATCCTCCCCTTCCAGTGGCAGTTGTGCCCCTCCTCACACCCAATCCAGATCTGTGTCTCCTTCCTTGTCCAATTCAAATCTGGACCCTGTCTCTGAAAGCTACAATAACAGCCCTTCTGATTGTCAATTGCCGCCTCCAACTGCTCCCCGCCTGAAGGTCATTGGTCCGCGCCATCCCACGGTCTGGAAAGGAGACGTTGATCCAATTCATATCTTACCGTATCCTTGCCGACCCGCCGCAAACGTTACCTACCTTGATGATGACTTTGTTCCTCAAAGTTTTAGGGAGGCAATGGAATGCCCTGAAAAGGAACATTGGATGCAGGCCATTGAACGGGAAATTGGTGCGATGGTCAAGTTGCGGGTGTGGGATGTTGTTGCTCTGGCTGGGCAGGGGACCGTGGGGACTGTTTGGGTTTTTAGGAAGAAAAAGGATCATACAGGGAAGGTAATTGAGTACAAGGCTAGGCTCTGCGCCCAAGGTTTTTCTCAAATTCCTGGCGTCGACTACAAACAAACGTTTGCACCGACTGGAAGGCTGAACTCTCTTTGGGCTCTTATATCCTACGCTTTGGCTAACCATTTTCAATTCCAGCAAATGGATGTTAAGAGTGCTTTTCTCAACGCCACCCTGAACGAAACCGTGCATCTGGCTGTTCCTCAGGGCATGCCCTTGGACAAAAAATAGGTCTGCCTTAAGCTAAACAAAGCGATCTATGGCCTCAAACAAGCGCCTCTTGCCTGGTACAATCGCCTCTCTTCCTGGCTTGTTGGACAACGCTTTTCCTGCTCTGTCTCGGATGCTCGCGTCTTCTACCAGGGTGGTGATTGTCCGGTCTGGCTCTTTGTTCATGTCAATGATATTGCCCTCTTTGGAAAAGATCTTTCCCTCTTCAAGAAAGAAATCAGCTCTGAATTTGACATGAAGGACCTTGGTGATGCCAAACTCCTTCTGGGGATACGGGTGAATCAACTTCAGCAATCCGTGGAGCTCTCTCAATCACACTACGTCGAGTCTATTCTTCATGATTACGACATGATCAACTGTAGAAGCGTTCTTACCCCTGTCATTCCAGGCTTCCATCCTGACCCTCCGACCAACAAAGAAGTAGTTGCCTTCAGAAAGTCTGGTCTCAACTATTGCAGAGCCGTGGGTTCCTTAAGCTATCTGGCCACTGCTACTAGGCCTGACTTATCATACGCGGTCAGCATGCTGTCTCAGTACTTGGATAGACCTGGGTTACAACATTGGCATGCCTTCATCCATGTCCTTAAATATTTGCGGGGTACCATGCACGTTTGCCTGTCCTATCCTAAAGGACGGGTGGCTAACCTTGCGGCGTACTCCAATGCTGATTGGGGGAATTGTAGGACCACTAGGCGATTGGTCACTGGGTACTTGGTCATCTTTAACAGCTGCCTCATCGTTTGGAGATCACAAAAACAGCCAACCGTATCGCTCTCAACCGCGGAGGCCGAGTATCGTGCACTAACTGATCTCTCCTGCGAGCTGCTCTGGTTACGTCAGTTCTTGAGAGAAGCGCACCTTGTGACATTGGATGAACCCATTGCTGTCTTTGACAACAATCAGGGATGCATTGATACGGCAAATAACAACTGCAAATCTAACTCCCGCCGAATGAAGCATGTCAAGATTCAGCTTCACTTCATACAAGAAGTTATCAGGAACTCGCAGATCCGTCTCCTCTATGTCCCATCTGAAAGTATGCTCGCTGACTTCCTGACCAAACCCGTAGCTCGGCCAACCTTAACCAGGGCCTTTGAGCGTCTTGGTCTCTTCGGTCTGGGAGTCAAGGGGGGTGTTGGAATTTGAGGTGTAATTGACTCCCAGACTCTTCTTCTTTATTCTGTTTTCGTACTGTCTTCTCACAAGCTTCTGTTTCCGTATTACTTGTTCACATGCTATGTCTCTTTTTGTGTTACTTTCTCATACTTGTCTCATTCCTCACACCTGTTTCATTCTGCTCTCTTCTTCCTTGTCTTGACTCAATACACTCAAACTCGTTCAGCTTAAATACTGAACCCTTGTGTCTCCTTTTGTCACTCATCACCCCACTCGACCTTGAATTTTCCTCCTCCACCATTCACTATTGATTGAATTGTCCTATCTCTAAAAACTCTCACGGCCACTTGTTGTTCACCTTTCAGGTACTTTCCATTACGTCTTATGAAGGGTGATTCCTCCTTGAAAGTTGTCTAACCAGTCGAAATCCATCTTTCAGTTTCTCCACTTCTAACATTGATCACCCTCAATTAGTGACCTTCATTGGTCTTACTTAACCTTACTGCAACACCGGTGTTGTCTGGGCCTGATCCCCTGGTTCCTAGTTCCTCCATCATTGGATCAAGGCCGACCATCCATTCCTATCACTTTAAAACCTTATCCTTGAGTTACCTTATCATCTCATTGCTTCCGGCAATCACTCTTCAAGAGCTCAAAGGATCCCATCTGGGATCTGTTCCAAACCTTCCTCCTTTCATGTCCAAACCCTTCATTGTGGTCACTCAACAGTTCATATAAGGAAGAATTTTGATCACCTGGCTCCTCGATCATCCAACTTGTTCCCCAATTGACCGTTTACCTTGCTCACTCACCAACTTTTCACCATCGACCCTCATCATTGATTGCCAATGGCCTCCTCCACCAAGCTTTGATCACCCGTCTATTTGCTCCTCGATCTCAACCATCCCTCTATACCATCTCCTCTCCTCTCTGATTGACCTTTCAATATCAATTCCAACAGCTGCTCTCAACATCCTGCTATCTTGGTTGCTCCTAATCTTGCAATTGTCGCCTGCAACATCATTGAACCCTCATCCCCCTTTCATCACCATGGTCTATCCTTTCCCTTCCTAAAACTGTTGATTCCCCCCTTTCCAACCCTCTGTTTCTCTCCAATTCTTCCCTCTCAATTAGCCCTTTATCTTCTGTCTTTCCCACTCTTTTTCTTCAATTAGCCCGCCTTCAATAGTCTCATCCTTAAAACCAACCTTTGACTCTTTTGGCGAGGGGGTGAGATGGGATGATGCTTGTCATTAAAACTCAAGCTCATCCTATCCATCCTCCTCAACATCCTCACTGGCGCCATCCACAACCTTCCTTCTTCATATCGGAACCTTTTCATTTAGGTCACTCGACAGTTGACCTCGTCATCGTACCAAAGCCAAGCTCATCCTATCCATCCTCCTCAACATCCTCACTGGCGCCATCCACAACCTTCCTTCTTCATATCGGAACCTTTTCATTTAGGTCACTCAACAGCCAACCTTTTCATCGGACCAAAGCCATCTCAACTGGTTCCAACAACTCTCATCCAATCATCTGGCGTCAATTACCAACATTGCTCATGATCTTTGGATTCCCCTATCATCAAGAACTGACTTTGACCGCTCCCAGTTTTCAACCTTGCTTGCAACTTTGATTGCACCTCACTTGCGACCTCGGCCGCTATTCCATTTCTCCACCTTCCTATGCTCCCAGCCCTCACTCGATCTCAACTGCAACTTTGATTGGTTGCCGTCCTCAACTGTTGCTCGCTTGCGACCTCGCCGATGCATTCCTTAAATCAACAATTGCAATCTTGCTTGCTCTTCTCATTTTGAAACCTAGCTCGCTTCTAATCTTGCAACCTCGTTTGCACCTTGCTTAAAACTGTGCTTGCGACTTAACCTGCAATCTCATTGACTTTGTTTGCACCTTGCTTACAACCATGCTTGCGGCTTAACCTGCGATCTTGTTTGTCTTGTGACTTAGCTAGCGCTCATCTCGTGACTTAGATCGCACTCATCTTGCGACTTAGATTGCACTCATCTTACGGCTTGGCGCGCTCCCCAACTTGTGACTTTGAACACCTCTAGTTCTCAACTTGTCGCCTGCTTGTTTTTGGCATGTCCGTTGGTACAATCACAAATAGCTTAATGTTCTCTTTTGGTCACCTCCATCAGCTCAGTCACTCCAACTCCTGAATTGTTCAACTCTCCAAGTTCCAATCTTGAGCCTGTTCAGTCTACCGCTACCTTCAAGTTGACTACTCCCCTGAACAACTAACCGCTTGCACCCGGCTGTCCGCTTTTGCTTTTTTTTCTACCTCACGTTCTATTAGAAGTCGCTCTGTCTTGAATATGCTATGACCTTGGTGTCAGGTGTCAGGGTGGTGTGATTCACGCTACGCAAGGTCGCACCGCTCCGCCGCTCGCCGCGCGCAACTGCGCCCTCAAGCCATGTCTCAGTCTCGACCCTGACCGACGGACAGCAGGGTCCGCGAGTTTCTTCCTCGTAGCCTCTCCCTGATCATCCCTCACTCGACCACCCAAACCACGCCACCAATCATCAACTCGACTTGCGACCAACACGACCACTGGAAGTTCCACGCGAATCTGACTCAGGAGGAGGGCGCGACTAGGATCAAGTGGAGGTAATTTAGGACTCTTTTCTCATACTCTCATCGTTTTCTATCTCTATCAAAATCACCACTCAGTTCTGCTTTCTCAATCAATCTCAACTCACACCGACTGCTTGACCCAGGCTTGTTTCCTTTTCATTCCTCATATACTGTGTCAGACCAACGTCGTAGGACCAAAACTAGTGTTGATCTATTTCAAGGTATCCTATCAATCCATGTCTCCTTCACTATCATCCCCACTCAATCGACTTACAGTTTTGTTTTCATTCTGTTCTCATTCTGATCTATTTCAAGTAATCAATTGCCTATTTCATGCCATATAAGGAAGTGATCACGACGTGAAACTACACTTGGCTTCTCAACTTGTGCCTGCTATCACTTGCAACTGTCCCCCTGACTGCCTCCCAACTCTCCAAGTATCAACCTTGCACTGTTGCCACTACCAATACGATCTAAGTGCGTAGCCACTGCGAGTTTGCCAGTCACTACCTGAAGTCATGATTGAAAGTCCGTCGATTCATCATTTTCTGTTTTCTTATGTTATCAAACTTTGGCCCTGTCCTCTTTCACCATATTGTTAGACTGCGTTTGTCATACCTCCTTGTCTTATCACCAAGTCTCAAGCCTACCAGCAAGGGGGTGTGTTGGAGTATTATGTTTTCTGCTGCTAGCCTTGATCCCTTCTGTCACAGAATCTTATTACTACATGTCACCTGGTCCTTTATTAACTTATGAATTCTTTCTTATTGGCTTACTCCATAGTTGATCACATTGTCTTTTGCCCATATAGTTTCTGCCAATACTGATTAGTCATCAAGTTCCTTAGGCCCCCTGTGAGGGGCTCTCTAGTTGTCTATTTAAACTGGTCTTTTCAGGACCTTGCAATTCACCTCATTGACTTTGTTTCTTTCAACTTTGGTCCTCAACTTTCCGAGTTGAGTAAGAGTCCATGATCTGATCATTGACTCCAACAGACTTACCATCAAACTCTCATTCAAAACACTCAATATAATGATGTTAACTCAAAACACTCAACATAATGATGTTCAAAATGTGATAACCCTTTATATTAATAGAACTTGTCAGCTGCATTAGAATTACAATTTATATGAAACCCAATGATGAAATGAAGTCAAACTTTATTACAATCTAGAATAAATTTGAATTTGATCTTTGAGATGATCAACCCAACCAGAGACTTTTTTAGAAATCAAGGAACATGGTTTTGCTACAATGGGTGGGATTAGAATCATTTCTCCCTCAAGTACTAATAGAACCCAGTGGTTATTTTCAAAGAAAATGAAGATTGGATCTGATTGATCAGTAAAATCATTTTTCATTGTATTATAAGTATCACATGACTCCAATTAAATCAAAAATATTGTTCTGGAAATGTGTCTGCTATGATTTGACCCATATCTAATTTAGACAGCCATTTTGAGGAGGGAATCTTTTCATTGATGTCTTCAACATAAAGTCTTTGTTTAATATTTTCAACCTCCTTTGCACCACCAATCATCTTAATGTAGCATGCTTTATGTTTCTCTAATTTTTAAATAATTTCCTTCCTAAATTTTAACAAACCATGTTCTTCATAGCCAAGAGATTTAGCAATGACTCTAAATCCGCAATTCCCATCTCCAATTGGATCCCAAACCTCACCCAAGAACTTAAGGAATCTCTTAGGTATTTGATTAAGGTATTTCATGTTTGGTTCCTATCATGAAAACTAACTTAGTATTCATTTCTTTAATCAGTTAAATTAAACAAATACTCACCAAAGATGAGCTTCTGGTTGAGATTTGCTGCATGTTCTTTTCCTCTAAAGAGCATTCTGATTCCATTAAATTAAGTGATCCCAATTCACTTTCAGTCTCTTCCTCTGAACTATGAAATTCAGATTCAGATTCTGCCAACTTTGACTAACAATTCATCATTAGTTAGTAACTAAGCTCATTAAACCAAAAAAATGAAAATTCCCCAAAAGAAAAGACTTACAATCTTTTGTCTTTTCTTGTTTGGAGCCCTTCTAGTCCTTTCCCCCCCCTTGAGTTGTTTTTCAACATGCTCAAAAAAAGATGGTTCTTGCCACGTATCTGTCAATTTTAGCCTGCCCCTACTTTATTGTAAGACTTTAGGTTCAAGTCTTGGCTTTGATTGATATTTTGTAATCTTCTGAATGATATACTTCAATAGGTGGCTTTGCTCATGATCTGGAGATTCCAAGCTCATTGCATTCACTTTTTCACGTAACTGAGGAATGCTTAGCATTGTTTCAACATTGCACTTGAAAAATTGAAAAGGATCAACCATTAGTGAATTAGGAATCATTAATCAAAAAGCATTGGTCACATAGTGATTTGAACAATCCAACTTGAACAATCCAACTTAAGCCAACTTACCAAACTAGAACTGCAAGGGTCGTAGTCCAACCTCCACTGAGGATGAACATCTCCAGGTACCACAGATTCTCTGAATGCTAGACGGTGTGGTGCCCCATCCTGGACACCCTGGCCGCCTTAAGACTTCAATCCATAAACTGTTGCGCAAACGCACTGCCCGGCTGGACAACTTATCCTCAGGCTCATCCAACTATTGTTTACCCGCGCGCGCGCGCCGCGCCGCGCCGCGCTGCGCTTCCAATATCCGCGTCGCGCGCCGCGCCGCGCTCCTTTCATCCGCGCGCGTCGCGCGTCCTTTATCCGTGTTGCTTGTCATCTCCGCCGTCGTTATAGAACATCCTCATCTTTGTTGTTGCGTGTCTTCATCTTTGTCGTTGCGCCTCCCAATCTCCTCATTCCTACCGTCGCGCGGCGCTCATCCATGATCTACTGAATCCATCCCGACCGCACCCACAAGCATTTGGGAGATCCTTGACCAACGCGAGTGACCACATGGTTGCCTTCCCTTTTCCGCTCTATTTGTAGAATCCGTTGTATATAGTCTAACAGGGCCTCCTGCCCATATAAGGAGGGGCTCTCCCCTGCCTTTTATCCCAGCATCCCAGCATTCCAGCATCCCACCATCGGAGCAGCAGACCATCATCATCTCATCTCATCTGTTTCCCCATCATCATAAGCAATTTATCCGTGGGCATCCTTCCCCACTTATCTGAGCAAATTATCCGGGTATATCTATGATTGCCCCTTGATCCTTTGAGCCTCCATACTCAAAACTCTGTCCTTTGTGACCTTGATCCTTATCACCAACCAATAGCCTTGCTGGTTGAAGAAGAATTCCTGTCTGCCTGAATTCTTGAGTGTGTTATACCACTCTGATCCCTTTTTCCGACCATACTGGTCTTGATCTCTCCTTGATCATCTTTCTGGAGCCAATCACGTTTGATTGAAGAGGTTTTATTAAGCTTAAAACCTGGAGTGTTATACCTCCCTTCTTCTTCGAGGTTGAATTTCGCCACGCTATTCTTGAGTTCCTTGAGAAGTGTTGGGATATTCTTGCTCAAATTTGTTATTGATTTGCTTCTAGAACTTCATAAACAAATTGCTTTTGTTTTGTTCAGCCTCCCACAGTTATCTGGTACCCTTCAAGCGCTTGATTGCGGAGAGTTGGGCAGGTTCATTGAGAACCTGGAGGTTGGTTGGGATTGAGTTGATCTTTCCTAATCAGCTGCTGACGACCAGAGTTATTAGCTTGTGGGCGTTGTTACTTACAACTGCCTTGTTCCATTGAACTCTGAACAAACTTTGACTTATTTGTTCAAGTCTTTCCCTGCGCCATCTTGTCTCAGATAGTGTTGTTTCCATCGCTACCGACAACTCTTATCCTCTTCTCTTAGTTTGATTTCTCATCCATAAGGTTCTGGACCTTGATTCCGGTTACATTAAAATATTATTGTAACTCCTAGGAGGGCAGCATAAACAGCACCTTTCCCCTCCACAGAACTGCCACGGCTTAGCACCGTTTGGAGTCTTACAACGGTCACCTATCTGGTGGGAACAGGGCAAACCCATAGTCTTGGAGTATGAATTGGTGCACACTTTTCCATCATGATCATGTTTGAAATTCCCAAATTGTTCCCTAAAAAGATGAATTGCCTCTAAAGAAAATTTATAACCCAATGGTAAAAGTTCAGGTGGAAGAACTGTCCCTAACTTAATTTGATAGTTATAAAGTGATGCATGAACAAATTTAATTTGATTTGAAACTTTTCTGTCAAGGATTTTCAAAACATCCAACAGGTTTCCCAAAGATTTTGCAAGGAATTGTTTGAGAGTTTCATGGGTCACTTCAACCCAAGATGTTGTTTTTTTTCCAAAGTTTCAGCCTCCTGGATGCCAAATCCCTTGCTATCCTTTAGCTACCAGAGGTGATAGAGTAAATAATAAATATATTATTTAATAAATGCAGCAAAAATCCATTGAATACTTGGATTAAGCTTATTGCAAGTTTAAATGGTTTGGTTATTGTTTATTGTTTCAAATCAAAATTGATTATTAAATATTTATGGAGGGGCCACAATTATATTGGGGATCTTTAACACCTCTCTTCAGGGATTTCAGTATGAAAACACGTAGTCCTGGTTACTTTGGGTTCTTGAGTATAAAGATTATTATACCCAAAGATAATATGTACATAAAATACACAATGGAGTGGTAGGGCCTTGTAGCCAAGCTACCACGACAGAGAAAGGATAATAAGACTCACTGGTATATTATTAAATCCTTTGGGTATCTGTTTGGGACGTGTACTTATGGGTTAAACCTGTATACTGGGGTTATAAGGTTTTTCAGCAGTTTTAATTGATAAAAAGAGGTTTGAGGACGGATATTACTGATCAGACATTGCCATAAATCACTTACTTATCTCTTATAAGTACTTGATTACCTTGGCACGGCGTCTGGATATGAATATTACTGGGTCTCTGCCCATCAACATCCTCAAAAGAGCTCTGTATTTATAGCTTTTGGAGTCCAAATATGGTCCTTCTGAGGGTTTTAGGTGCTCAAAGGGACAGACACTAAGGCTAGCAGGGTAACCAGGGATAGCCTGTCATGTGTTCTTGGTGCTATAGACCATGTAGCATCTAATTCGTTAGGGTATGGGAATTATTCTACCTTATAATGGACATTAGGACGTGTGAATAACACTAATCTGTCCTATTTATGTATTATTTAATTAATTATCCTTAGTATATGTTCCCAGTAATCTAATATTTATATTATTAGACATCTCTACGGATATTTTGATGTCAGGTAAGTTCTCATTATGTATTATATAACTGAATTAAAAGTCATAATATTGATTTTACTCTTTATTTTCGAGTTCCAGTTGATTTGTTAAGATAATTACTTAAAAATATAAGTCATGAGAATTCATGTAATATTATTGCATCATTATTTTTATTAGTATGTCACAAAGATATTGATGTATAGCAATTCTCATAAAAGTATATTAAAGTATTTTAATATATTTTTTGAAGCTGTCATTGTCTTATTTTCGACATTCTTGGTACTTTGCATTATATTAAATAAAAAATATGTGTAAGGATTATTTATGTATTTTTATATAATATTATGTATGTTTAGACAGTCTACTATCCACAGGAACCTTTATTACATATGTAGAAAGTTCCCGTGTATGTTGTAGCCTGTTTACGCAGTATCTGAGCCTCTCAGGCCGCCTGTCACTCTGTCAGCCCGTAGTCCCGCGGCTGGGTACTTTTCAGAGGCCTGGGGCTGCTTACACAACCTCGACGGGTTGACACGGCTGTATCTCAGCCGCGCCCGGGTGCTTTGGCTGCCGCAGCTGCGTGCAGGAATTGTGACAAAACACATTTCGGCCCGTAACTCCTAAAATATACACAACACCTCAATTCTGACTGAATTTTAGGTGTGAAACCTATATGTGACAATGTGTGTGAAATATTTAATTGGCCAAAAAGCTCAATAATGGAGCCATAGTATTTTAGTTTTTCTTTCCTTAATTATTTAAAAATATAAGGAGTTGGATTTCAAGGGTGGGGTCAGTGAGTCATCCTACCTAATTTTGGGTGGACAATCCATTTCTGTAATAATTTTTATGGTTTTCCTACTACTTCTTAGGTCAATTATATTATTATTATTTTTATTTTATATTTGTTACTTTTGCAGCTTGCTCTGCAATAGTAGCAAGCTGACATTCCCCCACTTCAAGATATGGCCATATCTAAAAAAATCTGGAGGAAGTTGGGAGAAAAAATTAACTGCATATGTGCTTCAGTTCCTTTTGCTGGCTCTGTAGTTTCTGAGATGGATTGGTCCATCAGGTATATTATTTTCTGGTAACCATTCATCTTTGTCTGCAGATTCCCCTTTTTATCTTACTAATTATAGTCTGATGTCTTTTCCTTGTAGTTAGGTAAGAATTTTGCCTTTTTGGAATATCTGTCAACTATAACTAGGACAGAGTTATAAGAGTGAGTACCTCCAGGGGGGAGGCCTGTGACAAAATCCATATTGATAATTTACCACCTGGTTGTAGGTTCAGATATCTTCTGTAAGATTCCAAAACTTTTTCCAGTAGTTTTATTAGATTTCTGGCAGGCTTCACAGCTAGTAACATATTCTGTAGTGACTTCTTTCCAGTCCATCCACCAGGAAGTTTGTTTCACTTTCTCCAAGGTTCTTTCTGTGGATAAATGTCCTGATGAACAGTTGTCATGGCATTCCTAGTGTATATGTTGTATATGCTCTTTGTTGCCCAGTACTAATACGCTGGAATGTTGGTGTCTATAGTAAATGAGACCATCCCAAAAGGTAAACCTTCCTGCTTCATAAGGTTTAAGTATTGAAGCAGGCAGGCTATTTATCAAAGCTGCTTCTGGGGATTCACATTCCATAATGGTAATCAGCAGCTTGATCTCAGGAGAGTAGCTATCCCTTACTAGGTTGAAGAAAGCAGTGTCTAATTCACATAAGTGGATTCCCATTATTGGAGCACTCAATGCAAAAAGATTGATATTCAAGATAGGAAAGACATCCTGATCTTCAGGGTTGTATGCTGGATTGTTAGAGTCATTAGGAAACACATTCATACTTTAACTATCAGCATTCTGATGTTTAGCTCCAGCTTTATGCACTATAGTCATCTGTCCTCTATATTGTTGTATAGCAATTTGCCACCTGAGCATATGTCTGCTGGGGGTTTTCATGTTCATAAGAGTTCTTACAGCATTGCAGTCCGTGATTACTTGAAAAGTGGTGCCTTCTAAGTAATAGTGCAGCTTCTCTAAAGCCCATACTAGTGCCAAAAACTCCAACTGACTGGCCGCATATCTCTTCTCAGTATCTTTGATCTTTCTAGATATGAAGAGTACGGGTTTTTCTACTGGTCTGTCTTCTTCTATCCTTTCCTGATGTAAAGCAGCTCCTAGCCCTTCCATGCAAGCGTCAATGTATAGTTTGGAAGGCTTAGAGTAATCTGGTTGGATAAGTAGAGGAGTAGAGGTCATAGCTATTTTTAATTCCTCATAGTTATTTAGTCTCTCATGAGTCATTTCAAATAGTGTATTGTTGTTGCATACTTCATAAATACTTTTAGTTAGAATAGAAAACTTTGGTATATATTGTCTGTAATAAATGCAGAAACTGATGAAAGAAAGTAATTATGTCTTGTTTTGAGGCATAGGTCTATTCATGACAGCAGCTATCTTATTTTGATCAGCAGCTAGAGTTAGACCAGAGACTATATGTCCTAAGGCTTTCAATTCTCCGTAGCCAAAGTTGCATTTCTTCATGGAAACCTTTAGTCCTGCTTTGGGGATAGTCTGGAGCACTAATCTTACTTGGTTAATATGAGTATCCCAGTCATCAGAGTATATGATAACATCATCTATGTATACCATCATCCATCCTTGTCTGATGTAAGTACCTATAACTGTATCCATTGTTCTCTGGAAATGTGATGGAGCATTCTTTATACCAAAGGGCATCCTAAGATATTCATATATTCCCAAATGACAGATTATTATCATAAACGTCCGGCTTTCAGGACTTATAGGTATCTGGTGGAAACCCTTAAGCATATCCATAGAAGTGATGTACTTAGCCTTGGACAAGTTATGCAGAGCATGATCAATCCGGGGTATAGGATAATAATCTGCTTGAGTGTAATTGTTGAGCATTCTGAAGTCTCCTACCATTCTTGACTTGTCATTATGCCAAGCTATGATTACAGGTGTGGTGGCATCTACCTGTTCATTATGTCCTACTTTCCTTAATAATTGTAAGTCTATCAGTTCTTGGATATGTTCCTCAAGAGCTTTTCTAGACTTAGGACTGGACAGATAGGCTGGACTTCTTAAGTTAGGAGGATAAGGAGGCTTAATGGTCAATGTTAATACCATATCATGTCCTTTAATATCACCAATAGGATGATCTTTAGTAAAAAAAGCATTCTGGTTCTCAAAGCAGACTTTTAATATATCTTTCTCCTGTTCCTCAGAAAGTTTTGTATTCAGAGCTGCTTGAGAGAAATATTCTTGGTCAAAGTCTTCCAAATGCTTTTGGTAAGTAGAGGAGGGGAAGTTAGACCGAATAGTGCATATCTTAAACTTCTTATCCCAATTACCTCCTACTTTGAAGTATCTTCCTCTACTCTGGAACACGTCTATACCATATAGACATAAGGCATCATTACCCAGTATCAGGTAGTCACATAGTCCGTTAAGCAATACTACAAACTCCACTTGTATTCTCAAAGATCCTTTAGTGTGAGGTAGTATTATAGGAGCAGTCCATACTCCAATAGCATTCATAGTAGAGTTGCAAGAACTGAACTTGGCTTTTGGGACAGGTAAAAGGTGTTCTCTCCAATTGGGGTCCCATTTGTTTAAGAATTCAGCACAGACACATGAGCAAAAGGCTCCACTATCCAGTAATAACCTTATGGGTCTGTTTTTATACAACCCAGTTGCATAGCACGTTTGACCAGTGGTATAACTTTTCCCACCCATAGGTTTAACTGTTAATGGTTTGACATCCATAATGTGTCTAGGAATTATAGTAGGATCCCATTGTTGGGCTAGGCTAGAATCCCCATGGATGTTATTGATCTCTGCAGAAGTACCTATATCTCCTTCTATAACATTAACCGGGTTGGTCAAGATCAATTCACATTCAGAAAGAGATCCTTCAGTATCAGCTATGCCTTCATAGTTCTGATTCTCTTCAACCTCCTGTTCTCCTTCCAAGACTTCTATCTTCCTTCTTGGTAATGGACAGTCTTGTCTCATATGCCCAGTCTTGTTACAATTCCAACAAGTTGCAGGCGTCCTCTCTTTCTCCCTATTCTCATTAGGTTTCTTATTTTCAGAGACATTTATCAGAGGAGGTTTTTCTCTGGTTTTGTTGATGGTATAGTTCTCTTTGGGTCTGGAAGGGGCTTTCTTGTCCAACCCATTCATGTCTATTACTTCTTCTAACACATTGATTAGAGTAGGCAAGTCCGCATCCATGCTCATCCTACATCTTAGGCTATGGTTAAGATTGACAGGACACAGGTTGAGGAGTCTTTCATTTACTTCCTCTTTATCAGCATCTGGATAGAAGCAAACCAATCTTTTCTTCTGTTCCAAGCACCATTTGTGAGGTTTTTCCTTGGAGGGGTCAAATGAGGAATTTTCAAAATTTTTCATCATTTTCCTTTTCCACATTCTAGAACCAAATTGTTCTTTGATCAGAAGTTTCCAAGAATTCCATGGTAAGGATCCTACTTCTTCTCTCTTACTGATAAACCAGTCCAATGCTACTCCTTCAAATAGTCTGGGTAACCAGACTACAGCTATAGCTTCTGGTAGTTCATAAGAGTTAATGGTGTAATCAATAAATTTAATAAAATTTATATGATTGTATTCTCCTTCTCCAGAGAACTTGGGCCATTCAGAAATAGGGGGTAACAATTTGAGAGCTTGCTCCATCTCAGGAGTAGGACTAGGCCTAAAGGTGTCACTCCTATGCATTCCTAATAAAGGTGGTGTATAAGGAGTAGTGGTTTGTCTGGGAGGCTTTGGTTCCTCTGTAGTACTCCCCAAGGGGTTGGTCAGACGGACTTTTAAGTCTCTAAGATCATTTTTGATCAGATTAAGTTGCAGGTCCACTTTGTTATTGAGCACATCCAATTTTTCACTAAGGGATAGAATAGAACTGTTAGTGGTGGTTTCCAATTCTTCTTTTAAGGGGTGGAAAGACATAATAAAATCTTCTTGTATTCCAGGTAACATATTCTCAATTGTTTGAGTCTGTTTGATCCTACCTTGATTAATTGTCTCCAATAACTGCTCTGTGTGTTCTTTAATCTCTTCCATTCCTACCGTCTTTGTTTTTTTAGATGGAGAAAGAGAAGGAGAAACTAGAGAAGGAAATAGACAATGAAATGGATCCTACAGCATTGACCGATTGATAACACCAAGGAGAGAGCTTCAGAGTATGGAGAGAATCAAGAGACAGAGAGTATGAGGTCAAGTGAGGATCTTATGAGTGAGAATCTTATGAGGAAGACAGAGACTGAATAAAATAAGGTCAGATGCGGTTTGAACAAGACATGAGAAGAAATTAAAGTCTTACCAGTCAGAGACCGGTGAAGTTAGGATGATGAGGTTGGATTGAGTTATTTTATGAGAAGGATGAAGATATTAAGAAGGAGAAATAAGGTTGACATGAGGCATCTATGATGTTAGAAAGAGTAATTGGAAGAAAAAGAAAAAGAACAATAGAAAATAAATAAAGAGAGAAAACTCGAGAAGGTAAGGCCGCGGGTCGAGAGTGGAAAGCGGGGTCCCCGCCATGACTGCGTAGAGACCCGCGCGCGGTAGTGAGGAGTACTGGGATTTCAACACCCCTCGTGACTGGTAAGGGGATAATTTCTATTCAAATGTTGATTAGGGAAGACACAGTGAAGAAGATTGCTGAGGGCGCTGATGGAGGTGGCCTTTGTAAGGGCGTCTGCTATCATTTTATCAGAGGTAATGAGAGTGAGATTAAATTTGTTGAGTGAAAAATCTTTGCGAAGACCCTTAGTTTTAATGTCTATATGTCGAGATTTGGAGTGAGAGCCAAACTTTTTTATTTTATCATCTAAGCCCTTGTTGTCAATGAACATTGTTGGTCTTGTCAAGGAGGAAGAACAGATTTCATTGACAAGATGCGTGATCCATTTAAGTTTGAGATAGCAGTCTAAGAGTGCATTGAGTTCTGATTTGGTTGAGGAATAAGTTATATTGCGTTGTCTGAAAGAACTCCAAAGGATTGGACTCTCATAATGAAGAACTATGTATCCAGTTTGAGACTTGCAAAACGTGGGATCATCACCCCATGTGGCATCACTGTAGCTAGAGATAATATCTTCTGATGGATTATATTTGAGGGTTAACTTGGCATTCTTGGTGGTCTTGAGATACTTCCAAACTTTGCGGACTTCCCTCCAATGCGACAGGCCTGGCTTGGCATTGAATCTTGCCAGACTTGAAACCGCAAAGGATATGTCTGGTCGCGTGTATTGTGCAAGATGGTTCAAGAGTCCAATCAAAGAACAATAGTTGATGTTAAGTTGGCAGAATTCCGCGTGATCTTCATCCAAGGCCGGTTCAAGATGGAAATTTTGAGTTAGCGGTGAATTAATGTCTTTGCATTCAGAGAGTCCTAGTTCTTCCAAGCCTCGATCGATATGTTTGGGTTGACTTAAGAGAATTCTGTCTCTGTCCAGTTCCATTAGCATCCCAAGGATGGTTTTTGGAGCGTGACAAGAAGAATTCGAAAATCTTTTCATGAAGTTGATCGCGAAAGAGTCAGAATTTCCTACCAAAATGAGGTCATTGACGTGAAAGTATAGAACTTCACCCAATTTTGAGTTGAGATATAGACAAGGATTGCTTGTTGATTCATGTAACCCTTGCGATTGAATCCAAGAGGTAAGAGTTTCATACCAATTCTTTGGAGATTGTCTTAGACCATATAGGGATTTATCTAGTTTCAGATAAGGAGATTTTCGACTTGAACCTTCCGGAGTTCTAATAATGACCGTATCATTCAGAGGAGCGTGAAGAAAAGCACCTTTGACGTTGAACTGAGTGAATTTCATTTTGTTTTTCAATCCATATAGAAGAGCAAGACGTAAAGAACCAAGTTTGCCCGTTGGTGCCCAGGTTTCCTCAAATTTGATACCTTGGACTTGGTCAAATCCTTGTACGCACAAACAAGCCTTGTATTTGACGGGCTCACCATGGCAATTTTCTTTTACCTTGAACACCCATGTAGTATTTAGAATATTATTGGGTTTGTTGTAATACTCCTCCCAGACCTCTTGATTCTCAATAGAGCTGAGTTCTTCTTTGGAAGCCTTCTTCCATTTAGGCAATTCTGGACATTTACAAGCTGCTTTATAGGATGGAGGTTTGTAGTAGTGATGGAACCCATATCTTTGTGGTTTCTGTAGTTCATGCCTGGGTCGTAAGTTGGTCCTTTGAGGGATGGATTCAGGATGAGGAGGGATAACGGTTGGTTGAGAAGTGGAAATGGGGAGTTGATGTTGATGAACAGTGGATTTGTCACCATCTAGATCAGAATCGGAATCAAGGCATTCAGAGTTAGAATCTCTGATTGAATACTGTTTTTTGTTGGTAGAGAAGTCGGTTTCATGTGAATTTAGATCAGATTGAGAGAAAATGTTGAGACCAGGCGATTTGAGAAAAGGGAAACTATCCAATTGATGAGAGAGGAATTTCACATGTTTAGTTTCTATGATGGTTCCGAGCATATTCAGGATCAGGTAAGAGTGAAAAGTGGGATTAAACCCAACAAGAACACCTTTGAGACCCTTTTCATTGAATTTTCTTCCTTTTTGTAGGCAATTGGCAAGATATATCACCAAAGAACCTACAGGCTTTAAATAATTAGCAGGGAGAGTCTTACCAAACATTAATTCCCAGGGAGATGACTGGTTACCTTCACGGGGAACTTGATTGAGCATGAAACAACAGCTCCAAGCAACAATATGCCAGGAACTTTTTGCCAATCAGGATGAGGAGAATGTGGATTGGGCTGATTCTATAATAGTCCTATTAGCTCGTTTGGCACGTCCATTATGTTGGGAGTGGTATGGTTCCGAGGTTCAAAGTTTGATAAATTTTGATCAAGCAAAATCCTTGAGAGTTGAGTTGGTGAACTCAGTACCTTTATTGGAAAAGATTTCAGAGGGGTAATAATTCAATCTCTTGTGTTCCGTTTAGAGAATGTTGATAATCGTTTTGGGTGTTTGATCTTTAGAGGTTAAAGGGAAAGCAGCTAGATATCCAGTAAAGTTATCGACCAGGGTAAGTAGGTATTGATGTCCTGCTTTAGATTGGGGAGTGATTGTACCAACTAGATCTAGGTGAATACGTTCTAAAGGTTTGTTGGCTGGCGTAGAAACACTGGAGAAGGGAGATTTGGTTATTTTGCTCTTGATGCAACTATCACATTGAAAATTTTTAAGCACATTGTTGGGAAAGAGGTCTTTGATAATTGGTTTGAGAGTAGATATGGAGGCATGACCATACATTTTATGATAATCTGACAGAGAAAGGGAATGGCTGAGTGATTGATTAGGAAGATTCATCGAGTGACAAGATCCAGTTGATTTTGGTTTTTTGACAACAAATAGATTGTCTCTAACCAGTCCTTTTAATACCATTAAATTTCCTTGAGTGACCTTGAACAAATCTCTAACTTGAGTCAGGGAGCACCCTTTCTTAGCGAGAAGACCCGGACTGATAAGATTAACTACTATATCTGGAACGTAGGCACAATCTTTGAGAGTGACAACCAAATCGTTCCACTCTAACTTGATAGTTCCAATTCCTTGTATCTTGAGATTCGCCTCTAGTTTTCCAGTCTTGATTTCCTCAGGTTTGTCTTGTAGTTTTATAGAAGAGAAGAATTTAAGATCATTGAAGATATGGATGTTGGCCCCGGAGTCCAAGAGGAGATTGGGATTATTATTGGCGTTGATCCATAGAGTTAATAGGGCATGGTGATTTATCGTTGGATTCTTTTTAGTCTTATTTTTCCATTCATTTTGTTGTTTGATCCACCAGTTGGGAGCAATTTGGGGATGTAGATGGAAGCGGGATGATTTGGCATGTGGAGCATTCGGATTGTGATATCCTTCTTGGCATCTTAACTTGATCCTTTTTTCGTCCTTATTTGTTCTAGTTTTAGTCGATACTAGGGAAACATCCGTGGAGGGTTTACTGATGTTAGATTGGGCCTTTCTCTCGTTATTGTATTGAATAAGGTGGTTGAATACAACGTCCATTGTGAGATTCTTTTCCACGTGCATTATTTGTTGTTTAAGATTTTCGAGGTTAGGGGGAAACTTAAAAAGTAAAAGGTATGCCAGAATATCTTTAGGTAGTTCAATTCCAACGTCCTTCATTCTTGTGATCGCCTTTCTCATTTCCGTAACAAAGCTTTTGATAGCATTTTCCTGAAAAACTGAGTGAAGAAAATGGTTAAATACTCTTGCTTGGTTGGCGGTCTCCGACGATGCAAATCTCCTTGTAATCTCGGCCCAAAGCAGTTTGGAAGAGGAAATGTTGGTGGAATTAACAACGTTGGCGTGGGTGGTGCTGTCTAGTTTGGATAATAGGATCGCTCGTATCTCTCTATCTTGCTTTTTCGACAAGGGACCTGAATTCCTAGTGATTTTATCCTTAATGTCCTTGAGGTCGAATAGCATAATCATCTCGTCTCTCCATATAGAATAGTTTTCTTCGTTTAAAGGGGGAATAGCGTCGACAGATGCTTTCAGGGCCACTTGGTGGAAGTAATCAGCTGCTCCAGCTGGTTTGTTCATGATTCGATTGGTTAGATTTATTTGTAGTTTGTTTCGGCTTTTAACCGTGATAAGAAAATGAAGATAATTCTGTATTTCTTTAGAACTTAGAACCAGCTAATGCTGATTTAGAAATATGAAAAGAAGAATGTTAGATGGAGAAAGAGAAGGAGAAACTAGAGAAGGAAATAGACAATGAAATGGATCCTACAGCATCGACCGATTGATAACACCAAGGAGAGAGCTTCAGAGTATGGAGAGAATTAAGAGAGAGAGAGTATGAGGTTGAGTGAGGATCCTATGAGTGAGAATCTTATGTGGAAGACAGAGACTGAATAAAATAAGGTCAGATGCGGTTTGAACAAGACATGAGAAGAAATTAAAGTCTTACCAGTCAGAGACCGGTGAAGTTAGGATGATGAGGTCGGATCAAGTTATTTTATGAGAAGGATGAAGATAGTAGGAAGGAGAAATAAGGTTGACATGAGGCATCTATGATGTTAGAAAGAGTAATTGGAAGAAAAAGAAAAAGAACAATAGAAAATAAATAAAGAGAGAAAACTCGAGAAGTGTTAGAATACAAAATGTAGTTGTGCACTATGGGATGTGAACCCATGACCTCAACATTCATGAGTGATGCTTTAACCACTAAGCTAAGTGCGCCATTGCCGGATGGGCCATTGTGCCTGTCCACTCAACAAGGGTTTGCTTGGATTTAGCTGTAAAGACCTGATGTGTTGTTTGACAATGCTGTTCAGGCTTTCAGTACCAAGACTTAGAACCCTTGGGTGGCAGTCTGCATAAGAGTAGATTTGAATCCAACACTCCCCCTTGCTTTGTGCAGGGTGCATACAGCTATTCACAACTCAAGTTGGTTCTGGTCATCTTGTCTTTTTCCACCTGTTAGGGTGCGCTGTCTGGCTGAAGACTCTTGCTACCATGTTAGAATCCAAAATGTAGTTGTGCACTATGGGATGTGAACCCATGACCTCAACATTCATGAGTGATGCTTTAAACACTAAGCTTAGTGCGCCATTGCCGGATGGGCCATTGTGCCTGTCCACTCAACAAGGATTTGCTTGGATTTAGCTGTAAAGACCTGATGTGTCGTTTGACAATGCTGTTCAGGCTTTCAGTACCAAGACTTAGAAACCTTGGGTGGCAGTCTGCATAAGAGCAGATTTGACTCCAACAAGAAGGTAAGGCCGCGGGTCAAGAGTGGAAAGCGGGATCCCCGCCATGACTGCGTAGAGACCCGCGCGCAGTAGTGAGGAGTACTGGGATTTCAACAGGTTATTAATCAATTTGGCTACTACTGAGGATAATTTATCCATTTGGGTGTAAACCCCGTCCAAATTTTCACAAAAAAGTTTGAAATTATGAGGCATATCATTAGAAAAGGAAGTAATTACATCAGAGGTTTGTTTGGGCTCAGAATTAGAGGCTAATTGTTGTAAACCTTTTTCCACTTTTGAGCCAGTGATATTACCTGGTCCCAGTCTTTCTTTCCCTTTGGCTTGGGATGGGAAGAGGATCTCTTCTTTTTGGATCCTTTTCCTTTCAGTTGGTCTAATTGATCCCAGGGATTCCACTTTTCCACGTAGGATTCTACCTCTTTCCTTGGAATCATTTTCTGAAGAGCTATCTGGGTGGCTTTTGCCTGGGAGATTATCTTTTTCATGGATACCATGTCCTCCTTGGCTTGGGCTTCTTTGAATTATTCCCAATATTTCATGTGCTCTTTGACTAGGTCTTTGATCCTGGCCTCCTTGGCCAGATTCTGCTGGGGTGGCTGCAGGGAATCTCCTTGTAAAGGAGGGTGGCTTGATTCTGCTACTTTCTCCAGCTCTAGGTTGGGAGAGGGCAGAAGTGGTTGGTGCTTCTCCTTGCTCATCAACATTTGGTTCACGGGTTCTAGTCCCTTCATTGTTGTCCTTACTGGTGGTCTCAAGGTTACTGAGAGCTGTTGGAAAAGATCCATAGGAGGGAATTCTTCCTGAGGCTCTTGTGTTGCGTCTAATCATTTTCAGAATAATATGTTTATAAGTGTTTTACAGAAAAAATCCATAAAAATAAGTTTTATTTCAAAACTCACTTAAATTGATATTCAAAGGTACTAAGACCTGGTTGGGGTTAAATTGATCTCTAGTAGGTAATCCTACGGGGTCTTGGTGGGTTCCAATGAGGTCTTCACCCGTCCAATCAATATTTTCAGGGCGTCCGGAGATGTCTGGGACTTCCTGATCTAATAGATCCACTTCAGTGGCGGTGGTTTCTGGTACAGGAGGGTTCACTGATAAAAAAAGGTATATTTTATTGGTTTAATAAAATATGTTAATATTATTTTCTTTTAAAAATATTATGGTAATGCAAGTTGTGTACTTACTTTTATATTTCAAAAAGGACTTTATACGGTATTTTTTCCAAGCTTTATGTTTTCTCAATAGAGCCTGAAAGTTGATATGCCTTTCAAGATCTTCTTGTTCAAGGAGTTTATCTAAGTGTTTGCATGCAGAAGAAATATTAAGTTGCTCAGCTTGGGTTAAAGCTTTCCAACCAGTAGGTTTATAATTTTTAATGTATTCTTCTTTTATTATCTTTAAAAGATTTAGATAATAGATTATTAATTCTGCATTGGTTTTTAAATCCACTGCAAAAGAATTTAATAATAAATCACGGTTATAAAGTCAGATAAATTTATCTTTCATTTTGTTTTTTTGTGAAAATGTCTGGTCCAAGGTATTAAATATAATGGAATATTTCCCGGCCAGAACCCCAATTGTCAGCCTCCTGGATGCCAAGAACCTTGCTATCCTTTAGCTACCAGAGGTGATGGAGTAAATAATAAATATATTATTTAATAAATGCAGCAAAAATCTGTAGAATACTTGGATTAAGCTTATTGCAAGGTTAAATGGTTTGGTTATTGTTTATTGTTTCAAATCAAAATTGATTATTAAATATTTATAGAGGGGCCACAATTATATTGGGGATCTTTAACACCTCTCTTCAGGGATTTCAGTATGAAAACACGTAGTCCTGGTTACTTTGGGTTCTTTAGTATAAAGATTGTTATACCCAAAGATAATATGTATATAAAATACACAATGGAGTGGTAGGGCCTTGTAGCCAAGCTACCACAACAGAGAAAGGATAATAAGACTCACTGGTATATTATTAAATCCTTTGGGTATCTGTTTGGGATGTTTACTGATGGGTTAAACCTGTATACTGGGGTTATAAGGTTGTTCAGCAGTTTAAATGGATAAAAAGAGGTTTGAGGACGGATATTACTGATCAGACATTGCCATAAATAACTTACTTATCTCTTATAAGTACTTGATTACCTTGGCACGGCGTCTGGATATGAATATTACTGGGTCTCTGCCCATCAACATCCTCAAAAGAGCTCTGTATTTATAGCTTTTGGAGTCCCAATATGGTCCTTCTGAGGGTTTTAGGTGCTCAAAGGGACGGACACTAAGGCTAGCAGGGTAACCGGGGGTATTCTGTCATGTGTTCTTGGTGCTATAGCCCAGGTAGCATCTAATTCCTTAGGGTATGGGAATTATTCTACCTTATAATGGACATTAGGATGTGTGAATAACACTAATCTGTCCTATTTATGTATTATTTAATTAATTATCCTTAGTATATGTTCCCAGTAATAAAATATTTATATTATTAGACATCTCTACGGATATTTTGATGTCAGGTAAGTTCTCATTATGTATTATATAACTGGATTAAAAGTCATAATATTGATTTTACTCTTTATTTTCGAGTTCCAGTTGATTTGTTAAGATAATTACTTAAAAATATAAGTCATGAGAATTCATGTAATATTATTACATCATTATTTTTATTAGTATGTCACAAAGATATTGATGTATAGCAATTCTCATAAAAGTATATTAAAGTATTTTAATATATTTTTTGAAGTTGTCATTGTCTTATTTTTGACATTCTTGGTACTTTGCATTATATTAAATAAAACATACGTGTAAGGATTATTTATGTATTTTTATATAATATTATGTATTTTTAGACAGTCTACTATCCACGGGAACCTTTATTACATATGTAGAAAGTTCTGGTGTATGTTGTAGCCTGTTTACGCATTATCTGAGCCTCTCAGGCCGCCTGTCACTCTGTCAGCCCGTAGTCCCGCGGATGCGTACTTGTCAGAGGCCCCGGGCTGCGTACACAACCTTGACCGGTTGACACGGCTGTATCTCAGCCGCGCGCGGGTGCTTTGGCTGCCGCGGCTGCGTGGGGGAATTGTGACAAAACACATTTCGGCCCGTAACTCCTAAAATCTACACAACACCCCAATTCTGACTGAATTTTAGGTGTGAAACCTATACGTGACAATGTGTGTGAAATATTTAATTGGCCAAAAAGCTCAATACTGGAGCCGTAGTATTTTGGTTTTTCTTTCATTAATTATTTAAAAATATAAGGAGTTGGATTTCAAGGGTGGGGTCATTGAGTGACCCTACCTAATTTTGGTTGGATAATCCATTTCTGTAATAATATTTATGGTTTTCCTACTCCTTCTTAGGTTAATTGTATTATTATTATTTTTACATTATTTTTGTTACTTTTGCAGCTTGCTCTGCAATAGTAGCAAGCTGACACAAATTCTGTGTTTATACAAGTCCACACTGTTACAAAAGTCTCTTTGATAGGGAAAATGTTATTTTGCATATTATCAAGTATATCCTCATAGTCTTTCAAGAAACACTATACAAGTAAAAAGGTCAGAACCAAAAACTAGGAAGAATAAAAAGCAGTAATTTGGACCTACTCTGAGTTTGGCATCATTGAACTCCGCCTCCTTCTTGGTTTTTGAGGCCCCATACTTTGCCCACAGAGTCATAAAGCTTTTCCATCCTTCAACTTCATTAACAAAGCGCACTTTACAGTTTGCTTTTAAATTTTTAGACAAGTGCCATTTGCAACGTTGTCTTGATGACTCAGGGAAACTAGATTCAATAGCAAGAATCAGACATTTTTCATGGTCCGTCACAAAGACTTTTGGAAGTCTCTTGGGATCATAATCCAACTCCTTTAATGCATTTAAAGACCAACTGTAGAACTAAAACCTTTCTTTTGTTATAAAAACAAGAGCTTTTGTGAAATTTTTCCGATTGGCTGTCATTCCTACAACATGCAATAGTTGGGTTTTGTACTTATTTGTCTTATAAGTACAATCCAACATAGAAATATGATAGAATTGTTTCAAAAGCTTTACTGCCTCAGCATGTGCTAAGTACACGGCCTCCAAGTGAACCTCTCCACTGAACTTTGACCAGAGAATCCAACTTGTTTCTTCAAGCTGTTCATATAGTACCTCCATAAAACTTTTACCCTTTAGTTCTGCAAGCGTTACCTTCTGCTTAGTGTTATAGATTTTTTGGTCATCAACATAATCCCGCCCATCAATATTGATCAATTTTCTCTTAAGTTGCAACGTATTGAGCCCATCTTTTGTGCCTTCCTTAAGTAGATCCAAGGCTTGCCCAGAGATTTTCCTCAGTTGAGGATGCACAGATGAATTTTCAGATGGTTGATGGTTATGTTGCATTTCTTTATAGAAGAGTTTCCACAAGGGGTCCGCCTTTGTGCCACTTGCATGGATTAAAAACTTGAAACCAAACTTCCTTGTGTGAGTTTGTGTAGACCTTTTGGTAAAAAATGTTCCTGAATAGGAACCATGTCTATCACATACTAAATCCACATATTTCTCACACTTTGAGTAGAAAAATGTTAAAGCATAAACATGCTTCATTGCCAATGTTTGAAAATAGTTTTGTGCCTCTTCCCTAGTAGGAAAAGCTCTCAAGTGAGGTGGGTCAAGTGGATCTAGTAAATATTCATTGGTTAAGTCATAGTTTCATAGTTACATGCACCCATTATTTTCAATCAAAGTAAATACAGCAAAGGCCTCAGTAAAATAAAATGTTACTCAAAACCAGAGGTCAAATCCCACTTTGAAAAATTTTGTTCATCAGTTGTCACCCTTTATGAGGATGCCAATGGAGCTTCCAATTTTTTACTAACCAAATCCTTTTTTTCTTTTTCCAAAACTTTGTTGATGGCGCTATCAATGTAGACCTTCCATGCTGCCATGTCAGAAGGAGGGCTTGCCACCGTTCCCATGAAAAAAATTGCAATGGTATACTTCAGTATTCAATCAAACTTTCAAGTGAAAAAACAAAGTTTTCTCACTTTTGAGTTGATAAAGAATTGTTTGCAGATTTTTATATGATTTCAATTTTCACTTTAGTTTCTCACCTTAAAGCCTCTTTGGGATTGCTAGGTGTGGAACAACAGTCCCTCAAAGTATGTGTTGATGGAACCCAAGTGTGGTCCAGGGGGTGCACAAAATTATGGCAAAACTTCCGGGGGGCTGTGCACCCCCAAAAAAAGGGGTTTTGATCCGTGTAAGGGGGTACATGGCTCAAATTTGCCGTTTTTGGGGGGTAAAAGGCTCCTACACAACCAGCAGGGGGTTGCGCGTTTTTGAAATGGCCCTGTGTAGTCATCTATGGGCCCCCACAGCTCATTTGAGCTGTGTAGGGTCCTAAAAGACTACCACAAAATTGGAGCCATGAATTTAACATCACCCCTTTAATAATAAATCAAATATTGAGGATTACCATGTAAACCCCTGATCCTGATCTTTGAAGACCAAAAAAACTACAAGGAGTGGCTGTAAAAATAATTAAAAATAACCTACGTGATCAGAAGATGATGGAAAGTCAATAAACATCCACATCTGTCTACTTTAAAGCAATATCATCAATAAAAATAGGGGATAAGTGCAGAATGATCAAATTACGCCATCAACAGATTAACAGATCCTGTGGCTAAAGTAGTGCATAAAACCAGCAGATCTGAGGACAGCTGATTTACAGCACCAAGTGGATGTGCTGAAAATGCTCTGACTGACTTTCTAGCCTCAGCCCATGAGCAGAAATCTCTCTACATGCCCTGAGAAGCTCATGATCAGCCCCAAAGGTATTTATACAGACCTCTTTGGATCTATTATTCACCATCAGTTTACAAGGAATTATTATTATCAATCAGACACTTTTTCATTGTTAGTCAAGTGCTTATAAAGAGATAAGCAAGTGATTTATGTCCTAGTCTGTAGTAGTATTATTTATTTCTCAAAAAACAATCAACCAATTGAAGTTAGTCAAGCAAATCCACCCCATCTGCTCTGAAAACCTTCCTATCTTTGCAGGATTTTTGTGGTGAAATACTCTGAGAAAGTGTTTACCTTCCTGCCTTGGCCATTGTGCTGTTTTGCCCAGCCATATCAGTGGATAAGTCCTTATAAGGCACCCATCATTTATTCCAAGGTTCTTAAACTGCCTAAGGAGGCCCCTTGAAGAGAGGCTGTCTGTCTATAAAGATCCCCAGTAGTATAAAACTGTGGCCCCTCTTTTTATAAAAAATTGAAAAACCTTTTAACCAAACCAATTGAACCTTGCACCGTCTGTTAAAATATTCATTAATTGAGCTTTTTAAGTTTTGATCATTGGAATACTATTATCATTATTATTCCAGTATCTTCTATCACTATCTGTAGCTAAAGGACTGCAAGGTTCCTGGTATCAGAGAGCTGACAACTGGGGGTCTGGCTGGGAAATATCCTTAAATAGTTAATTTTTAATTATTTATTCCTTGGACCAGGCAAATTATTTTTTTATATAAGTAAATATACTTATAACCTACTTTTGATTCTGTTATTCTTCCAGTGTATCTTAAAACCAATGGAGAATTGATCAATTATTATTTGAATCTTCTTAAGCAGAAAGGAGAAGAAAGAATCCATAACTTTGTGCCTATTATTATAAATACTGAGCAACAACAGGAAAGGTTTCTTTCCTGCAAACCACAATTTATAAGGAACAAAGAACTTGTGTTAGAACAAACTATCAATTTCAATTCTTTATTAAGGCAACATAAAGAGTGGAAGATATATCAAAGAAAGCTTTTTATCTATAACAGAGATAATCAAGAAGCTGAAATTAAAAAGAAAAAAACACAAAAGTGAACTTTTAAATATTATTTTTCTTTTTATCACCAAGTCATGTAAAAATTACAAAAAAATATATAAAACTTATATTTTTATATTTTTCTTAGTGGACTTTGTTTTTGGAGACCTTATTGACCAGGACCTTACAGAGGATGTCCCAGAAAGTGTACCTTTAGATTTGCCCTTGGATTTATCCCAGGATTTTATTGGAACTCACTGAGACCCCATTGGAATACCCCCAAGGCCAGTCTTGACCCAAACCAAGCAGTGGTACCTTTGAAATTAACTTCAAGTAAGTGAAAAGTTATAAAAAAAAATATTTTTAAAATAAAAATTACTCAAAAATATTATCTTATATTTTTATAAGTTCTTTTTCAAAGTTTTGACTAATAAACTATACATATATATATATATTTTTCCCTATGTACCAAAACAGGAACAACACCCAGGCAACCAGTAGAGCACTATCCTATGGATCTTTGCCCGGAGGAACCCTTATGCGTAAGGACTCCAGTGGCAAATGCAATGAGGGGACTCAAACCCATGACCATAGAATCACAAGGGACAACAACAGCAACAACCGTGGCCGCAAATTCAATCAAATCAACATTAGAGAGTCCTCACTCACCCAGTCTGTTATCCAAGGCGGATACCAGTCCACCTATGCCACACCAGCTGGAATCAACCAAGGAGGAAAGGGTCAAAATATTAGTGAAAGAGCATGTGAGTTATTTGGAACAGTTCAAACTGGCTCAGACCCAGGAGGATCAGCCAGGTATGAAAAAAGCTATTTCTCTGGCAAAGAGATCCCAGATATCTCTTCAAAAGTTGATCCCAAGGAAAGAAGTTGAAAGTTATGTGCAGAGTTGGAATCCTTGGGACCAGTTAGCTTCCTTAAAGGAAAAGGCCCCAAAAAGAAGAGGTCCTCAGCTCATCAGAAGTTAAGGAATCCAAAGGATTGGGGCAGCATAATCTCCTTAGCCCAGAAATGGAAAAGGGTGTACCACAATTAGATGTAGAAGCTCTTAAGATCTTTTCTATAAATGTGTCCCACAATTTTACTATTATTAGAAAATGTTTTGAGAAATTATATGAGAAATTTGATAAATTAAGCCTGAAAATTGACAGAGTAACTGAAAGCCAATCCAAAATGATTAGGATTAATGATTTGGAATTACAACAGATGAGAGACAGTATAAATCCAAGTGAACTGGATCTAATAAAACATATTGACAATAAACAATCTGCTCTCTAAGAAGAGATTCTTGAGTCAATGGATTATATCAAGGAAGAAGTTAAGAAAACAAGTCCTGCTCCTTTAACTCCTGTAATAAAAAAAAATGACTTAATGAGTAACAAACTTGAATTAGAACTAGGTATGATAAAGAATGATCTTAGATATCTTAAAATAAATTTTAATAATCCTCCAGTTATTGACTTGGAAGAAGCTAGACCCGCTAGATTCACCAGTACTCCCAGTATTCCCCCTAGGTCAAGAACAACCAGGAAAGAATCTTTTAGGCCTAGTCCTACACCTGAAGTCAAAAAAGCTTTAAAACTACTTCCTCCCATTAATTAATGGCCTAATTTCTCAGGAGACGGAGAATATAACCATGTCAGTTTCATTAAGTTTATTGATTAAACTCTTGCCTTTTATGAACTCCCTGATGCCATAGCTGTGGTAAGATTACCCAGATTATTTGAGGGTTTAGCACTTGATTGGTTCATTAAAAAGAGGGAAGAAGTTGGATCTTTTTCCTGGAGTACATGGAAATAATTAATCAAAGAAAAATTTGGTACCAGGATTTGGAAAAGAAAGATGATGAAGACTTTTGAAACCTCCCAGTTTGATCCATCCAAGGAAAAACCTCACAAATTCTGTCTTGATCAGAAGAGGAGGTTGGATTTTTTTACCCCAATGCCGATAAAGAAGAAGTTAATGAAAGACTTCTCAGCCTATGTCATGGAAAACTCAACCACAGTGTGAGATGCAGAATGCCCATTAACTTTGACCTTTCTAACTTGATAGGAGTATTAGAAGAAAACATTCATATGAATGGTCTTGACAGAAAGGTTAATAAACTCAAAGAACAGAATAATAGGAGTAAAGAGGAATATGCTGTTAGGATTAAAGATTCCTCTGCCCCTAATCCCACTAGCTTGGAAGTCAAGAAGACCTCAGAAACCAAGGAATAGGTATGCTGAAACTGCAACCAGACAGGGCATGTAAGACCTGATTTTCCTCAACCTAGAAAAAGGATTAATCCAATTGAAGGAGAAGAATATGATAATTCTCCTGATCCCCAATTTGATGAAACTGATGGATTTCTCTCTGAGTGTGAATCAATGATATCTAACCCTATCAATGTCATTGAAGGACGTATAGCATCTCCCTTGGAAATTAACTCTGTCAATGAAGATTCCAACTTACCACAAAAATGGAATCCCAATATGAACATTTACCACATCTCTGAAGCTGAAATCTTGACCCTCAAACCTTCTGCCTGTAAAATTTACACCTCTGGAAAAACATGCTATGCTACTGGTTTAATCAGAAATTCCCCTGTGAATTTACTCTGATACAGTGGAGCTTTTTGCTCTTGTGTGAGTTCTACTTATCTGGAAAAGCAAGATCCAAATTGGAGAAAGAATTTGTTACCAGTACCTCAGGCTAAGTTTAGCAGTTTTAACTCTTACCTCAGTTCTATTGGAGTATGGTCTTCTAATATCATACTTCCTCACTCTAAAGGATCACTCAAACTGAACATTGAATTTGTTGTGCTTCAAAATGGATTATGTGATTATTTCATCCTGGGGAATGATTCTCTCTGTTTGTATGGTATAGATGTATTCCAAAGTAAGGGTAGATACTTTACTATAGTAGGAGACTGGAACAAGAAGTTCCAAATATGCCATGTCAATGCTCTAACTTCTGATTCAACCTATGAGAAACACTTGAAGAGTTTTGACCTGTTGAGCAGGTGAGGCTGATGGTGCTCAAAGTTTCCTGAGGATATGCAGAGGAAAGGCAGAATGAAGGATGAGATTTCAGACAGAGTGACAACATGGAAAAGAAGGAAAGGTGAAGAGAAAAGAAAACAGACTTACCTGAGGATACGCAGAGGTGAGGCAGAATGAAGGATGAGAGAGGAACCTTCAATCTGACTCAACCTCTGTCCTCAGGTAGTAGTAGGAAGATGAGTGTCACTGACTGTGACATGATTCTTGAGAGTGGCTTGTGACTGCAACTGAGAAATGAATGGAAATGTGGAAATGAGGACATAGAAGGTGTAGGAAATATAGATGTGTGAGGGGAGAACAAGCAGTGCGGTAATAGGAGGTAACAAAGAAGAAAGGAAGAAAGAATGAAAACATGGTCTGAAAAAGGGGGGGAACAAAGATATGTGAAAATATTTAATGGGTTTATTCCAACATAACCAAGAATACTTCTCTCAAGCAGCTTTGAATTCCCTGCACAATGAAGGACAAAGATGGGACATCATGCAAGTTTTCTTTTAAAATCAGAGTGCCTTCTGTACCAAAGACCACCCCATTGGTAATATCAAAGGACATGATATGATTCTAACTTTGACCATTAAGCCTCCTTACCCACCTAATCTTAGGAGACCTGATTACCCTTCCAGTCCAAAAATCTAGAGCTGCTCTGGAAACGCATATCCAAGAGTTAATTGACTAAAAGGTCTTAAGGAAAGTAGGGCACAATGAACAAGTGGATATTAATACTCCAGTAATTATGGCCTGGCATAATGATAAGTCAAGAATGGTCGGAGACTTCAGAATTCTCAATAAGTAAACCAAAGCTGAATATTATCCTATCCCAATGATTGAAAATGCTTTACGCAACCTTTGAAAGGCTAAGTTCATAACTACAATGGAAATGCTGAAAGGTTTCCACCAAATACCTATCAGCCCTGATAGCTGTAAATTCATGTGGATTATCTGTCATTTAGGAATTGATGAGTATCTGAGGATGCATTTTGGTATCAAGAATGCTCATTCTCACTTCAAAAGAATGATGGAAACTGTCTTAGGATCATTAATTAGACAAGGATGGATGATGGTTTACATTGATGATGTTATCATTTAATCTGATGACTGGGAAACCCACATGGATAAAGTAAGGCTAGTCCTCAAAACTTGCTCAGATTTAGGATTAAAAGTATAAATGAAGAAGTGAAACTTTGGTTATGCAGAACTCAAAGCCTTAGGACACATTGTTTCTGGACTAAACTTGACTGCTGACCAAAGCAAGATAGCAGCTGTGATGAATAGGCCCATTCCCCAGAATAAAACTGAACTTTTATATTTTGTTAGATTTTGCAGCTACTATAGGAAGTACCTACCCAAATTTTCCCTTCTCACCAAGTGTCTGCATGAAATTTGCAACAACAACACTTTGTTTGAAATGACTCATGAAAGGCTTAAAAATTATGAGGAACTCAAAGTAGCTATGACCACTGGTCCGGTATTAATCCAATTTGATTATACTAAATCTTTCAAGCTCTATATAGATGCTAGTATGGAAGGAATGGGAGCTGCTTTAAACCAAGAGGTAATAGAAAATGAAAAACAAGTGGAAAAACATATACTATTTATATCCAGACAAGTTAAAGATACTGAGAAAAGGTATGTTGCAAGCCAGATGGAATGTCTTGCTCTAGTTTGGGCTTTGGAGAAACTCCACTATTACTTAGAAGGAACTAAGTTTACGGTAATTACTGACTGCAATGCTGTCAGAACTCTGATGAATATGAAAAATCCCAGCAGGCACATGTTAAGGTGGAAGATAGCCATACAGCAGTCTAGAGGCCAAATGAATATAATTCACCAGGCTGGAGCTAAAAACCAGCATGCTGATAGCTTAAGCACGAATGCTCTAACTAATGATCCAAGTAATCATGCTTATGATCCAGAGGAAAATGATATATTTCCTATACTAAACATCAAAATGCTTGATATTGAAGTTCCTATCCTAGGAATCAATATTTGTGAACTGGATGAGTCCCTGTTCAACTCCATCAAAGAGGCTTACAGCTCTGATATGAAGAATCTAATTAACATTATGGAATGCTCTTCACCACCATCTGAAATGATTAACATTTTACCCAAACCTCTTCTAAAGCCTTAAAAAGCAGGAAGGTTAACCATATGGGATGGTCTAGTATATTACAGACATCAAAATTCAAGTGTCATAGTCCTAACCAAAAAGGAACATATCCAACACATCCTAGCTGAATGTCATGAAAACTGTTCATCTGGTCATTTATCTACTGATAGAAACCTAGATAAGGTTAAAAAAACTGCTTGGTGGATCAATTGGAGAGACTCCACAATCCAGTATGTCTCTAGTTGTGAGACTTGCCAGAAGTCAAATAGAACCACTGGGAAGAGGTTTGGTATCCTAAAGAAGATTACTGAACCAAAGAAAAGATTGGAAATAATTAATATGACTTTTGTGATGGGATTACCCCCAGGAGGAGCCTATTCCTACAACTCAGTCCTAGTCATAGTAGATGGGTTTTCCAAGAAAGCAAAGTTTCTACCTAACCATAAGGAGGATAATGCTATGGAAGTGGCATTGCTATCTTGGAATAGACTTATAGCTGATGTAGGAGTTCCTAAAATCATTATCAGTGATAGAGACCCCAAGTTCACCTCTTAATTTTGGAGAAGCCTCCATGACATGTTAGGCACCACATTAAAATTTTCCACTGCTTATCACCACCAGAAAGATGGGCTAGCTGAAAGAATGATTCAGACCTTAGAAGATATGCTAAGAAGGTTCTTCTTTTTTGGTCTAGAATACAAGAATTCTGATGGTTACTTCCATGATTGGGTTAGCCTTCTACCAGAACTGGAAATGGCTTACAATAGTAGCAAACATTCCAACACTAAAGAAGCGCCCTACACCCTAGAAAGAGGTTGAATCCCTAAGTTACCCAAAGATTACCTCAATCAACAGCTCACAAATATTCATCCAAAATCACTTGATTTCAAGAACATGATGGATGTAGCTAACAAAAATTCTTTTAAGTGGCTTCAGGAGGCTTTTGAGTATAACCAACAAAGATGGGACAAAACCAATTGAGAAATTGATTTAAAAATTGGTGATCAAGTATTAGTTTCTAGCACCAACTTTACTAACTTAGCTGGTAACAGAAAGATTGGACCTGCTTTTTTTGGTCCTTTTGCTATTAAGAAGCTTCATGGTAAGAATTCCATAGAAGTGATCCTTATTGATGAACTTTCCAGGAAACACCCAGTCTTCCCAGTAAGTCTCATTAAACACTACCATCCTTGGGAGGGGGAACAATCTACTTGACCAGAAAAACCTGTTAAAGACAATCCTGAGAAAGACAGAGGAAAGGTTAGCAAGATACTTAAGGAAAAGAAAGAAAGGATCAATGGAAAGGATGTTAGACTCTACCTGGTCAGGTACAAAGGAGAGTCAGCTCATAAGGATGAATGGTTGCCTGAACACAATATCCCGGATGGACCCATACACCTGAGGAATTACAGAGCCAGCAAAAGACATTAGACCCATTTTTTTTCAGATATAGTCATATCTTGGAGTGGGGGAATGTCAGCTTGCTACTATGTACAGAGAAATCTGTCAAAGTAACAGAAATATAAAATAAAAACAAGTAAATAAGAATATTGAATTAAACTTGAGAAGGAGTAGGAAATCTGTAAATATTATTGCGGAAATGGAGTCTACATCCAAAATTAGGTAGGGTAACTCACTGACCCCACCCTTGAAATCCAACTCCTTATATTTTTAATGATTAAAGAAAGAAAAGACAAAAATACCATGGCATCACTATGGGACTTTTTGGCCTATTTAATATTTCACACAAATTAGGGCGTATCAAAGTTAGCAAACCCTCAATTAGAAAACCACCATTTTTTTGACCAAACCCGCCGTTGAAAATGGCGGGTTTCTGAAATACACATACCCCCTAACTGGTGTATTTCAAAATGGCGGGTTTCATGAAAATGGCCGATTTCAAACATCAAAACCGCCATTAAACCCACAATTTATGCATCCTCATCCATCCACCATCCATCACACCTAAAACAACCATCCATATCAGCAAATCCATACCGGTTGAATCTCCATTGCATCACACACATCTCATCTCCATTGCTTGCAATCTCTATTGATTTTCACATCTCCATCTTCACACAAATCCCATCATAATCTCATCACCCCACATCATATCACCATCTTTCTCAACATTTCAAATCAAACATCCCGCCAGAAATTTGAAAACGCAAAAAAGATGACTGATCTTTTGCTAATGTTTGACTCCCATTCAGACTCTGATTCAGACTCTGATTTGGAATCAACTTTGTTAGCTTTGAATTCTCTGTTGGAAAAGCAATACATTGTTCCAAGAATACACACCCTCCACAACCCTATGTATGAAAGGCAAAAGCTTCATCTAATCCCCAAATTAAGCTTCCAGCAACTATTCAAAACTTTGTTGCCTTCATTCATGAAACCTTTGGAGATGATTGAAGACCACCACATCTTCCAGAACAATTCTTGGAATCCTCAACAAAATCAAGCCATCCAACTTGCTGTGGCTCTCTGTAGATTGGGATTAAATGGAAATGGAGAAGCAATCCATTGATTGGAAAATCTATTCTCAGTCAGTTATGGAAGCATTGACTTATACATCAAAAGAGTCATGATTGCTATTGTATCTTTCCATTGCTCAGTCCTTTCTTGGCCAACAAAAGAAGAATGCAAGGAGATAACTCAAGTAATGGAGACAAAAGGCTTTCCTGGTTGCATTGTGTTTGTTGATGGAACTACCATCCCCTTGAGTCAAAAACCCAAGCTAGATGGCAACCACTATTTTGATTGCCAAAAAAGGCAACTGATTCATTTCTTTTCCAATGACTTTGATAACACCTTTGATCACACCACTGACCAAATATGTTTCATCTTTTTGTTTAGATACTATGTGGCCCTACAACTTGTTTGTGATAACAAAGAGAAGTTCATATCCCTCCATGCTGGCCTTCCAGGTTCTTGTCATGATTCATACGTGTTCAATTGGATGCAGAATGCACAACAACCAGAGAAATAATTTAACCACAATAAATACCTTCTGGCCGATTCAGCTTATGCTAGTGGGAAATATGTGGTTCCAGAATTCCACAATTTTTTGTCCAGCAATCAAGGAAAAACCAATTTCAACTATCATCTTGCCCAATCACAAGTTTGGATTTAGCATGCCATAGGAGTCCTGAAAGGAAGATGGGCCAGCTTAAGGGAAATGCAAAACCAGCTTCAAAAACCCAAAGAAACTAAGTTCCTCATCAACTGGATTATCAATTGTGTAATACTTCAAAATATTTTGGCCAACATCAAAGATGAATGTGACAAAATATTTGAAGATGATATTCCTGATCTGCCTCAAGTCATCCCTGTATCATCTTGTCCCTCATCTTCTTCTATGAGCAATCAAATTTTACCCCTCACCCTTTCACACTTTGATGAGTAAGATTTTGTTTTGAAATAGGTAAAAAATGTTTATTTTTGTTTTGGTTGTTCAACCAAGAATCCTAGGCTGACTCACTCCATTTTTGTCTTTTGTCTTTTTTTTTTATTTTTCTTTGACAAAACTGACCCAACACCTCACCCCACCACACCACCCACATCACCCTGTTGAGTTGAGAGCCGCGCGCTCACTCTAAGTCCTAATCCTCACATCTCCTGGTGCCATCACTCCAAATCCGGACAACGCTCCTGAATCTCACTCAGCCCCGCTCAATTCCTGATCAGTCCCTCGCTTGATCCCTTCTTCCTACCAATGATTCTTTTTCCCACCAATTGTTCCTTCATCTTTCCTCATCCCTTTTCCAATCCTCAACCCCTTCTCTCAATTCCTCAACTCCTCCTCATTCCTACCCTCTTCCACCTTCTTCTTCAGTCTCACCTCACCCTTGATTCTTTTCCTAAAGTCTCAACATCTACCATGTCTTGCCTCAACCATCCTCAACTTATCCCCTCAAAACCCGGTCCCGTCTTGACGCTCTCAAACTCAAGTTCTTTCTAGCTGTGAGACAACCTGTCTCTCTTTTAATCATTCCTCCGCAACTTGTATTCACCTTTGCTCTCCTTTGATTCCTCACTCCAGTCCTTCTCCGTTCTCCTATCTTCCTTGTTATCTGCCATTGTGTCCCACCTTTCATTTTCTCACTAACAGACCTGTCCCACTGGTAAGATACTCTCTCCATCATCTCAGAGTGTCCTAGTTTTGTTTTCTTAAATTTGTTTTCTTTTCTTTCATGCCTAAGACTCTGCTGGTCCTAGAATTCAAAATACAAGCTTTTAATTTTTCACGGTTAAAAGCCAAAGCAACAAACTGACAAACTGGCGACATGGATTCAACTGGACCAGTGGACTTGAATTCCTCTCTTCTCAAAACCCTGACGGACTCAATCCCCAATCTTCACAAATCAAATTTCTCCCTCTGGCGATCAAAACTGACCACCATCTTCTCTCTCAAGGGAATCTCCCAATGGCTCGATGGCTTGAAAGACAAGGAATGTCCACCCAATGTGAACCTGGAGATTGCGGGATACATCCTGGCAAAGCTAGACAATTGAACGTATATTAACTGCGTGAAGGAAAACAACGCACTGAACGGCATTGCGCTCTGGAAATCAATCAACAAGTATTACGCCTCCTTGCAAACGGCTAATCAATTGCAAATTTTCTTCAACTTCCTCAATCTCGTTTTTGATCGCAAGAACGTTGAAAAATTCATCACAGACGTACAATCATGTTTGCTCCAAATTTCAGAAATTGGAATTAAGATGGACAACGACATTGTGGCCTATCTAATCTTATACAAATTCCCTCCGCAACTCAAACATTTGATAACCACAATAACGCATTCACTCGGTGAGGCCAAAATAAATGGGGACCTGGTGCTCAGACACTTGAACCAGATTAAGAACAAGGTAGCAGCCGGAAAGTATGCCTCTGCCATGTTTGCCAATCAAGAACTCCTCCGCTGTAAGCCCAATTGGCACAATCCTCAGGCCTACCATTCCAAGAACAAATGTTTTTCCCTGTATCCTAATCTTTGACCAAACCAAAACAGTTCAAGCGACAATTCCCATCCTCAAAACCAAAAGCCGTCAGCTGCTAACTCCAAGGCCTCTGCCAATCTAGCCTTTACCTTTGCCGTCACCCACCTACATCACATCAACGGTAACTCCCTTCTCTTAGACTCAGGAGCTTCAAACAATATGTTCAACAACTCCAACTACTTTGATTGGCTCAAGGATAATAGCACTGAGGTTAACACAGGCAAACCAGATGCTTTGATCATGTCCCAGGGAGCCGGGAATTCCACGATTCATACCAAAACAGCCACTCTCACCCTTACCAAATCTCTGTTTGTACCCAATCTTACCGTCAATTTAATTTCTCTCGGCCAACTGATCCAAAAAGGGTGTGCGCTGGCCCGACTTGACTCTAAAAGCTTTGGAGTGTTCTTTGAAGGCAAAATTATTATGTCTGGCCAAATTTGTGACAATTTACTCTACATAGAAGAATCAAATCCAAACATTTCCAACTGTCACATCTTTCTCTCCATGTCTACCATACACAAGCGTTTTGGTCATGTCAATTGTGAGCAAGTAAAGCTTCTATCAACCTCATTTCCCAATCTCTTGATGCCTGTACCGCCTGCGCAAAAGGAAAAATTCATTGAACACCCTTTCAAAGTCACATCCCTCCTAGCTCTCTCCCTTTTGAATTTATCCACGCCGACGTTTGTGGACCCATCAATCCCATTTCCAAATCTGGATATTGCTATTTTCTACTGCTCACCAACAACTTCTCCAAGTATAAAACCTGTATTCCAATTAAACTCAAGTCCAACATCACTCAGGAAGTCATCAATTTTATTAAGCTCCACTCAAATCGCCTTGACAAAATGCTCAAGATTTTCGACTCCAATAACGGCAGAGGATTTGTAAACTCTCAACTTTCCTCCTTCCTCAAAGAGAACGGTATATTACACACAATGTCAGAGCCCTACACTCCCCAACACAACCCTGTTGCCCAACGTGGAAATCAAACACTCGTGGAAGCAACAAGAACAACCATGATCAATATGTCCATCCCACTTATCCTGTGGGATGAGATCATAGTCAGCGTATGCAAAATCCTCAACTCTGTCCCATCCACAAAACTCAACCAATCTCCTTTTGAGATCTGGCAAAACAAAGTCCCGAAACTAAAACTCTTCCAAATGCTGGGTTCCAAAACTATGGTTCTCAACAACAAACTGCACTACTCAAAGCTTGGCAAAAAGGGTATTGAGGGAATCTTGGTGGGATTTGACCTTGACCTGAACTCCTTCAGGGTCTTCTGCCCAGAATCTGAATCTATTGTTCATAGCAAGCATGTTAAAATCTTTGAGAACATGAAATTTGACAATTCCCTCTCATCCTCTTCTGACTTGCCTTTTGATTCTATCCTTAATGACAAACCTCTTACTGACATTCTCACCTTCCCCACTCAAAAAAATCCTCCAACATCACCTTCCAATTCTTCCCCCTCTAACACTTTAACTCCCAAATCTGAATCCTCCGCTTCTGATCCCTTGTCTTCCACACCTACTCAGGAGCCGGAACTCGATTCACTTTCCAAATCCAGTTCTAGTGGCTCAGATGATAATAAAATAACAGATATTCTTACCTTAAACAACCCCTATCATCTCCGTGATCAATTGACCATCCAGCGCCCCCAGAGATACGGCTTCTTAATGCGGTCAATACCAAAATCCTATAAAGAAGTAGAAAAAAGTCCTGATTGAATTTGCTGGTTGGAGTCCATGAAAGTCAAGCTGGATGGTATCAATATGTTGAAAGTCTGGGAGGGATGTCACACCCTTCCAGATGGAAAGCAGGCCTTACCCACCATTTGGCTCTTCCAATCAGATGGACATCAAATCCACCTTTCTGAATGCCCCACTGGACAAGGAAGTCTTTATTAAACAACCCAACGGATACAACTCGCCATTCCCTTACTTCAAACTTAAAAAAGCGTTGTACGGGCTCAAGCAGGCACCTAAAAGCTGGTTTGACACCTTACGTGCCTGGATCGTGTCTCAAGGATTCAATGCTTCAAGCGCGGATCCCTGCCTCTACATCAACAACAACCATTCTACTTTCATCCTTGTTTACGTCAACAATCTAATTGTTATAGGCAACTCCACCAACTTCCAAGCAAAACTCCGATCACAATTCTCAATCTCTCATGAAGGTCCTCTTCAGAAGATCCTTGGAAATCAACTTGTCAACACTCCCCAGGGTCCCTCTCTACTTCAGCCAAAACACATCAAGTACTCACTGGAAGAATTGGGCCTACGCAAATCCAAGCCAATAAACACTCCCATGACCCCAAACGTTCACTTGTCTCAAGCCTCCAATGAAGAACACGGGGAATTTATCAAGTTAAATATCAATTTTTGGTCATTGTCAGGATTCCTGAACTTCATCGCTAGTCAAACTCGCCCCAATCTTTCACATGCAGTATCCACCCTCTCACGATTCAACGTCAAGCCTGGTCTCCAGCATTGGCTGGAAGCCAAGCATGCCTGGAAATATCTTAATCACACAAAAAATCTTGCTCTCAAGTTCAAGTCAACCAGTTTCAAATACGACATTGAATGTTTCAGTGACTCCAATGGCGGAAATGATGTAATAACTCGAAGGAGTCACACTGGATTCATCATACTATTGTATGGTTGCCCTGTCTTGTGGAACAGAAAACTGCAGCCTTTGGTCTCCCTATCCTCCACCAAGGGCAAATTAAAGGCTCTTGTATCTGTCACCCAAGAAAAACTGTGGCTAGACAATCTCCTGCACAATCTCAATCCTCACCTCAATCTATCCTAATGCTTTAACATAGACAACAAAGCTTTCAACAATCTTGTTAACTTTCAATCTCACCAAAGCGCCCTCAAGCATGTGTACACTCAGATTAAGTGTCTGCAAGAACAACAAGAAATCAAAAATCTGATTAAAAACCTCATTACTTCCCACCAAATGCTTGCCAACCCGTTAACAAAATCAGCCATCAAATCCTCTGTCCTGAATCTCACAGCTTCTGTCTTAGTGCCTCACAACTAGACACAGTGGTGTGTTGAGTTGAGAGCCGCGCGCTCACTCTAAGTCCTAATCCTCACATCTCCCGGTTCCATCACTCCAAATCTGGACAACGCTCCCAAATCTCACTCAGCCCTGCTCAATTCCTGATCAGTCCCTTGCTCGATCCATTCTTCCTACCAATGATTCTTTTTCCCACCAATTTTTCCTTAATTGTTCCTCATCCATTTTCCATTCCTCAACCCCTTCTCTCAATTCCTCAACTCCTCCTCATTCCTGCCCTCTTCCACCTTCTTCTTCAGTCTCACCTCACCCTTGATTCTTTTCCTAAATTCTCAACATCGACCATGTCTCGCCTCAACCATCCTCAACTTATCCCCTCAAAACCTGGTCCCATCTTGACTTCTCTCAAACTTAAGTTCTGTCTAGCTGTGAGACAACCTGTCTCTCTTTCAATCATTCCTCCGCGACTTGTATTCACCTTTGCTCTCCTTTGATTCCTCACTCCAGTCCTTCTCCGTTCTCCTATCTTCCTTGTTATCTGCCATTGTGTCCCACCTTTCATTTTCTCACTAACAGACCCGTCCCACTGGTAAGATAATCTCTCCATCATCTCAGAGTGTCCTAGTTTTGTTTTCTTAAATTTGTTTTCTTTTCTTTCTTGCCTAAGACTCTGCTGGTCCTAGAATTCAAAATACAAGCTTTTAACTTTTCACGCCCCACCTACCCACCAGTCCACTCTCCTTTTCAACTACCACCACCTCCTCCTCACCCACCATCTCCTCCTCACCCACATTTTTTGGCACCGGTAAGCTCTCTTTCCTCATCCTTCCCATCATCAGAAGCTAACCCGCTCCTTCACCACCCCCCCTCCTTGCTTGCCTAATGGCCCCACCTTGCCCCCCCTTGCCCCCTCCTCCCTGCTTGCGGGCCCTTGGCCCCCCTATTTCCTTGATTGGCTGCTAGTGCCTCCTTTCCCCCTCTGAATCCGCCGGCCCCCGCTTGTTGCTTTCCCCCTCCTTGCCTTCCGGCAGTACCTTGGCCCCCCTCCCTCCTTGCTTGGCTGCTGGTGCCACCCCGCCCCCCCCCCTCAATCTGCTGGCCCCCGCTCCTCTCTCACTCCCTCCTTGCCCGCCAGCTCCACCTCAGCCCCCCCTCCTTGCCCAGCGGCCCCACCATGGCCCCCCCTCCTTGCTTGCCTGCTAGCGCCATCCCTGCGGCCTGCCCCCTCCCCCTTGCGTCAGCCCTGCCCCCCGTCAATTCCTTCCCCCCAATGCCTGCCTCCCTGGCCAACCAACCTCCCCTGCCTGTGTGATTCCTGGGCCCAAGGCCCAACCCAAAAAAAAAAACCCAAACCCAACCAAAAGGCCCGGTCCAATTCCCACACACCCCAGTATTTTTTTTTTCTTTTTTTTGGGTGCTGATGTGATGTTTTTTTTTTTTTTTTTTTTTTTTTTTTTTTTTTTTTTTTTTTTTTTTTTTTTTTTTTGGTGATCACGTTTCTGGTGAACTTGGGATCAAGTCCAGGTTTGGTTTCATTTTTTTTAAACCAATCTTGTTTCACTGATGATGCTCATTTGACTGACTGGTTTTTTTTTTTTTTTTTTTTTTTTTTTTTTTTCAATCCCTCAGCCCCCATTGCTGAATGTCCCATTCTTCTCCCACCCACCTCAAAATGTTACACAAAAAATCCAATCCTGCCGTTTTCCTCACCCCAATCTAAGTATAGGATTGGGAGGGAACAAGACGGAAGGTGATGGCTTGAAAAACATACAGAGAGGTGGGAAGAGTAGGGCTGCTTGCCAAAAGAGGCTTCAATATTGGGATTCAGAAATGTCTTTGGAAGTTTCTGAGGAAGGTATTAATGAAAAGGTGGTCTGTTCTGGTCGGTAAACACATCCTTTGGATCTGTAACCTTCAATTGTTGCTGAAAAGAAAAAGAATAGTCAAAATACACCCAGGAAGAGTTTGAGAAAGCAAAACAAACAATCAAACGGTGTGGAAACAAGAGCAGTGATACCCCCAAAGTTGTCCTTAAGTTCCAGACGTTATTGGTCTAAGATTCTATAAGGAGATTGGATGCAATGAGCTTAAGAATAGAGAGAGTGATGATAAGATAAATTCCTTCCTTCCAATCCTTCTTATACCATTTCCTGGCGGTCTGGTGATATGAACTATATGATATGTGTATGGCAATCCAATGGCCTGATAAACCGCCCAACCCGGAGTTGAGAGTGAGGTATTTTTGAGTACTCCCTCTTAAGCCTAACCTAGGTACAACAAATAGCAGCAAGATAGATGAAAAGATAACCCCAAGTACAGAACCCTAGCTCCACCCTAACCCTACCCCATACCACCCACCCCGTGCAAAACCCTCCCCTTTGATATCACGTAGGCCCGGTTTGTCCTTCTCATGGGGGGGCCCTCCGCCGCGTCCTACTTGGAGCCCCCCAGGTTTATCCGTCTGCGCGCGCCGGCAGATCCCACAATCCATGAGTCAGCCCGCGCTTATGCCTGCGCAAACCTCCCCGGCGCATATAAACCCCAATTGCCCCACCCTTCCTTCCAGACTAGCCCCCCCAAGCTTGGTTGGGCCGGCTCCATCACTTGGTCTGCGCTCCCTGGGCGGGTTGCGGCCAGGCACCCTCCCCAGAGTAGGCCCAACCCGCACCTGGTGCCAAGCCCCGTAATCCCTGCCGCTGAGCCCTCAACCCCTGCTGCTGAGCCCGCAGAAGGCACTGCTGAGACCGCGCGCACCCCAGATGCTGAGCCCAACCTACCCAACTGCTGAGCGCACAGCCCGCGACGCAGCTCCCAATCCAAGGTTATAAATACAACACCACATCCCACCTCAAGTTGAGTTCTGTCCCCAGAGGTCCTTCCATCACTACCTTGACCCTACCTGCTACCAGAACACCCCCCCCTTACTCCTCCCAGTCCACCCCAGCTACTAGCCCCGCCCCTCCTTACACCTTTTGAGAACGCTTTGATCCCCTGAAATTTCTGCACCTGGAACGGGCACGCATGTTTGATTGCTCCTGGTTGACGCGCCTGCAGTGCTTGTCATTGCGGCCACCGCTGCTGCTTGCTTAGTGAGGGAATTCCCCAGCCTCCCCCTCAATCTGGCTCCCGTTCCCGCCTGTGCAAGAGGGCCCGTCCGGACCCGTTTGTGGTGTTGGACAATGAAACCATCTTGGAGGACTTGTGGACTCCGCTGTAAGACTCCAAACGGTTCTAGGCCGTGGAAGTTCTGTGGAGGGGAAAGGTGCTGTTTAGGCTGCCCTCCTGAGTGTTACAAAAATATTTAAATGTAACCAAGATCAAAGTCCACAACCTGGTAAACGGGGGACCAAATGTAAGAGGATAAAGATTATAGTAGTTGTTCGCTGGGGAAACAACACTATCTGAGATAAGATGGTGCCGGGGAAAACTTGAATAGAAGAAGTCAAGATTTGTTCAGAGTTCAACAAGACAAGGCAATTGTAAGTGACAATGCCCACAAGCTAAAAGCTCTGGTTGTCAGGAGAAGCTTAGGAAAGATCAACTCAATCCCAAACAACCTCCAGGTTCTCAATGAACCTGCCCAACTCTCCGCAATCAAGCACTTGAAGGGTACCAGATAACTGTGGGTGGCTGCACAAGACACAGCTAATGGTTTGAAGAAGCTCCAGAGGCAAAACAATAATTGATTCAAACAAGAATAACCCAACACTTCTCAAGGGACTCAAGAGTAGCGTGGCAGAATTCAACTTCAAAAGAGATGAAGGGAGGTTTAACACTCCAGGTTTTAAGCTAAATAAAACCTCTTCAGTCAAAAGTGACTGGGTCCAGAAAGATAATCAGAGGATCATCAGGACCAGTATGGTCGGATAAAAGGATCAGGAGTGGTGTAACACACCCAAGAATTCGATTAGTCAAATTCTTCTTCAACCAGCAAACCTATTGGTTGGTGATAAGGATCAAAAATCAAGGGTTTGAGTATGGAGGCTCAAGGACCAAGGGGCAATAATAGATATACCAAAATTTTTGTCTCAGATGAAGGGGAATGAAGACCCCAAGGTTGATGTATTTCAAGAGGACACTGATGATCTTAGGATGTGGTGTGTGTTAGGATACCATGTGCTGATCTGATGTGGTTTAGGATCTTCTGATCTGATGTGCCAATACCCCTCCAAAAGGCAGGGGAGAGCCCCTCCTTATATTGGCAGGAGGCCCTGTTAGACTATATACAACGGATTCTACAAATAGAGCAGAAAAGGGAAGGCAACCATGTGGTCACTCGTGTCCGTCTGTGGATGGGCGCGCGTAACAATACCAGAGTCACCCACCCCTCGGCCAAAGGCGGAAGCGGGTGGGAGAGAGAAATGAACCAAACTGCCGCAGATGTCCGCGGGCGGTCGTTGGCACTCTTTCAAAGGCGGAAGCGGGTGGGAGAGTCCCAGGAAAGGTGACGGATGAAGTCCATGAGAGCGCGGATGGGCGGATAGGATATTGGTTTGAGAAAGTTGAGTAAATCCTGACGGCCTTGAGATCCATGACCGATAGATCAAGTGCAATGGGAGGTTTGACGGATCCAAGGATTTGCCAAATGCTTGGGGGTGCGGTCGGGATGGATTCAGTAAATCATGGATGAGCGCTGCGCAACGGTAGCAATGAGGAGATTGGGACGCGCGACGACAAAGATGAAGACATGCAACAACAAAGATGAGGAAGTGCTATGACAACGGCGGAGATGACAAGCAACACGGATAAAGGACGCGCGACGCGGATAATGGAAGCGCAGCGCGCGCGGATAAAGGACGGTTTGGATGAGCCTGAGGATAAGTTGTTCAGCCGGACGGTACGTTTGCTCAACATTTGATGGATTGAGGTCTTAAGGCGGCCAGGGTGTCCAGGATGGGGCACCACATCTCTCCCCAACTTACAGACTGTCCCTAGTCTGCTCCTGAGTTTGATGCCATAGAAAAAAGAAAGGAAAGAAAGATGATTGAAACCGAAGAATGGCCATTTTGATCCTGAGAGCGGTTGAGAAAAAAATGAAGGAGGCGTCCCAAGTGCTCACACGCGTGGCATGAAGTAGAGTTTTCACAAAACGACAATGATCTTGCCCAGATGGTGCACAATTGGGAGGACTTACTTCTAGACCCAGCTGCCTCCACAAGAGTGAAATTTCTTGACCTGATCAGCAGAGAACCTTCTGGCCATCTGAGTACCATCCAGCTCCTCCAAAAGATATGATCCACCTCTAACTTGACGGACTACTTGGTAAGGACCATTCCAGCGGTTAGAGAAAAGCTTTCCCCACTGAGTTTCCAAGGAACGATTATAAGCCAATACCAGGTCACCAGGGTTTAATAGGTCCCTGATTCGATTCCAGTGTTTTTCTTCCCAATAATGAACTGATTTTGCTCTTGATTCCATCATCTTCTGATAAGCTTTGTTACGAATATCTTCACTCTGCTCCAGTTGTTTTGATCTGGCAACTAATAGGTCAGTAGTTGAGGAAACTTGTTCCCAGGGGATGCCCAAGAAAGACTCCATCTCAAGATCAAGAGGAAGAACAGCCCTCTGACCAAAGATGATTTCATAAGGAGAAAAACCAGTGGTTTGCTTGGTGGAAATTTGATCAGAGAAGAGGACCAAGGGGAGAAACTTTTGACAATTCTTGCCACTTTAACCAGCCAATTTAACAAGAGCAGCCTTCAAAGGAGCATGGCCTCTTTCCACCATGCCTTGTCCTTCAGGATAATAGGGAGTAGTAACTCTATGTTGTCCAGGGAGCGATTGGATCATTTCAGCAAGTTTTCCACCAAATTCTGAGCCACCATCCGTAGAATAAGATTGGGACAAGCCATAATGCATTGTCCAAGTCTCATGAAGGAAAGCTGCTACTGATTCAGAGATGAGGTTCTTAAGAAAATTTTCTTCAACCCATCCAGAAAAATCATCTCTAGCCACAATGAGGTACTTAGCTCCACCAGCCTTAATGTGAAACACATCCATAGCAATCCTCCCAAAGACAGTGGATTCTCCAGTGGGGTAACGAATTTCGGCCGGGCGCCTAAGATCACGTTTCTGGCACACTTCACAACTCCTACACCATTGAGCAACGGATTTCTTCAGGCATGGCCACCAGAATGGTTCAGATATTCGTCGATAAGTTTTGGTTTCCCCACGATGACCAAGGCCTTCATGGAGATTTTCCAGGATCAAATCTTGCTTGGAAGGGATAGTGACCACAAAAAGTGCACAAGGAGTTGACCTTTTCATAAGCCTAGAACCTTGGACAAAGAAGTTGGAGGACTTCCTTTTAAGGGACCGAAATTCTTTGGCAGAGAGATCAGGGGGTCTTTGGAGAGTTGAAAAGGTACTGCTCCAACTTAAGCCAGAAACCTTGCTGGAAACCAGAGTAATTTTTGGAGGAGAAGGCAAAGACAGGGCGGACCAAGGGTTCTTCCTCATCAAAATCCATTCCAATCTCTGATTCATTGTCTCCAATAGGTTGTCGAGATAAACCATCAGGCATGGTGAAAGATTTTCCAGGCCTGTGAACAATATCAAAAGAGAACAACTGGATGAAAGCCACCCAACAAGTCATGGGAGCATTTGGGAGGCTGGGGGCATTGATCATTTCAATAATAGATTGCGCATCGACTTGTAACTCGAAGTGTTGACCCCAAAGGACAGTCTGAAGCTTCTTCAACATTCGGGCCACACCGCAAAGTTCCAGTTTTGGCTGGGAGTACCTGGATTCCACATATGAGAAAAGAAGAGATTCATACAGAGCAGGACAATCCAAACCATTTTCATCTTCCTGGGTAAGAACAGCCCCAACAGATTGATAACTCAAGTCCACTGCCAACTTGATCTTGCCGGCTCCGTGTCCATAAGTGATCTTTTTCAAAACAATGTCTTTCCCAACAATTTTTTTGAGCAACTGAAATGATTGTTCGCAGTCTTGGGTCCAAATCCATTCAGCATCATTCCTGGTTAAGCGACGCAAGGGAATACAGATTTTGGATAATGAGGGAATGAAGATCCTGAAATAAGTTACAACACCTAGGAAACCTCTAACTTCCGTTGGATTTATTGGGGTAGGCCAGGAGATGATTTTGTTGACTTTAGAGGGTGCCATCCTTCTTCCGTCCTTGCAGACTATATGACCAACAATTTCCAAGGCAGGGACACAGGCGGCAAGTTTTGATCCAGAGACAGTAAGGCCAGATTCCTTGATTTGAAACAAAATTCTTTCCAAAACAGTAGCATACTCCCAGACAAATTGTCGTATTCCTGAGTGCCAAGGTAAGAGCTCATTATCATAGTCAGAAACTGGACCTTTAATTCCACCATCATTGATAAAAATACCTGCATGATCCGGGATTTTGTCCTGGAGGATCCACATCATCTGAGCCTGATAGACTGCAACTGAGTTGGTGGCACCTTGAGGCAATTGAGTCAACTGAAATCGACCAAGGGGAGTATCAAAAGTAGTGAGGGGACGAGAAATAGGATGCAAGGATCATTTGTCATAGCCACCCATAATGTCACCTAGACCATAGCAAGCTCTCCCAGAGAAGGATTCAACAAATTCTTCAGTGGCAGGCGGCGTGCCAGAGTCTTTAATAGTAACTTTATTAAGAGGTTGGAGATCATGAACTAATCTAAGTTTACCATTACTCTTTAGAACACAGAAAACAGGACTGGAATAGCTAGTAGTCGATTGTTTGTATAAACCGGTTTGGACTTGTTTGCGGACCAACTTGATGAATTTGTCAACTTTAGCAGCAGGGATCGGGATCTTTTTCTTTTGCCAAGGGTCATGTTCAACTACCGGGATGATGTCAGGGAGACCATAGGATTCTTTCAAGAGACCTCTCTCTTCTTCACAGAATGCCATTGATTTTTCCCTTAGAGAAAATATTTTTGATCAAATTTAACTCATCAGGAAGAAGCCATCCATCTGGACCAATATTGACCACTTTCAGACGTTCTTCAGTGACCCAACCAGAGGGAATAAATGGACCAGTGAGGGATTTGGATAGACCACAGTCAGGATTGCGGGATAGCGGAGGACGCATAAGAGGAGGGTTGAGGTTGAGAGGCATTGGTTGGTTGACTGGCTGGACCTTCTTTGAAACTGGTTTGTACTTGGTGGAAAAGGAGAGGAATCCCTGCTTCCTCCAAGCATTGACCAGTGAAACCTGACTACAAAAACTGAGGCCGTGTTCCAACATCTTCCAAGTCCAATGTTCTGCTGCGTCCTTGAAAGGTGCCTTCTCCATAAAAGAGGATCCAAAAGATAACACATTGCTCACATGTGTGGAACAGGGTAGAGTTTCAAAAATAACAGTAGTAGAAGCCCTTGGTGGTGCACAATTGGGAGGACTTACTTCTACCCCAAATTGCCTCCACCTGAGATTAAACTCCTTCATACCAAAGCCACCAAGAAAAGAATTGAGATCAAGATCTAGTTTAGACTCATTGCGGAGATTTGAAACCGGAATAGAAGATGAGTGATCAGGCTGAAAAGAAAAAGGAAAGGAAGATAGAACAGATCCAGACAGAGAAGAAATATTTTTGGATTTTTTCGAATTTTTCATATGTTTGGGTTTTGATCTTATTTGGATGAGAAGAAGGTGATGAGGAAAAAGAAAGATGGGCCTCTGAGGTGGGAGTTGGTCCATGAGTTGAAGTCTGAGGCTGATGAGAACTACAACTATCAGTAGGGCCAACTATTCTGCTAAAAAATGAGGATGAAAGGAATGAGAGTTTTCTTTCTGCTTTTCTTTCAGGACTGATTTGGGAGGGTGACCAGGGAAGTCTCTTTCCCAACAACCAGAATCCAAAGAACAAAGGGGGACTTCAATCTTTCTGCCATCAGCATCAGGGAGGAGAATTCTCTCCCCAACTTGATCAGAAAACATCAGGGTAGCACCAAAGTCCATTAAGAAAGGCCTTCCCAAGATCATGGGACCATCCAGACGAGTGATCCAGAAGTGACAGGTGCCAAAAATATTTTGACAAATTTGAACAGGAATATCCTCCGCAATACCAACCAGTTCACAGGACTGATTCCCAATTCCATAGACCGCAGAGTTGAAACTGACCCTTGGGCTAAGTTTAAGCTTGCAGGCCATGGAGTCCAAAATCAAGTTGAGCTGAGAAACCAAATCCACAAGGAGAGAAACCGTTTTAGTTGAATCACCAAGACATCATGGAAGAAAACCAAGAGAACAGGAATACAGGTTGGTATCTGAAGAGGGATCTGTTCCACCAGAATCCTCTATCAGAGTACCAGAGGAGACCTTTAATTTGTCCGGACCAATCTCCACACGTCAACGAGAAACCCATTTCTTCATCCCTTCTGCCACAGATGGAGAGATTGACAGGAGTTCAGCCACAGATAGATCGGGGATTTTAAGATAAGAAATTTTCTTTAATGCTCCTTCCACAGCATTAGGGTAGTCCTTGGAGATTCCCCTCTCAAATCAAACTTTGGGCTGGGTGGAGGGAGGAAGATCAGGTGTAATAGGTGATGGAAGAGGATCTGAGAGTTGGGCAGGTTGAAGAGGGGGAGGATCAGTGTTGTCCTGGAACCTTTCCATAAGCAGTTCCCTTTCTACTTCCATGCCTTCCACATCAGAGGAAGGAGGCTCAGGTGAAGATTGGCGTTTAACGGGTTTTCGCAGAATGGAGGATGGAACAGGAGGAGACTTATGAGGTTTTGGTTCCTCATGGCTTTTCCTAGCTGGATCGGATTGATAGGTGCCAGGGAAGCTGGAAGAAGTGATAGCTGGAGGATACCAAGGTTGCAGAGTTCCACAGGATGATCAAAAATCCACTGAGACCAAGGATGCCTTCTTAGGGGTTGGTGGTTGGTATGAGGCCACCACATGATGGATTGGTCAAGACGAATCAAAAGGGATCAAAGCACCATTAGGAAGGAAAAAATTATTTCCCTTCTGCTCTACTAACTTCTCATCCTTGTCCTTCTGGAGTTCAGGACATCTACCGGTACCATGGCCTTCCCTATGGCAGTAATAACAGACTATAGTAGACTTAGGAACAGAATTAGCAGGTTTAGGAGTGGCTAAAGAGGATATTTTCTGATCTATTTTATTCTCAAATGCCTGAAGTAATTTAGTGATCTCATCTATAGTAGGTGTCTCCCGATGAGTCTGAGAATTGGGTTTAGGTCTGCGATTGGCTTCCATCTTATTCATGATTTCGTTAGATGCTTGAAAAGAGGGGGAAAGGACTGGTTCAGTGATTTTAGGTTTTTCAAAGGTGAGAGCTGTTTGACCTTTTATCACTTTATCCACAGTATTCCTAAGAACCATGAAAGCATGGAGCTTGAATCAATTGTCTCTTGTCGTGATCATGGATCCAGATTTCACCAATTCATCCTTAATTCTTTCCTGCACTCCTGGAGAGAAAGACTGAAAAAATTGCACTCAAATATTGTCCAACTTATCAATGTGATTGTTCAGGATAAGATAGGACTGGATAGGGTCCCAAGATTTTCTGAAAGTCTGATAGTCAGAGGCTGAGGAGATACCACCATTGGAAATCCATTGAGAAACCAGGGCATCCAAGTCTTGCAAAGTAAATCTGGCTACATCTATTTTTCCACAATAGGCTAACATAGCCTCCTTCAGGAGACGCCAGTTGTGAGTTTTGAATCCCTCAAACGATTTGATAACCTCCATAACTTCATCAGAAGAGATAAAAAACCGTAACTGATAAGCCATATCATATTCACTGGCACCATCCACTTCCGCAGCCATCTCATAGGAGTCCAGGAATTGTTCAACATTGGTCCCATTGAAGCCTAAATTTTTGTTCTGAGGTTTGATTTTGACCATCTTGGCCCAAACAGATAAAGAGGATCCAGCAGATTCCATGTTGAAGGGTTCCTAAGAGATCCAAACGAGCAGAGTTCCAAGGTGGCTCACAAGTGTGGCAAGAGTAGAGTTTTCACAAAACAACAAGGATCTTGCCCAGGCGGTGCACAGTTGGGAGGACTTAATTCTGGACCAAGTTGCCTCCACGGATCAGATCTAAAAAAAGAACAAAAAGAAAAGAAAAAAAATTGGATTGGATTTCGGAGTTGATTCTTCAAGTTGAGACTGTAAATTCCAAGGTTGCTGGTTTGATCCCGGCCCGGGGGACCAAATGTAAGACTCCAAACGGTGCTAGGCCATGGCATTTCTGCGGAGGGGAAAGGTGCTGTTTAGGCTGCCCTCCTGAGTGTTACAAAAATATTTAAATGTAACCAAGATCAAGGTCCAGAACCTGGTAAATGAGGAATCAAGGAGTAGAGGATAAGGATGATAATAGTTTGGTAGCAATGGAACAGCACTATCTGAGACAAGATTATGCAGGGAAAACTTGAACAAAAGAAGTTAAAGTCTTCCTAGAGTTCAAAGAACAAAAGCTGTTGTGTGTAAACAACGCCCAAAAGCTAATAACTCTGGTCGTCAGCAGAAGATTGGGGATGATCAACTCAAACCCAAGCAACCTCCAGTTTCTCAATGAACCTGCCCAACTCTCCGCAATCAAGCGCTTGAAGGGTACCAGATAACTGAGGGTGGCTGTACAAGACAAAGCACAATGTTTAAGAAGCTATAAAACAAACAGTAACTGATTTGAAGCAAGGATAACCTCAACACTTCTCAAGGGACTCAAGAGTAGGCTGGCAGAATGCAACTCCAAAGAAGCTAAGGGGAGGTATAACACTCCAAGTCTTAAGCTTAATAAGACCTCTTCAATCAATTGTGATTGGCTCCAGAAAGGTCATCAGGGATCAGGACCATTATGGTCAGAGAAAGGGATCAAGGAGTGGTATGACACACTCAAAAATTCCAACAGACAGAATTTTTCTTCAACCAGAAAGGCTATTGGTTGGTGATAAGGATCAGGGATCAAGGGTTGAGTATGGAGGCTCAAGGATCAAAGGTGTTCTGATTTCATTCTGGATCGTTCCATGTTCTGATGATTTCCAATGATGATCAAAAAGGCAGGGGAGAGCCCCTCCTTATATGGGCAGGAGGCCCTGTTAGACTATATACAACGGATTCTACAAATAGAGTGGAAAAGGGAAGGCAACCATGTGGTCACTTGTTTCCATCTGTGGATGGGCGCGCGTAACAATACCAGAGTCACCCACCCCTTGTCCGAAGGCAGAAGCGGGTGTGAGAGAGAAATGAACCAAACCGCTGCGGATGTCCGCGGGCAGTCTTGGGACTCTTCCGAAGGCGGAAGCAGGTGGGAGAGTCCCAGGAAAGGTGACGGATGAAGTCCATGAGAGCGCAGATGGGCGGATAGGAGATTGGTTTGAGAAAGTTGAGTAAATCCTGACGGCCTTGAGATCCACAACTGATAGATCAAGTGCGATGGGAGGTTTGACGGATCCAAGGATTTGCCAAATGCTTGGGGGTGCGGTCGGGATGGATTCAGTAAATCATGGATGAGCGCCGCGCAACGGTAGCAATGAGGAGATTGGGACGCACAACGACAAAGATGAAGACACGCAACAACAAAGATGAGGACGTGCTATGACAACGGCGGAGATGAAAAGCAACACGGATAAAGGACGCGCGACGGGGATAATGGAAGCGCAGCGCGCGCGGCGCGGCGCGCGCGCGTGCGGATAAAGGACGGTTTGGATTGTTGAAAGGAAATCACTGAAATGGATATGTCACCTAACAGTGACATGTTACTCATACAACCATCCACCTTGCGCGCTCCTACTTGTCACAGTAACCACTGCACACTCCTTCTCCTCTCATCATCATCAGCTTCCCCACTTCCCTTCCTATTCCCTGATTCCTTCAGCTTTCCTACCACGCTACTCCGCTCCTCTTCCTTCATCTAACGCCTTCTCCCAATCCGCTCTTCTCATTTTATTTCCTATCTCACCATTCCATTTATGTTAATTTCCTCGCTCTCAACCTTGCTCACGATCAGCCAATAAATTCTCCATCAAAATCATCTTAACCTCAAGCTTCCGGCCGCTCACTCACCACACACAATTTCCTTTCTTCGTTATTCACATGTGAGGTTGTCTATAAACCACAATCTTGATCAATCAATCACTTACATTATTCGCTTTCCTCCAAATCAAAATTAGATCCAGATCCTTTCTCTTCATCATCTCCTCATTTCTCATCATATCTTATAAATTGTTTTTCATAAGCGTCATCAACTTATCTCAGTTAGCATCGAGTGAGATTTCTTATTCACAATTGTCATTCATTTATCCTCTTTTCCATTTGTCCCTGATTCTTTCCTTTTTTCTGATCAACTCTCTTGTCTTAGTCTGTTGGTCCAGGGAATTTAAAATATTCAGCTCTTCAAGTTTAAAAGCCAAAATAGCAAACCTCTCACAATGGCTTGAATAATTCAGTGTCTCAATCTCCTGGACCGACAGATCTCAATGGATCCCTTCTCAAGACCCTCCCGGACTCAATCCCTACTCTAACTGAATCAAACTTCTCACTATGGCGCTCTAAATTAACAATCATCTTCGCACTGAAGGGTATAGGCAAATGGCTAGTATCATCCGAACCAGAGAAATGTCCTCCCGAAGTCAACCTCGAACTGGTGGGATACATCTTAGCCAAACTGGACAACAGAACCTACATAAATTGTGTCAAAGATCATCATCTCGCCAACGGTATTGAATTATGGAAATCAATTAACGAATTCTACGCCTCCTCTCAAACTGCAAATCGTTCACGTGTGTTTTTCAACTTCCTCAATCTCCAATTCGACCCCTAACATGTAGATAAATTCATCACCAAAGTGAAAGCTTGCCTCATCCAAATCTCTGAGATTGGTATTAAAATGGACAACGATATAGTGGCCTATTTAATACTCTACAAGTTTCCACCTCAATTGGAACATCTCAAGACCACAATCACTCAATCATTGGGAGAATCCAAAATTGATGGCAATCTTGTTCTTCAACACCTGAATCAAGTAAAAAATGAGATTGCCGCTGGAACCTCCGCATCGGCCATGATGAACAACAGCGTGAAACAAGAAGTCACCAAGTGCAGAGCCACTTGGCACAATCCTCAATCGTCTCATCCAAAAAACTCTTGCTGGTGGCTCTATCCTCATCTCCGACCAAATCAAAACAACAACACCAACAGTAATAACAACTCCAAACCCAACAATAATAAATCAGCCTTGGCAAACTTCACCTGTACCTCTTATAACTTTTCAATGACCAATTCTCAACTTCTCACTAAGCATTCCATTATCCTAGACTCTGGAGCTTCACAATCCATGTTCAACTCACTCGATTTCTTCAAGGAAGATCTTTCAGAAGATCATACCGAAATTCAAACTGGGAAAGAAAACACCTCCCTCAACGCCAAAGGGGTTGGAACCGCAAAGCTTCTATCAGAATTCTGTAATGTTTGTCTTAGCCGATCCCTATACGTTCCTCAGATAGCCGTCAATCTTGTGTCTTTAGGACAACTGCTCAATCAAGGCTGCTTGTTGCATCTCTCGGGTCCCAAGAACTTCGCCGTCAATTTCAAAGGTAACACCATTCTCACAGGTGTCATCGAAGATAATCTCCTGGTGATTAGAGATTTTGCACTTCCGCAGTCCAAATCTTCCCATGCTTTTGTTACGCTCACCACCCTCCACAAGCCCTTTGGTCATCCTCACTTAGATCAAACCAAGCTACTCTCGAAAGAATTCCCCAAAATACAGTGGAAGGACTTCACCTGCGAATCATTTGTTCTGGGTAAAATTCACCAATCTCCCTTCCAAAGTCATATTCCCATCTGCTCTAAACCTTTTTTCCGTCTCCACGCCGACGTATGTGGTCCAATAAATCTGATCTCCAAGACTGGCAACCGCCATTTCCTACTACTCACCAACGAGTTTTCTTGCTTCAAAACCTGTCTTCCCATCAGACTAAAATCGGACGTTGCCGATGAAATAATCACATTCATCAAAACTCACTCAAATTAGTTTGGATATCAACTGAAATCTCTTCATTCCGACAATGGTGGAGAGTTTGTAAATTCTAAACTGTCAAATTTCCTCTCAGACTCCGGTATTGTACACACGACCTCGGAACCATACACCCCACAACATAATCCAATCGCTGAACGAGGGAATCGTACGATAGTCGAATCCGCCAGAACCACGATTATTGATATGTCCGTTCCAACTGAGTTATGGGATCAAATACTTGTTGGATGTTGTGACATCCTCAATCTCCTACCCTCCAGACATTCAAAAACAAGTCCCTCCGAATTGTGGAACGGCGTCAAACCTAAGCTCAGTCTAATCAGAATCCTGGGATCCAAAGAAATAGTTATGAATCTTTGCCATCACCTAGGAAAATTTGAAAAGAAAGGCTGGGAGGGAATCCTAGTAGGTCACGACCTACAATTTAACTCCTACCTGATCTATGTTCCAGAACTTGGCGAAACGATTCGTTCAAAACACGTCAAAGTTTTTGAAAACGTAAAGCTAACTGAATCTCTTCCTTCTTCCAAAAACCCCTTTGAAACTCTCACTCTCTCCGACTCTGACCTCCTCAATACTCTTTCCTCCATAAACCATGATCATTCCACTCATTGTTCCTCCACTTCCCCAATTAATATATCTTCAATCAAACCGTCTCAGAACCCCGAGATCACACTTGTTCCAAACTCCCCTACCGAATCCTCCAATTCCAACCAATCTCCCGTAGAATCCTCCGATGATGAAAACATCATCAACCAGCTTACACCATCCTCTATGACTCTAAGGGACCGCTCAAACATCCAACGTCCTCAATGATACGGTTTTCTGTCCAGGACTGTTCCCCAAAACTACGATGAAGCAAAACACTCCCCCGACTTTGAAAACTGGTCTAAGGGCATGAAGATCGAGCTCAATGGAATAGAAACCATGGGCTTCTGGACCGGCTGCCATACACTTCCAGAAGGCAAAAAGGCCCTGTCAACCGTTTGGGTCTATCGACTCAAATCCAATCCTGAAAACGACGGAGTCATATTCAAAGCTTGCTTATGTGTTCAAGGCTTTCGACAGCTAGAATTCATTGATTACGGAGAGACCTACGCACAGACTGGTCAAATTACTACCCTTTGAACCCTACTTGTTTATGCATTTCATCACAATCTGCAAATCACTCAAATGGACGTAAAGTCCGCATTCTTGCATGCTACCTTAGATGAAGATATTTTCATCAAGACTCCTCCCGGCTACAACTCCGCCTTCCCTTACCTCAAACTAAACAAGGCGTTATATGGCCTGAAACAAGCTCCCAAAAGCTGGTTTGACACGCTAAAACAGTGGATTCTAGAGCAAGGTTTCATGGTGTCCTCCGCTGATCCCTGCCTTTTTATAAATCAACTCTCCCAAACTTTCATCTTCTGCTATGTCAATGATCTAGTGATTATTGGTAACTTGCAAGAGCTTTGAACTCAACTGAAGGCAAAGTTTTCCATCTCACATGAAGGCCCCCTCTTCAAGATCCTTGGTAACTACGTCACTGAGTTGCCACAAGGACCGTGCCTTCACCAGCCCGATCACATTGACACAGCTTTGACCGAACTTGGGCTGTCAGAGTCCAAGCCCATTAATACTCCCATGACTCCTGGAATTTCTCTCAAGTCTGCCACTGATACCAACGCCTCTGCTTTCTCTGACCTAAACATTAATTATTGCTCCTCAACCGGATTCCTCAACTTCATTGCAACCCGAACTCGACCAGATCTGTCTTACGCTGTATCATCTCTGTCTTGCTTCAACGCAAAACCCAGACTCTTGCACTGGATGGAGGCTAAACACGCGTGGAGATACATCAAAACCACTCGCGAAATGGCTCTACGTTTGAAGAACGATTCCTTCAACTTCGACCTCGAAACTTGGAGTGATTCTGACGGTGGGAATGAACCCATCTCACGTAGAAGTCACACTGGCTATCTAGTTCTCCTTTACGGCTGTGCCGTTTCTTGGCATAGCAAGCTTCAACCTACCGTCTCATTGTCCTCGATGGAAGGAGAACTCAAATCTCTAGTCCTTGCAACTCAAGAGAAAATCTGGATATTAAACTTATTAAAAGAACTTAACCCTTCCATTTCCCTCACTCACTGCTCCCACATCAATAATAAGGCATTAAACGACCTAATCAATTCAGAATCTCACCACAGTGCCCTCAAGCATGTGGACACTCAAATCAAATGGCTCCGAGAGCAAAAAGATGCCAAATATCTAATCACCAACCTTATCCCCTCTGAATCTATGTTGGCCGACCCATTAACCAAGCCGGCAATTAAACCCTCCGTCAAGAGCCTTAAATCTGCAATACTCCAACCTCTCATCTGAACACGGCGGTGTGTTGAAAGGAAATCACTGAAATGGATATGTCACCTAACAGTGACACGTTACTCATACAACCATCCACCTCGCGCGCTCCTACTTGTCACAGTAACCACTGCACACTCCTTCTCCTCTCATCATCATCAGCTTCCCCACTTCCTTTCCTATTCCCTGATTCCTTCAGCTTTCCTAACACACTACTCCGCTCCTCTTCCTTCATCTAACGCCTTCTCCCCATCCGCTCTTCTCATTTTATTTCCTATCTCACCATTCCATTTATGTCGATTTCCTTGCTCTCAACCTTGCTCACGATCAGCCGATAAATTCTCCATCAAAATCATCTCAACCTCAAGCTTCCGGCCGCTCACTCACCATACACAATTTCCTTTCTTTGTTATTCACATGTGAGGTTGTCTATAAAACACAATCTTGATCAATCAATCACTTACATTATTCGCTTTCCTCCAAATCAAAATTAGATCCAGATCCTGTCTCTTCATCATCTCCTCATTTCTCATCATATCTTATAAATTGTTGTTCATAAGCGTCATCAACTTATCTCAGTTAGCATTGAGTGAGATTTCTTATTCACAATTGTCATTCATTTATCCTCCTTTCCATTTGTCCCTGATTCTTTCCTTTTTTCAGATCAAATCTCTTGTCTTAGTCTGTTGGTCCAGGGAATTTAAAATATTCAGCTCTTCACGGATGAGCCTGAGGATAAGTTGTTCAGCCGGACGGTACGTTTGCGCAAAAGTTTATGGATTGAGGTCTTAAGGCGGCCAGGGTGTCCAGGATGGGGCACCACAGCGGTAGAAAACACTTTCCACCCCCATTAAAAGATGGAAGGGGGTGGGAGAGTCGCAGGAAGGGTGATGGATTGGTTGGGGAGCGGCTGGGGGATTGGATGAGGGGGTCATGAGGGATGAGGATTGATTTGAATCTCATACTACCAACAAGAGATCTTAGGATGAATTTGATCCAACCGGCTTGGGTGGGTGCTAATCAAGATGAGAGGTTGATGGTCATCTCACCCCATTTGGTGAGTGAACCTGGGGAAAATGCTGGTGATGCTAGGTGCAACAAGGGTGATTTCCCTGGGTGGAGGATTGAGGTTCTTGAGGGAAGGTGAGCAAAACAAGTTGGGGACTGGGTCAGATTGTGGAGGGATTGACCAAGTTTTGGCTTTGAAGAAGGAGAGTAGATCAAGGGTCATACCCAAGGTGAGACCCCAAAGGTTTAATTGTCGCGTCATGGATGTTGAGGATGATTGATCAAGGTTGGATGGAGGATGGAAGGTTTGAATGAGGGGGTTGTGAGGGATGAGGATCAATTTGAAGTGAGCATGAGGAAGGATGAAAAAGCTCGGGGATCTAGCTCCAAGGGTCTAGCTTGCAAGGAGGAAATGATGGATGGAATGGGGTATCTCGGGACAAGCGGGTCTTGGCCCGCGCATTTGGCCAAAAGGAAGGAGGGAATGACAAGAGAAGGAATCAAATGCAATGCCTAGGGGATGGGACAAAGAGAGGCCAGTCCTAGACCAATGCAACAGAGGGATGTTTGAAAGAACAAGGAAATTGGAGAAGTGATACTAAAAAAGAAATTCTGATTTTTTTTTTTGAATAACACATAAATAAAAGAATTGTAATTTTTTTTTTTGAATTTTTTCTGCATCTGGTCCAGGGTGTCCAGATTTGGTCACCACATCTCTCCCCAACTTACAGAATGTCCCTAGTCTGCATCTGAGCTTGATGTCATAAAAAAAAGAAAGGAAAGATGATTGAACACCAGAAATGGCCATTTGATCTTGAGGGTGATTGAAAAGAATATCTTGATCCATCCAAAGAACACATTCCAGAGTTGAATGCAATAAAATGAAGAAGGCGTCCCAGGTGCTCACTTATTTGGCATAAAGTAGAGTTCACAACTAAAAAGCAGCTGATGACCCTGGTGGTGCACAATTGGGAGCACTTACTTCTGATCAATGTTGCCTCTACAACATTGAAATTTCTTGACCTGATCAGCAGAGAACCTCCTGGTCATCTGAGGACCATCCAGTTCCTCCAAAAGATATGATCCACCTCTGACTTGACGGACCACTCAATAAGGACCATTCCAGCAATTGGAAAAAAGCTTTCCCCACTGAGTTTCCCAGGATTAATTGTAGGATAAAACTAGATCACCAGGATTCAAGGGGTCCCTGACTCAATTAGAATGCTTATCCTTCCAATACTGGTCTGATTTTTCCCTTGAATCCATCATTTTCTGATAAGCTTTGTCACAAACGTCTTCACTTTTCTCCAGTTGCTTGGATCTGGCAACTAATAGATCAGTGGTGGAAGAAACCTTTTCCCAAGAAATACCTAAGAAAGATTCCATTTCCAGATCAAGAGGAAGGACAGCCCTTTTTCCAAAGATAATTTTGCTCTTTCCACCTTGCCCTGTCCTTCAGGAAAATGAGGAGTGGTCACCCCATGTTGACCAGGAAGCAATTGGATCATTTGGGCCAGTTTGCCACCAAACTCAGAGCCACCATTGGTTGAATAAGATTGAGACAAGCCATAACACATTGTCCAAGTCTTGTAAAGGAAAGCTGCTACTGATTCAGAGCTGAGGTTCTTAAGAAATTTGGCTTCAAACCATCCAGAAAAATCATCTCTAGCCACAATGAGGTACTTAGCTCCAGCAAGCCTTAATGTGAACCACATCCATAGCAATCCTCCCAAAGACAGTGGACTCTCCAGTGGGAGAAAAAATTTCAGCTGGGCGCCTAAGATCACGTTTCTGACATACTTCACAACTCTTGCACCATTGAGAGACTGATTTCTTCAAAGATGGCCACCAGAATCTTTTGGATATATGTTGATAGGTTTTGGTTTCCCCACAATGCCCAAGGCCTTCATGGAGACTTTTGAGGATTGAATCTTGCTTGGAGGGGATTGTGACGACAATTAGAGCACAAGGATTGCCTCTTTTCATAAGCCTAGTACCCTGGACAAATAAGTTGGAGGAATTCCTCTTGAGAAATTGAAAATCTTTAGCGGGGAGATCAGGAGGCCTTTGGAGAGTGGAAAGATACTTCTCTAATTTTAGACAGAAACCTTGTTGGAAGCTGTTCACTATTGTTCTCAACTGTGCAACTCTCAGCTCACACACCTGCCACACCTGACCCATCAGTCATTGTCCTTTGTTCTCTCATGTCTTGTGTTCTTTCTGCTTTCCTGTCCCACGACCACCTTGTGTATAGATGTCACCTGTTGTAGAGTGAGTTCCAGTTTTCTTCCTTCTGTCACTCAGAAGTCCTGTACTCCCTTGCCTGGAGCCTCTTCCTTGTAACTGTTTGGTCTAGTCTGGCTCGTCTCAATCATCTCAGCCTCCATACCTCTACGCTCAAAATCATCAACCTTGGACTGGAACGGCACTCAACTTCAAACTCGCAAACCAACCATCCTTTATCTTTGACAGTAGGGTAGGCTCCATGACTGACTTAGTCTTCAACTCAACATCAGGACTTGGTTAACTAATCTTCTTCAATCTCATTCGTGGATTTTTTGGATAACCAGAATGAAATTACTCTCTACATAGTCCGAGCTAGGGCTATAACCCAGCCTGTAGAGATACTGCTCATGTTTGTTGCTTTTCATTTCTGCCTAAGAGTTGTTCCCATGTTGGTTCTTTGGTTTTTATCCTACTTTGTCTTCCTGTGAAATAAATTAGCCTGGTTCAGGTCTATCAACTCAGTTTAATCCTTCACACGGTTAAAAGCCAAAAATGGATCACCCGAGCTCAACCAACCTGGCAAGAAACTCTGAATCACCTGGACCAGGATTCAATGGCAATTTTAAAGAGCTGGCGTTGAAATCTCTGATGGAGTCCACTCCCCTGCTGACTGAAACAAACTACTCAATATGGAGAAAGAAAATGGAAAGAATATTCAAGATGAGAGGGATCTTGGACCTAATCAACTCTCCAGACCCTGTTGTGGACATTCCTGACGATGACAAGATGGCCGGATACCTGATGTCTAAATTGGATCCCAGAACCCATACCAACATCATCACTCCGGATAAAAAGGATTCAACTAAACTGATCTGGCTTGCCGCCAAGAACCACTTTTCCTCTAGTCAGGCTGCTAATCAAGCTAGAATTTTCTTCAATTTACTTTACCTTGGATTCAATCAGAATGACATAGACGGCTTTGTCACTTCAGTCAAGGCACACCTCGGGAGACTTGACAAAGTGGGCATCATTTTACCTGACAACATCCTCAGTTACCTGATTCTATTTAAGCTACCAGATACTCTCAAGACCATGCGATCTCAGATCATGCACTTGGGCGTGGACTTGTTGGTTAAATTTGTTCTTAATCACTTAGTCCAACACCGGAATGAAGTTCAGTCAAAGTCTGCAGAACCCCCTGAAACCAACTCCGCTCTGTTCCACTCTAAAAGCACAAGCGCCAATGATTCCCCCAAATGTGAGAATGGAAAGCACAATCCAGCTTTTAAATCGCATCCTGCTTCCTCCTGCTGGGTTGAATTCCCAGAGCTTTGTCCAGATCCGCCTGCAAACAAAGGAAAACGGATTCCAAAGAAGAAACCTCAGGCCGAGTCTCATTTCTACGACTACTCCTTCTTCTGCGCCTCAAATCATCTCTTGGACGTTCACTCAGATTGGTTCATCTTGGACAGCGGATCTTCCATTCATATGTTTTGAGATCAAAACTCGTTTGTGTCACTCACCAAAAAACCCGGGGATGAACACATTAGAACTGGAAAGAAGGGAGAAGGGATAGCCGTTCGAGGTCTGGGCACCGCCACTCTCTCAAGTGGAGGAAGAATTGTTCATCTTGAAAATGCTGCGTGGGTGCCTGACGCAACCGTCAATCTGGTGTCACTTGGTGCCCTCCTGTTAAAAGGGTATTCGCTCAGAGTCAACTCCAGGACTGATCCTCCATCCTTCACTCTTTGTTGATCCAAAGACTTTGTTATGACTGGTAACGTTGATAATAACCTTCTTATTATTCAAATCAACAAACCATCTCCCTCTTTGATCTCCAAGTACACAACTGCCAAAAAGGATGACTCTTGCTATCTGTCACTCATCAAACTCCAAGAACTCCACCTTGAACTGAGTCATGCTAGTGTTGAGCGAATGGAGAAACATCTTGGGTTTACCATTGACAAGGAAGTTACCAATCAATTTGAATGCATTTCATGCAAGAAGAGCAAAATCAATAAAACACCCTTTAACCTGGATCAAAGCCCAGCAGCTAGAGTGTTTGACAGACTAAACCTTGATCTAATGGGTCCTCTCAACCCCACCAGCAAAGGCGGGATGAGATTCTTGCTCACAGTAGTCAACAACAAGTCTGGATATCTGTCAGCCTTTCCTCTCCCATCCAAGGATGCTGCCGCCAAAACAATCAAATTCATAATTGAAAATGAAGCAAAGAAGAAGCTAAGGTATCCAATTGAGATTGTCTCTGACAGAGGAGGTGAGTTTGTAAACAAATCTCTCAAAACCTTCCTCAAGTCAAAATAAATCAACCACCTGATAAGCAAACCGTATCACTCTCCGCAAAACGGTTAAGCTGAATGAGCTAATTGCACCATTATGGAGTCCCTGAGGTCCGTCTTCAGTTCCGCCAAAATCCCAAAGAGCTATTGGCACGTAGTTATCCAAAGCTGCTGCCTGTTGTTGAATCAGATACCCTTGGAGAAAGGTGGCATAAACCCCTGGGAAATGATGCACAACACACAACTCCCAGATGACTACCTCCAACCAATTGGCACCGGAGTTGTCTATCTTCTCAAAGATAGGAATATTAAGTCATAACTGAATGAAAAAGGCAAAGAAGGAATTCTTATAGGTTACATCCCTTGCTTACTCTCATACAAAGTCCTCTTGAAATCCGGAAAAATCATCAAAACCAAGCATGTAAAGTTTCTCAAGGCCACCTCTCTCAACTCCTCCTTGCCCCTAGATGATGGTGTATCAACTGTTACTTGTCTACCCGGTAAACTAACTGATTCAGCTGCACCCGGTGACGACTCAGAGAAAGATAGCACTGAAGATCTGAAGCCTGAGATTGCTAAGCTGGACAGTTCAGAATTGTCTGACTTGGATGATTCCGCCACTGAAGTTCAAGAAGTCCTGAAGCCCAAGCTGAGGGATTGATCCAACCTGAAAGCTCCCAATTGGTATGGCTATCACCATGAAACTTTTCCTTGGAATATCAAAGAGGCCCTGAAGATACCTGTCTGGTTGCCGCCTATAGAGAAGGAATTGAACACTATCAAAGACCTTGGAGTCTGGGAAGATGCCAAGGAATCCGAGGTGGTCAACCCTCTCAATACGACTTGGGCATTTTGGAGCAAAGAAGATCTTCACACTGGTAAGACTACTTTGAAAGCTCAAGTCTGTGTCCAGGGATTCAACCAAAGGTTTGGTATTGATTACTTTGACACCTTTGCCCCAACAGGCAAGGTTGCTTCGCTTCGAGCCCTACTTACCTACTCAGTCAACAAACACCTCAGAATCCTTCAGTTTGACGTAAAGGGAGCTTTCCTCCATGCTCCCCTAGCCGAGGATGTGTTCATCAAAACTCCAGCTGGGTCAAAAAGAAGTTCTAAGTTCCTCAAGCTTAAAAAGTCCTTGTACGGCCTAAAACAGGCACCACTTAACTGGTACAAGACCCTGAGCTCTTGGTTCAAAGACAACATATTTGAAGAAAGCAACAGCAATCCATGTCTCTATCTTCATAAGGACAATGTCACAGCTCTTTTCTTTCACGTTGACGATCTGGTTGTTGTTGGTGACGCAGAAGGCTTCAAGACCAAATTTCTCAAGTGGTTCAAAGATTCCTCTGCTCATGAAGTTGACACTTTGTTGGGGATGAAAGTAGACATTGGTAAGGACTGTATTTTGGTTTCTCTCCCAAATCAAATCAAGAAAGGACTAGAGGAAATGGACTTGCTCAATGCCAAACCAATGAACAATCCATGTACTTCTGGGTTGCATCTTCTACCTGCCTCTGAGGAAGACGGTGAGGCTTTCAAGAAGCTTAATAAGAGCTACAGATCTCCGATTGGACAACTCAATTTTATCGCAACCCTTGCAAGACCGGATATCAGCTATGCCGTGTCAAGTCTGGCACGCTTCTCCAAAAACCCTGGCATCTCTCACTGGAAAGTGTTAAGTATTCTCCTTCTCCCGCTCTCATCCTATACCACGTCTCTGAATCCTCACCTCTGACCGCGCTTCTGCGCGCGGTCGGCGCACTGAACCTCTGACGGGGACCCCAATGTGCTCTTCTGTGAGGACAACCAGGGACTACTCTCGTTTCATCTCCTTCTCTGTTTATTATTCCCGTAACTCTTGTCTCTTCTCCTTTCTGCGTATTCTTCCTTCTTCTATCTCTCTTCTTTTCAATTTATCTTTGTCCATCTGTCTTTCTCGCTTGTCTCACTAGTCTCCATCCCTACCTCAAACAATTGCTCGACTCAAAAATACCAACTCCAACCACAACCACTTGACTCAACTACATCAAGCTATGACCGCAACCGCTCGACTCGAATACATCTGACTCTGACCGGTAAGATGACGATCTCTCCAACAAGACCTCAACAAACCTAGCCTGACTCCATGCTTCAAACCAGTTCATCCATGTCTATACTCAAATTCTACTCTCTCTTGTTCCTCTATTGTCTCTCCGTCCTTAGATCTCAATTCAAGACTGTCTCCTTAAGCAACGCCTGTTGATCTACGCTGTAGGATTCATCTCCTCTGTCTCTCTGCTGATCTCTCCTATCTTGAATTCTTCTTCTGATACTCTTGTTTGTTTCCTTTGATCTCTCAGCCTAAGCTGGTTATAAGTTCTCAAGAAATTCAACTAGATCTTATTACGGTTAAAAGCCAAAAGAACCTACCTACTTGATCAATCAAGCCATGAACCAACCAGCTGGGGCGAATGATTACTTTCACCAAGTTGCTCTGAAAGCATCAGTCAACGCCATACCCCACTTAAATGAAGAGAATTACTCAATCTGGCGAGACAAGATGCTCATGTTGTTTGACCTCAAGGACATCAAAGAGGCTATCACTCAAAACTCAGGCTCCCTATCAACAAAACAAGACAGAGAAATCAGGGCGATAATACTATCTAAGCTATACAGCACCACTCACGCAAACGTCATCAATTCTACAAAGATCTCGTCCTCTAAGCTTCTATGGGCCGAAATTACAAGAAGATTTGCCTCCTCAGAGACAGCAAATAGAGCAAGAGTCTTCAACCACTTTCTCCACTCCGTCTTCCGGGAAAATGCAATCGAGAGCTTCATCACCGAGATGAGAAAGGCTATTACAAGAATGACAGACGTTGGGATTGAACTGCCAAAAGATATCTTGGCTTATCTACTATTATTCAAATTCCCTCCAACACTCGAAAATCTCAAACAACAAATCATGCACATAGAAAAGAACCTGACGATGGACGTGGTATTCAATCACCTTATCCAATACCACAACGAGAGAAATGCCCAGACTAACTCAAATAAACCATCCACAGAAGTCTCACTAGTTTCGACTAAGACAAGGAGTAATAAGGACAAGAAGAAAACGTAAATGAAATGCCGCGAGGGGTACCATGATCCTAACGCGCCCCATGCTGAGTCTTTGTGCTTCCACCTTCACCCCAAAAATGCTCCTGAATGGTGGATAGAACAACAAAACAAGTGGAAAAATAAGATTAAAAAGAATCCTACAATCAACTATCATGCATTACTGACCCTTTGGATTAATGCTGACAACAATCCAAATTTAATCTTGGATTCTGGGGCAAATGTCCACATCTTTAATGATCTCAAATATTTCTCATTCATAAAATTGCAAGACCAGTCCGAAGATATCAAAACTGGAAAACTGGAAGCCAATCTCAAGATTAAAGGAATTGGAACAGTTAAACTCGAATGGAACAATTCCGTGATCACGCTTGAAGACTGCGCTTACGTACCGGATATTGTTGTCAATTTGATCAGCCCAGGAATCCTCGCAAAGAAGGGTTGCAACCTCACTCAAGCCCGCGATGCATTCAAAGTGACTCAAGGAGATCAAATCGTGCTGAAGGGCTTGATAAGAGACAACCTATTTGTTGTTGAAAAACCTCAATCTACTGGCCAGGGAAATTCTGCGAACGTCGCCAATCAATCCTCCGACTCACCCAATACCCTCTCTGAATTGCACAAAATGTATGGCCACGCATCGATCTCCACTCTCAAACCGCTTCTGAAAGACCGCTTTTCCAAGGACGAGCTCCAGGATTTCCAGTGCGACAGCTGCGTCAAGAGTAAAATCACCAGGTCTCCTTTCTCCAATATTTCCACTCCCGCCGGCAAACCTTTAGAACGCATCCATCTTGACTTGGTCGGCCCGATCACTCCTCAATCAAAGGCTGGACATCAGTACTTACTCACTATAGTCAACAACTGTACTGGCTATCTTGCCTGCTTTCCTCTAACTTCTAAAGACCAGACTCCCGAGACAATTATCAACATTCTAGAGACCGAATATAAACGTCTTCACTACTACCCCTCCAAAATATTTTTGGACCAAGGAATGGAATTCACCAACTCCACCTTAAAAGACTTTGCTAAGAAGAAGTTTATCAAACTCCACAATTCCGAACCTTATCATCCTCAACATAACGGACGAGCGGAAAGAGCTAATAGGACGATCATAGAATCCGCTTGGGCCACTTTCTCCTCATCCCGACTAGCTAAGAATTTCTGGCATGTAGTTACACGTAGCTGCTGCTTCATGTTAAATCAGGTTCCTCGGGAAGGTAATCAATCATCTCCCTGGGAACTCATGTTTGGTAAGAGTCTCCCAGCTAATTACTTGCAACCCATAGGCTCTTCCATCATCTACCTTGCCAATCGTCTCCAGAAGGGAAGAAAGTTCGACGAAAAAGGTCTCAAAGGAGTCCTAGTTGGATTCAATCCCACCTTTCACTCATACTTAATTCTGAATACGTCCGGAGCCTTTGTGGAAACCAAGCATGTTAGGTTTCTCAAGAATCAACATGAAGAATTTCCGTTCTTCAAATTGCCGGGGCTAGATATCTTCTCTCAACCCGACTCAAATGACTACAAAAATGATTTCTCCTCAAATGAAAAACAATTTGCAATTAGGGAACCCTCCTCTGAACATTCCGACTCAGACTCAAATCATGAAGACAATCTTCCCCATTCTGCATCTTCATCTCCACCTCCTTCTCATCCTGAACCAGAATCGCCTCTTCAGCGACCCAACCTACGTCCCAGACATGAACTCCAAAAACCTCAAAGATACGGCTTTCAACACTATTACAAACCTCCCTCTTACAAGGCAGCCCGAAAATGCTCCAAATGGCCTAAATGGCAAGCAGCTTCCAAGGAAGAACTCAATTCAATTGAAGCTCAAGAAGTTTGGGAAGAATACTACGGTGAACCCGAAAACATATTAAACACGACTTGGGTGTTCAAAGTGAAAGAGAACTGTCACGGAGAACCTGTGAAATACAAAGCGCGCTTGTGCGTGCAAGGATTTGATCAGTTTCAAGGTGTAGACTTTGAGGAAACTTGGGCTCCAACTGGAAAACTCGGATCCCTTTGTCTCGCCCTGGTCTACGGCTTGAAAAACAAAATGACGTTCACGCAGTTCGACGTGAAAGGAGCTTTCCTTCACGCTCCCCTGAATGAAATTGTGATTTTCAAGACTCTGGAAGGATCAAATCGAAAGTCTCCCTATCTCAAATTGAAGAATTCACTCTATGGTCTGCGTCAATCACCCAAGAATTGGTATGAAACACTTACCGCGTGGATCAAATCTCAAGGGTTCAGTGAATCCACCAGCAACCCGTGTCTGTATCTTAATTCTAAGTCAGGGGAAGTTCTCTACTTCCATGTCGATGATCTGATCCTTGTAGGTAAATCTGACACATTTGCGGTCAACTTCTTAAAAAGATTCTCCAATTCTTCCTGTCACTCGCCAAATACAATCCTCGGGATGTTGATGCAATTCGACGACAACAGTATTTTCCTGAGTAAACCGAAACATATCAAAAGAGGCCTAGAAGAATTGGGTCTTACCGACTGCAAGGATGTTAATGCGCCCCTCACTCAAAATTTTCCCCTAGAGCCAGCTTCCGACAAAGATCATGCTCAGTTCTGTCAACTTAACATTAATTATCAATCCACGATTGGACTATTGAATCACCTTTCTCAATACACTTGCCCAGATATCTTTTTCGCGGTTTCCAATCTAGCAAGATTCAACGCAAAACCCGGACTCACTCATTGGAGGGAAGTACGTAAAGTATGGAAGTACCTCAAGACCACTAAAGACTTCAAGTTGACTCTGAAGTACAATCCATCCAAAGACAACATCTCAGCTTACAGTGATGCTACGTGGGGTGACGACCCCACTTTGCGCAAGTCCCAAACCGGATACATCGTACTACACTACGGCAGTCCAATCCTCTGGAATTCTTCTCGACAGCGGACTGTTACCTATTCCTCTACTGAATCTGAATTGAACGCGTTACTCGACTGCTACCTCGAATTGAGATGGATCACCCACCTTGTAGAAGAAATCAATGGTTCCCCTTCCAGCAAACCAACGATATATATATAGATAATAAAGGGCTGGACAATAAAAAAAAAAAATTTGGGTCGCACTCCAAGTCACAACACATCAATATCAAAACCAAAGGTCTACGAGAAGATTTTTCCGCCGCTAAATTCAATCTTCACCTTGTTCTTACCAACAAAATGATGGCGGATGCCCTAACTAAAGCCACCTCCGTCAAAGCCCTACAACTTCTCCAACAATCCATATTCCCTTATCAAATAAATCAACACTAAGTCAATCTCACCTTACCAGTCACGAGGGGTTTTAAGTATTCTCCTTCTCCTGCTCTCATCCTATACCACGTCTCTGAATCCTCACCTCTGACTGCGCTTCTGCGCGCGGTCGGCGCACTGAACCTCTGACGGGGACCCCGATGTGCTCTTCTGTGAGGACGACCAGGGACTACTCTCGTTTCATCTCCTTCTCTGTTTATTATTCCCGTAACTCTTGTCTCTTCTCCTTTCTGCGTATTCTTCCTTCTTCTATCTCTCTTCTTTTCAATTTATCTTTGTCCATCTGTCTTTCTCGCTCGTCTCACTAGTCTCCATCCCTACCTCAAACAATTGCTTGACTCGACAATACCGACTCCAACCACAACCACTTGACTCAACTACATCAAGCTATGACCGCAACCGCTCGACTTGAATACATCTGACTCTGACCGGTAAGATGACAATCTCTCCAACAAGACCTCAACAAACCTAGCCTGACTCCATGCTTCAAACCAGTTCATCCACGTCTATACTCGAATTCTACTCTCTCTTGTTCCTCTATTGTCTCTCCGTCCTTAGATCTCAATTCAAGACTGTCTCCTTAAGCAACGCCTGTTGATCTACGCTGTAGGATTCATCTCCTCTGTCTCTCTGCTGATCTCTCCTATCTTGAATTCTTCTTCTGATACTCTTGTTTGTTTCCTTTGATCTCTCAGCCTAAGCTGGTTATAAGTTCTCAAGAAATTCAACTAGATCTTATTAGAAAGAGGTGGAGCACGTTTGGAGATATCTGCTCAAGACCATCAATTACCAACTTGTATTTTGTGCCAGGACTCCAGCAGCTCAGCTCGTCATCTATAGTGATGCTACGTGTGGAGATGATCCCACAACTTGTCTATCGCAAACTGGATTGATCTGTCTACTGAAGGGCTCCCCTATTTATTGGAACAGTTGCCGGCAATGAAACATTTCCCACTCCTCTACCGAGTCAGAATTCAATGCTCTCTCAGCCGGTCACCTAGAGGGTAGATGGATAAATCATCTGATTACAGAAATCTGGAGGACTGCACCGCTCTCACCCATTCATCTCTTTGATAAAAAAGGGTTGAACAACAAGATAAAGAAGTTTGGTTGTAAGTCTCACGCCAAGTACATCAACATCAAGCTAAAGAGCCTTTGAAACAACTGGAAAGATGGCCTGATAGACATCAAATTAATTTTGTCCCAGGATATGTTGGCGGACTCCCTCACCAAAGCCGCTGCTACTACCGCTGTGGATTGATTAGCCAAGTATGTCAGGGCATCATATCAATCCTGATGTTAAGTTGAGCTGGCGTGTTAACTATTGTTCTCAACTGTGCAACTCTCAGCTCACGCACCTGCCACACCTGACCCATCAGTCATTGTCCTTTGTTCTCTCATGTCTCGTGTTCTTTCTGTTTTTTTGTCCCACAACTACCTTGTGTATAGATGTCACCTGTCGTAGAGTGAGTTCCAGTTGTCTTCTGTCTGTCACTCAGAAGTCCTGTACTCCCTTTCCGGGAGCCTCTTCCTTGTAACTGTTTGGTCTAGTCTGGCTCGTCTCAATCATCTCAGCCTCCATACCTCCACGCTCAAAATCATCAACCTTGGACTGGAACGGCACTCAACTTCAAACTCGCAAACCAACCATCCTTGATCTTTGACAGTAGGGTAGGCTCCATGACTGACTTAGTCTTCAACTCAACATCAGGACTTGGTTAACTAATCTTCTTCAATCTCATTTGTGGATTTGTTGGATAACCAGAACGCGCTTACTCTCTACATAGTCCGAGCTAGGGCCATAACCCAGCCTGTAGAGATACTGCTCATGTTTGTTGCTTTTCATTTCTGCCTAAGAGTTTTTCCCATGTTGGTTCTTTGGTTTTTATCCTACTTTGTCTTCCTGTGAAATAAATTAGCCTGGTTCAGGTCTATCAACTCAGTTTAATCCTTCACAGAAGCCAGAATAATCTTGGGAGGAAAAGGTGAAGACTGGACAAATTAAAGGCTCCTCCTTGTCATAGTCAACTCCAACATTTGATTCTTAATCTCCAAGGGGGCTTTGAGATAAACCATTGGGCATGGTGAAGGATTTTCCAGGCCTATGAAAGATATCAAAAGAGAAAAGCTGGATAAAAGCCACCCAATGGGTCATAGGAGCATTCGGGAGGCTGGGGGCATTGATCATTTCAATGATGGATTGTGCTTTGACTTGTAACTTGAAGTGTTGACCCCAGAGGACAGTTTGGAGTTTCTTCAACATTTGAGCCACTCCACAGAGTTCCAGTTTTGGTTGGGAGTACCTGGATTCTACATCTGAGAATAACAGGGATTCAAAGAGAGAAGGACGGTCCCAACCATTTTCATATTCCTGGGTGAGGACAGCCCCAACAGATTGAAAAATGGAATCAACAGCAAATTTGATTGTGCCAGCTCCTGGTCCGTAAGCAATATTCCTCAAGACTATGTCTTTTCCAACCATCATTTTAAGCCCCTGAAAAGAATGTTCACAATTTTGGGTCCAGATCCACTCAGCATCTTTTCTGGTCAGGCAAAGTAGGGAAGCACAGATTTTGGATAGAGATGGGATAAAAATTCAAACACAAGTGACAACACCTAGAAAACCCTTGACTTCAGTTGCGTTGATGGGAGTAGGCCAGGAGAGGATCTTGTTGATCTTGGATGGAGCCATCCTTCTTCCTTCCTTGCAGACCACATGACCAACAATTTCCAGAGCAGGAACACAGGCAGCCAATTTGGATCCCAAGACAGTGAGGCCAGATTCTTTGATTTGGAACAGGACCATTTCCAAAGTGGTTGCATATTCCCAGATAAATCAAGGGATTCCTGAATGCCAGGGTAAGAGCTCATTTTTATAGTCTGAAACAGGTCCTTTAATTCGGCCATTGTCAATAAAGATACCAGCATGATCAGGGATTTCATGCTGGAGGATCCAAACCATCTGAGCCTGATAGACTGCAACCGAGTTGGTGGCGCCTTGAGGCAATCAAGTAAGTTGGAAACAACCAAGAGGAGTATCAAATGTGGTGAGAGGGCAAGAAATCAGATGTAAGGAACATTTGTCATAGCCACCCATAATGTCACCTAGACCATAGAAAGCTCTCCCAGAGAAGGATTCAAAAAATTCTTCAGGAGCAGGGGGAATACCAGAGTCTTTAATAGTAACCTTATTTAGCGGCTGGAGATCATGAACTATTCTAAGTTTACCATTACTTTTAAAGACACAGAAAACAGGACTGGAATAGCTAGAAGTGGACTGTTCATATAATATGGTTTGGACTTGTTCCCGGACCAACTTGATGAACTTGTCAACTTTGGAAGCAGGGATTGGGATCTTATTCTTATGCCAGGGATCATGTTCTACTACAGGAATGATATAAGGCAGACCATAGGACTCTTTCAAGAGACCTCTATCTTCTTCACAGAAAGCAATATCTTTTTCCCTAAGAGCCAAGACATTTTTGATCAAATACAACTCATCAGGTAGAAGCCATCTATTTGGTCCAAATTTGACTACTCTCAGACGTTCTTCAGTGACACAGCTAGAAGGGATGAATGGACCAGTGAGAGATTGAGGTAAACCAAAGTAAGGATTCCGGGATAGAGGAGGAAGCCTAAGGGGAGGATTGAGATTGAGAGGCATTGGTTGGTTGACTGGTTGGATTTTCCTGGCAACTGGTTTATATTTGGAGGCAAAAGAGAGCGGTTCTTATTTTGGCCAAGAGTTGACCAGAGAGATCTGACTATGAGGATTGAGCCCAAGTTCTAAAACCTTCCAAGTTTGATGTTCCAAAACATTTTCAAAAGGTGCCTTTTCCATAAAAGAAGTCCCAGGGGATAATGCATTGCTCATATGTGTGGCACAAGGTAGGGTTTTGAAAATGATAGTAGTAGGATACCCTGGTGGTGCACAATTGGGAGGACTTACTTCTACCCCAATTTGCCTCCACTGAAGCCCATATTCTTCCATACAAAAGCCACCAAAAATAGGATTGAGATTGGGATCTAGTTTAGAATCATTGCGGAGAGTTGAATTGGAACTGAAAGAAGGTTGATTAGGAATACGAGCACAAGGAAAAGAAGAAGAAACAGATGAAGAAGAAATATTTTTGGATTTTTGCATTTTGTTTTGTTTTTTATTTTTGATATTTTTGAGATCAGAGGAAATTGTTGAAAAGGAAGAGAAATAGGCCTTGGGGATGAGGTTTGACCCTTGAGTTGGAGTTTGAGGCTGAAAAGAACTACAAATATTAGTAGGATCATTTACTCCCATAAAAAATGAGAAGAACTGGAATTATCCTTCTTTTTAGGAAAATGACCGGGGAAATCTCTTTCCCCGCGACCAGAATTCAAAGAACAAAGAGGAACCTCAAGTTTTCTACCATCTGAATTGGGGAGGAGGATTATCTTCCCAAATTGATGGGAAAACATCAGGGTTGATCCAAAATTGATTAGGAAAAGTTTACCCAAGATCATAGGTCCATCCAAGCATGTGATCCAGAAATGACAATTTCCCACAATGTTTTGGCCAATCCGGACTGGAAGGTCTTCAACGATTCCAACCAATTTGCAAGAATGATTCCCTATTCCATAAACTGAAGAGATGAAGCTGACCCTAGGGCTGAGTTTAAGCTTGCAGGCCATAGAATCCAAGATCAAGTTGAGCTGAGAGCCAGAGTTGACAAGGAGCAAGACCATTTTAGCTGATTCACCCAGATTTCAGGGAAGAAACCCAAGAGGACATGAGTAAAGACTAGACTCAGAAGACGGATCTGGTCCAACAGAATCCTCTATCAAAGTTCCAGAGGAGATCTTGAGTTCCTCAGGACCAATTTCCACACATCAACGCGAAACCCATTTCTTCATTCCTTCAGAAACAGATTGAGAAATTGACAGGAGTTCAGCCACAGATAGATCAGTAATTTTAAGATCAGAAATTTTCTTTAATACCCCTTCCACAGCATTGGGGTGATCTTTAGAAATTCCCCTCTTGAACTGAACTTTGGGCTGGGTGGAGGGAGGAAAATTGGATGAAACAGGAACAGGATCAGGGGATTGAGGAGGTTTAATAGATGAGGGAGAAGGATCAGGGTGATCTTGAGACCTTTCCATGAGTGGTTCTTTTTCCACCTCCATGTCTTCTACATCAGAAGAGGGCTCAGGTAAGGATTGTTGTTTGGGTGGTTTTTGGAGGATTGAGGTTGGCAAGGAAGGAGCTTTATGAGGTTTGGGCTCCTCATGTTGCTTCCTAGCTGGATCTGATTGGTAAGTACCAACCAGAGAGGAAGAGGAAATAGCCGGGGGATACCAGGGTTGAATAGTACCACAAGAAGATTGGAAATCAAAAGAAGCCAAGGATGCTTTCATAGGAGGAGGTGGCTGGTAAGAGGCCACCACGTGAAAAATGGGAAAAGATGAATCAAAGGGGATTAGGGCACCATTAGGAAGAAAAAAGTTATTCCCTTTTTGCTCTACTAATTTCTTGTCTTTGTCCTTCTGGAGCTCAAGACATTGACTGGTTCCATGGCCTTTCCTGTGGCAATAATAGCAGACTATAGTATTTTTAGGAACAGCACTAGAAGTTTTAGGAACAGCAAGAGAGGAAGTCTTTTGATCCATTTTGTTTTCAAAGGCTTTGAGCAGTTTATTGATCTTTTCCATTGTAGCAGTTTCTTGGTTAGGCTGAGGGTTCTTGGGCCTGCAATCAGATTCCATTTTATTCATGATCTCATTTGACTCTTTGAAAGAGGGGGCATGGACTGGTTCAGCAGTTTTAGACTTTCCAAAAGTGAGGGCTGTTTGACCTTTCATGACTTTCTCCACCATTCCCCTAAGGATAAGGAAACCAGGGAGCTTGAATTGATTATCCCTGGTAGTGATCATGGATCCAGACTGAACCAGTTTGTCATTGATTCTTTCCTGCACTCCAAGAGAAAAAGATTGGAAAAATCGGACTTGAATTTTGTCCACTGTGTCAATGTGATTGTTTCGGACAAGGTAGGATTGGATGGGATCCCAAGATTTCCTAAAAGACTGATAATCGGGAGCTGAATCCACACTACCATTGGAGATCCACTGGGAAACAAGGTTATCTAAATCCTGCAAAGTAAATTGTGCTACATCTATTTTTTCCCAATAGGCCAACATGGCTTCCCGCAGCAGGGTCCAGTTATGCCGTTCAAAACCTTCAAATTACTCGATGATTTCCATAACTTTTTCAGGGGACATAAAAAATTTTCACTGGTAGGCCATATTGAATTTGCTAGCCCTGTCCACCAGAGCAGCCATCTCGTACAAGTCCAAGAAGCGTTCCACGTTTTTCCCATTGAATCCTAAGTGCTTGTTCTGGGGCTTGATCTTAACCATCTTAGGACAAGTAGAAGAGTTGCTGGTGGATTCCATTTTGACAAAGTTTCCTAAAAGATCCAAGGAGCAGATTTAAAAAGTGGCTCAGGAATGTGGGAAGAGTAGGTTTTCTTGAAAGACAACAAGTATCTTGCCAAGGAGGTGCACAATTGGGAGGACTTACTTCTAGAACAAGTTGCCTGCACGGATCTGAAGAAAAAAAAAGAAAAAGATTGGATTTAAAAGTTGATGATTGTTGTTGGGACTGTAAATCCCAAGGTTGCTGGTTTGATCCCGGCCCGGGGGACCAAATGTAAGACTCCAAATGGTGCTAGGCCGTGGCAGTTCTGTGGAGGGGAAAGGTGCTGTTTAGGCTTCCCTCCTGAGTTTTACAAAAATATTTAAATGTAACCAAGATCAAAGTCCAGAACCTGGTAAATGGGGGACAAAATTTAAGAGGATAAAGATTATAGTAGTCTGTAGCTGTGGAAAAAACACTATCTGATACAATATGGTGCCGGGAAAAACTTGAATAGAAGAATTCAAGGTTTGTTCATAGTTCAAAAAGACAAAGCAATTGTAAGTGAAAACACCCACAAGCTAATAGCTCTGGTTGTCAGCAGAAGCTTAGGAAAGATCAACTCAATCCCAAAAAACCTCCAGGTTCTCAATGAACCTGCCCAACTGTCCCCAATAAAGCGGTTGAAGGGTACCAGATAACTGTGGGTGGCTGCACAAGACAAAGCTAATGGTTTGAAGAAGCTACAGAGGCAAAACAATAACTGATTCAAAAAAGAATAACCCAACACTTCTCAAGGGACTCAAGAGTAGCATGGAGGAATTCAACTTCAAAAGAGATGAAGGGAGGTTTAACACTCCAGGTTTTAAGCTTAATAAAACCTCTTCATTCAAACGTGACTGGGTCCAGAAAGATAACCAGAGGATCATCAGGACCAGTATGGTCGGATAAAAGGAGCAGGAGTGGTGGACCACACTCAAGGATTCAATTAGTTGAATTATTCTTCAACAAGCAAAGCTATTGGTTGGTGATAAGGATCAAGGATCAAGGGTTTGAGTATGGAGGCTCAAGGATCAAGGGGCAATCATAGATATACCCAAATTTTTGTCTCAGATAAAGGGGAATGAAGACCCCATGGATGATGTATTTCAAGAGGACACTGATGATCTTAGGATGTCAGCTTGCTACTATTGCAGAGCAAGCTGAAAAAGTAACAAAAATAAAATAAAAATAATAATAACACAATTAACCTAAGAAGGAGTAGGAAAACCATAGATATTATTACAGAAATGTGTTCTTCACCCAAACACAGGTAGGGTCACTCACTGACCCCACCCTTGAAATCCAACTCCTTATATTTTTAAATAATTAAGGAAAGAAAAACCAAAATACTACGGCTCCATCATTGAGCTTTTTGGCCAATTGAATATTTCACACACATTGTCACGTCTAGGTTTCAGACCTAAAATTCAGTCAGAATTGAGGTGTTGTGTATATTTTAGGAGTTACGGGCGGAAATGTGTTTTGTCAGAATTCCCGCATCAGCCCTGGCAGCCAATGCACCCGCGCGCGGCTGAGATACAGCCTTGTCACTCCGTCGAGGTTGTGTACGCAGCCCCGGGCCTCTGACAAGTACGCAGCCGCGGGACTACGGTTTGACAGAGTGACAGGCGGCCTGAGAGGTTCAGGTACCGTGTAAACATGCTACAACCTACACATGAACATTCTACATATGTAATAAATGTTCCTGCTTATGGTAGACAGTCTAAAAATACACAATATTATATAAAAATACATCAATAATCCTTATACATATTTTTTATTTAATATAATTCAAAGTACCAAGAATTTCAAAAATAAGACAATAACAACTTCTAAAAATATATTAAAATACATTAATATACTTTTATGAGAATTGCTAGACATCAATATCTTTGTGACATACTAAGGAAACTAATGATTTAAAAATATTACATGAGATCACATGACTTATATTTTTAAGTAATTATCTTAGTAAATCAACTGGAACTCGAAAATAAGGAGTAAAATCAATATTATGACTTTTACTCCAGTGATATAATACATAATGAGAAATTACCTGACATCAAGATGTCCGTAGAAATGTCTGTCTATATAATTATTAAAATACTGGGAACATTTACCAAGGATAATTAATGAAATAATACATAAAAAGGATAGATCAGTGTTATTCACACGTCCTAATGTCTATTATAAAGTAGAATAATTCCCATACCCTGAGGAATTTGATGCTACCCATGCTATAGCACCAAGAACACATGACAGGCTACCCCTGGTTACCCTGCTGGCTTTAGTGTCTGTCCCTTTGAGCACCTACAACCCTCAGAAGGACAATATTGGGACTCAAAAAGCAATAAATAAAGAGCTCTTTTGAGAATATTGATGGGCAGAGACCCAGTAATATTCATATCCAGACACCTTGCCAAGGTAATCAAGTACTTATAAGAGATAAGTAAGTGATTTATGGCAATGTCTGATCAATAATATCCATCCTCGACCTCTTTTTATCAATTAAAACTGCTGAACAACCTTATAACCCCAGTATACAGGTTTAACCCATCAGTACACGTCTCAAACAGATACCCAAAGGATTTAATAATATACCAGTAAGTTTTATTATCCTTTCTCTGTCGTGGTAGCTTGGCTACAAGGCCCTACCAATCCACTGTGTATTTTATATACATATTATCTTTGGGTAAAATATTCTTTAAACTAAAGAGCCCAAAGTAACCAGGACTAAGTGTTTTCATACTAAAATCCCTGAAGAGAGATGTTAAAGATCCCCAATATAGTTGTGGCCCCTCTATAAAAATATTTAATAATCAATTTATTCATATTGATTTGAAACAATAAACCATAACCAAACCACTTAACCTTGCAATAATCTTAATCCAAATACTTTACAGATTTTTGCTGCATTTATTAAATAATATATTTATTATTTACTCTATCACCTCTGGTAGCTAAAGGATAGCAAGGGTCTTGGCATCCAGGAGGCTGAAAATTGGGGGTCTGGCCAGGAAATATTCCATTTTATTATATTTAATACCTTGGACAAGACATTTCACAAAAAAATAAAATCAAAGATAAATCTATCTGACTTTATGACCATGATTTATCATTAAATTCTTTTGAAGTGGATTTAAAAAAAATGCATAATTAATATTCTATTATTTAAATATTTTAAAGATAAGAAAAGAAGAATATATTAAAAATTATACACCTACTGGTTGGAAAGCTTTAACTCAAGCTGAGCAACTTAATCTCTCTTCTGCACCAAAACAATTAGATAAACTCCTTGAAAAAGAAGATCTTGAAAGGCGTATAAACATTCAGGCTCTATTAAGGATACATAAAGCTTGGAAAAAATACCATATAAATTACTTTTTGAAATATAAAAGTTGTTGAAATTTCAATCTCACGGCCGCGGATTACTGTTCATCTACATCATACTTCTTGTCTCAACCTCACGGCCGTAGTCTACTCTCATCTGCGTCATATTTAAAATCTGTCACATATGTGAAATCTGTCACAAAATCCTGTCGCTCCAGTCCCCTCTAATGTCTCTCCTGCCTTGACTCCCTTCCAGTCTCTCATTTTCTCATCCATCCTCCTTCCTCCATATTCTACTCATTCTGTTTTCAATTCCGTTTTCTTTCTTACTTCACTTCCTTCTGAACCGGCACTATAAACTCCTCCATAATTGGAGCTCCAACTACACACCGGTTCCTCAACTAAGCCTTTGACTCAGTCACCACTTGCGGCTCTATCAATCATCCTCATTGCTCCTCAACTCAGCCTTTGACTCAGTCACTACTTGCGACTCTATTGATTATACTCAATCACTACTTGCGGGTCTATCGATTATCCTCATTATCTTCAGATAATCCTTCACTGCCTTCTATCCACATCGCGGCCGTTGTTCTCATTTGGTGAGAAAGAGATTTTTGTGTCTCAGTCAAGATTCCTTACTCTCATTCTGAATCTTTGTCACTAGTCTACTCCTTTGATTTCCATCTATCCTAGGTTCCTGAGGCTTCTCATTCAAAATAGCTGTGGTTTTCTTCATATTTTCTCATTATAAGGGGTAGGATCCTTGTCTATTTCATTCTGCCATGGTCAATTATTGAATCTCCTGTTTTTGTAAGTCTGGTCTTATACTTTATAGCAATCAATTAGATCAATTTTCTATCACAATTAACAGTCAAACGCGATCTCCCATTGCCATCCTCTCAAGACCAGGTCTGTCTCAGCTATAATGGACGACATCAATTCAACAATTCTTAAAACCACCTTGGAGGCCATTCCTGTTCTCAACAAGGACAACTTCACCATCTGGAAGCCTAGGATAAACTCACTTCTAAACCTTGCTAAACTAAAATATACCATTGGATCTAACACAGAAGAACTACAGGCAGTTGAAAACACCATTCTCACCTCAATACTGATCTCAAAGCTTTCTCCATCCATCCATAAAACCGTTGTATCAGCCAGAAACAAAGAAAGTTCCAAGGAGATATGGCAAGCAATCCACAAACACTTTGTGTCCTCTCAACCATCCAATCGAGCTCAAGTATGCAGCCAATTTGCCTCTATTGTATTTGATGAGAGCAATATACAACAATTTATCCTGGATGTTAAGAACGGTGTCAATAAACTACACAAAATCGGAATTGTCCTTCCCGTCGAAATTCTAACTTACATGATCCTTTACAAGTTGCCGGATTCTCTGAGAAACATCAAACAGTCAATTAATCATTCAAATTTCCAGTCTGAAATCAATCACGATGCTGTTCTAGATCATCTTTGCATTTATATGAATGAATTAAGAATGAACAACTCATCAGCTTCCTCATCCAATCAGATTTGCTTCTCTCTTTACCGACGCATCTGGGAAATGCAAAACAAAGAAACACAATACTCTTGCAAGTCACCCTAAGCACAAGTGCTGGATGTTGTACCCTCACCTCAGACCAAAGAACAACAGTTCCCCTGAATCGGAGACTTATGTCATCTGTCTCTCCATTTCTAGCTGTCAAGATTCTCTCAACTTTGTTCTTGATTCCAGCTCATCCAATCACATGGTTTCTGACCCTAATTTGTTTACAAATCTTGATCTCTCAGAAAAAGGAATGATCAGTACAAGCTGCGGAAGAAATTTGCTGGAAGTAGAAGGAAAAGGAGAAGTCAACCTGAAATGCGATCTGGGAGATGTCAAACTTCATGACATGCTGTTTGTTCCTAATCTCTCAATCAACCCGATATCTTTGAGAAGACTGCTTCTCGATGACTACCTTGTGGATTTCCAGTCCAACATGTTTTCTCTCTACAAACTCGGCAATCTTGCAATGAAAGGACATTACTTCAACCACATTCCTTCTCTCAGATTCTATCTTCCTACCTCGTCCACGTACCAATCTCATCTGTCTTATGCTGAAAACCTTCACAAGTTGCCGGGACACATGAATTACCATAGATTGAGACATAAGCTGAATATCCCTGTCAAGAAAACAGAGAATTGTAAATCATGTGCTATTTTAAAGGTGACCAGAGCATTGTTTCACTCACAAATCTCATCCCCTGACCGCGTCTTTGAAGAGCTACATCTCAATACAATTGGGCCCCTACCTACTTCAAGGAACGGACACAAGTATCCAGTTACTGTCACTGATGCGTTCTCTCAATACGTGGCTGTTATTCCGGTCACCAGTAAGGAACTAATCCCTTCATTACTTGCTGAAGCTATTGATTTGGAATCAAAACGATTCAAATACTATCCTTCCATCCTGCACTCCAATCATGGGACTGAATTCAAGAACTTCAAGCTTGTGGATTTCTGTAAGAAAAACCTTATCCGTCAGCAATTTTCCAATGCGTATACCCCTCAACTCAATGGACTGGCTGAACGATTTAATCAAACCATCATAGAGTCAATTTTCTCAAACCTGAACGACTCCAATATCCCCATAGAAATGGGGCACAAAGTGGCTCAGGCTTCAGCCTTAGCTATCAACCAAATTCCATCCCATAAAAGCAAAAACTTGCCTTATGAGATGTTCAAAGGCAAAAGGCTTACCTTATCTTATTTCAATCCACTAGGCGCTCCTGTTTCCTATCTCATTCTTCCCAAGGCTGCTGGATTGAAACTACTCCCTCCAGGCGAGATTGGTCACCTAATTGGGTAAAACCCTGAAATTCAATCCTATAGAATTCTCACTTCATCCGGAAAGGTACTAGACTCCAAGCATGTTTGATTCCTAGACATAGATTGCAAGCCCTCAAATAATTCTTCCTCCAAAGAATGGATGCCCAAATGGAAAACTCCCAATCTCCCTCAGAAAGAACCTGAACCCTTGAATGAGGAACCGGCAAGGCTGGAAACTCTAAGTTCTCCCTCTGATCAGTCTCCTCCCAAGGATCAATCATTAACTGAACCGTCTTCAGGAGTGTCTGAATCTGTGTATGAAGATGCCAGCGAAGAAATTGCACCCTCTCGCTTTCTAAGAGAAAGAACTCTTGCCGTAAAACCTCTCAAATACAGCTATCTCTCAACAAAACTGAATCCCGACAAAGTCCGAATCGCCAAACAAGAAAAACTCATGAGTATTGAGCAACATGAAGTGTGGGAGGATGCAACCAAAATACCAAGTCGTTGGCTCAATAATCTATGGGTTGATTGCCTCAAGCTTGCCACAAATTCCTCTCCTGAACGCATCAAGTCCAGACTGTGCATTCAAGGTTCCAAACAGGAATCCGGGGTGGACTGCTTTGATACATTTGCTCCCACCGGGAAATTCCCTTCTCTACTTCTTCTTCTAACTCTTGCTGCTGAAAAAAATCTTCCTGTCCGGCAATTCAATGTCAAAAGCGCATTTTTGTTTGCTCCCTTAGAGGAAGAGATATACATTAAAAATCCAAAAGAATCTGCCCGCACCAGTCCATTTCTCAAACTCAAGAAATCTCTTTATGGTCTAAAACAGGCTCCAGCCAACTGGAACCGCACCCTCACTGGATTGTTTGAAGAAATTGATTACCAACAGTCTCAGTGGACGCCTGTGTCTTTATTCATAGAAACCAAGACTCTTTTATTTTTTTCCATGTTGACAAATTAGTTGTGGTGGGTAAAACTGATGCATTTGAAGAATTGTTCCTTCATCGCTTCCATAACTTGTCAGCTCATGATTTAGAAAAATTATTGGGAATGAATGTAGAATCGGATGGAACCAGTTTTTTGCTCTCTCAGTCCGATCTCATAAACAAGGGTATTCAACTGCTGAATCTTTCTGAATGTCGACCAGTCGCCACTCCTCTTACAACCGTTATCCAACTGAATCCTGCGTCTGATGAGGAACTCAAATAATTCGAGTCTCTGGGTATAAACTACAGACAATTCACCGGCATTATTAACTATCTATCTTTTTGTTCGCGTCCCGACATTGCGGCTGCATAATCCATTTTATCCAGATTTAACCATCGGACAGGCATTCATCACTGGAGGGAAGTAAAGCATTGCTGGAAATATCTGAAATCAACCATCAACTACAAACTGAGACTTCAACCGCAGACATCAGAGGATCCAAAAATAAACATGTACACCAATGCCACGTGGGCGGATGATCTTGAAACCAGAACCTCCCAAAGTGGAATCGTGGCCTTCTGGAAAAACTGCCCTATCTCTTGGACAAGCAACAAACAAAGAAATATAACCTTATTGTCCACTGAATCCAAGCTCAATGATCTGTCTGATGGCGTCCAAGAAGATTATTGGTTATCTAACTTGATCTCTGAACTGTGGAACACAAAACCGTATCCTTCTCTTTTTCACATTGACAATAAAGGATTACTTGAAAAAATCAAACATTTCAGATTGAAATCAAAAAACAAACATCTTGACATCAAAGTCAAACACATTTGTAAACTATACAATGAAACAAAATACTTATCTCCCTTATCTCGTCATCCAAAATGATAGCGGATGCGCTTACTAAAGCTGCTGCATCTCAATCCTTGAACTTATTGACTGCCCGTTGTTTTCACTCTTCCTCATCAAATGATCAGGGGTGGTGAAATTTCAATCTCACGGCCGCGGACTACTGTTCATCTACGTCATACGTCTCGTCTCAACCTCATGGCCATAGTCTACTCTCATCTGCGTCATATTTCAAATCTGTCACATATGTGAAATATGTCACAAAATCCTGTTGCTCCAGTCCCCTCTACTGTCTCTCCTGCCTTGACTCCCTTCCGGTCTCTCATTTTCTCATCCATCCTCCTTCCTCCATATTCTACTCATTCTGTTTTCAATTCCATTTTCTTTCTTACTTCACTTCCTTCTGAACCGGCACTATAAACTCCTCCATAATTGGAGCTCCAACTACACACCGGTTCTTCAACTCAGCCTTTGACTCAGTCACCACTTGCAGCTCTATCAATCATCCACATTGCTCCCCAACTCAGCCTTCGACTCAGTCACTACTTGCGACTCTATTGATTATACTCAATCACTCCTTGCCGGACTATTGATTATCCTCATTATCTTCAGATAATCCTTCACTGCCTTCTATCCACATCGCGGCCGTTGTTCTCATTTGGTGAGAAAGAGATTTTTGTGTCTCAGTCAAGATTCCTTACTCTCATTCTGAATCTTTGTCACTAGTCTACTCCTTTGCTTTCCATCTATCCTAGGTTCCTGAGGCTTCTCATTCAAAATATCTGTGGTTTTCTTCATATTTGCTCATTATATGGGGTAGGATCCTTGTCTATTTCATTCTTCCATGGTCAATTATTGAATCTCCTGTTTTTGTTAGTCTGGTCTTATACTTTTAAAGCAATCAATTAGATCAATTTTCTATCAAAAGTAAGTATACAACTTGCATTACCATATTATTTTTGAAGAAAATAATATTGATATATTTTATTAACCAATAAAATAAACTTTTTATCAGTGAACCCTCCTGTACCAGAAACCACCGCCACTGAAGTTGATCTATTGGATCAGGAAATGCCAGACATCTCTGGACGCCCTGAAAATATTGATTGGGCAGGTGAAGACCTCATTGGAACACACCAAGAACCCATAGGATTACCTATCAAGGATCAATTTACCCCCAATAAGGTCTTGGTACCTTTCAACATCAATTTAAGTGAGTTTTGAATAAAACTCATTTTTACAGATTTGTTCTGTAAAACACTTATAAACATATTATTCTAAAAATAAATAGACGTAACACAAGAGCCTCAGGAAGAATTCCCTCCTATGGATCTTTGCCAACAGCTCTCAGCAACCATGAGACCACCAATAAGGACAACCATGAAGGGACTAGAGCCCGTGAATCAAAAGTTGATGGACAAGGAGCAGCACCAATCACTTCTGCCCTCTCCAAACCTAGAGCCGGAGAATTTAGTAGAATCAAGCCACCCTCCTTTACAAAAAGATTCCCTGCAGCCACCCCAGCAGAATCTGGCCAAGGAATCCACGATCAAAGACTTAGTCAAAGAGAATGTGAAATATTGGGAATAATTCAAAGAAGCCCAAGCCAAGGAGGACATGGTATCTATGAAAAAGATAATCTCCAAGGCAAAAGCCACCAAGATAGCTCTTCAGAAAATGATTCCAAGGAAAGAGGTAGAATCCTACATAGAAAAGTGGAATCCTTGGGATCAATTAGCCCAACTGAAAGGCAAAGGATCAGGAAAGAAGAGATCCTCTTCCCATCCCAAGCCAAAGGTAAAGAAAGACTGGGACCAGATAATATCCCTAGCTCAAAAGTGGAAAAAGGTTTACAACAATTAGCCTCTAATTCTGAGCCCAAACAAACTTCTGATGTAATTACTTCCTTTTCTAATGATATGCGTCATAATTTCAAAATTGTTTGTGAAAATTTGGACGGGGTTTATACCCAAATGGATAAATTAACCTCAGTGGTAGCCAAATTGATTAATGACCAAACAAAGATGGTAGGAATGGAAGAAATTAAGAGACACACAGAACAGTTATTGGAGACAATTAATCAAGGTAGGATCAAACAGACTCAAATAATTGAGAATATGTTATCACGAATCCAAGAAGATTTTATTATGTCTTTCCACCCCTTAAAAGAAGAATTGGCAACCACCACTAACAGCTCTATTCTATCCCTTGGTTAAAAATTGGATGAGCTTAATAACAAAGTGGACCTGCAACTTAATCTGATCAAAAATTATCTTAGAGACTTGAAATTCCATCTGACCAAGCCCTTGGGGAGTACTACAGAGGAACCAAAACCTCCCAGACAAACCACTACTCCTTATGCACCACCCTTATTAGGAATGCATAGGAGTGATACCTTTAGGCCTAGTCCTACTCCTGAGATGGAGCAAGCACTGAAACTGTTACCCCCTATTTCTGAATTGCCCAAGTTATCCGGTGAAGGAGAATACAATCATATAAAGTTTATTAAATTTATTGACTACACCATTTACTCTTATGACCTACCAGAAGCTATAGCTGTAGTCAGGCTACCCAGGCTATTTGAAGGAGTAGCATTGGACTGGTTTATCATTCAGAGAGAAGAAGTAGGATCCTTACCACGGAATTCTTGGAAACTTCTGATTAAAGAACAATTTGGTTCTAGAATGTGGAAAAGGAAAATGATGAAAAATTTCAAAAGTTCCTCATTTGACCCCTCCAAGGATAAACCTCACAAATGGTGCTTGGAACAGAAGAAAAGGTTGGATTTCTTCTATCCAGATGCTGATAAAGAGGAAGTAAATGAAAGAATCCTCAAACTGTGTCCTGGCAATCTTAACCATAGTGTAAGATGTAGGATGAGTATGGATGTGGACTTGCCCACTCTAATAAATGTGCTAGAAGAATTAATAGACATGAATGAGTTGGACAAGAAAGCCCCTTCCAGATCCAAAGAGAACTATAACATCAACAAAACCAGAGAACAACCTCCTCTGATAAATGCCTCTGATAATAAGAAACCTAATGAGAATAGGGATAAAGAGAGGATGCCTGCAACTTTTTGGAATTGTAACAAGACTGGGCACATGAGACAAGACTTCCCATTACCAAAAAGGAAGATAGCAGTTTTGGAAGGAGAACAGCAGGTTGAAGAGAATCAGAACTATGAAGATATAGCTGATACTGAAGGATCTCTTTCTGAATGTGAATTGATCCTGACCAACCCTGTTAATGTTATAGAAGGAGATATAGGCACTTCTGCAGAAATCAATAACATCCATGGAGATTCTAGCTTGCCCCAACAATGGGATCCTACCATAATTCCTAGACATATTACGGATGGAAAACCATTAACAGTTAAAACTATGAGTGGGAAAAGTTATACCACTGGTAAAACTTGTTATGCAACATGATTGTATAAAAACAGAACTATAAGGTGATTACTGGATAATGGAGCCTTTTGCTCATGTGTCTGTGCTGAATTCTTAAACAAATGGGACCCCAATTGGAAAGAACACCTTTTGACCGTCCCAAAAGCCAGGTTCATCTCTTGCAACTCTACGATGAATGCTATTGGAGTATGGACTTCTCCTATAATACTACCTCACACTAAAGGATATTTGAGAATAAAAGTGGAATTTGTAGTATTGCTCAATGGACTATGTGAATACCTGATACTGGGTAATGATTCCTGATGTCTATATGGTATAGACGTGTTCCAGAGTAGAGGAAGATACTTCACACTAGGAGGTAATTGGCATAAGAAGTTCAAGATATGCACCATTCAGTCTAACTTCCCCTCCTCTACTTATCAAAAGCATTTTGAAGACTTTGACAAAGAATACTTCTCTCAAGTAGCTCTGAATATGAAAATTTCTGAAGAACAGAAGAAAGATATATTGAAAGTCTGCTTTGAGAACCAGAATGCTTTTTGTACTAAAGATCATCCCATTGATGATATTAAAGGACATGATATGGTATTGAAATTGACCATTAAGCCTACTTTTCCTCCTAACTTAGGAAGTCCAGCCTATCCTTCTAGTCCTAAGTCTAGAAAAGCCCTTGAGGAGCATATCCAAGAACTGATAGACTTACAAGTATTGAGGAAAGTAGGGCATAATGAACAGGTAGATGTGACCACACCTGTAATCATAGCTTGGCATAATGACAATTCAAGAATGGTAGGAGACTTCAGAATGCTCAACAATTACACTCAAGCAGATTATTATCCTATACCCTGGATTGATCATGCTCTGCATAACTTGTCCAAGGCTAAGTACATCACTACTTTGGATATGCTTAAAGGTTTCCACCAGATACCAATAAGCCCTGAAAGCAGGAAGTTTATGAGAATAATCTGTCATTTTGGAATATATGAATATCTTAGGATGCCCTTTGGTATAAAGAATGCTCCATCACACTTAAAAAGAACTATGGATAAAGTTCTAGTTACTTACATCAGACAAGGATGGATGATGGTATATATAGATGATGTTATCATATACTCTGATGACTGGGATACTCATATTAAACAAATAAGATTAGTACTCCAGACAATCTCCAGAGCAGGATTAAAAGTTTCCATGAAGAAATGCAACTTTGGCTACCGAGAATTGAAAGCCTTAGGACATATAGTCTCTGATATAACTCTAGCTGCTGATCAAAATAAGATAGCTGCTGTCATGAATAGACCTATGCCTCAAAAAAAGACAGAATTACCGTCTTTCATCATTTTTTTCAGTTATTACAGACAATACATACCAAAGTTTGCTATGCTAACTAAATGTTTGTATGAAGTATGCAACAACAACACCCTATTTGAAATGACTCATGAGAGACTAAAGAACTATGAGGAATTAAAAATAGCTATGAGCTCTACTCCTCTACTTATCTAACCAGATTACTCCAAGCCCTTCAAACTGTACATTGAGGCTTGCATGAAAGGGCTAGGAGCTGCTTTACATCAGGAAAGGATAGAAGAAGATAGACCAGTAGAAAAACCCGTACTCTTTATGTCTAGACAGATCAAAGATACTGAGAAGAGATATGGGGCCAGTCAGTTGGAATGTTTGGCACTAGTATGGGCTTTAGAGAAGCTGCACTATTACTTAGAAGGCAACACTTTTCAAGTAATCACAGACTGAAATGCTGTAAGAATTGTTATGAACATGAAACCTCCCATCAGACATATGCTGAGGTGGCAAATTGCTATACAACAGTATAGAGGAAAAATGACTATAGTGCATAAAGCTGGAGCTAAACATCAGAATGCTGATAGTCTAAGTAGGAATGCATTGCCTAATGACTCTAAAATCCAGCATACAACCCTGAAGATCAAGATATCTTTCCTATCTTGAATATCAATCTTTTTGCATTGAGTGCTCCAATAATGGGAATCCACTTATGTGAATTAGACACTGCTTTCTTCAAACTAGTAAGGGATAGATACTCTCCTGAGTTGAGCTGCTGATTACCATTATGGAATCTGAATCCCCAGAAGCAGTTTTGATAAATAGCCTGCCTGCTTCCCTACTTAAACCCTGTAAAGCAGGAAGGTTTACCTTTTGGGATGGTCTCCTTTACTATAGACACCAACATTCCAGCGTATTAGTACTGAGCAACAAAGAGCATATACAACATATACTCCAAGAATGCCATGATAACTGTTCATCAGGGCATCTATCCACAGAAAGAACCTTAGAAAAAGTAAAACAAACTGCCTGGTGGATAGAATGGAAAGAAGTCACTACTGAATATGTTACTAGCTATGAAACCTGCCAGAAATCTAATGAAACTACTGGAAAAAGTTTTGGACTCTTACAGAAGATATCTGAACCTACAACCAGATGGGAAATCATCAATATGGATTTTGTCACTGGCCTCCCCCCTGGAGGTACTCATTCATATAACTCTGCCCTAGTTATAGTTGACAGATATTCCAAAAAGGCAAAATTCTTACCTAACCACAAAGAAGATAGTGCCATGGATGTAGCTTTGCTATTCTGGAATAGGATCATAGCGGATGTGGGTATACTCAAGATTATAATCAGTCACAGAGACCCCAAATTCACCTCCAAGTTTTGGAGGAATCTACATGATATACTAGGTACTACTCTAGCATTTTCTACAGCATACCATCCCCAAACTGATGGATTAGCTGAAAGGATGATACAGACCCTAGAAGATATGCTAAGGAGGTTCTGTAGCTTTTTTCTAGAATAAAAAACTCAGATGTTTATTTCCATGATTGGGTAAGCCTACTCCTAGCCCTAGAAATGGCTTATAACAGCAGTAAACATTCTAATACCAAAGAAGCTCCTTACATACTAGAAAGAGGATGGATTCCAAAACTCCCTAGGAATAACTTGAACTATAACTTCGCCACTATTCATCCAACACCTCTTGACTTTAAGAAGATGATAGATCTGGCAAATAATCATACTCAGAAATGTGTAGAAGAAGCAGTAGAATACAAAAAACAAAGATGGGACAAATCACATAAAGAACCTGACTTTAAAATAGGAGATCACATCTTGATATATACAACCAATTTCAACAACCTAGCAGGCAACAGAAAACTGAAACCAGCCTTTTTTGGACCATTTGTTATCAAGAAGATGCATTGCAAAAATGCTGTGGAAGTAATCTTGAGTGAAGAATTATCAAGGAAACATCCAGTATTTCCTGTTAACCTAGTCAAACACTTTAAAACAAGAGAAGGAAGCAACCTCCCTCCAGCAATAATCCCAATAGAACCTGACCCTGTAAAAGAAAAAGGGAAAGTCAGCAGGATATTGAGAGATAAGAAAGAGAGAGTACAAGGAAAAGATATCAGACTATACTTAGTAAGATACAAAGGAGAATCTGCAGACAAAGATGAATGGTTACCAGAAAAAAATATACCTGATGGAAAAATACATCTCAGAAACTACAGAGCCAGCAAAAGGAACTGAAGCACATATGAAGTTAATTTTTTCTCCCAACTTCCTCCATATTTTTTTCAGATATGGCCATATCTTGGAGTGGGGGAATTTCAGCTTGCTACTATTGCAGAGCAAGCTTCAAAAGTAACAAAAATAACATAAAAATAATAATAATACAATTAAACTAAGAAGAATTAGGAAAACCATAGATATTATTACCAAAATGGGTTCTCCACCCAAAACTAGGTAGGGTCACTCACTGACCCTACCCTTGAAATACAACTCCTTATAATTTTAAATAATTAAGGAAAGAAAAAACAAAATACTACGGCTCCATCATTGAGCTTTTTGGCCAATTGAATATTTCACACACATTTTCACGTATAGGTTTCACACCTAAAATTCAGTCAGAATTGAGGTGTTGTGTATATTTTAGGAGTTACGGGCGGAAATGTGTTTTGTCACAATTCCCGCACGC